>OY735232.1:22924859-23082359 GCA_963457665.1 Thysanoteuthis rhombus | reverse complement strand
TGTTATCAGTTTTAAAAACATTATTCATTATAAGTTTCTTTTTTCATTTGGTTATCACATTGTTTTCTCTTCGGCTTCATGCTTCTAGATTTTTTCTCCAGTCTTCTATCATAAAACACATCTCAATTCAATTCTTTTCATTTGTTGAGTAGATAAGTTGATAAAAATCAAAATATTTACATAACAAACCAATGTTTAACAGACGAACGTGCTTTTTTTTATCGTGAAGCAAACATAGATTACTCAAAATATATTTTTTAAATGATACCAATGTTGAAAAAACATTATAACTGGTAGACATTGTTTTCAACTTGCAACAACAGTATAAAACTGGTTGGTCAATGTTGTACTTTTTTGCCTCTGTAAGAAAAATACCATCCAAAACTGTCAACATAAGTTTCTTCAGTTTTTAAGTTGGTTGACGAGACAGCTGGTAGACGATCCAATGGAGCTAAAGGGTTGAAAATTCAAATATTCATTCTTCACTATATCCATGGAAAAAAACTTTTTGCTTTTGGGAAATTATTCCCCTAAATTGTTTTTTTTTTTTTTTTGGCGGGGTTTAAATTTACAGTGAAAGTGTATTCAAATTGATCACTTTGTTTGTTCCCGCTTGTTTTTTCTTTTCTTTTTTTAAAATTCAGACTCTTTAGTTATCACTGCCTAAAAAAAACGCATAAGAAGTCTTTGTATCATTTTTAATTGATCATCCTCAATTAGACATGCTAACTGAATAACTTACTAGACCTATAATCGTTCAAAACTTGTTTATGGCCTAGTTATTGATTTTTTCTCCCAGACTTAGTTTAACTGGTAAATACAATCTTTCTCAAAGTATTCTTAATAGCATACACTTGGATAACAAGCAGTTGCAGTTAATTTTTAAAAAATTGGAGGGTGAAAACTTGTCATATAGGACGACCAAAATACGCTCTACTTTTGAAATCCAATTTTCGTACAGGTCACCTTAATCGAAATTACACTTTAATAGACGGCCTTTGTGCTTTATTTGTTGCCGACTGTCACTTTAAATAACTAGATACAAGTTATTATTTTTTTGAAATTATAAACCAAAATTCTCATATAGATTTCTTCAGTTTAAAGCGATTCTATATAACTGGCTTTGTACATGTCACGCATCCACACTGCATAAATGGAGTTTATCACATCGACAAAACTCATTTTATTTTTGTTTTTCACCCCCACAAACAGGTTTTAGTGAGTGGGTCAATTTACCAGGTATGTTCATGCGAGATTGGGTTCATTTTTTAAAATTCGGACTTTCAACTATTCCAGAAGCAAAAGGAAACTAATTAATTTATCGATAATCCCTTATTGCATTTTTTAATTGATCATCTCTTACTTTGCATGCAACCAAAAGATGTTGGTAACATGACAGTTCCAAGTTGGTGACCAGCTAGACCCGTTTGTTGTTTGTTTTTGTTTTTTACATAAAAAGAATGCATGCCGTGTTTTCTATACAGAAAATGCCCGAATAATTAAAAAAGGAACACGATAGCAATGAACGGAAATGCATCGAATCTGCACTGATCTTTGAATACCCGATCGAACAAGGGCAAATATCATCATATTTAAGACTAATACTTATGCTATGCAGTTTATCAATCAACGACAAGGTTACGAACCAAATGGGAGCACGGTAAATCAAATACACACCTGTAAACCACACCCAAGCCAGACACACAAACATTTGGCTGACTAAAGCACAAACAAGTAATTTGACTCTAAAACATAATACAAATCTGACTGAGACAAAGGATGTCAGCTGGATCCTCCAGACACCCAAAACATCATCGAGGATAATTTAGATTAATGACCTCTTTAAGTTAATAACATCTTAATAGTTTGAACTCTCCGATAATGATCCCCTGCACTTGTATTACCCTTGCAATCTGATGTAGTCGGTAACATGACGAAACATGTTGATGCAATATTTTTTTCATCCTTAACCGCAAATATTACTTTCCACATGCCTTCTCATCACCATCTTGTAAAGATGAATTAAAACATACCCAAACACTGAATATATATATATATATATATATATATATATATATATATATATATATATATATATATATATATATACATATATATATATATATATATAAACAGGGGATGCATGTATGGTGTGTATTTAGGCAGCAGTTTTTCTTATTCATAAAGGTTTGATTAAGACCATTGACAAGGAAGATGCTTTAAAATTGTTGTCAACCTTTTTTGATTACATACAAGAAACTGCATGATTCATGTAGATAGATAGATAGATTGATAGATAGACGGATGGATAGATATGCTTATTCATTAATAAATACGCCTGAAAATGAATCGATGCAAGGAGAAATTGGTTTGAGGAGGAATCGGAAATTGACTAATAAGTTCTTCATCTCCTGAAATCCAATAAAGTGTTACTATTGATGATCAAAGAATTAAGTTAGGCTAGCTTTAGCTACTGCCCTCTAGTGGTAGGTAACTCAACCACTGCTATAGCAAGGGCAGCTAATCAATAAAACTTCACTCTAGGGTCAGAATGAGTGGTGTTGATTATGTCTTGTGTCTTGTGGCATTTTTCTGTTGCGCACACGTTGTCTTCTCAATCATTACGCGTCTTCCCGACGGTTTCATTGTTCTTATTTACCGAAATAGTTCCAGGCTAACAACTTATTACAGTCATCGACATTCCTTATAAAAAAATACAGTGAAATCACGTACAGCAACGAGGAAACAACTCCCACACGTCTTTAGATTGGGCTCTAGTTTATTAGAAACTGGCTATCAAAACTGCCAACAAGGGTTTCTTCAGTTTTCAAGTTGGTCTGGCTGGCTAGTTATGCATGTATCAAGCGTACAGGCTGAACCAATAGAGCTACACGGCTGATCATTTTAACATTTATTCGTTATTATGTCTAATAAGGACAATTTGTTGCTTGTTTTTCAAGATTACGCGCTACATAGGACGTTAGTTAAGGGATGTTTCGATTTTCAAATTGGCGCTACATTGATCCCTTGATTTATATACGGTAGCATTTTAGTGATCACTACACAACAAAAAGCTAGAGCAGTAACTTATTCCTTGTGCACACACGCACACACACACACACACACACATATACACACATATATATATATATAGGAGAATGTAGATTCGCTACACAAACTAGCTCGGCCCGAAGAGGACAGAAACATGAGCTAGTTTATGTAGCGAATCCACATTCTACTATTTATTTATTTCCCATATATATATATATATATATATATATATATATATATATATATATATATATATATATATATATATATATCATGGAATAAGGACTTGCTACACAAACATATTTATGTTTCTGCCCTGCTTGGGCTTCTTCGGGCAAATGATTCGGTTTATTTAACCCGATCAACATAATTATCTTGGACATTTGGAAACAGACCAAATCCCAAAACTAAGGTCATATTAAAGGGATCCTCAACATTGGGAAACGGATTTGAGTGAGAATAGAATACTCTCTGAGTGGAGACATACCACAAAAGCTGATAGATCAACCAAACATTGATGTCAAAAATACCTACACCATACTCTACTAATGTATCATTTATAACCATCAACAAACATAGCATCCCCATTAAATAGAAAAAAAAACACAACAAGCGATGGCCAACCACTAAAATATATATATATATATATATATATAGAATAAAAGGGGAACCCTACCATCTAAAAAGATTGATCTCCATCCCCACCGAACGTCCTAAATAGAGATCTTGAATAAACCAAATCATTCGCCTGAAGAAGCCCAAACAGGGCAGAAATATAAACGAGTTTATATTTCTAAATACTTACTGTGTAATGTTTTAAGCTCTTCTCAAAATAACCTTAATGTCTAATGTTGAATGTATCAAGCACTTCATAAAATAAACCCATCACACATCGGATATTGTTCCATATATTATATTGCATTTCTAATTTGTATTATATATATATATATATATATATATATATATATATATATATATATATATATATATCAAAAAGATTCAATGCTGTGTAATATTGAATAACATATATATATATATATATATATATATATATATATATATATATATACGATGATAATACCCTATATGAAATAACTAACTATATGTAGTATGAAGTAGCACTAAAAATAAATATGTAAAGCTATATGTTTAAATCATAGCTTAAGGGGAGGTTGCATTGGGAGCTATCTTAATTAAGCAGTTTCGTTTTTAAATCCCCGAAATGGTTACATGGTGGACAACTGGAAATTAATGCATAGTACCATAATATTGAATTCGATAGAAAGCATTAAAAACACCAAAAAAAATTACATTAATTATATAAACGGACATTACAAAATAATGGGATAATTTGGGGGGTTTTAAAAAAATTTATATTTGGTGCTTAAAGCTCTGAGGAACTTTCCCAACTATAACTATAACTATATATATATATATATATATATATATATATATATATATATGTGTGGAGAGAGAGAGAGAGAGAGAGAGAGAGAGAGAGAGAGAGAGAGACTGTGTGGTTTGAAGGGATGGATTTGAAAAAGGAATACCAGGCACATTGCCATGCAAATGACTTCTTTTGTTCCCTATCTTTTTAGCAGGGTACTTGGCCAAAAGTTATAGGACTGAAGATTGGAAGAATCTCTCAGTAAATGAAACACCCCAGGTTTTCCCAGGGTGGCAAGGCTTAGACATAGTTTTGTTGCATACCAATGAAATTCTGGTTGCAGTGGTATCTAAGTGTTTTGCAACAAAAGAAACTTTTTCGGTATGGCACCTAACAATGGAAACCTCTGGAGGTCGTGCCATTCTCTGAGACATGCATTCAACCAAGGTTTTAAGCCTTGGACAGAATGTCTACGAGCCACTAGATGCAATACTCATTCTTTCTGATTCCGGTCTCTCCTGATTTCTTTTATGCTTTGTTTTTCTATTCTTTGCGTCTCCGTTGATGCAATATTTCTTCTTACTTTCAGCTTCTACCATCATCGGCTTTCTCCACCTTTTTTCATTTGTCCTCCTTACAGATATTTTTCTTTTTCGTCGTTCAATCTTTCTTCCCTCCTCTTCCTTTTTTACTTCTTCCTTTTCTCTCTTCGTTCTTTTGATTACTTTTCTATTTCCCCTTTTTCTATTCTACTAATTCATCTCTTCCTATTTTCTCACGTTTTTTTGATCCTCTTTGTCCCTTATTCTTTCTTTTCTCCTTTGTCTCTTTCTCTTTATTTTTCTTCCTTTCCTTCAATCTATGTTCATTCTTTTGGGTTTTTCAGTCCGTTTTTTCCTGTTTCTTTCTCTTAATCTTTCCCTCTCTTTCTCTTTTGTCCCTCATTTCTTTTCTTTCTTCTTTTTCCTCTTTGTCTTTGTTTCCCGCCAATCTCCTTCCCCTCTTCCTCCTTTTCTGTATCTTTTCCTTTTCTCATATTGTTCCTCTTCCTTACTTTCCTTTTTCTACTCTGCTTCTTTTTCCTTTTTTTCCTCCCTTTCTTTCCGTAATCATCTTCCCTTTTTCCTCCTTGTCTCCTCGTTCCATCTCTCCTCTTTTCGTCTTTCTCATTATATTTCTCTCTCCTTTTCTTCATCTCGCGTTCTTCTTTCTGTTTTTCTCCTTCTCACTTTCTCTGTCTTTCTCTCTTCTCTCTTTTATCTCTTATTTCTTCCTTCCCAGCTATTCTTCCCTTTTTCAACACCCATTCTTCTTCCTTTCATATCCTCTTCCTCCTCTGACTTTTCTTTCTCTACCTTCTTATTTTTTTTTCTATTTTCTTCTCCATATTCTTCAACTTCATATTTATTGGTAATTTCGCTTGCAGTTCTCTTTCTTTCTATCTATGTCTTATTCTTCCTTTTTCTTCTTCTTCTCTCTGTTCTTCATGGTTTAAATTTTCTTTCATTTCATCAATTCTCGTTCAATTTTTCTTTTCATTCCCCTTCGCCAAAACATCATTCCTCTTTTTCTATCTTTTATACTTCATTCCTCTGATCTTTCTTTCATTCAAACTCATTCTTCTATTTCCTAAAATTTCTTCTCTCCTTCTAGCTTCCTTTCTCCAGGATACCCCTATTTTCTTCTCATGTTGATATCCTCTTCTCCATCTTCTTCCTTGCTTTTCTTTTCTCTTCTTGTTCCTCTTTTTTTTCATTCTTCTCCCCCCTCTTCTCATTCTTTCATCCACCTTCTTCCTTTGACTTCATATTTATTTGTAGTGTGGCTTGCATTGTGTAGAAATTCGGTTGTACGGTCATTGTATGCACAAAGCACGACCCAATATCGGCCAATTGAGTAAGCGGACTTAATTAAATTGTGGCGTCGGCGCTCTAAAGGCATTCACACAGAACCATGTTTTCGTTCATTTAACAAAGAATATCAAATGAGTCGAAGGTTCTTCACTTATATCAGAGTTCCAGGAGGTGCATGGTGTGCCGAGTCGATTACTGCATGGAGATTGGACTCGGCATGTCGTGATCAAACTCCAGCTTGGACAGTCTCTATTCACTCCACGCTAATATCCTTGAGAAAGGCATGAACCAATCTCTCTTCGAACTTAGGGATGAAATAGCGCTAAATAAATTGAGTGATCTTTCTTAGGTTGCTTGCCGCCACGAAGTCTAATTTACATGTTGTAAACGTACTGAGTATGTAATAATGAGATATGTGAAGTTAAGGCAGGTCATCTGATGCCGTAACCAGTGTAAGGACACTATTTACCTATCAGAGTTCTTGATTGCAGGAAGGGCATTGATTTTGGCTAATATTCCCTTATCTATCAAACAATTTGATTTGCGATGGTGATATACATGTAACAATGCGAGATGCTATACTCAGTGAACTTATAGTCAAACTTGAAAACATTATTTTTATACCGTAACAAGAACACAAAGATTCCTCAGAAGAATTATTAGTGTAATCCGATGTATATAATTCACATCACCTATCGATATTTCAACTCATGACCCAATGACTGCCAGAAGGTTGCCTTACTGACTAAGCAAAATGGACAGGTCTTATATAATAACGAAAAATTACCATACAGATATGATTACAGATTTCATTGTTCTAATGAAAAATACATCTATACAAAAAATGTTTTATAATTTTTTATTTGTTGTGTATTCATTGCAGTGATCATCTTCGAGCAGCAACCAGTCTTGTTTGATTTAGACACGGTTGATTATTATGATTATTTTCATGATTTCATTTTCAACCTATCAGAAGCCCTGCAATGATCATACATTTTTAGAAACATATGAAACGTCAGTCTCTTAGCCCTTACGCCGAGTAAAATAATAAATTGAATTATTCTTTGATTCTTTGATTTGTAATATCTGCAATAACGAAAAACGTTGCTCTTCCAATTAATTAAAATCGTAAAATTAAAGAACAAATTGAAAACATAAATCTTGAATCAATTGACCCCTGGTCGAAAGAAATTCAATAATTTCCCCCAAAACTCATGCCTGAACAAGCCTTTCAGCTATAAATCAGATTCCATCCACAAATAACTCCTTTCTCTGGTCCCTTGTCATTTAATGTTCACAAAACGTGTTAGTCATTCGCTTTTCACTCAGTTCTGGACAGATTTATTCTTTAATTTCTCCAATTTAATCTCCATCTACATCTGCTTATCGCCTGCTGAATCTCGTTTTAGGGTTATTAAAAAGTGATCCGTCTTTTCAACCGAACCCCTCCTTCCTCCCTCAACCTCTCACTTTCTTCTTTGATGAACGTTAATGTATTACCGCTCTTTTCAGGTGGAAAAGAAAACGGCTGTTTCAGAGGAGCAGTGTTTTATAGCACGACATTTGACACCTGTCTACAGCCAGATCACCTGGCGCAATCCATAACACAGTACACCATTTTGAATTCTTTGTCGTCTCTAGAATTTCTTTCGGGTTATTCCGTGTATTATTTTCAAGAGGAATGCGCATTAGCTTTCAAATTCTTTCATTTTAAGAGACACAGTCATTTCTTTCGATCATTTAAATCCAACTGTCCTTTGGGAGATTATTTATTACTTCCATAATTATTTAGCAGGTATTATGCATTGAGTTTATACTTTACGTTTCAAACATATCAATATCAGCTATGAGGTACAGATCTGAAACCAGGAACTCATAAAACCAGTTGAAGTCTGAATAGCACAGAGAGCATAAGAAAGAACAATGTTAGGAATAACACTTAATGTTAGGAAGATATCCACGTGGGCGTGATGAAAACCAGGATAAAGGATATCGTACAAGTAATTAGGCAGCAAAAATAGAGATGAGCAGGGTACATAGCGAGAACCAGGGACAACAGATGGCACAGAAGGCTGAATGATTGGTGGACAGTAAACGCAGTAAGAAAAGACCAAATACAAAACGGAGACATGAGATAAAAATGTTTGCCGGCAAAGATGTGAAATGGCTTTGTCAAGCAGTAGACTTATAACATTTGATGATGATGATGATGATGAAGATGATGATGACGATGATGATGATGATGATGATGATCAAAATTATTTTACAATTTTTAGATCCAACCCTATTATATAAAGGCTCGTGTCACTTTCATTGTGATTCTGCTTATTTGTTGGTTTCTGTCACGCTAAAGAAAAACAGAAAGAGACGAAGGGGATGAAGCTAAATTTGTGTTTGTGTGTTCGCGTACGCTAATGCGAATAGCTACCGTGGCAATGTGTTCTGTCTATATTATTATTGGTTCTACTCCGGCTACTGCTAATGTCGTAGACGTTGGACGGAAAACAAATATAGGCATCTCTGATTTTCATGTAAAGACTTCTTTTTATTTTAACAAGAAAAATTGTTTTACTCAATTCCTTTGTGTTGTACAATTCAAATCTTTGAAGAATGAAAAGTTGTGAAAATATAGAAAGAAACTGATTGTTTCAGGCGCACAGCGTTTCATGATTCGACCACTAAATTTGTCCCTTGTCTGCAGCGAGATTCATTCATTTTTATTGCTTGCAGTCAGACAACTCACAGGAATCGGAGGGATAGGGGAGAGAGGGATTTGGTTTGTGTAACTGAGGATGGTGTAGAGATTGTTTTTTTCCTAAGGTGGATTAATGCAATCGCCACATTAGGCTCCTTACTTGATCCCTTGATGCCTCTGGTGCCTAGTTCAACCAGTTTATCACCCATCTAGATAGTGACCACGCTCTACATTACTTAACTGATAATACAAATCGGTGTATCCAACTTGCAGCAAAATCACTCAGGAAATCTATAATAGTAAGTGAAACCAATTTTGCCATAGACAAAATTATATAAATAGGGGTCATTCATTTTATTGTCGAGTAGGAATTTTGAAACTAACTTAAGTCTAGTTAGAAGAATCGCTCAATTCACAACTTCAACAACAATATTATATAATATGGTCTATCTATATCTTTCTAGATGTGTCCACACATCTCTACAAGATGATTTTTTGTTTATCTCTGAATTTTTGAGATGAGGTAATATCATCATTTCTATTAATATTTGGACCATCCTCATCTTTGATGTTTTTCATACAAAGTTTCAGCCGTTGCACTCTACGGCCTTCATCAGGTATCACCTACCAGATGATACCTGATGAAGGCTGTAGAGTGCAACGGCCGAAACGTTGTATGAAAAACAACCAAGATGAGGATGGTCCGAATATTAATAGAAATAAGATGATTTTTGTTCGGTTGGTTCCATTTGTATTAAACAAGAGAAATAGGTTGGAAAGAAGAGGTATGATGTCATCTAAGGGTGTGATGTCATTAAAAAGTGTGATGCTATTGAAATTTGGCACAGCATTAAAATGACATCTATTCTGATCAATCTTTTTATCAGCTGCTAATAATTATGATGATTGTGAATGATGACGTAATAGACAAGAACATCGTCCTCATTTTTAAAACTAAAAAAAATCCAAGCTCAACCCAAAAAACGAAAGAATGGCCTTTTATGATTTTTATTGTAAACAGCACTTGCAGAACATTTCCATGTCACAAAATTTTACAAGAATGAGAATCAATTGAATCAAAGTAACACTACTTGCTCTTCTTCCTCCTCCTCCTCCTCCTCTTCTTTCTGCAATTACTACTGTAAATGGTGGACACATCGTTGACCTTGAGGCTCTTGTTTTCTCAACGATGTTATTACAAAACGCAAGAGTTCAACGTTATGCTTAAAAAAACATACCAAAAATTAATTTTTTGTCAATTCCCTACGACTCTTGACATTATTTTTATTAAATGATTCCAAAACAATAAGGCAGCATTCTCGCCCCCGCATTTCAATTGTCTGGAGACATACCTGGAAGGCTCCTTGATGATTTACAAAGCTATGAAGGCCATTTTGTTAGTGCCCACAAAAAGTTAATGTCCACGATTGCAAATTATTGAATTTTCAAGATAAACAAAACAATGAAGGTGCCCTTTCTTCATTCACGTCGACTAAAAAATCAATAGATAGTTAGAGGTCAGATTCTACCAACAATTTGAGAATCAAAACATCTCAACCTTTCAACCTGAACGGTCAGTCTTGTACATCTTTTTAGTCCGGTTCCAGATCAGTCAAGCTGCCAGATTTGCAACATCAGCTGAAGACGAGGCTAATGCTGTCAAAAGGGAAAAATAAGAACCAATTTACGGCTTTGGGAGGTCTTTTTCGGTAGTCTCCGACACACCCAAATTTCCTTAATCAGTAGGAATTTATGTCAAGTTTATTTTTTTAGTTGCTCCCCCACCAGGGTTAGGTGTTAGGATTAGGGTTACAGTTATGTTTTTTGTTCTTTGAGGGGGGGGGGGAACGAAACAAAAAAACAAGCATTTTGCGTCTTCCTCAACAACAAAGAGAAAATGCAACATGATCTGTTTTTTTTTCTCGTCTGTAGGCTTCCGTACTTAAAAATTTTCAACGTTAGCTTTAGGGTTGGACCAACCAAAAAAAGCCAAGTTATGAAACATTTTGATTTGATATTTTTTCGTTTTTTGCTCAAGCAAACTCGTGGGATTTCGAGTAATAGTTCCTCGGAAATTTTGCTGATTGTGTGAAAAATGAATAAAGATATCAGACAAGAAACAAGCTTGTGAGAATTGCCTGCAAAAAAGAGAAAATGAAAAAAAACAAAAAACAAAAAAAACACCCGACGCCCCTAATGGGATGACCTACATTTTAGTAATAAATTCGCCAAAACAAATCTCTGTGATAAAATCAATTCTGCTCGGTGGATCACAACTAAGGACCCCTGTCATGTTGAACGAGCAAAACTTAGAATAACATATGTGCCCAAGTATACTCTTTCATCAAGGGCACGGAGGAATGTTGAAAAGGATTCTGGTTTGGTAAAAACAAGCAAAATGTCAGTGCCACCTAAGGTCGTTTACAAAAATAAACAGTATTAGGTTGTTACGTATGAAATGTTTTTGAATAGCAAAATGAAATATGATATATAACCTCTAGTTCTCAAATATCTTGAATAATGAACCCGCTTAAAAATTCTTTTTCAAAGAACTAACCCTCTGACCAGCGCAAAACATTTTGGGTAGAAAAGCAACCTCCATAAAGATGTAACCATACAGCACTGTGTTATCACGGTCTGATTTATCAAACAAGGATTTAGTAAAAACAATAAAATACTGCTGTTTTAAATCTTTCACTAAATTCAAGACGAACCAAGATTTGTTATCCTGAAATAGCACTAAAAAGGCATTGTAGGTGCATTGAACTGATTCCCTAATATTTCAAACTTACAATTCAATGAAAAACATATGCTGTAGCCCCGCTGATGATATCTGTCATTCTAGGAGACGGAGGGAAACCCCAGAGATCAAACACTATTTTTAGTGAACTTATGATGATTTAATTATTGTAAGAACCAGGCATGACTAATATCTTTTAGACAATATTTCAAAACATTTTCACGTACTCTCTGAAGTACCAAAAGGTCCCAACCAACTGAGGTCTACTTGTACCCTCATTTGAAAAAACACTAATATATACAACAAAATGATAAACATCTTATCAAAATGTGATCCATTCGAAGTAATAACCTCTTACCAACGATTCTTTAATGACATATGTTATCTTTATAATTTCTTTCGGTTTAGTGGTCACAAATTCATTTAAAGAACGGATCCTGACTTCCCAAATATTGCAATATTTGTTACAGATATTGAGTTTAAAATGAAGTGATAATCTGTAAAAATATCAGAGAGATATGGACTAGGTTGGAAGACTCTATATCCAAATTGCCTAGCGGGTATTCTCAGTCAAATGAGAGTTGCCAGGTCTGCCATTGTCATAAAACATTTTATTGTGCAGAGATAACGTAATATGGTGGCTGTTGAAAATCTGAAGTGTTTATAAAGTACTTGAACCGTTGCCCGTAGGTCTTTGGTCCCAGTTGTTAATAAATCTTCATCCTTGGAACAGAGTTGGCTTTTCTCGTGGTTAAGAAATGATATCCATGTTATTAAACTTAAACTTATTGAACTGGCGCTCAACGGTTTGCTATGTAATAATGCTCACAGGAAATGCTCACTTGACATTATTGGCAGCATGAATAACACAATGTTCTAATTCAAAAAACTGTATCGGGAGCATTTATTGGCTACCTTAACATAAACTCAATTTGTGATATTACATGACAATACATCGATTAATAGTCCAACAGAACTCTCCTTTTTTTTTATAGATTAGAATATGAACATTACGTTTAAACACTTTTTGATGATAGTACTAATTATCGTTTTGCAGATCCCTCATTAAAAAAAAAGGCTGATATTATGACTCTTTAGATGAAGGGTTGTAATCCCTGCCTGTCAGTTCCATAATATTGACCTAAAGTTTTGGGAGTTCAAAGACTTGGGACATTTAATAGGATGAAGATATTCAAGGTAACAGCCGAGAAGTGTATTGTGATGCTGTTGCTTGCAGTGTTTTTCAATGATCGATTGCTTAGTGACAGACATCTCTTATCACTACATAGTAAAATTCCCCTCTTTGAAGATAAGTTTTACAGTATTACAGAGCGTAACTTCAAAAATTGAAACCATTGACAAATATACTTTATTTTTGTTGATATTCATTCTTGACAGGTTTTACCCGAATCCATAAAATCGCTCTTTAAAGAATATAGGTGGCAAGTATTACCTTTACTAAATTAGACCAATATTATGGTAACCTTATATATCTAGAAAAAAAAGATTTTAAAAATTTGCGTAAAAGCTCTCGAGAAAAACTATCAACAAATACAATATATGATATCCAGTTTGAGTCAATGAATTCAATTTTCTGAAGTTATACTCTATAATGCTGCAACACTTATCTTTAAAGAGGGGAATTGTTACTGTTTAACGTTGGATGAATCGAAGCAAGTGATCACAGTTAATTGTTGAGAACACTGATATCCGATTATTCTAAATGAATAAGAACACTCAACTGACATTCTAAATTAAGCCTATTTAAATTCATCAGGTCTCCAAACTCCCAGAACATCAGCTGGCCATTACTAGCTCCTTGTACGGTAGTACTGGGAAAGTAGTCTAACTTTTTGGGTATATATCATTGCTGTTAAGGGCTGCAAGACCCCCGATTGACAGGAAGTATATCTCTATTTTCATCAAGCCTTCAAAAAAAAAAACCCACACACACTACGATTACATAAATATATCTTTAACTGTTAATCTTACTCTCTATTACACTAAAAAAATGCATTTGTAATAATTTGATATCTTGAACTGATTTTTTAAATTTACGACACGCATGGAAAATCCGTTGTGTTTCTCCAAAATATTTTTTGTTTTAGGAAAGAATGGTGGAGAAAATTTTCCTAATATCCACCAATGTCCATCCCTGTAACACTGTTTGTATGAGTTAAGATGAACAACAAGTTTCCTCTTAGTTTTTTTTTTGTCTTCTTTTCACTAGTCTGTATCTGAATAGTAGCGTCATATTTGGATCCTCAGTAAATAAAAATAAGCGACTCGTCGGAATGTTATGATCAACATGCTGGTTTTAGGGATCATTTCTCGGGCAGAGAGTTCATTCTGCACTGATTTTCCCAGATTTTTTGTCTTATGCCCAAACTAAGATTACCTCAGCAAATAACGTCTGGATAGACTATATTAGATAAGTACAATTTAGGTTAGTTACTTAATAGAAACCCCCATGTGACCAACGTTTTCTGGTTGCATGTTGTGTTGAGAGTGACTTGAAGGTTTAAAAAAATGAGATCAATGAATTGGTTATTTCTTATTGATACCTCGTCGTGGTGTAATGGTTATAAAGTCTCGTACATCATTACAAACGTGTAGTCAGTTTGATTCTCAATAGGTGTAAAATATTAGTTGTGTCGTGTCAAAATTATGTTGGCCATTCGTACAGATGAAATATGTTTTTAACAAGCTGGTTTTGTAGATCAATACTAATAAGCATTGACTTCGATCCTGTGAGACTTACTCACTAACCATCGCTCCACGGCGAGACACCATCAACTTAACTTAGTCTAGTACAAGACCACAAATGTAGGACATCAAGAGAGTATTGTACTTACAACAGTGATCGTTTACAAGGCTGGATTGTTATCCACAGCTCCGCGAAGGAACGTCTCAATTTACTTAGATTTTTACAATTGCAGGGAGGAGGATCAAGCTTACTACATTAGGAATAGTCTGCGAGGATTACTTGCTCATTCACAACTGTCTCACCACAAGATTGTGAGTCGACAATGGCTTTGAGTGCAAAGTAATGCTTAGTTTAAAACTTGAGGAAAAAAAACGCGAAAAATATGTTTGCAAGTCATAAATTTCTACTCAGCTGAAAAAAAAACTGAAGCATTCAAAAAATGTTCCTGTAATGACTCTTAGATGGTCTCCCAAAAGATTCAATTCTGACATGTTAATGCCTGGCGATATTTAAGTGCCTTTAGTACTTTGATAAATACGCCTAGTATTAAATCTTATATAGATATCCTTTACTCTTACAGAAATTTATTATCGGAAAGATATATCTTTGTCTGTCCGTCTGTCCTTCTGCCTTTCTCACTTTCCTACATATATTTTACTTGTAAAGGCGGGGAAACATGTTTGTGTAAGTGAGTCCATAGTCAATTCTTTATTCCCGATCCACGATTTTCACAAACGGAGTAAAATGACAGTATCAGCGATAAAATGCAAGAAACTGAGAAGTAAGAAATACTATACGACTTTTTTTTACCTTAAACACTAGTGTTTGTAGCTAAGTAACGCTGAATTTATGTCCATATGTAAGTGTGCAAACCAGCTACAACTTTTATATTTTAAAAACATAGTCTCAACATACCTTCAAATACAATGGCATAAAAAAATACGCATAGCTAAGCAAGCTTTATACTCTGTCTATAGTCTCTGTATATGAAGTGAGGATCAGCATAGTGGGGGGGGATCAGTTTTGTATTGTTATCAAGGGATAAACTGACCCATCCATGGTTGATACAAGTTAGCGTAAGATGTCCTTAGAAATTACCGTTTAGGTTTTCTTATGGATTCTATGATAAATTGGACTCCTGTTTTTCCTTTAATATACCATGATGTATTGTGTTCTCTTTAGCAAATCATTATATTCGCTTTGTTGAACAAAGGCATACCAGTTTACATACGAACCTCATTTAAGATTAATTAATCCATCATTGAAATCAAGTACCAAAGCTTGCATGAAATGACAAATGATTCATGGAACACATATTGATATGAATTTGGTAAGATTTAACAAAATGTCGATATTCCACCAGGCAGATAATCCAAGGATTATGGTTGCTACAACTTACGGACCGAATCTCTAAACTGATCATTTTTAATGTCTGAAAGTAGTTAGATTTTGAGGAATTTTTTTTATCGAGAAACGGCTAAAAATAGCTGGATTTTGAATATCTTCTACGGAAGAAAAGAAAACCAAAATTATAGATATTGCAAATCATCTTATCAATTGTCGGATGAAAAGAAACAAATTGATTAAGTCGAACGAATATTCATTCCAATTTAATAGAGTCTCAGTTTCTTTACTTACATTGGATAATATAGCAAAAACGTACGTACTTACACTAACTCCAAACCTACCAACTAACCCTAATTTAAAATCTACCTACCAAACCCAACCCTAACCCCAAACGTACCAACTAGCCCTAATTAAACACAACTACAAACCCTAATTCCAACCTACCAGCAAACCTAAAACCCCAAGCCTACCTACAAAACCAAATTCCAAACTTACCTTCCAACCATAAGCCCAAGCCTACTTAAAAACCTTCCAGCTAACCCTAACTCCTAGCCTACCTAACAACTCTAACTCCAAACCCACTTAGTAGACCTAATTCTAAACTGATCTCCCAACCCAAAGCTCACTTACAACCCCAAAGCCTAACCGTAATTTCAAACCTACCGACTAACCTAATTCAAACCCTACCTATTAAGCTTAACAAAACTATGAACCCTTATGACAAACTCACCTTCCATCCCTGCCGAGAATATAATCGAAAAAAGCGTTTTTTGAAAATCGGGAAAAATCTAGCCTTTCCAAATAATAGTCAATTCCAAATTTTCAAAACAGTTGTAGCAGTCATAGCATTTCTGTCGATTATCTCCCTTGCCAAATATCGGCCTTCAGGTGATTTTTATCTAATCCGAAAGATTACCCTCAGATCTACTAGAGTTTGTTTTTAGCAGATTTTTGCCTTGAAATTTCTTTATGAATTTCAATAATTCATCTGTTATTATTCATAATCTATTCTTTAAATTAGACCCTATTGTCCGTTATAAACATTTTATTTTTGAAGAATGAATGTTTCTTATCAGTTGCTTTTATCATTATAATTGTAATACACTAACTGAGAGTTGCTTCAACTTGTTTCTAGAATTTACCGACAGAAAACAAAGAAAAAAGAGAATTAGAGGACGAAATTTGTGAGCGAGTTTCGAACAATATAAAAAGGGGATATAACAAAACAAAAAAAAATTATAGATGATGAGAAAAACAAGAGGCAATCAAAGGAGGAAATGATCCTACCAATAAGATTAGATTCACACGAACAAATGAGAGAATGACTTCACACCTGAATTCTTCACACCAACGCCCCCTGCTTCATCGCTTCAGCCAGGTAAGAAATGGAATTCACTTCGCTGACCACTCATTTATTGCAATACCTAGTGCCCCAGGTATAACACAGAGATTGCTTGCTGGAATTATGTCTCCTTTATTTAGAAAAGAGATTTCAGTCCGTATCTAAAGATGAAAAAAAGGGGGGAGAAAGCCCAGAGGAGGCTAATTCATAGAAGGAAATTAGAAATTAGACAGGACTAAGGAATTGGGCTTGTTTTCTTTAGAATATATAGTTAACGAACCATGTTGGTCGTAAGTGCCAAGATGATTACGAATGGACACATTATTTCTCAGAATATAAAAACTAGTAAAGATATCGTCACTAAAGGTAACGATGTAATGTCTGTCCGCTCTAGGGTCACCATTACCAAATTGTATATAATAGCAAGAAGGTTTTCAAAAAGTAACAGATTTTGCTTAAAAGTAGACAAAAATACAATGCATAGTAGCCAAGTTTCTATATCAATCCATTTTCTATTAATTTACAAATTATATGCAATGAGATTTTTCTTACTTTTTTGCACTTCAAACTATTACTATGAGGAAATGTTTATTTGATATATTGGGCTCATGCGAATGTATATTCTGTTTTGATCATCCAATGATCGTAGAATGCAAGAGCTATAGACTTGCACAAGAGATTTGCTGAGGGAAGTAATTGGACAAACCCAAACCTATACAGGGAGCCTACTACTTCAATTAAATTTTGCATTTTTAGTAACATTATACAAATAACGAATCTCGATGAATGTTGAAGGATGCTTCTCAAGGAGCCAGGCCACGTCTGGGCCCTCAAATCTGTAGGTAGGCATTTGAAAGATCTGCATACCCAACAAAACTCAGGTACCTCGTATTTTTGAATGGTCTGACCACTGGCCCCCAGAAATAACTTTTTAGATCTTCGTGGATTGACAAACTCAAGGTTGGGCACCAATGTTCTGAGTATCCGTTGGGCGGCCCCTCAGGGAGATCTTTGGTCTGCATACCTTATATTTAGGGTTTCAATTGAAAGATATTAATTGTAATGCTTCGTGGCAAAAACGAATTATACTTATAGATTATAAAAAAAATCTGATTGATCAGTGTTCATACGTGTATTATTTTTGCCAATGTTCTTCTCAAGACCATAAAATCTTTCGATGGTTCGTGAATGCAAGGAAAACCTTAGCTGCTTAAGAAAAATACAACAACCCAGGAACAACTTTAATTTAAATGATAAGAGTGACTTCACTTTCTGCTCGGTTGCAATTATCATGATTAGAATCAATAGTACGTTTATCATTACAATTGTCATTAAAACTTTATTCCTGGCCACTCATAATCCCTTGTTGAACCTGCCTGGTGTAACATCAAGCATTCATAACATTACATTTTCCAGGGTTCCAGTATTGATGAAACTATCAGGACTACCTCAACCTGATCTATATAAATTCGGTAAGCATAGATTTGTTTGGCGTTTAGCCGTATTGATATAATTAATGATTCAGTCCAAGGGAACAAGTGTAAAGATCTTGGAGAGGCTTGTACTTACTACAGGATTAATGGTCTGTGGAACAAGACCGCTAAGTTTTCTTACCTAGTGGAATCATTAAACCCACGGGAGATTCGAAACTCTCGAGACCACGGTAGTATTGGTGTCGCCAAGAATACTCAGGAAGGTGCTCGATATCTGAAGGGGTTTGTTGTTATTCGATCCCAAGCGACAATTTCGAGGTGCCTAAAATAAATTCTGGAAATGATGTCCGATCGAGTAAACACGTTGAATTAACAAGGACTTGTGGTAGCCCTACAAAACAAAGCAAAGCAAACAACAATCCTGGTTGCTTCAGGGTTAAACTCCAATTCTACACCGACTGATGAAGATTACTGAAACTTTTGTAGTGTATATATTAGTAAATCCCAAGATATGCAAGACTTGTCAGTTTAGTTCAGTTGGTGAGAGGGTTCCCTTGGGTCATGATTGAAGATCCTGGTAGGGAAACGTCCATGTTATGTATCAGTTTAGTTCAACGTGAGGAGACAGACAAACGGTGGAGAATTCACTCCCCTAAAGTTGATGAATATTATTGCTGTTGTCGTTGTTGTTGTTAAGGAGAGTATGGAAACTCCAGCCCCAGCCATGGCTTGGGTTTGACAAAAAAAGAGAAGAAAACACTCAAGGTCTTTGATATCCAAATTCTGATTATGATAAACGGAATAATCTTCTATTAAATCGTAGATGTGACTGTGTCAGCAGTTCAAAAATTTGAGATGGAAGAAAAAAAAACGAATATTTACAAAATAACAAAATCTTTGAGAATACTGAGGAAGATGCTGGAGATCTAAAGCGACTTGCTGTCCCTTAAACCTCATTGGGAACCAACAGATATCTGGTTTGGACATGTAAAATGTACAACATAGCTATAATACCATTTTGCTTGTTCCTACCAGCGTTAAAATATGTTATCGTTAATAACATTAGGAAACGTAGAAGTTATATCATTTGATCAGGGGTACGTAGAGAGAGGATAGAAAAGGAGGTTAGATGGTTTGATAAGGAAGGTAGGTAATTTGATAAGGGGTGAGCACAGAGAAGGTACGAAAGAAATTTGCATAGTTTGATCTGAGTGAAGGCAGAAAAGAAAGTTTAATAAGGAAAGTGGGAAGCAAAGGAGAGACAGGAAGTTTCGTCAGAAATAATGATAATAACAAGAACAAGAACAAGAACAATGATAATAATAATGATAATAGTAATAATAATGAAAATAATAATAATGATAACTGTATTAATAAACCCATCAAAATCAGTACCTGAGAAGTTCAAAGAAACATTTTTTTTTACAAAAATCATAAAATCAAAGCAAAAAACATTTTTTTACGAAAGAGTCTAGAGGTCTACTGATGCCAATTTTCAAATCTGTAGACAAAACGCCAAGAGCGCAGGAACACAAGAACAAACATAGACACGCGCATATATATATATATATATATATATATATATATATATATATATATATATATATATATATATATATATATATCGAATCGTTTGCCATCTTTGATGACAACGGTTATTCATCAACAACAAGGTGTAAACAATGAGCTGATATTTTAAAGCTGATGATGTGAGGTAATCTTACATAGTTAAATCATTGGCTGAAAATGAATTGGCAAGTATAGATGTTGCGAAACATACAGACTATGCAAGCGCTCCTAACTCACTCCATGAACATATATTTAAAGCCAGCGGTATCTGTTTGTAAATGAAGCACCTCAAATGTATACGATTCTTTTCTCTCCGCTTGTAAATTGCAACATAAGGGTGTGGAACGAATTTTCCCTTCACTGAACAAAAACCCACACCCTCATTTCAGTATATTAGTACTCTCTCCCTTTCACCCACGGACAGGGAGGAAAGAGAGGAGGAGGTAGTTTTAGAGCCTAATTTGGACTCACCAAAAAGTCATTTCTTTTTGGCTATTTATTCAATAAATTTCTTCGTCGAGTCTACGATCAGGTAAAAGTCATGGCTCAGTCATACCTGGATATTTGCCAAGAAAGGAATTTAAGTTGTTAGAACTTGTGGGATGAAGTCTTTCAGACTAAATTCTTCACCTTACTCTTTGTGATGTTTTATTATCTGACTACCTTCTTGTGTTGTCTGAAATTGTCAAATAAAGAATATTTTCGGTATTCATCTCCTTTCTGACTGGTATCTTCATTTTTATTGTTTTTTTTATCGCAGCATTTTCGTCTTTTCACCTCAGAACAGGCTGACGAAATATTTGTCCATACCAGATGACGCAATGGCGACTGGCCATCGTGAGTTCAATCCTTGGATCAAGTAGTGCAGAAAAATCATATACTCTGGTTCATGGGAAGAAGTCACAGTCAAGTGACAGTGCAATTGAAAGAGGAAAATCTGCTCCAGTGGTTTTAGTAAAGAGTTTGGTTCGAAATTCCCAAAGCTTACCGACAACGACAGACACCTTGAGAGGGTCGAAGAGTACAACGACCGAAACGTTGTCATTATAAAACACAAAATGAGGACATTAGTCCAAGAGAATCAGTGTATAAGGATGAAAAAGTATTCTTCAAAGACCAACAGATTTATGTGACGTCTATAAATGTGTCTTCTGAAAGTGCCAGCCCGAAGAAAGTTGTAAGAAGAAGCGATTTGGATCTCAGGTCTCCGCCTGTTTATTTCATTAATTTCATTGGCATCAAAGAGAGAACATGAAAAAAAAAGGAACTTGGATAAATAACGACTTCTCCAGACTTAAAAGAGAGACATATATGTATTTTATACTGATGTAGGTGTTGCTTAATTAATGGTTATGTCTAATGAATCATGATTTACAACGTAGACCCAGATATTGGAGAAGAAGAAAGGAGAGAAAAATGGAGTAGGTTTGGAAACGCCAGAGAGAAAATGGTCTCAAAGTGTCGTTGCTTGGTACCGGTTGCTAAGGAACTATCCTCCAGCAGAGAACTAATGAAGGGAATTCTTCAGATGTCTTTGTGCTGAGATGGATGCCTGATGGGAAGTGAAATTCAAAGACTTTGCAAATAGTGACAAATGAAATCGGTGTCCTGATTACGATTACAATCCACGACTACAAAGAAAGAATACTGTCTTCTGAACAATGCTGATTTTTGGTTCCTGTTTTTCATCATTTTATTTTTTTTTTGAAATAGCAGCGAGGGGGGAAGATATACTTAAAAAAAAATAAAGTCATCTTAGACGATGCCAATACACTGTTCAATGGAAGGGTTAGTTTCTTTAGTTGTAAACTTGACATAAAATAATAATTCGTGCACTTTGATCACTACATAAAAAACTATTCCCACGATGATAATTTGAAAATGTTCCAAATTAATATATATATATATATATATATATATATATATATATATATATATATATATATATATATATATATATATATATATATATATATATATATATAATGGGTATTTGGATGTATGATGAGTATATATATTTTGATATAAGTGACAATGGGGGGGGTGAAGAAAAAATGTAAGGGAAAAGTAATTGTTACATCTCTCTCTGACCATTCTTATTTCAGACCAAACTAGCTTCCCACCTACACGGATACAAAAACCTCCCCATCTGCTCCTACAGAAATCCCCAACAAACCAAAATATCCCTATTTTTTTCCTCAATTTCTTACATGTACATGGCACACAATTTTTAAGGGATCGCTGCAAGCTTTTCTGAAAAAGATGGGTGGCACCCGTTGAAATGTATCGAAACATGCCCACGTAATAAAAAAAAATTCGGGATGTAATACCAGCTTTTCTCTTGATTTTTTCTCTCCACTTTCGAATTGTCACTTTCATGAACATTCTTTCAGATCGCCTCATATCCAATAAACAAACATGTGTGTGTGGGTGCATCGATACCATAACCAAATAAGAAGAAAAAATGTAAAAATAATAATAATAATAATAATAATAATAATAATAATAATAATAATAATAACAACAATAATGATAAATACACACACATATATAAATATATGTATACATAATTATGCAGATATATATATATATATATATATATATATATATATATATATATAATATGAGCTGTAGAGAGTGAGACAGACTAGGGAGTCAAGTGTTTTAGGTAAGGTTTATTTATTCGTAAACGTTTTTATTAATGGTCTAGACATGTTTCGGGAGGTATTCCCATCTTCAGTAGTGCGTGCTGTGTGTATGTGAATGCCTCTAGAGGTTATAGGTTTGATATGGAACCTGAGTCCACCATCAGGAGCTTTGCTTTGTAAGCAAAAAATGGTATCCAGGCTACTGGGGGCATCCTGTTGTGTGAGAGAAAGTCCAGCCAGTGATGAAGTCTATGGTTGAGCCGCAGTAGCAGCAGTGGGTCTTGGACAAAGGGTGTCAGTGTAGGGGGGAAGTGATGTGGTGTTAGATTGTGTGGGTATGTTAGGTATAGTGTAAACGGAGGGCTTGATGCAGTTAAGGAACTACATAGGTTTCAACCTTACAAGTTATAAAAAATATGATTTGCACAAGTGATATGACTTGCAAAGGTGGAGATTGTTAAGGGTCTGAGAGACTTCGATGTTCCCTGTATTGAATGTATATGAAGGGGGGGGGTTGATGTGAATGTGAGGTTATTGTTAGTAGGAGATTTATAAATCAGAGATCTGTGTGATTAGGGCTATTAAGTTTGGTGTTAAGTCCATTAAGAGACAGAGTTTTGAGTTTGTTGATCCACATGTCATCATGTTTTTCTAGAACTTTAGTTATGTCCATGGGAGTTTTTTTTCTAATTTTTTTTTTTTTGATGATGGTAAAGCTAGTGTCCGTGGTAAAATTGTGACTGGGTGTGCAAAAATGTAGTTGTACGGGAAGTGGGCTGCATTTATTTCATGATTTAATTTTGTGTCTGTAATTGTTGAGTCTAATGTTTAATTACCTCTCAGACTTGCCTATGTATTGTAACTTGAATCTGTTGCACTCTAGAAGGTATATCATGTTTTTACTACGACAGTCAGTGCTATGGTATATGTGGTAACTCTCTTTGGTGGTAGTGCTTATGGAAGTATTAGTGTATTTAAGGTGGTTGCAACATGGACTATTTCTTTTGTCGTATGGCGTACATAATTTAGTGGTTCTAAGGATTATATATATATATATATATATATATATATATATATATATATATATATATATATATATATATATATATATATGCAAGAATACTCAGAGTTGCCTGCGGGGATATTAATTTAAAATATCAGCAAATAGAGAAAATATGCTTTGCGATGGATTCCATCTTATGCAACACAGTAAATATAAAAACGGTTATGTATACGATGCACACCTGAAAAAGTAGCCTGACAAGAAATGACCTTTGGTGAACTTAGATGACTACCAATGTCAACTTAATTTTCAGGATCTTTGGTGCATAATTGTGGCCAACTACCCTGGAAACTGACTAAAATGACTTTTGGTGCACTTAAATGTCCTGCAAGGTCAAACTCTTAAAGTTTATGTGATAAGTTGACCTCTCCCTAGTTTACATTCAAAATATCAGGTTGATAGGCCATGTAGTTTCAGTAAAAAAGTAACACTAATAAACAAATGAATAAAAAGCCCAAATATGTGTGTGCGTATGCGTGTGCGTGTGTGTGTGATAGCCTTTTTATATCATAGAGCTTGCTTGCATTTTCACCTCTAACGAAACTAGCATAAATGATTTTAAAATACAATTTATTGAGTACTCACCATGACTGTCAATAATTTGTCAAGTGATGCAATGTAAAATAATTTAATCCAAGAATAAATATGGTCAAAATAAATCCTAGTTATGACATCTCTAGTGTTTTTCCACTGAAAACAGAATAAATAAAATAATTGAATTCTCCAGAATCTTGATGTTATTGATAAATGATGCAATGCTAATGATTTCAGTACAGAAACTTAATTTCAGCTGATATTTCATTTTCAAATAATTTATCCTAGCGAGCAAATTCAAACTAGCGAAGTTTGCGTATTGATTGAAGCCTTAAATTTTCTTACGATTTTGACACCCCTTAAAATTACAAGCGTGCTCAAACCAAAGAACTGAAATTTTGAAAAAAATATTCATGCAGATATTACACGACTTGAAGATCGACACAGGCAACAGAAAAAAGATGATATACCATATTTTCTTACAACAGGGAAAAACAGTTAAAAATAAACACTTTGCAGTCAAAACATTATTTTGGAATACGTCTTGTATTTTGGACTGAAAAATTGAGCAAGCCAGAAAATATTTATCTATTATTTCGCTTCTCTTGGATCAAAAACATGAAACCGCATAAAAAATTTAGCGGATTGAAATGGTGTACATATTTGTTCTCATATCTCACCTCTTTATTTTTGACAAAAGTTATTCTCTTCAGATGTTTTCAGTATTGATGTATTATTGTCGTC
The DNA here is from genome assembly GCA_963457665.1 of Thysanoteuthis rhombus. Classification (NCBI taxonomy): domain Eukaryota; kingdom Metazoa; phylum Mollusca; class Cephalopoda; order Oegopsida; family Thysanoteuthidae; genus Thysanoteuthis; species Thysanoteuthis major. The sequence goes on along the minus strand of OY735232.1, from coordinate 23,057,246 downwards.
TCCATTCTTGTAAGTGTTCACTGATTTTGTTTTTAGTATATTTGGAACGTGCTCTACTAAAGAGTTCCAGTTGTTTATATTTCTTTGTGAGAAATATTTCTACAGTTTTCTGGCAATATTCTTTCTTATATATTTCTTATGCTCATAGTAAAGAATATTAATGACGAATATAAAAAAATATTAGTACATTGTCCCCAGCCTAAATTGTATCAGGCGAAGGTTTTCCATTCATATTCAAGTTTTGCAATAATTATTCAAATAATTGTTTCGTGTACTTATATTTTTGTCCTCATTCTTTTAAATCATTATTAAGATCCATTACAGAAGGACAAAAGGATGAAATACTTTACTTATCTGTAAAAAGAAACTAAGAGTCTTTAGACACAATATAGGGAAAGTGGTCTCAAATATAAATCATGGTTCCACACCTTTGTTTATTCAATGCTAAAAACAGTTGACAAATGAAAAATCGAGAAGGAGAATTATTGAAAGAAAAACAGTATAACTATTAAATATCAATGTATTAATAAACAAATATAAGAATAAAAAAATTGTAATTCAGAAAATATATAGGTAAATTCCGAATAAAGGTAATACAAACGAGTAGTATCAAATGTTACATATTGAATGAAATAAACTACTCTGATATTTTTCTCTAAATGAATCCCACTCCCTTAAAAAAAAAAACATCATATTTTGGGGACTGATTTTCGAAAAACAATTTGCTGAAAATCATTTTCGGCTCCAGCATTTTCCACAATGTAAATTTCATGGTGTTATGTCATTAGTTTTTATGGAAATTTTCTTCATGATCTCCGGAGTGACGTTTCCCTCTTCCCCAAACTCCTTATTCAACTTACAACTATTCTTCCATTTACTCATCCATCTCTAAAACGATACAAAATACCTACTTGCTCTTCAAATGAGCCCTTTTCCAGCGACAATCAAGTGGCAGCTAGAAAAAAAAAACAGACGAGAAAAAGTTGTCCAAATCAGCAAGAATTTCCAAAACCCTTACATTTCTTTTCGATTGTGACGCCCCTTAAAAGTACAGGCAACTCTAAACCACTAAACTGAAATTAAAAAAAGATTATTCATGCAAATATTACACGACTTGAGGAATGACACAGTCGACAGAATAAGATGATTTACCCCATTTTGTTAAAACAGGGGAAAAACAGTCAACAAGATTCATTTAATGATTCATTCAATGGCTGCTGCAGTCAAAACATTGTTTTAGAATACGTTTTGTATTTCAGAGGAAAAAAATGAGCGAGCACGAAAAATATTTACCAATCATTTCGCCTTTCTTGGTTCGAAAACATGAAACCACATAAAAAAGTTCAGCGAATTAAATAGTGTACATAATTGTTCTTGTATCTCACTTCTTTATTTCTTTGTAACGTTTGTAGTTTAGTTGAATACCATCGACCAAACAAAAACAAAACTATAGATTAGCAGTGATTTTCAAAAACTAAATAGCTGAGATTCTACACTAAGTTCCGAGTAATACTCACTGAAAATTTCATGGATTTATGTTATGTGTTTTTTGCAGTAGGAGACTACATACACGATGATCAAATGATAAATTCTGAAAAGTTGCAATAAAGAGTACATATACTATATTTCAAGAAGCCTCACTCAGAACTCTTTCCTGGAAGAGAATCTAATCAAAACAATGTCTTTGGATCTGGTTGGTACATCATAAGTGGGGCTAGTTGGTAGGTCGGAATTGTAAACAATTGAAGCAGAAGAGCAACAAAAAGCCTGCAAATAAGACAACAAACCCCGAACAAGTCAAAAAGAGATAAGAGCAATACAGAGGAGTGGGGAAGGGTTTAAAAACAAAGGGAGGGCTGATAACAATTATATATCAACCGATGATAAAACCCCCTTTTCAGTGTGTGTAGAACCCTATTAAAATTCAAAGCTCGGGAATCATCATCATCAGTCTTTCAACGTCCGTCGTTGGACATAGACCTTCCATAGGATTCGCAACACTTCTCTATCATGGGTGTTGCAGAGCAAGTACTTTCTGAATTTATCTAGCTCGTCTCCCCATCTTCTATTCTGCCGGCTTCGGTTCCACATGTGATTTTTTTGGAATCCATGTCTTGAGTCACGATGTCCATCAGTTGTCTGCCATTCTTGCAACATGACCAGCCCACTGCCATTTGAGATTTTTTATGAATTCTATGATGTCCCTGACACCTGTCTTTTTCCAGATAAACTGTACTGTCTTATGGTCTCTCCATGTGAGTCCCAGCATAAAACAGAAACTGTCACCAAAATTGTCAACATAGGTTTCTTGAGGTTTTTAAGCTGGTCTGTATGACTGCTCTCAATGCATGTACCACGCAGATAGGCCACACCGACGGAGCATTTTTTTTTTCATTTTTCTGACCCCTTTAAATGGGTTTTTAGTGAGGAGTTCGATTTGCAATGTAAGTTTATACTAAAGTAATATTTGATTCACGCTTGTTTTTTTTCTAATTTAAATTTTTCTTGTGAACAATTCCCAACAAAATGCGAGAAAATTTTTTTTCTAATTTTCCTAATTGATCCACCCCAGCAAGCCAAGCTGCCAAAAGACGTCACGTGACGTTTTATATCAAATGGCTAACCAGACTTGTAAGTAAGTGTATAAGTTTGTTTTTTTACCAGACGCGTGTTAGTCGAAAACGGTATGAATTTCAAGCAATTTGCTTCACAGTGTTTAAACGGAAGCTGAACAAACATGGCATAATTTGCTTTTACCCTTCAGATGACGAACCCATCAGAGTTATCTCCGCTTGACCAACTCACCATATTAGCAACACATTGAGAGTATCTGACAGCATTTGCCACGGAGTCATGGGGCGTCCCTTTCCATTTGTCGTTTTTGTTTTTGTTGCTATTGATTGTTTGTTTGTTTTTTTCTCAGGCATTTGTTGTTGGTTCTTTTGCTGATGCTGTGTACTTGGAATATGTTTTCTCCGAGTTGGAACCAAACCAGAGAGTTTTGAAATTGTATTGGGGAGAGGAATGAAAGAAAACTTGGAAAAACTTGGTAAAATTCACAGTTACACTATTGTTATTGCTGTAATTGAGACATCTTGGAAACATTTGCCTGATATATATATATATATATATATATATATATATATATGTGTGTGTGTGTGTGTGTGTGTGTGTGTGTGTGTTTGTGTGTGTGTGTGTGTTGTGTGTGCGTGTGTGTCATGTATACGTATATATATGTGTGTGTATATATGTACATATACATATATATATACATATACAAATGCAGATAAATGTGTATATATGTGCATGAATTGATGTGAAAATATATGCGCACATACATTCATGAATATATATTTATAATAAATAAATAAATATGTGTATATATATATTAATTCATTATAAAAATTTATTTTTTAGATACATGTATACATGCGTTTGTGTGTATCTCTCAGCGTGGAATGGCATAAATGCACATAAGTATGTGTGTATGTAAGTATGCATAGAACTTAGGAGCCGTTATCTATCTATCTATCTATCTATCTATCTATCTATCTATGTAGACACACTCAAACACAACTACACACATTCATATATATGCATGTGTGTGTGTGTTTGTGTGTGTGTGTGTGTGTGATTTTTCCATATCTATCACTTTGTTTATGTGTGTGTATCTGTGGAGTGGTTGAACAGTTCTAAATACATGTGTTTATTTATATGTGTTAGGTGATAGAACTTTACATAGACTTTCACGTAGACACGCATGCATATGCGTGCACACACATACACACACACACACTTAAACATATATATATATATATATATATATATATATATATATATATATATCAATCAGAACATTGAGTTAAAATAAAGAAGTTTAAGATATCAGTCTTAAAATAATCATTACAATTTATCTTCAATTTCCCACAACGAATATATATCCTTATGGCACGTTCCAGTGTGTAAGCTCGTCTGTGACCAATTAATTCAGTATATTTCAGGATGGCACAGTATCATACCTTGCGTAAGTAAATTGTATTATTAGAACCTTAAAAACTGGATGAGTCATAAACAGATTCTAATCTATTTTTTTTATCTGACACACAATAATATCCATTACTTCATCATCAATTCAGTGTCATCTAAACCCTTAGCAAAATACAGGCCAAGTGCATATATACATTTTTTTGCCCAGAAGTATATTTTATTTTTGTTCCATATCCATCACTTATACTCGAGGTTTTGTGGATAGTTAGGGTCGGCAGTTGCTTTATTTTGTCCGTCTATTTATATCCCCCTTCATTATACTTGAGCTATCAATAATAACTTTTTTTCAGCACGCTAAGCCCGTCGAAGCTACAGCAGAAGCTTTCCAACTGTACATTTCGGGAACACATTCCTTACTCTGACCGTATGTAATCTTTGATGACACTCGATATGGGTTTTTCTTTTCCAGTTTTGGAATCAGAGATGCCCTTCTCCTATACTGGTTACCGAGACTAAAGAGGCAAGTCTGATTAGCTATTTAGTTCAGAGGAAAAGAGATGGATTCATGCCTTCTCAAGTGGCATTAGTTCAAAGTGAACGCAAACTGTCGCACCTGGATTTATAACTCGGTTCCATTTTCTGTTATATTAACCGTTAGGCCACCCACACTTCTTTTATGATCTAAAATAATAGAAAGCATGTTTTTTTTTTTTAATTTCGTTTTGTTTTGTTGTTTTTTTGCTTTTCTATTTGAAATTCTCTGGACCAAATATACAAGCAGATATGTTGACCCCTAACTACGCCTGAAGCTTTCTCTATCAACATCATTCAGATTTTCAAAAAGTAATAATTAACGAGTAGTCACTTATATTCCTCAAGGCCGTGGTCTTCACAGCAAAGAACTCCAACGGTTCCAAATATCTGTCAGAGATAGTTGAAGTGGAAGGTGGTTTGTCAAGAACATTTGGCTGCAAGGCTTGAAGATTCTTCAAGCCTGCACACCGAAACCTTAGGGAATTGGTTTAAGATTAAACTTCTATAGACCCGTGGCGCCGTTCCTTCAGGTGATAAAGTTCATTTATTGGAATCCCTTGTTGGTTCTTCCATGATCCGATCTTTCTCTTCGAATAGGCGAAAGAATTTATATCGGTGTTTGCCAAAATATCTTCGTTCTAAACTTTGAACAACTTTACCTGATAACATGGAATCGTTTGACTTTAGTTTTAAAACTAGTACAAATATAAGATCAGTATTATAAACAATAATGAATTTTATTGTTATATACGATGGTGATAACGAATGATCAGTATTGGAGATATATTGTTTCGCAATTTTTTTTGTTTAATTTAATCATTCAGATTAATATTTATTTTGTACCACTCATCCAGTGGTTAGCTTCCGTGTTGATCGTAGTAATAATCCTGAAATTAAGAATATAGATGTGCAAGTTATTCCCCTTGTTTTTTAGACATATATTGACAAGGTGGGAGGAACTGAGACGAATTAGGATTGTTTTGGTGTGTCTGTGAGTCAGTCAGTGAGTCAGTGACGGTCATCTCTGCTAGACATGCTCGTGCATCTGAAAACTGTTGATTATGAATATCTAATAATATTGCACTTTTTTTCTTATCTTTATTTGCTAACTAGATGTAGATTAAGAAGTTGAGGACTACTGAAATGTTATTGTTTTATCCAAGGTTCAAGTAAAGAGTTTGGACTTAATCAGTCAGGGCAAACTGTTTTGTAAAACCTTTCTATATTCTCGTAGTTATTCAATTATTAGTTATCCCCCTATGATCAACAAAGGAATTTACCATTGAATAAGAGTTGCATATAAATAATTGTGCAAAAAAAATACAGCTTTCTTCATCTGTGAAACTTGCAAGCAATTCATATTATCTAATAATAAATTGTCAATCTCGAGTCCAAGTCGGAGATGATTTTGTTTTCTCACGTCACAAGAAAATCAAGAACAATCCTCAACAAATTCAGGGGAGAAAACTCGTCTCTTTTTGTCTGTCGAAAAAAGACAAACCAAACAGATATATGAAATAATATTTCCCTACCGTGATTAGAACAAATGATTGCTAAGCTTAACGTGACTGACGAGTCTTACGTATACATTTATCTAACATATGTAAAATACAGCAGTTGCAGTAAGCATCTTCAGCTGGAATAGAAGTAAGACTGAATTTTTGCCCTGCAGCAGCCATGCCTGTCCATTCTTATCGTTGTAACCTGTCATATATTCTTGAAAGTTTGTATGTGTTTAGCTCAAGGCTTATCACCCAAAACCCCGCCTTACGGCTTGGGGATCTGCAGTGTCTTAAATAGTTGATCCAACAAAGGTTGGCATAAGCTTTCATGCTACCTTAAGCATTTATGGGGCCCTATGCGAAATTTAATCTAGGTGGCCATCACCTCTCGTGGATTCTCTGGTATTTACAGGGCCCTAAAAAGCTGCTTAATTCGCTTATGCATCAGGTCTATTCTGCATTCAACCTCGGAGAGAAGTTCGAATAGCAGCGAAAACGAACAATTATTTTAAGGGCGTCCCAACAAAATGTTAGGGGCACACATAAAGGTAGTGGCCAGCCATCCAGGACAGGATAAGGACCCCATCAAGTTTTATCCAATACTCAGGCAGTTGATAACCTCTGTATTATCCCATGATAGAAGATATGGAACGAGAGATAATTTTGACCTCTCTATAAAATTTCACCTTCATTGTATAAACTCTTCAAAATACGACCCGTTGTTATAAGGACTGAACTATTCTTTACGCCAGACAGTGTGATTAAAAGACGCGTATATAAAAAGGCTAAATTAGTAGACAGTGAAATAAATTGAAGAAACATATAAACAAACGAAATAAACGAAAAAAAAAATGGTCTCACACAAAAAATATGATGAGGTTGAAAATTTAACAGAAGTCTCAAAGAGTTCTGGAATCCGGGAAAAAAAGTTTTGTTAATGATGCATATCTTATTTGCGAACTCATATAAATGGATGAAATCAGAGATCAAAGCAGGCCTGTCTTTGAAATAAAACAGACAACACAGACTCGATATTTTTTTTTCCTTTTCCTTTGTTTAAAGAACCTTTTAAACAAAAAAATTCAACCAGTGTTGCAGAAAATTATCAATGTGAAGGAAAATGACGCCTTCATGAAAAGGAAATGGTTTTTGTTACAAAAAAATAATACAAATAAAATTAAAAAGACTTTAACAAATCTGAACAGCGACTTTGATGAAATCGAATGGTGGAAGCCGTAACACAATGAATTGAATTCTTGGAATATTTTTCCATTTGGTAAAACACATAAATGGAAATTCTTAGAATCTTCCACCATAACTTGAAAACAGTTTTTTTGGATGCGTTGATCTATATATATATATATATATACATTTGGGTTTGAAAAATAAAGAAGAAAAATAAAAGCAGATCAATAGAAACCGGCACATGACCAAGGTCTTTTGGCAGTGTTGGGGTGATCAATTAAAAAAATTGAAAAAAAAGATGATTAATAAATTAGGTACTCCTCACGATTTGTGTTGGGCGATGATCAAAAAAAAAAATTTCGAAGGCTGGGCACAAAGTAAGGGGCCAAAATTAGCATAAATTTACACTGTAAATTGAGCACCAAATAAAGAAAATATTTTGAGGGATGATTATAAAAACGTTATTTTATTCTGTAGATATAATAAAGAACAGATCTTTGAATTTTCAGCAATCCAAATCTATTGTTGCAGCCTGTACGTGTAATACTTAGTCAGCTAGACTAACTTAAAAACTGAAATAAAAACTGTTGATGTGACAGTATTAGAAGACGGTTTCTGATAATGATGAAAAAATGAGAAAATTTAGCAGTCAAGTTCACATTCCCAGCAGACGGTCATCATATTTAGTTTGATTAGGTTTGTTTGAATGAGGAAAACCATTCATGAAAATTTTATGACAAAAATATGATAAACAATTTTTATCTTTCTTCAATTATCAATACCCTAATTATGAATGAATTGTAGGTGCAAGTAGCCTAAGAGTTAATCGCAGGGAAATTGGAATCGATGATTTGAGATTTGAGACAGTTGGTGTTAACTCCACACATGTCCAATGGAAAGACTTGAACACATGTCTTCCCCCCCCCAAGCAATAGACAAACATCAGCCAGTCAAGGGGAATGACAACTTTGATTCCGAACCCATCCAATACCTTGTTCAGCATCGAGAGGTGTGGGTAATAGACAGGGTAGGGAAAGTGTTCCAAATATCTACAGTAAACAGGGCGCGGGAGAACCTTCGACGTTCATTGCAAGCCAGAATAATAAATTGCACAAGTAGAATCAACCTCCTAATAGTCAGCTACGGGGCTAAAATATTTAAGTTAACCAAGTGAGAACCATACAACATACGCAAGAAAGAATTATGCTCAACGACACATGGTGAGATCCCAAGACGGCATAGCATATTTGAGAGAAAAAAAGACAAGCAAAAAGAGCCAGATATAACAAAAAATCCATTAAAAAACCTAATTGGGAATATGCTGGTCATGTTGTAAATGTGTCAGACAACTGTTTAATATTACGACTCACAATATATATCCCAAGACACCGTAAGTGAAACTATGGCAGGCAAAAAAAAGATAGTGTGACCAACTACACAAGTTCAGAAAGTATTGACTCCGGGACGCCTGGGATAGAGAGGTTTGGAAATTCTAAGGGAAGGTCAATGTCCAACGAAAAACGCTAAAAGTCTGCTGCTGCTGATGATGATGATGATTAAAATAAAGGACAAAATAACACCACTACCGTCAACACCTCAAGAAAGTTGAATAGAAAGATATCATGAGATAGGGTTATATTTCCAATATCACTTTGGACAACTTTCGGAAAAAAAATTGTTTTCTCTTTACGGTAGATTGTAATATATTTTTATATCCAGAGATGTATATAATTCTTTAAAATATTTGTTGAATCTCTTTTTGAGTTACGTAGAATTGATTGAAAAATAAGATGAATGAAATTGGCAGAATAGGGTTAGAGGATCTCATAGTTATTGTGTCCCTTTTTTTCCGTAGTTTATCAACCCATTTATTGAAAAACAGTTTTGCTTTATTTGGGAAAATTGTTAGAACTTTTCTTAATCATTTTCTAAAATATTTTTTCATCAACGTTTAAAATGAATTATTTTTTTTTAGATATTTTTGTTCGGGATGTTCGTAGTTTCTTGCTATAGTAAAGTTTCTCATGTGGGCAAAGGAGAAATAGATTACTAGATATATCCAACAGCTTTTGTAATTCAAAAAAATATAATATTACTCCTCTATTGCATGTTTCTAAATTAGTTATATTCTATAACTGGGTATTAAAATCTTAACTTCATACAACTTTTTGCTGCATTAGCTCCATTATAGTAAGATATTTGTCTTTTTTTTGAAATGTGGAATTATTATCGTTGGAACAATCTGCAATAACATTTTGCTTGTTTCTACCTGCATTCGAATGTTACGCTCTCAGTCATAACAGAAGGGAACTATTACGTAGTTTGATAAGAGGGTAGGGAGGGAGAAGACTGCTTGAATTAGATGGTAGGAACAGAGGCAAAGAAGGAGAAAGGAACAGATAGGATTGAAGAAAGAGAAAAAATTTACGGGGATGGGAGGATTTTTGCATATGGAACTAATCAATGCTTGTGTAACATCTGGGTAAAACTTTGATGGACGACAGATGTTTAGACAGGCTACAGGAGAGAGTGAGACAATGCAGGTATAGGGTGGAGGAAGGGCATAGGCATGAGATAATGGATAATCTTAGTCGACACTGGTGGAATTTCCACTGGTAAGAAGGATAAATCAAGCAAAGAATCACTCCAGGGTTGTAAGTCTTCGATAGAGCTCAATCTCCAAGAACAAGAAGATCCCATTAATCCCCCAATAAAAGGGTATACAACCAATGCATCCTCCCAATAGTCACCTGTGGAGCCGAAACATGGTATCTAACTAAGAAACCGAGATGCATGCAACGTTCGCATGAAAGAATCATGGTCAACATCACATGGAGAGATTACTATATATTAGGGAGAAACTGAAGTCCGAGATATCACAGAATCCATTAGAAAACCAATGGGCTGGTCATGTTGCAAGAATGGCAGACAAGTGACATCACAACTCACAACATGGATCCCCAAAGATCACATGCGCCACTGAGGCCGGCAGAATACAAGATGGAGAGACGTATTGGACAACAGAAAGTATTGGCACCCCAACACCCACTAGAGAAAGGTGTGACGAATCCTGCGGAAGGTCTATGTCCCACAACGGATGTTAAAAGACTGATGATGAAATAATGAAAATGCTTTATCTATTACGCTGACGAAAAAAATCATTTTTGTTGTTACAATAGCATTAAGAGCATGAAGTCCGAACTAAATACATTCCATTAAAATGGTTTTATTGTACGATTGCGTCTATAAGATCTGAGTTTTATTCAGCTTCTTTCTGTATTAGCCGCATTATACTAATACCATCATGTGTATTTTCAACTATGAAATCATTCGTCTTGTAATCATAAATGCTGAGTCATAGTTTGCATGCGAGTCAAGCTTGAACTTCTGATAACGGAAGTTTGTCGCTGTGAGGCAGTTGCTTGACAGCCAACAGATAATGGAATTGACCAGTAAGCCCCATCCGTTGATTATCAGTGATTATCGAGAGAAAATATGTAAAAGAGTAAACCGAAGATGAGGCGGCAATGTAATCAAGCATACATATTCATAACATATTAACAAGTGCAACTTACACCTCCGACGTGTTACACATGAAACGAGTATGAATAGCTCTGGTTAGTAACTTGGTAAAAACCACCACTTGACCAACATACTGCCAGGTTAGGGGTGATCAATTACGAAATTTAAAAAAACAGTGATGAATAAATAAGTTACTTCTCTCGCCTTTTTTTTGGCCAGTGGATCTAATTCGAGAAAAAAAAACAAAAAAAAAACAATCGTGAACACTTCTGGACAAAAACTAAGGGATCAATTTATATTTATACTTACTGTGTAGATTGAACCGTCGACTGAAAAGATACTTGAAGGGATTTTTTTTTTCAAGAAAAAATGTTTTTCTAGACATACTAAAGAGTGGATGTTTAATTTTTCAGCCATCTAGCTCCGTTGGTGCGACGTGTAAGTGTGATACATACGTAGCCAGCCAGCCAGCCAGCCAGCCAGGCATACCTAATTAAAAAGTGGAGAAATCGATATTAATGCTGACTTGGTTTATACTGGCAGTTTTAGTTGACAGATTCTATTGCGACTGATTCGGAAGTGAATATTAACTGAGATATGAATGAATGGAGCCTAAGATTGAGATTCCCTCTGGGACAAATCCTCCCCTGCCGCTGGGGATGTAGATATCACTTGCGAAGTTAGCAAGTTAATTGGGCCACTGTGTTCTGATCGTTAGTAAAATTCCAATGTCTTGGAGTCAGGGGGAGAAAGCGAATTATCATTTTTCTCAATTTATCTGGTATTCTTAACCCTTGTCGATAAGTTGCAGTCCCTTTTAAGGAGAATTCACAGGACTGTGAGTAAAGGATAAAAGTAGAATTACAAAGTGTGTGTATATATATATATATATATATATATATATATATATATCTTTCTCTCTCTCTCTCTCTCTCTATATATATATATATATATATATATATATATATGTATATATATATATATGTATGAAAATGTGGATTTGATATCAAAAAACATCATCAAGTTGACAAAAAGGAAAAAAATATGTAAATCAAATTTATTATTCCAATATGTTTATCTTTTGTCTACGCCAAAGTAGACGTTTTGAATGAAACAATACTGAACATTGTTTACCTGCAAAGAAAAAAAGGAACTATTCAATATGGTTTTATTTGAAATTACTTCTTCGAAGAAGCCAAAAAATAAAATGTGTAGTTATGATAGATTTGATTTTAATATTATTTTCCTTATGGTCAAAGTGATATATACACACACACACACACACACACACACACACATATATATATATATATATATATATATATATATATATATATATATATATATATATATATATATATATATATATATATATATATATATTGGATAGTCTATAACCACACTGAAGATTTTTAATACAAGAAAACAGCTATGGATGGTTTCAGTTATTAATTATTATTGTATGTATCTTTGTGTATATTTATTATGTCAAATTCCAGTTCAAGTTAGAATGTTTCCCCTAATAAGAAAACCAAAGACGATTCTCATGTAATGGAAGGGAGTAAATTCATTAACGTTTGCTTGGACTGTCCCGTTAGACCAAACCTATGGATAAAATTAGCATTTCCCTACCAAAAATTTAAAAAACAATAAAATGATCCGTAGGTAGTTTTCATACAAACTGAGCCAACATGATACGCCTAACATATCTACTGATTATTACGTCTGAAAAACACAATAAATGATAAATAAACTATTTTATCCTAAGAATATATATACACACACACACACATATATATAATTGTATAACTTACACGACCTCCAACTGATGATAGATGAACTAATGAAGAGAGCAAGAAAGTCGGCCTATACATGAACTTCAGCAAGACGAAGATCATGTGCAACAACCACATCGGGGATAAAAACACTAAGATCAAAATCGAGGACACACAAATGGAAGACGTAGGCCACTACATCTATCTAGGACAACGAATCTCCATGACACCCTCAAAAGAAGAAGAAATCAAGCGAAGAAACACACTAGGATGGCAAGCCTTTGGCAGAGCTAGCTCAACCTTCGAAAATAATAAGATCCCATTGATCCTAAAGAGAAGGGTGTATAACCAATGCATCCTCCCAATAGTCACTTATGGAGCTGAAACATGGAACCTAACCAAGAGATAGACCCGTAAATTGAGAACCATGCAACGTGCACATGAAAAAATAATGCTGGGCCTCACATGGAGACAGCACAAGACAGCACAGTACATCCGAGAAAAGACAAGACTTAGGGACATCATAGAATCCATTAAAAATCTCAAATGGCGGTGGGCTGGTCATGTTGCAAGAATGGCAGACAATCGATGGACATCACGACTCACAGCATGGATTCCCCGAGACCACATGCGCAACCGAGGCCGGCAAAATGTTAGATGGAGAGACGAGCTAGACAAGTTCAGGAAGTACTGGCTCCGTGACGCCCATGATAAAGTAGTGTGGCAAATCCTGGGAAAGGTCTATGTCCAACGACAGACGCTAAAAGACTGATGATGATGATATATATATATATATATATATATATATATATATATATATATATATATATATATATATATATATATATATATATATATATATATCATCATATACAAAGTAAAGTGAAAAAGTATTAAACTCAAACTGAGGACCATTCAAAGTGCATATGAGATATCACAAGACAGCACATTATATTAAGGAGAAAACTAAAGTCTGAGATATCATAGAATCCATGAGTAAATTCAAATGGCAATGGGCTGGTCATGTTGCAAGTGCGTCAGACAGACACTAGACATCATGACTTGCAGCATGGATCTCCAGAGATTGCATACGAAACCATGGCTGACAGAATATAAGATAGCGAGACAAAATAGACAAGTTCAGGGAGTATTGGTTCCGCAACATCCACGATAGAAAGGAGTGACAAATCTGGGTGGGGGAGATCTATGTCCAACCACAGAGGCTAGGAAGATGCTGCTGCTGATAAGATACAAGTTGCATCAATCAGTCCGAATTGAAGTGAGAGTGGTATTTGACCCTGCAGCACTCAGATATATATACATATATATATATATATATATATATATTGTGTCATCCACGGACAGCTTTTTCGACGTATTAGATCTCTTCAGTGTGGTTATAGACTTTCCATTATCCCAAATTGAAACCTTCACTTCAGACCCGTAGGCCGATATCCTTCTTCTGGACTACGGAACTGGACAGTCAATAAGGCTGGATTTAAGCGATATATTTATTTACTAAGAAATCTCATTCACCAGAATGCTCTATTCCTATGGAAGTGCATGACAGTGGATGATTTACCTCACTTATATATATATATATATATATATATATATATATATATATATATATATATATATATATATATATATATGTATATATATATGTATATATATATATATATATATATATATATATATTTATATATATATATATATTTATATTTATATATATATATATATATATATATATATATATATATATATATATATATATATATATATATATATATATATACACATATATATATCATGGGAACTTAGTCAGTTACAATGGTTCACCGAGCATTCTTTGAAAAAAGAAATTAAGAAAAATATATAGAATTACTTGAATATATTTTCATTCCACACACACACACACACACACACACACACTAAATATAAGAAAAAATAGAGAATATCTGCCCCCTCCCCCAGGAGGAACAAAAAAGAATTCAATAGATCTCATTGATTGATAGTAGATGTTAGTCTGTGTAAGTATATACTCCTAAAACGAAGAACATCGAAGTAAATAAATATGAGCTGTCTTCAAAGCGTTGTATGATTATTGTTTCATCTTTTATTTATCTTCGTTTGCAAGACATATTAACATTTCTGACCCAACCCGCCCCTAAAAAAGATTGCTGACCCCTGCTATAAATCATCAAAATTTTCTCATTACCATCGAGCAGCCATGAATTTTTTTTTCTTCCAGCGAACAACTGAATACGTACGGACGCCTAAAGAGTTTTCAGGTTGATTCGGTGATCATAATAAAAAAATCAAGCCGTCCCAAGTTTCCACAAACTACATTTATTTCAAAATAATTTTCCTTTTGTAGAGTTCTTACATAGGTCTAGTCGACTACAACTGGTCCGTGGACCACGCTTTGAGAACTGCTGTCATAGAGAAATAGTGATAATGAGAGAATATTCAACCAACGCCAGAGATTATCAATCTTGTTGTGGAACCAACAAATCATCCTAAATCTGAATTCTTCAGTTTTCTTAAGATCAATAGCCATTAGATGGCGCCAAAGAATTCTTGCGATTGCCAAAATCAGAGAATGAGAAATCCCTCAAGATATCAATTAAATTACCGAACATCAAGATCAATGACTTTTTCAGTATAACAGATATTCTTAATCTATAAATGTCATTTTTGAATTGTAAAACTTTCAATTATCTGTTTGCAAAACCTACAGTTCACAAAGTATTTGATTGTTACTTATAAAATGTCGTGTTTTGAATAATAAGACAATAAATGACATAAATAACAAGGAAGAGTAATTGTTCATTTAAAAAATAACCAATTTGTACCAATAATATTTTCCCAACGATTTTCCAACAACAAAAAATCAGTAAAAACAGGAACCGTGGCTTTCTCATCATTAAACCTTTTGTTACTGATATGGAGTTGAAAATGCTTGAAAAAGAAAAAAAGAATGATCTGTAGGGGGAGTATCAAGTGTATAAGAAGGATGTTGCAAGACTTCATATCTAAAGTTTTCTCAGTTTAGACTTGGTCAGATTTGGAGTAAGTGAACTGTCAGGGAACATTTCATTCAGTTTACTGAGTACCCATCGTTTCACCTTTTTACCCTTTTAATATTGTACTAAAAGATGTGATATGTTTGGTATTGAGATCCCAATGACTCCTGGAAGTGCTTGAAACGTGGGTCAAGGTCCGTTTGTCCCTACCAAGGTTGATTATTGGTATCCTTATTCTCATACCTAAATATATTGAACTAATACTGAATGGTTCGCTCTAAGGTAATGTTCACTGCAAGTACTTTGTTGAAATTATGAACAACTTGAGCAGCAATATGTCTTTTTAATTTGTACTTGAAAATTAGTCTAACTTCTTAGGTAAAAACCATTTATATCAGGGTCTTAAAAAACCCCAATAACGATGAATTCTATCTCTATTTACATTGCATCTGGAAAAAATAAATTTACAATAAATTCAGAAACTTTTCTACTGTTAAATACCCGGATATATTATGCACCATGAATTCGTACAGGTACATCAGAGACGATGCATCGTACGTACCAAACTGTCGTCTTAATTTCATTTAGACGCATCCAGAGATTTTTGGTGGTCTGGGTGTCTGATGGAGAACAAACTAATGGCTTTTAACTTCATTATTGCTTTAACATCCCATACTCTGTATAATTATATTTTTTAAAGCCCTTGTTTGACGTTTAGGGGCGTTTATATATTTTACATCTGTAGACCCAAGGGTTACCTTTCCCTTCTATTTACGATGCTTAAAGTTACTACAACCGTAAATCTTTCATGATTTAATCTGAGAGATGTAAGGAAAGAAACATTCCAAGTGTAACAATCTAATATAAGAGTTACTCGAAAAAAAAAGCCGGATACTGTATCATAGGTGAACAATAAACGTGTTCGTCAGAAGTTCTGAAATAAAGTACTATCATTCCATGAATTATTCAGACTAGTACCTTGATCCTAGATTGATTTATTTTAATCTTTACATTAGTAAATCTTTCACGTTTAATATTAGTCTCAATGGTGTAAATAAATGACATTTCATATGTAACAACGCTATACATTAATCTAATCATTATCACTCCCCATTACACTTTGCTTAAGTATTGGACGGAAGCCAACGTGGGTAGACTTCGTGGCCGCTACCCACAGGAATAAGCAAGGCACTGGCAGACTTCCAATTCCACCCTTAAACTCTCAGTCCCTATCCACATTAGAACAGGCCCGCTGAAATAGTACGAATCAAAGGATGATTTGAGTACTCCTCTGAAGTACTTATTACTTAATTTCTCACAAGCCTGAACTCTGGCCCCTGGTACTTTGTTTCTTATTTGCTGTCACTCAACCCCACCATCACCGGCAAATACTTCAGACTAATTCTGACGGTAATTTAATTGCTGACAGGGTCAGGGACTTGAAGATTCGCACAATTGAAGCAAAGTTCACGGAAGGTTGGAGACTTTCTTTGGTTCGTGTTTACTTTAGTCCATGTCTGGCCTTTCAAAAAGATTTTTCGATTTGTAAAAAGGAAACTAAGGTAAACAATGATTATAAAACAACGAGAAATAATAAGAGAAAAACAATGAGTATTTGTTCCACGTGAGGTAGGAATGGGTACGGGAAAAACTAAGATAAGTAAATCAGTCAGTTACGGTGAAGCTAAGCAGTTCAGTAGATGAAGTGAGAGAAATACATTGATACAAAGGTAAATCAATTTGTAGATTGACTGATACCATATTATTCCACAGATATATACATACACATGCACAACGTATGCATACACATACATACATACATACTTAATCACATACCTGCATATAAATAAATATATATATATATATATATATATATATATATATATATGTGTGTGTGTGTGTGTGTGTGTGTGTGTGTGCGTGTGTGCGTGCGTGAGATGGAAGGATGCAAATCCGACTGAATGTAATGAAAAAGTTGACAATGTGGAAAAAGAAAGACTTGATCTTTATTAAAAAGCGTAATAGATTACGATCGTTTCAAGCGTGGAAGTTGGGTTCGTCAGAGTCTTGAGAGTGAAAGTCCCCTTCTTTTATATTTTCAACTTACCCAATACATATATATATATATATATATATATATATATATATATATATATATATATATATATATATATATATATATATATATATATATTAAATAAAGAAGAATTTTTTTTTCAAATAACTTATTCTACTTACTAGTGCCAACTGACGTCCTCATTAGAGTTTCGAATTCAATTGAAACGTTTTTTTTTTCTGATTAATTTTGTCGCGGGATAACACTATTTGAATTCTAAGCTTTATTAACCAAGTTAGGCCAGGGGAAAAATGCATCCCTGCACAATGTGTTTAATAGGATAGTAAATAAGCCTGCTTGTTTCAGGGTCAAACTCCTCTTGGACTGGAAGAATGACTTAGCTGATAAGTTCAGAAATTATTTCAACTCCTGTAAAAGGGGATTTTCTTTAACTGAGAAAGATATTTTATGTTGGCAATGGAATTAGACTTGTCAAAATAGAAAATAAATTGTTTTTTCATGAGAATGGAATCAATACCGAGACAACTATGGATTTTATTCGTGGGGATAATTCCTGGATCCACCCCAAAATATAAACATTTGTATTCACCTTTCTACAAAAGTTCAGTTAAATTAATTTAGAATCTTTCGATATATTGTGTTGAGTGTAAATAGCTACAATGCAGGGGAGATGACTGCACCTCGACGCGGGCAATCCTTTCTTTGCCCATCTACTATGAGTAGAAAAGTATGGGTCTGCCAATTCATGCAACTTTGAGTGGGAAAAATTCCCTTGCGATCTCGACCCTGATAAGTGGACAAAGCTCTCCACCACATTTTGACCCCTAAAGTAAAAACACTCCTGCGTTTTTGTTTTTTTTATCCCTGAAAGTAGAAAAAAAACATCTTGTTCTATTTTGACCCCTTGATAGAAAAAAGGTCCGCTCCATTTCAAACCATTAGTGTGAGAAAAAATCCTCCTCCATTCTCCTCACTAAATGTGAAAAAAGAAAATTCACCAGCCATATCAACCATTGAAATAAGAAAAAAAAAATACTCCCTCTATGTATTGCTCAGGAGTTGGAAGAAATTTCCATGCCATTCCCCGCCCCTAAAAATGGGAGAAGTTCTCCCACGGCATTTTGATCCTAAAAGTAGGAAAAAATCCCTCTTCTATTTAGACCTGGAAAATTGAAAAAAAAACACCCCTTTATTTTGACCCATGATCTGGCGAAAAATACGCCTCAATCTTGACCCCCTTAATGGAAAAAAATTCCCTCTACATTTCGACTCCTAAAAGTGAAAAAAAAAAGAATAATTCTTCGATTTAGTCTCTTAAAAGTGGAAAAGAATCACCTTTCTATCTTGACCCCTAAAAATGAAGAAAGATTTACCCCTCCCCATTTTGACCCTAAAAGTGAAAGAAGAAACATCAACTTTTTTAAACCCTAGAAGTGACAAAAAATGTCACTCCATCTTGACCTCTAAAAATGAAGAGAAACCCTCAATTTTGACCATAAAAGTAAAAAGAAACAACAACTTTATTTTGAACCACTTTTTACCATTAAAGAAAGAAGAATTCTGTTTTGATCCCTGAAGTTAGGAAGATGATTCACGCTACATTTTGACTCCTGAAAGTGAAAAAGAAAATTTTATTCTGACCCCTAAGAGCAGGAAAATATTTCTTGCTCCATTTTGACCATTAAAGGTGGGAGAAAAACTCTCTTTTAATATGAAAAGAAGATTCCACTTTCATTTTGCCCCCCAAAATGAGGGTAGGGTCAGCGACGATTTTGAAAGTGATGAAGAATCTCTCTTTACAATCCCCTCAAATGAGGAAAATTCTTCTTTTTGAACTTTGAGAAAGAGTTTCCCGTTCTATTTTGGCCCTTGGAGATGGGAAAAAGTTCCCTCAACATTTTGATCCCGACTAAAGGAAAAAACTCCCTCTTCCCATTGACACATAAACATGAAAAAAAGCTCTCCCCTTCCATTTTGATCCTCAAAAGTGGAAAAAAATTCCCCCTTGTTTTTCACCTTTAGGATAGGAAAATGATTTCCGACGTCCATTTTGATCCCTGAGAGGGGGAAATATTTCAACCTCGATTTTGACCCCTAAAAGTTGAAAAAGGGAATTCTCCCTCGACATTTACTGCCTTAAAAGTGAACAGAAGGAATTTCTTCTTCCATCTTGGACCCTCAAAGTGGAAAAAAAACCCTTTGGTTTAAATCTTATAAGTGGAATATAGTAATTAATTTACTAAAAAATCATTTTGCAAAATGCAATTATGGATAGAATAATTCTCTCCCGTGATTTATCACTGGATACATCATTGATGAAATAATTGTTCTAATTTATCTACATTAGTGACACCAGATGAATAATACCTATGTCTCTTGTCTCCGTTCCATCTTTGCTTTTGATTTTCTCTTCCGTTCTTCCTTTTTCCCTTTCTTTCTATTTTCCTTCATTCTTTCTCTTTTCTTTCTTTCTTTCTTTCTCTTTTTCTCGTCTCCTTTGTCTCTCTTTTTTCCTATATTTATTCTTTTTCTTTTTTCCCTCTGTTTATTTCTGTCTTCCTTCCTCCCTTTCCTTTTTAGAATTTTTTCGTCCCTTTACTTACTTTTTCTCCATTGTTTTCCTCTGATCACGAGTGTAGTCGATGTGGCATTATTGCTACTTTCGTTCTGTTCCACCTCCTGTCTAACTTATTGATGCTGAAATCAAAATGTCTTAATTTGAAAGTCTGACTAATTGCGATAATAAAGTCAACTCTGTGAGTTTGACAAAACCTTAAAAAAAAGCATATCAAAAAATAATATTTTGACAGAAAATTGGCGTCAAACGATAAGAATAGTCGCAAAAATCATTTGTCTTACAAAGTTTACTCATATATGGATACGTGTCCCGCAAATAGCTATTTTTTGCAATTGCATCAAATTTTTTTCCATCTACTTTATGTTGGAATGTTCTTGTTCAGCGTTTTTTTAGGATGATATTAACACATTGTGTGGGAACGCATTCTTCTTACTATATCTATCTCTCTATATATCCATATATATATCTATATCTATATCTATCTATCTCTCTTTCTCTCTCTCTCTCTCTCTCTCTCTCTATATATATATATATATATATATATATATATATATATATACATATATATATATATATACATATATATATATATATACATATATATATACATATATACATATATATATATACATATATACATATATATATACATATATACACGTATATATATATATATATATATATATATATATATATATATATACATATATATATACATGGTCATCTTTATAGTTTTGTGATGTTTGTCTTGAAAATATTCTGTATATTATGTATCTGTTACAACATGGCGACCATAAAGTATATTGAGACCATTTTAATCGGTATTATAAGTCGTATACTGAGAAATCTTTGGGGAGTGTAGATGCCATCAACATCTTATGGGTCACTCGGTTACCGTTCTGAGTAGAAGTAATTAATCACATATTTCTTTGTATTGTTTTTTTTTATAAGATTTTTCACATATGAAAGGCTACCCCAAAAGATATGTTTAGGAGGGGTCCGAGACAAAGCAATATATACACATATATATATATATATATATATATATATATATATATATATATATAGAGAGAGAGAGAGAGAGAGAGAGAGAGAGAGACAGACAGACAGACAGACAGACAGACAGAGACAGAGACAGAGACAGAGAGAGATAGAGACAGACAGACAGAGACAGGCAGACAGTCAGACTAACGGACAAACAAAGAGATAGACAGACAGAAGCCGATTGATCAGGTAATACGTACCCAGTAACAATGCTCGAGGTTGGTTTACAAGGCGTAGAAAGTGCAAGTATTTTGATTGCCAATTTTCAAAAAAAGTTTTTCCCAATTAAAAGTCTGGTGCAGCACAATCTTTCTCCATCAATATTTGTGGGGCACTTTCTTTGGCACAATGGCTGGCAACCTTTTTTCTCAGACTAATTCAAAACTTCAGTTTAGTGAATAATCACTATATACATTGAACAACCGTAGACATCAAAAGCACCGATGGGACGTATCCTATGTGCTTGCACTTGTGTTTGTTTGTGCGTTCCAGTGCCTCTGGCTTTACTGTTATATCTTCATACTTGAAAATTAGTATCAGTATTCCCCCACAGATCTTCTAATAGTGAAGAAAGGGGTCCTTTTGGCCTATGGGGGCCATTATTAAGGAGGGTTTATCAATAACATCCAGATTCTGTGAAATCAAGATATTTCAGGATGTTTTTCTTTATTTGGGATGTTTTTCTCCATTTTAAATGTTTTAAAAATGCCTGTGATGTCATGAATACAATCATTCTGACCGTATTTATTCTTCGCTGGAATCTGTAAGCATAACTTTGAATTCTAACACAGTAGTTGTTAAATCATATATGTATATATAAATACATATAACAATTATTTTATCATCATTATGATTATTGCTCCCTTTTTCAGGGTTGAGCACTCTTAAAGTAAGGTAACTCGTTCATTATAAGCTATACGCAATGCTCTTCCAACTCTGGAATAGAGCACCCTGGTGGATGGGGAATTGTGTGTATGTAAATATATGGGTCAAGTTAAGCTTTAGTGACCGTTCAGTTCTGCGTAGGTCAGAGGTAAAATGTCAGCCTTCGCGTCTGAAGAGAAGGTTTCGATCCTGCCTCGTTGTAGTGGATGGGGAAATGGATAGTCTATGCTGAAGAGTTGTGGTAAAACGATTTAGCAGTCTGTGGATGACTTAGTTATTCAATTATTTTATATATATCATGGAGTTGAAGTGATCCGATAGAATGATGAAAATGATAATTGGAAGTTGAAGAGAAAAAAAAATAAAGAGATAAGTGTTGCATCTATTTCCATAGATTTTGAAGGGAGCGAACAATCTTTCCCAGAGAAAAATATTTTCAGTGGTCCATGGACTGAAATGATGTTTACATGTTTTGATGCCGAAGAGAGAATGGGATTATTTCTGTGTTGTTTGAGTGTTTAGTACGAGCGGAAAGGGGTGTTTGTATCCGTGTAGATGAGAGTAACATTTCAAACCACATCTCATGAGATTTTTCTTCATCTTTGAGTTATCATTTCCATCAACAGAGAGAGAAAGAAAGAGAGAGAGAGAGAGAGAGAGAGAGAGAGAGAGAGAAAGAGAGAGATGGAGAGAGACGATAGATTTTTGGATTTTTTATGAATGAATACAATTTCTGATATTTAATATAAGCTCATGTTTGATAAAACGACTTGATTATTCCTACTGAGTATAAAGCATTCACAGATAAATACGTGTGATGTTACCACATTCTACATATATACATGCGAGCGTGTGTATGCGGGGAATAAATTCAAGAAGAGCAACATTTTTTAAATAATTGATATAAAAAAAGAGAGTAAAATCTATGAAACGAGTTGGGAAATGATATTCGCTCATTGACAAACAGATATGAACAGCCCAAAATCAATATTACAGATGTATTCTTTTTTTTCTTCCGGATCATGAGACTGCCTTTTCTGGACATTTGATCGAGTTAAAACGATTCTGAAAACTGGTCTTATTTGATTTCAGACTTTGATATTCCAAACAATAAGCCTTTACATAGTCGCAGACTAAGAATATTTACATCTTTTATTGCTTGCAAATTCAGCAGTTCCTTTTTTGGCTCCAACCCAAACTAGGGCGAAATTCTGAAAACAACATTGTCTTTGGATAAAAGGTAAACGGAGGGATTCAGTCAGAAGTATATATATATATATATATATATATATGCGTGTGCGTAGTGGTGATAGTGCCTAGTATTTCAAAATATCTATCTCTATATATACGTGCATAGGTGAAGCCCCTACTTAAGCCTTTCCTCCGTCCGAGGATCCTATTCAAAAGTAAGAGCAGACAAGACAAGAGCTTCACTTGTAATTGTTCCCAGTTTGCACCTGGCTCCAAGATTTTCTATTTTCTTGGAACACAGCTTGTGCAAAATTGGAGCTTTACTAAGAAGATTGGGACAGCGATGATCAACACCGCTGAGGCGCAACGTTAATATAAGTGTTTTGTTTTTAAATCCTCTAAACGATTCTATAGTAAACAAAAACAAAAAAAATCACACAGAGTACCATTATATGTAATGATGTGTAAAACATAAAACCCATTGAAAAAACTACATAAATTACATTAACAGATATTGAGAAATAATTGACTGAAATGACATAAATATTTGGAATATATATATATATATATATATATATATATATATATATATATATATATATATATATATATATATATATATATATATGAACTGTAGAGAGTGAGACAGACACGGGAGTAAAGTATTTTGAAGTAGAGTTTATTCATCCGTAAATGTTTCTTATTAATGGTCTAGACATGTTTCGGGAGGTATTCCCATCTTCAGTAGTATGCTGTGCTATGTGCGTGCGTGTGTGTGTGTGTGTGTGTGTGTGTGTGTGTGTGTGCTTTTAGAGGTTATAGGTTTGATGTGGAACCTGAGTCAACCATCAGAAGCTTTGTATGGTATCAAGGCTGCTTGGAGCATACTGTTGAGTGAGAGAGAGTCCAGCCGGAGATTAATTCTATGGTTTAGCAGCGGCAGTTGGTCTTGGAGAGGACGGAAAGTGTCAGGATATATATATATGAAGAAATAAAAAAAAATTGAAAAGAATCGGTTCTTAATTTACAGATGTGCTGATTTTAAGAGATGTTTGGCCACTTGGGTGAGACACAGGATATCCTAAATAACTTGAAACATAACTGTTTGGTGAAATTTGTGGGTCACAGTAGCAAGTCAAACATGCACATACATACACATATATATTCATGTATATATATACACGCAAGCCCATCAATGCATCCATATCTTGATAGCTTACACAAAAATACTTTTTTTTTCAAACATGATACCCTTCTTTGCCAATGCACTTGATCTAGTGGTGAATATTAATCATACGTATTGAATACAAAATAGTGGGAATTTTATATACGTGTTACGTCGAATCGATGAAATTGCTTATTGAGAATTTTTGTTTTTTCAGAAAAAGATGTTTCATTTCTCCTAGAGTACATAGATCTTGGATCGTGAAAGTATGGTTATTCTAATTCTTTTTTCGATTGAATAAACTTTTGTTCAAATTAAAACGATGTAATTTTTTTGTAATATTCTTTTGATAAAAATGTTGATTTCACTTTGATTGCATGAACTTTTGATAGTAAAAACAATTAGTTGCACCATATCCTTGTTTTGATTAAATCAATGTTTTACCAAGTTAAATCTATGTATTTATTTTTTGTGAAAATGGTTAAAATTTGGTTAATCAGAAATCAATTTGGTGTTATATATGTACTACGCACAACAATAATTAGGACCAAGTGAACATTTTGGATAATTCCATTAATATCTGGGATGAATTCCTGACTGTGTTTCTTTCAGGCGGGCCCACATTGCTATCATGTCACATAATTATGTGAGTTCACATGAGCGTTATCCAGAGAGTCATAGAGCCAAGATTAGAGGTGGTAGACCCAAGAAGATGTCGGATCATGATTATAGGGTGGTTATCCGAACAAAACTTCAATCAGCCCATCACTCCATGGTGAGAAAAATGGGTTTAAAGTTTTATTATACACTGCATATACACAATAAAGATAAGGAATGCAATATGATATGATATAATATTATACAATATACGATATGATGGGTTTATTTCATGAAGTGCTCGATACTGTCAACGTTAAACATCAAGTTGAGATAGAGTATCGCATAAAATATGATGAAGTTAGCAATTTGCTACACAAACACGTTTTCAACGTACGCCTATTTATTAATGCTCTAGTCCCGATATCGAGCACTTTTCACGCAGAGATAACACTTCCTTCAAAGAAAATGATTATATATATATATATATATATATATATATATATATGTGTGTGTGTGTGTGTGTGTGCATATGTGTGTGTGTGTGTGAGAGTATGTTCATATATATGTATATATATATATATATATATATATATATATATATATATATATATATATATGCACACACATAATACATATGGTACAGATAAGGCTGGCAGTATAGCATAATATAATAATATATTAATAATATGAGACAACTTCTGATGTGTGATGGATTTATTTTATAGAGTGCTCGATACATTCACTTTATACTATGAAAGTCAAATTGTATTAGAGTACAGTTGGAAATATATCTATCTATCTATCTATCTATCTATCTATCTATCTATCTATCTATATATATATATATATATATATATATATATATATATAAACCCCTTTAATATATTCATGAAAAATTACATATATATATATGTGTGCATGTCAGTGTGTGTGTGTGTGTGTGTGTGTGCGCGTGTGTGTGTGTGTAGAGCCCCATATGTTTATAATATGCATTCATTTGTGCATGTCTTTATTCCCGGAACCACCATTTCTGCCCAATGTAAGGTAGCATGCATGTTTATGCGTGCAAAACTTAGCAACCAATTCCTAAATATCCCAGGGAGAACAATCATATTTCACCAACAAAACCATGAATTCTAAAGTAATAAAGACTGTGACAGAACAACACAATGATCCATCATAGGATTGCATCATTTTTAATACTGACATCCCAAAAAAATACCAAAAAAACGTATTAAACACTAACGAAATAGATCTGGTGTGTTCCATAATAGAAACTGTCACGCTATAGTAATCTTTCGACTGCATGTCGTCTTGGGATGATCATTTAAAAAAATTGAAAAAGTCTTGATGAATAAAAACGTTATATTATAAATTAGATTTAAAACTTTTTGTGATTGTAAAAAAAAAAGTTTTTTCTTCTAAACATAAAAAATTTTGAATGTTGAAAGAATATTGAAATCGGAAGGCCTCTGCCTCCATTAAAGTGACTTATACGCTTGATACGTTCAAAAATAACCATACAGACAGACCCGCCTAAAAACTGAAGAAATCTATTTTGATAATTTTCTGACAGTTTTGGTTGACGGTTTCTACTAATACTGATATGTCTAATAGAAGAAATACTACAAAAAATATTATAAAAAACTTTTGAAAATCAATATCTAAATATAAATCATGTCTGAACCAATAATTCGAATGAAGCATCATTCTGGATTTTCTCGCAGAAATAAAACGAAGTGAAATAAATCAGCATTAAAAAAAAAGATAAAAAGGACAAATAAAAATAAAACAGTCAAAGAGTTTCGCTAAAAATATTCCTGCAAACGGATTTGATGGTTCAGAGAAAATAAATTCTTGTGCATTTATTCCCACCACCACCGTACATTTTTCTCCCCCCCCATCCTTCCCAACTTCATCCCTGTTCCAAATTTAATCTCTGCTGGAAACCAACAGAAAAATAAATTGTCAGGAAAACAACACATAATTTCTCATATTCTAAAATCCCTCAAGAAAACCATGAAGACGGCACTAGATAATCAACAGGAAGAATCCCTAAAAGACAAAAAAAAGGAAAGACGAACGCAATAAAATTCCAACATGTTTTCCCAACCCTATCCGTGTCAATAAAAGGGAAAGGTTTTATGATACGAACCAAAAAGTATCATCTCTCTCAATATATATATATATATATATATATATATATATATATATATATATATATACAATACTGGTATACCTGTATTAATGCGGTTGATTTGTCCCAAGATTTTCGGTACGGTTCAAAACCGCACTGTGGAAGGCCTTGAATTCAATTCAGATAATCTAACGTATTTTTTGTTTTCAGCTTATACTTAGTTACATTAATCCGAACAGCGATGCCTTGACCGCAGTACATCACAACCCACACTAATCAAAACCGTACGATGCAAAGTATTCATGTAATATATATATATATATATATATATATATATATATATATATATATATATATATATATGCCATTCAAGTTTAGCAGAAATATTAGCCTACCTAGGGTAATAAAGCCCTGAAACTTTTCAGGTTTATCCCCTTTGGGACCATACACACTTATCACTGCCATCATCCACGTTTTTATGATGGTCTGCAAAATCCCTTATCAGGATCTGAATTGTCCTATCCACATTTTAGTTTTAGGAAAAATTAGAAATCAGGAAACTGTAGAAAGTTTGATTGACCTGGAGCATTAATGTATTACCTGAAATCCTAACGTGAGCCGTTAAGAAAGCTAGCAGCTCATTTGATGATCATGTCAAAAATTCGAAAAAGGGTTGATCAATGAATGAGTTAATTCCCTTGCCTTTTGTGGAATGAAAAAGATAAAGTCTCAAGGCAAACAGATACAAACTAAGGAATCAATTTAGCATAAAATAGACATAAAAAGGTCTAAATGATAATCAAGATTACTGAGGAGGGTATTGGAGTATAAGAGAGACTTGTGTTGATTAAATCTTCATTGATATCCACCAAATATTTCTAGTGCTACAACTCAATGACTGCAACAATGAAATAGAAAATACACGAGACGGTGCTGATGTATTCTGGAGACTTGCTGTCACTTGTACTCCTGCGATAGCCACTAGATATTATTTATATGAAAAGGCCACGAGAAGAAAATGTGTTGAAAAAAGTCGAAAACGAGATGGGAAAGCCAAATTAGATTAATAAGGATATACATGAACGGAAATATGTCAAACCAGAAACATGACCGAGGTTATTTATTAGAAGAAAGACGAATTCAAAGAAATACAAGAATATCTGGTGACATGCGCAGAATTAATCAAGGAGCGACCAATAGAGATTCATTTTACAAATGACATCATAGAATTAGTAACCGACCTCCATCTTTTTTTTTCGGACAGGTTGCCTACATTATTTACCGCTCTGATTTTGGTACTTCAAAGCTATTGCTGATTTCTGGGAATTTTCTTTTTGGGGTGATATTCCCCATCGGGAACATGTGTAGCATCTCTCTCTCTTTCTCTTTCTGAATTCCCCTTCCGATAAAATAGATGTTTAGTTCAAGAGGAGCACCTGCCTAGCTGCATCTTCTAATAGCATTCAAAGAGCGGGGATCATGGCCAATCCCAAACGCCTGAGACGTCTTGAAGTGGAGTGGCGATAGAACGAGACCATTTTAAGCAGAACTGTCTGGAAAACTGTCAACATAAATTTTCTCAGTTTTCAAGTTGGTTTCGCTGTATGGCTAGCTGGTATTGAATATACGTATGTCTGACGCGTACTGGCAAAACGAACGGAGCTAAAGGGTTGAAGATTTATATATTTACTGCCTATCTACATGACCTCAAACAAATGTTAGATGGACTGAATAAAGAAAGCGAAAGAGTTGGACTACGCATGAAATCAAGTAAAACAAAAATCATGCACAACAATCACATTGAGAATAAGGACATAACTGTCAAAATTGAAGATGCAAAACTGGGGAAAAAATAGACAACAACATTTGTTTCAGACAATGAATCTCTATGAAACCTACGAAAGAGGAAAAGATCTAGCGAAGAATCACACTAGGATGGTAAGCCTTCGGTAGAGCAAGCTCAACCTTCAAAAACAAGTCAATCCCAATAATCCTAAAAAGAAGAGTATACAACCAATGCATCCTCCGAATACTCACTTATGGAGCTGAAACATGGAACCTAACCAAGTGATAGACTTGCAAACTGAGAAGCATACAATGCAAACATGAGAGAATCATGCTCAACCTTACATGGAGAGATCACATGACAGCACAGTATATAAGGAAGAAAACAGGCGTCAGAGACATCATAGAATAAATAAAAAAACTCAAATGGTAATGAGCAGGCCATGTTGCAAGAATGAAAGACATCCGACGGACATCATAACTCACAACATGGATCCCCAGATATCATATGTGAAACCTATGCCGACAGAACACGAGAGAGGTGAACTGGACAAATTTAGAAACACTCACGATAAAGAATTGTGGCAAATCCCGGGGAAGGTTTATGTCCAACGACGGACTTTAAAAGACTGATGATGATGATGATGATGATGATGATGATGATGATGATGTGAAAAAAAATTTCATTTCATGACGCCCAAAGGTCTTTTGCTGGGGTCCAATAGCAATGTTAGTTTATGTACAGAAGTATTCACGCTATTCTTCTTGAAAGTTCAGATTTTTTCTCAATATATTAAAGACCAACAAAAGCTAACATAAGTAAGTCATTGATCACCCCTTTCCAAATCTTTAAAATGATCATCTCCAACGTTGTATGCTGCCAAAATACATTGGTTACGTGACGATCTCTATTGAATGTCGAAGCAGTCCTTTTTCTCACAATGTTACGGTCGTATACACTTTGATCTTCCTTGCGTGTCTGTTATGTTCTAGAATATTTCCTAAACCAGAAGGAGCAAGTACATCCCCTCTCATTCCTGTCATGTCAGAGTTTTGCATCTCTGTGTTACAGGGATTGTCTCCTCTTGGCCTTTGTGCTGATCTCCCGTTGAGTTTTGCGTGCAACTTCATCTCTTAGATCGTACTCATGGAATCTCAAGTTCATCGATCGTTACTGTCCAATTAATTTCGATGAGTGACCAATATAGATACTCGGTCCGTTGATTGAGTCATCTGGGCATAATATTCTTATTCACCAATGATCCACTCTATTATTTTGAATGAATGAATTACTCTCCCTTCATTCCTGTTCATACATCCCATACCTAAAATTGGACAGTGTTCCAGAACAATAAAAAATCATCCAAAGAAGGCCGGGGAGAAGATGGCCGAAACATTTGGATAAAGGAAGCCAATATATGTGGCTGATCTCGAAGATTAACACCAACGAAACCAATGGAGTAGAAATACTCCATGACTTTGCCTGGGAGCTGATGAAGGTGTAAAACGGGAAGATTAAGGTCAGACGCATGATGAGCTCACAGAAGCGTCGCAGAGACGATATAGATAAGGTTGGAGATATTGGTGATACATTAAAGTGTTTTTAGTGTCCAGACGACAGCGGTGTGTCTAGCAGATGTGGTTGGACTTGCAGTTATTCTATCCCGATCATCAGCCACCAGACATCTCTGATGTGAAATAACAAATTGATGAAACCAAATAATAGCGGAAAGAATTTCAATATTGATAAAATTATCGAAACAATCCAGAGGGCAGTATCATATATCACGTTCTCCTTGATCTCGTCCCTTTAAAAAGCTCCCCCCCCAAAAAAAAAGAACTAACAAACCTGTGAGATCAAATGCCAGAATCCCTGCATGAAAGATGAAAAATAGCCTAACTTGGTTATTGTGGATATGACGGTTGCATTAACTCACCGAATCGCATCTCAATGCCGACTGAATGACCCTATAAAAGAGTCTCTGTCCAAGAAAGCTCAGGAAGGTCCCTCCAACGAGATTCTGCTCGACGAGTTCTCGAGTTTAAAAAAACACGAATTGAATACTGTCCAGACAGATGTTGCATAGAATTCATGGAAGAACTATTCATTACATATGTACTAACTTGAATACGACAAACAAAATACAGCTTGATTTCTCTCTTGCATACACATATGCACACATAATCACACACACACACACACACATATGTATAATATATGTATATATATATATATATATATATATGTCCATCATCCAAAAAACTTCCCATCACCATCTTTTACATTCAAACATACCCAAACACATTAGAAATTAAACATTAAGATTAATACTATCGACTAGAGCAACAGAGGATATCAACAAGGGCAATAAAACCCAATGCCAAGATACCTAGGTCAAGATAAAAAAAAAACTACTCCCAGATCACTGTTAAGCATCCTTGCAGGAATGACCCCTATATCGAATTCTCACCCCTTGACAAAATGAATATCCCTATACCACTCACTACCACACTCACAACATTCTCACCGAATTCCCAAAAATAGATTTAAAAAAAACATAGACAATCATTCGCCTGATGAGGCCCGGAGAGGGCAGAAACATGAGTTAGTTTGTGTAGCGAATCCACATTCTACAATATATATATATATATATATATATATATATATATATATATATATATATATATATATATATATGAAGCAATTGTTTTGGAGTAGAACTCCCACAAACATTTTGTTTTGTCGCTTTTTCATTACTTCTAACATATTTAGTATTCTCTAAATTCTGAATTTGTATTACGTCATCAGAACATAAAATCATACTTCGCAACGATCGTTACATCCCTCGGCGTGATAAGCAATTAATATGTGGCTAATATTCCATCTACGAATATGATAGCTATTCACCGAGGCTGGTACAAGACTGTTAGCATAGGGGGCTCAGTCAGGATTGAAATGACAATTCAGTCGTAATGATCTGCAAAATTTTGAACTATCACACCATTAAGAGCTGACTATAGTTATTCCCTAAGCGTAGGTTATTTCTGGCAGAAAACCAAAAGTATTTAGTGCCTAGTGCGATTTGAATTCCCCGATCATTAGCAATGCTCGATCAGGCCACCTGGCTAACCATCTCTCCGTTTACATATATAATATAGGTATTTTAGTAAGCTAATGGTTTCTATTTTATATTTTCTTCTCTTTTCTTTTTTTTTTTTTAAACCACAGTGACTTTCAACAAAACCTCAAGTTTCGGAGGTGTATTTCGGTCAATGACTCTAAAGAGAGCCAAAAGGAAGGAAAAAAAGCACGCAAAAAGCCTTAAAAAATAAATGAATTATGCAACGTATATCAAATATCAAAAAAAAAAAAAGATCTAAAACTGCTCTAGGCAATAACATCAAGACTTCAACCAAGTTATAATATCTATTCGAATTTTCTGAATCAGTAAGTTTTGAAGTATGGGAAAGAGCCGTGAGGTTAACATCAGTCAACGATTTCAAAAATGAACAGAAAATGTAATTTAGAAAAGTTAGGAGGCACTGTGTAACTAGGAAATGTCTGTCACAGACATTAAATATCGGGTAATTTAATAATATTCTTGAAAATTCGTTTTATTTTTTTTTATAAAACAGAAACTTTTGGAAGTGTAGCGAAGACTGAAGTCATACAGGCCAATTATTTCCAAAAATCTGAACGTATATTTTGAAAAAATACCCAAAGGTAATCAGACCTTGCTCTAGACCAGAAGTTCTGATCATAAGGGTGGGGATAAGGAGTATATACTTTGGGATGGGGGCAATTTTGATTCCAGTCATTGAGAATGACAAAGCGTTCCGTGGTTCAGAATTGAGTCATGATATGGCTTAACTGATTAATTCCTAATTATGAAATATTAATGGTTAATTAGATAACTCTATCAAGTACTTATTTTAATATAAAAACCATTGGAAGTAATGCTTAACGCATTAGTTTTGTGAGGTATAATAGGGATGAGATAATTGCATTCCTGTAACTAATTTCAAACTCCCTAAATTACAAAAATCCTGGAAGATGCCCTGAAGTTCATATATGATATTTTTTGTTACAAAGAATTCGTCATATGATGCATAATTGAATTACTTGATTTTACTTATTTTTTTGACTGTTGAGGTGTCAATGTGAATAATAGTTTGTCATTAGCGTGTCATGATGAATAACGGGAGAAAGAGTCAATGAATTATCAGACAAAACTCACATCCATAACAACTTCAACGTCTAAGCAGGAACTATAAAAAGCTATTACCTTAATCATAAACTTTGACATGCTCACACTAAGGGCCTACAATTAATACCTTACTGTTCAACTCGTAGCAGTGAAAGACTGCTCTGTCTATTGTCAATTGTGACAGGGTTCGAAGCAGTGCACATACAAGTTCACTCGTTACCTGGAAGTCGGGCATTCATTTTGAACAATTGGGGAGTCGAAATAACATAAGGCAAAGAAGCAGTTACAATTAATCTATATCGGCAAAAAATTGAGCGTTCCAAGAACCCCCGTTATAGTAATGGTGCTACGTTGGGCTGAGTCATCGGAAGTTGCAATAGTAGAAGGTACAGAAAACTTGATTTCATAGAAAGAAGGTTAAGGTGCATGATGTCTCTACAATGGTCTGCAGTAAACAAACTTTGAACATTATTTGGGCTTTCCACTTTTTACCGTAGAAGATAAAATGTGGCGTAAAATGATATTCATTTAAAAGGGTAATACCTTGTTGTTTGTGTTGGTATATATAATGCTCTGCCACAGGGATAGAGCACTCTGGTGGATTGGGAATTTCTGTGTAAATAAATATGTCGCTTAAATTCAGCCATACTGACCGTCCATTTCCATAGTCCAGAGGTAGGATATCGGCCTCCGGGTCTTCAAAGCAAAGGTTTCAATCCTGCCTCGTGGTACTGGATGGGATAATGGAAAGTCTATAGCCACACTGAAGAGACGTAATACACCGAATCAGCTGTCTGTGGATGACACAATAATATATATATATATATATATAAATAAAGAGAGAGTGAGACAGGTGAATATATGGAAGATACTCACTCAGGGGATTATGAATGAACGTTGGTTAACGGTATCAACTCAGGTTTGTAGTTTCCTTTTCCACTTCTGGTTTTCTCTGGTTGATCTATATTTCATTTATCCAAGAGGCTATATTCCATAGTCATATGTTGGGTTGAGCCCATTCTCTCTGTTACGCTTTTGTCATTGGGATCGAGCACAGGCTGTTTTAGATTGGAAGGGTTTTAGTATGGCATATTAGAATTTTTATTGTGTGAGGCTCTAGTGGTAGTATTCACAAAAAGAAAACGTGTGGAGTGTCTAGATTTTACGTTCATGAATTTATTCATAATTGAAATTCGAATCCGTAGGATTCGCATTGGATTTTTTATAAATCGAATATCAACATTGATTATAAGTTAATGCTTGATGTTATAATGGATACACACACACAGACACACACACACACATACACACACACACACACACACATATATATACATATATATATATATGTGTGTATTTATGTATGTATGTATATATTGCCACTGGTTTTCTTGAAGCCATGTGAAGGTGCTATTGAAGTCTGCAAGGAATAAAAGAAGTGCATAATTTCTAACAACAGTTTGCAAGACATGCTCGACGCTCTTTTCATTTCACCTTTTCTTATGGAAGCAAAAAATGGTGTAAATCGAATCTTCGTAAAGTGAGGAAAGCTTCTCTGTTTCCACAAGAATACTGAAACGTGTTTGTATGTGTGTGCGTGTGTGTATTAGTCTCGTGTGTGCGTTATTTTTTTTATCCATGCTCATCGGCACAGTAATGATGTATATATAAATATATTTGATTTGATCGACTTTTCCCGTTAAAGCAAAGCAACGGCATATAGCAAGCTATTGTAAGCCGTAAAATACCTACATACACACACACACACACATATATATATATATATATATATATATATATATATATATATATATATATATATATATAGAGAGAGAGAGAGAGAGAGAGAGAGAGATGTGCCTTTGTGTTTGTATAAATGTATGTCTCCATATGTGTAACCGTGTGTGAGTCAATGTGTGTGTCTGTTTATGTGTCTGTATATATGCATGTCTTTGTGTACGTGTGTGCTTATGTTCCATGTATTCGTATTGGAATAGTAAAAATGATATATTTGATTCAATCATCCTGGCGATCACGTAGCGGCCCACCTGAACCTTTGTGGAAAGCTCATTCTTCAACTTAATTCAATAAAGGTTCTGATGTCAGCCATGAATTCACAAGAACTCTGGTGCCGACAAAATTGGTAGCCATTTACACAATATCATCATCAGCAGCAGGAAAACACATAAGTGTTATTAGCTCTTGCTGTAGTAATGCTTTTTGGTTATTATTCTTTGGTTTTATTGATTGACTATCTTTTTTTTCTTTACTTTTTTGTTAGTGATTATTACAACTGTTATTTCTCTTGCGTTGTTTTCTCTTTGCATTTTTTCTTTCTTGTTTTTATGGTTTCTTTCTTCTTTTTCTTTCTCGTTTCTCTATCATCTTTTTATTTCATCTTCTTTTCTTACCCTCGTTTTTTCTTTTTTCTTCTTCTTCTTGATCACTTTCATTCCTCTTCCTCCTGTTCTTTCCCTTCTTCTTCATTTTTTCTTCTTGTCCTTTCATCCATTTGTCCTATATTATTCATCTTTTCTCGTCCTTCTCATTCTTTTTTCTTCAGTTTTTCTTTATCTTTCACTCTTTCCTCTTATTCATTCATTATCCTTCTTCTTTGTGCCTGTTTTTCATCTTTCCATCCATTTTGTCTTTGCCGTTGTTGTTGTTTCTTCTTCTTCTTCTTCTTCTTCTTCTTCTTCTTCTTCTTCTTCTTCTTCTTCATCTTCTTCTCCTTCTTCTTCTTCTTCTTCTTCTTCTTCTTCTTCTTCTTCTTCTTCTTCTTCTTCTTCTTCTTCTTCTTCTTATATTTTCCTAATCACTTTACTTCCCTTAAATATTTGATTCTTCTCTTCTATTGTTTTTAACATAACATTTTACTAGTAAATAACTTTTTCACTGCACCCAAACTGAATAAAAACAAGATTTTATATGATTTCCATTTGAAAAATACGAAATTTGCAATAAATCTAGGATGTAGACACATTTTTTAACAAAGTTAGAACTTGATAGCTACTAAATTAAGATCCGACGAAAGGATTTTAATTTGAAAAGAAGTGGAGATTTACGAGTTAGCTAGCATGGGCGTCGGCTAAGGTGAGAGATAAATGAATCTAAGCTGCGGAACAAAAATACTTTTTGACTGTTTTCCGATTATATGTGATTTTCTTAAATAATCTGACCTGGATTTAGAGGTTGAAATCTGCAATTATATTAAAAATCAACTCTGCAGGTTATTAGAATCGCTAACTGAACATTAGATTAATTTAGAGAACTAAGATAATCATTGGGTACAAAATCCATTCAAAATTGAATTCTCATCTATAACATGAACAAAAAGGACCCTTTCCATGGATCATGAACCTGTCTGAGGGTTTAGGGATCCATCTGTTCCTTTTGAGTATATACTGTCAGTTATTATTGGACCACTGAGTTTTAACCTTCATTGATCAAAAGTTGTACGTATATTTCTGAATATCACACGAGTCTTCGTCTAGCCTTATTTTAAACGCTGCAAACTGGGCTGCAATGTCTGTGAACGTTGCACTATTCTGACAGTAAAGTTTTTCCTACCATCAACAAGCTAAATATGTATTTTCAGTGAGTGATCACGAGTATATATATATATATATATATATATATTTTACAAAGCTTTACCGCTTTAAACTCTGAATATTAAAAAAAAAACTTCTTCAAAGACTTTTGCAATTCATGTCATTTTCTTCAGTATTTTTTTCTTTATTTTACATATACTTTGTTATTTTGATATAATATGTAAATTTTCTCTGGTTGGGATCATCAGTCCTTTACCATGTAACTGTTTCGGAGATTTTAAAAACAAGAAACTTATATCAAACTTATATCAAACAACAACTCACTATATTAATAAATAGTTTGTGTCATCCATGTCATTTGTTGATTCATATTGAATATTATCATGATGTTTCGTACTTGGATATTATTTCATATGAGTGTCCGTGTCACTTCTGTTGTGTGTTTACCAAAATGAATATCAAATCCGTTGTTCCGGTTTAATTTAAGACTGCATGCAAACTAACTAATGATATAATCTTCATAGTTGATTTACTACTATTCAACCGAAGGATTAGACATTTTTTTCAACTAACTTGAAAGCATATATATATATATATATATATATATATATATATATATGTATATATATAATTGAGTCATCCATGGACAGCTGTTTTGTATTACAACTTTTCAGTGGCTATAGACTATCCATTATGTATTTTCATTATCCCCTCCAGTACAACGAGTTAGAATCGAGACCTACGTTTCTGACCCGGAGGCTGGCATTTTACCTCCACCCCATGCACAACTGGACGGTCAGTGAAGCTGAACTTAAGCGATATATTCATTTATGCACAATTCCTCATCCACCAAAGTGCTCTATTCCAGAGTTGGAAGAGCATTGCGTATAGCTTATAATGAACGAGTTACCTTACTTGAAGAGTGCTCAACCCTGAAAAAGGGAGCAAATGTTTGCTTTTTTGCTGTATTCTTTATAGCTACAGACGCTGCAGTGGCACTTGTATTTAAGAAAGAGGGTTACTTGGAGCATTCAATTTACCTTCGGCATATTTACTCTTCCTCTGAAAAATTATAGGATTTCTAAACCAAGCTCAAATATTATCTCAATGTAATTCAAATGATATAGATCATTTTAAAGAAAAGTTAACCTGATGTTTGGCAATGAATTATAGTTCAGTTACACAGTTAAAGAAAAAGGTTGAAGATGTTCCAGTTGTAAATTTCTGGCGCGATACTTGAGACGAAATCTTAGATGAACCAAAATGGGCTTTTCGGGTTCTTTTATCGTTGGAATAAACAAATTCATATGAATCTAACTAAGCGCAAAAACTAAATATGGCAACAAAGTGCACGCTATACCTAATATTCGAATTCAATCATATAAAATCAAACAAAATTTTCGGAGGAAACTGAAGTCCAAAAAGCAGCAATATTCCCAGCAATTATCTGCTTATAATGATTTTTCTAGAACAATTACGAGCTTTTAACAATTAGAAATGAAGTTATGTTTTTATTTCAATATTTAGTTCATTATATGTTGGTTTTTATTAATGCATGAATTTTCTCTCGAAAACAGTTATGGTTTAGGCGGTGGTGGTTAACCGTATACTATAGGTATGTGTTCCATGATTTTTTAGAAAATCATATAAGGGTTCCGTAATAGAAGAGGTTTGGGAACCACTGTATAATCAATAAAAGGGTAATGTTTCAGTACATATGTTTTATGTAATCTCAACTTAATGCCCCTATGTAAAAAGATGTTGTAATTATTCGTCAGTAACAATATTACCACTGAGATGTATGAATAAAAATCATTTCACTCTCACCATTGAGAATGTATTCTTTTGACCCCTTCTTTCCTTTAATAGAGACAGCAGACACTCATGTTTGCTACCTATATGAACCAAGAACAATCTTAATGCGTTTTGTTCTCTACTACGTCCAAATCTTGAATTTTGATACACGACAGCAAAAGTCCTAATGCGGACTACCTATTTGCATAATGAAGGCGCTTTCATCATCATCAGTCTTTTAACGTCCTTTGTTGGACATTGACCTTCCCCAGGATTCGCCACAATTTTCTATCATGGGCGTCGCAGAGCCCGTGCTTTCTGAATTTGTCAAGCTCGTCTCTCCATCTAATATTCTGCCAGTCTTGGTTGCACACGTGATCACGGGGCATCCATGTCTTGAGTCGCCATGTCCATCGGTTGTCCGGCATTCTTGCAACATGGCCAGCCTACTGCCATTTGAGTTTTTTTTAATGTATTCTATGATGTTTCTGGCTCTTGTCTTTTCCCAGATGTATTGTGCTGTCTTGTGGTCTCTCCATGTGATGCCCAACATGATTCTTTCATGTGCACGTTGCATAGTTCTCAGTTTGTGGATCCGTCTCTTGGTTCAGCTCCATGTTTCAGCTCCGTAAGTGACTATTGGGAGGATGCTTTAATTATACGCCCTTCTCTTTAGGATTAATGGGATCTTCTTATTTTCGAAGTTGAACTTGCTGTGCCAAAGACTTGCCATCCTAGTGAGATTCTTCGCTTGATTTCTTCTTCTTTTGAGGTCTCATGGAATGTAGATGTAAAACTCCGTTCTTGATATCTTTCAACTTTGTGTCGAAGCTAAATTCTCATAGGACGCATTTTTTATTTCTTCTTTTCCATTTAGAATCTTTAATTACATTTGCTCATTATTGTGGGAGCTATCAATCATTTTGTATTACCAGTATTCTGTAACTTGACATAAATGTCCTTTTATTTCTCAATTATTTCCCTTTTCTTCATAGTTGAATGTTGATATTTTTGTAGAGAATATATGTCGTGCTTATATTTCTTTTACATATGTTCTACTGTTATATTTGACAAAGCCTTTATCCAAACAAAATATTACACATATACTTTTCAAAATACGTTATGAATATTACATTTGTTATTTCAAGAGTCAGATGAATATTTTAGATCGAATATAAATTTCTTCCGGAACAAACATTTTAATGATGACCCAAGTTGCTAAATTTCTGTACCGAAATATTTCTTGGAGAATTCGTCTTCCAAGTCCGAACAGACCGTTGAAAACAACAGGTCTGTTTAGTCATTGATTAGAAACCATCAAATGACCTTCATCCTTTGGCAGTATGTCGAAATAGAGATGATCAACTAAAAAATTAGAAGGTGGGATGATCAATAAGTAAGATATTTCTCTAACCTCTTAATTGTCAATGATCACTAGAAAAGTCCTTATTTTGAAAAAAAATAAACAAGTGTAAATACCACTGGATACAAACTAGGGGACCAATTCAGCATAAACCTGCATTGCAAATCGAATCCCCTACAGAAAACCTATTCAAAAGAAAAACATAAAATGATTTTTTTAGACATAAAAAGATGTCTACAATTTTAGCCCTCTAGCTACATTGATGCAACCTGTGCGCACGATATATATAACAAGCAAGAGAGACGGATAGACAAACAGATAGACAACTGGAAAAACTGAAGAAACCTATGCTGCCAGTTTTGTTTGACAGTTATGATTGACGGTTCTTTGGTGCCCATTGTGAACAAGATCTAGATTTTCCTTGGCTTTTCTTTTTCCTCTTTATTTACTTCTGCGCCTTTCCTTTAAGATCCGTCTTCATTTTTCTTCTCTATCCCTCTTCCTTCTCACTCTCTTTCTCCTAAATGTTATAATTCCTTTCAGTCTTCTTCTTCTTCTTCTTCTTCTTCTTCTTCTTCTTCTTCTTCTTCTTCTTCTTCTTCTTCTTGTCTTCATTCCCTATGATTTTTTCCTCTTCATCTATACCTTCTTCTTCATCTTCTTCTCCTTCTTTTTTCTTCTTCTTCATCTTCTTCTTCATCTTCTTCTTCTTGCCTTCAATCCCTATGATTTTTTCCTCTTTATCTATACCTTCTTCTTCATCTTCTTCTCCTTCTTTTTTCTTCTTCTTCATCTTCTTCTTCATCTTCTTCTTCTTGCCTTCAATCCCTATGATTTTCCCTCTTTATCTAGACCTTCTTCTTCTTCTTCTTCTTCTTCTTCTTCTTCTTCTTCTTCTTCTTCTTCTTCTTCTTCTTCTTCTTCTTCTTCTTCTTCAATTTTTCTTCCTTACTGCAAACTGGAGCAATAGAATTGGCGCTTAAACTAAATGAAAAATGCATGTTTACATGGAACCATGACTTTTCTTTTAGCTCATACTTCCTTGGAATTCCAAAGTTCTCCATTCTAATCAACCTCTTCCATCATGATGACATCTGCCTTAATGATTTTTTCGCATCCATTTTGATACTTTGAAGGACTGAAAAATAGTTCTGGAATCAATCCAAGGAAAAGCATTTATTAGATTAGGTTTTAACTCTTACAGTAAATTCCTCTCCATGTTCAAAAAACAAAACAAAAAACGAAGTGATACCAAACCACAATGAATGAATGTAAAATATTCAGCAATGTGGTTTAACATAAATGAAACTTACGACTGATGTGAAATGAATGCAATACAAGTCAACTAGTCTCGAGACTTAAGTACACCTCATTATTATATGTATATGAACAGGGAATGGGTATGAAGTGAAAAGTAAGCCATTGTTGGGTTGGTGTGTAAGTATTCCCACAAGGTTTTTCTATCCTGATTTCCCATGTGAGCAGAGGTGACCAGACTATTTGGGTTCCTTAATTGGATAAGGGGGGAAATTCACCCTTTGTATTCCCTCACATCAACTTACATACGAATAAGTTTTGGTTGAGCTTATTGGTATCATTTTAGGTTAAAACTGATATTCCAAACGTTTTTGCTTTTTGTTATCTGAAAGATTTCAATTTATGACAATACGTAAAGACAAAATATGTGTCACAACCCAAACGTGGAACAAGTACTAGAGATAAGTGGATAGCCAGTGTATACTCTCAACTATTGTTGTGACATGCCAATGGCAAGACCAAGAAGACTGGCGATGGGTTCATGCTTTCCCCAATAGGATTAGTATGGAAAGGTATATGATCCGTCTCAAATGGAATTTGAACTTGGTTTGTCGAATATTTCAAGTAATTGTCAAACAGTGAACCTAGTTTGAGCTGATTATTTCCCCTGTAACTAAAACAAGAACTGTCCTAAACTCATCATTCTTTGTTAATATATATATATATATATATATATATATATATATATATATATATATATATATATATATATATATATATATATACTTCCGGTTTAACATAACGTGATCAATATATATATATATATATATATATATATATATATATATATATACTTTCGGTTTAACATAACGTGATAAACACACACACAAACACACACACACACACACACATATATATATATATATATATATATATATATATATATATATATATGAAATTAACATTTTCCTATCGTGATTTGAAATCATGAACATGAGATTTGAAGGTGTTTATCTTACCAACTGAGTTGAAGAGACAAGTTTTAAATAACTAAGAATATCATCATATATCCAGTGCTTAATTTGCAGTAATAATCATCAGTCAAAATTGGAGTAACAGTAATGTTTAACCCTGTATCAGCCAGGTTTATTCACCAGTTTATAATGTAAGTATTAGGTACAAGCGCTTCCGAAATATCCAATACACAATGGCCGAGAAGAAATTTCTCAATTTCATTAAAAAAAATATACCAACGATTTTTTTTTGCATTTTTTTCCCCTGAACAATGCATGAATATTCATTTTAAGGTCATGTGATGATAACACAATTAAACACCTCTGATCTACGTATGCACATTTTGTACTTCTAAAGCATTGTGACTGTTAAAACTTTGATGTAAACAAATGTTGAATATGCATTAAATGATTAAATACAATCCATTATTATAAATCATTTTATTCATTAATGTAATTAGATGAAATAAAGGTACATTAATTAAATAAGTACAAATATCATGCAGTATAATAGATGAGCCAATGATACTCATCTCACACAGCTTCTGTACTGAAACACTGGAGTCGAGTTTTCTGAACACTTGTACAATTTTCCTGCTCCAATGGACTTGCGCTTGGGCTATACATCACCACTATCCCCTGCTATTCCTTGAAATTTACTTTGGTAAATATTGACAAATCAGGCTAAGAATAGTACGAAATTGATGGAGCAGTAACAACCAATGGAGTATAAACAGTTAAAAAGATGGATCCAGACTCTACCACTAACCCCTGCATTTCTTTGAAATTTATTGAGATAATTATAAACAAATTAGGCTAGGATTCCTAGTACAAAATTGATGGAGCGGTAACAACCAACAGAGTATAAACAGTTAAAAAGATCGATTGAGACACACCGCCACTAACTCCTACATTTTCTCAGAGAAAAAATAAACATGTAAACAAACGTAAATCATTTTCTTGGGAAAATGTAAACAAATTAGGCTAGAGATTCTACGGTATTGATAGCGCAGTGACAACCGATGGTGTAAAAGCGGTTAAAAGATTGATCCAGACATAGTACTTCATGTGGCCACTCAGTAAACTAGTGCGAGGGCCATGGGAAATTCAATTATCTGCTCGTAATTTTCTACGGATTTGATGATGCAAAGGTCCATCGGTCACCATCTTTACCTTATTTATTGAAAGAACAGGAAGGAAAAAAGCAGTTCTAGGGAAGTTCTAGACGCCACTAGTCGCGTCTTCACACATTCAGAACTGTTTCTCCCGACTTGTTCAGCTTTGACGTCCTGGAGAGAAAAATGCTCTGAAATCGC
Source organism: Thysanoteuthis rhombus (assembly GCA_963457665.1). NCBI lineage: Eukaryota > Metazoa > Mollusca > Cephalopoda > Oegopsida > Thysanoteuthidae > Thysanoteuthis > Thysanoteuthis major. Next base: position 23,013,748 of record OY735232.1, on the reverse strand, counting down.
TTTCATGTATCTGCCTTGGAGCAAAAGGAAAAGGGAAAAAATGCAAAAACGTTACAAAGATAAAGATTTTATTCCTCTGCATTTCACATCATTCGTCATTGAAATTCTTGAATCAATAAAACTGTAGTAAAGAGCAACAGATCGAGGTTAGTCACTCAATAGAAACTGCCCCCGAAACAACAACTTTTGACAGCATGCCATGTTGGGGGACTAAAAAAGTAAAAAATTTCGAAATAAAAACAAAGGACTAATTTAGCATAAACTTACATTCTATATTGAACCCATACTAAAACCTCCTTTTGAAGTAATTCAAAATGAAAAAAATAATGCATTTTCTAAATATAATAACTTTTGAATCATCATCCTTCTAGCCCCAATGGTGCAGCCTGTACGCATATCACATACAAATATTGCTCACCAGCCAGCAAGCCAGCCATCGGCCAATTTAAAATCTGAAGAAACCAATGCTGACAGTTTTTTGAGCCAGTGCTGGTTGAGGGTTTCTAATACAATTCCGGTACAAGGAAAGAAAATAAATGTCTTGCCTTAGGATCTGAAATATTATGGCCTACATAAATCCATAAAAGCCCTGACTGATACAAAGAGAAGAAAAAATATATCAGTGGCAAGATTGAATAATTCTATTGGAAAATGGCATAGAGTGAATGGGTTTTTGCTGGAGCAATTCCAAAAATGCCCTTCAGAATAGCTGAGGGTTAATCTTGTAAATATAAAAAAAACTGGTTGTCATAATAATGGAATTGGTTAAAGGACATTTCCAAGAATGGAAAAGGGAAAAAGTAATCCTGGAAAAATTCAATAAATTCAAAAATGTATTTTAAAAGATATAGAACACCTGTTGAATTTGTAATAAGCAGAACTGAATACGTTATTTTGCATTTGTATGCATGCCTGTGCAGAAATATCTATCTATTTATCTATCTATCTATCTATCTATCTGCAAGTTCATATTTTCAATTCATCGTTCGCTATATGAATATAAATATACGTACATATATATATACATATACATATACATATATATATATATATATATATATGTGTGTGTGTGTGTGTGAGTGTGTGTGTGTGTGTGTGTGTGTGTGTGTGTCTGCTATTATCTTTCTATGTTTTTACTGTTCAGTTATCTCAATGTATGTACGAACCAACACACATATCTATCTATCTATCTATCTCATTATGTTGATCTGAGTGTACTCATATGTATCCATTCATATTCATTTCTTTTACAAAAATATATATTTGTGTATGTGTATGTGTGGGTGTGTGCACGTGTGTGTGTGTGTGTGTGTGTGTGTGTGTGTGTATTTGTATAAAAATAAAAAGAGTGGGGGAGAAGAGATATGCATATAAATAAATTGTCTATTTATCCATTTATTCTTATTTCGCTCTCTCTACGCAAACATATATAAGTGTGTGTTAGCGCATGAGAGTCGTTATATATATATATATGAGAGAGAGAGTGAGAAGCATTAAATGATGGCTATATATAGAGTAAGATAAACAGGTTTGGCAAAAAGTTTCACTATACGGTATTTCTATGCAATAGATATGTATACACAGACGCACAAAACACATACATGCATACACACGCACACACACACACATATATATTTATATATATTCATAGAGGAAGAGAGAAAGAGGGAGAGAGAACTATATAAATTGTACATCGACTACACATATGCCTGTATTTATGCGAATGCTTTTTTTTATTCAAGATGAGGATTATTTGGTTATAGAACACACACACACACCCTCTCTCTCTCACACACACACGCATTGGTATATATATATATATATATATATATATATATATATATATATATATATATATATATATATAAAATATGCGTGCAGATATTCAGTTGATACATATATTCAATTTCATATGTGCATTGGATATTGGTAAAAATATCACGCATATTTAATGTATAATACTGCTGTGAACTATGAGAGTGTGGAGAAGAGATCTGGAGACCTGACGAGGCTTGCTGTCGCACAATCTCAAGCTTTGATCACCTGGCAACTGGTGTGAAGAATGATAATATATGATGCGTCTGCGCAAACATACAGAGACACTCACATATATATACGTGTGTGTGTGTGTGTGTGTGTGCATGAGTAACACATATATATATATATATATATATATATATATATATATATATATATATATATATATATATATGTATATATATATATATAACTCCCTCTGTTTATTTGGAATGTGAATCGATTTGGAGAATTATAAAAAAGGAGAGTAAGGTGTTGCAATAAATAATGGGAAGTATAAATGTGCACTGAGCTGTAACTGGTAAAATCAAAATGGATTTATTAAGTTAACAGGATTATAAGGTAAAAAATGGTGGGGGAATCAAGCTGAATAAAATTTAATTCGAAGAGAAAAAAGATGAAAGACAAAGTATCAATGTTCCAAAGAAAAATATAGTTAAAATAGCGACAAAGGGAAGAGATAATCAAGACAAGAACTCTGGAAAAACTTATTGAAAAGGTGAAAGAGGTCATTTACAAAATTCCTGAATAAAAAAAAGTTAGAGAGAAAATTCAATATTGGGAAGGAGAATGAGTGGGAGCCATAAAAATTGAAAATAGAATTTCAAGAAAAACAGAAAACATATATCTGAACCTGAGTTTAAGAGGGAAGGGCACATCTTGATGGGATGAAATCGAAGTAATAGATAGAGAGAAGTTATAGGGAATAAGAAGGTAAAAAGAATCTGCCCACATACAATGCTCAACTAACTCAGTCAGCAGACCTAGTATCGACTTTAATAGATTTTTGGATTCATAGACTGAGAAGGAGAAGCTGATAAACTTGAGATTTTATGGGTATGCTCTAAACGATACAAATATACACAGAAACAACGAGGTCAGTGCAGAACTCAGGAGACCCACCCAAGAACACGGAGACGCAAAACTGAATTTTACGGGTATGAGTGAGAATGCATATGCTCCTTAGAAACAAGATTCCTCGTAGCTGAACTGGCAGTCACTCTACAAAGGCGGTAGAGAACATGAACAAAACTTTGTGAGGAAAACAAACGAACGATGATGACGAGGAAATAAGTCAAGCAGACTAAATACAATGATTGAAACACAAAAGAGTTTGGAAAGTGAAAGAAAAGAAATACAGAGAAATAGACAGACTGAGGAGAGTGATACTGATTGGCGGTAAACAATAAAAGAGGAAAGTGAGGAAAAAGTGAAAAAGACGAAAAGCAAAATGAGAGATAGAACGAATGAGTAATTAAAAATAGTTGGTTTTCATAAACCCAGTCTCACCAGGTCCAGTGTTCTTCTTTCGTAATGGAAGCGGTAGAAAACCAGCAAGATGTATAGTTGTTGATAATCTTTCATTATTCGGTCACAGAACAGAGAGTAATAGAAAAGCCGGACAAGAACCAAGGTTTCCTTAGTTTGTAATGTCTGGCTCAACTCTTTAAATTCATAAAACTTATGATGGGAAATATATGAAGAAATATACCAACACATTGTCATTTTACTGTAATATATATATATATATATATATATATATATATATATATATATATATATATATATATATATATATATATATATATATATATATGCATGTGTATGTGCGTGTGTGTTTGTGAGTGGGTACGTGTGTATTGAGTTGAGAATAAGGAAAAATAGTATTTGAATTGAATTTATTATATTAACATGTTTCGCCTTTCGGCTTTATCAAAGTTGCAATTTCGAATTGAAACGTCCGTTTATTTGGTATCGAGATTTTTATATTATATTATGTATTTATATGGTATCGCGAAAGGTTGTTACTTCAAATAAACGAACATTTCAATGTTGTTTCATCTGAAATTGCAACTCTAATAAAGCCGAAGGGTGAAACATGTTAGTGTGATAAATTCAATTTAAATACACATATTTTTCCTGATTGTCAACTTAATACATATTGCCAAATTCGTCATGACTGTATACTCATCCAATATATATATATATATATATATATATATATATATATATATATATATATATATATTGGATTGTCCAAAGGTAGTTTCTTTCTTTTTTCATGTTCAGTATTGAAAAATTAGTTTACTGGAACTTTATTGGGAATAAGTTAGTTTATAAATATTTATTACTCTATACATAAGAATATGCACACAGGTTTTTACACAACTTTTGAAAATCTTCGACGCCCAATTTTGGAAATCCATCTTAAATTTCAGAAATGTCATTCTGATGTCATTTATTGTTTTACTAGGATGTAAAAAGATCAATAATCTAACAACCATTTCCGGTAAAAAAATTAGAGAAAAATGACTGTTCACGTTTTAAAATTTTGAGAGGTTGTCGCAGAATTTGAGCCATCACCCTGTTGCTTTGAATTTTTTAACCATATTTTTGTCCCCAAGATTCATTGAGGATCTTAATATTGTTTCATAATAATGAAACAAGAAGTTCCACGTATCTTCATAGTTTTTATCTCCCTTGCCTTTCGCTCTTTAGAAAACATTTTGCAACGATAGTTTATTTACTTATATATCGCTTATTGTCTTATCGATTGCTCATTGACTTCCATGACCACTTACGTCTTATCAAAATACAAGGGACAATACTCTTCTTTTGAAAGCGTTTTGGGTCGAGATTGTTCATAATACATATTGTTTCAAATCAATTTTTCATAGCTCTATTTAATTTTGGAGTACTAATGCTGTCTGAGTATTGGAAGGGTTTTAAAAAGGATGCTGTTGAAATTCGTCCAACGACGGATATATATATATATATATATATATATATATATATGCAATGCTCTCCCAACTCCAGAATGGGGCACTTTGGTAGACGGGGAATTATGCTTAGGTAAAGTATACATTGCTCAGTTTGGTCCTACTGACCATCTAGTTCCGCGTAGGCTGGGGTAAAAAAATCCTACCGCGTGGTACTGGATGTTGGATAGTCTATGGCCACATGGAAGAGTTGTAATACAGCGAAACAGCTGTCAGCGGATGACAAAATTGTTGATTATTACTTATATGTTTAATGATTAATTCATTCACTGACAGCTGTTTCGTTGTGTTACAACTCTTCTGTGTTGCTATGGACTATCCATTATATCAGCCGGTACTACGAAGTAGGATCGAAAGCATCGCTCCCGATCCAGAAGCTGGCATTTTACCCCTGCCCTACATAGAACTGGGCGATAAGTGAGATTGAATTTAAGCGATATATTTACTTACGCAAAATTCTCTATCCACCAGAGTACTCCATTTCAGTTTGAAGAGCATTGCTACCTAGCTTATAATGGACGATTTGCCTTACTTAAAGAATGCTCAACCCTGAATAAAGGATATACATACACACACCCACACCCACACACACCCACACCCACCCACACACACTCATATATATATATATATATATATATATATATATATATATATATATATATATATATATAATAAATTTGCAAAGAAGAGCAATTTTTTTTCATTTCTAAAAATCAATTTTGAATAAACTTTTTTTATTGGCCCTATCCTAAGAAAAATAACTGAATACACTAACAATAATTTACATTTTAGCGGACATATCATCCATGAATTTAAAAATTAGGACTGACTGATGATCACAAGTTTACTAAAATTTCCACATAATCACGGAGCATATTCCATATTCTTATTACATGAAAAGAACTTTTTTTCCCTGAAAATTGGAATGGAAACTTCTTAGAAATTTTGCCGTGCCTGAATATCAAAAAATTTTATTGAAATCCAATTGATTGGTGATTTTTGGTATTCGATTTTTTTTATGTTCCCCGCGTAATGGTTTCTGCACATCTGTTTTATTGATGTTTAACATACCCATCAATATATCTCATAAAAAAATTTAAGTTAACTTTTGAATTACGCTGTATAACTACTATGAAGTTTGACAGAAAAAGTTAACTCCATCCTCAATACAGAACATGAAAAAATGTCAGTTGAATTCAGAACCCAGCCGTATAGATATAAAAAAAAAACTCTGAAAGAATAAACTGACTTATTTCTCGATACACGTGTAAGGTTACTTTTGAACCGCCCTGTGTAACCTTGTAAAACTACCTTTTAAACCTCATTTTCATGGAGGGTATTATAAATCTACGTCAGTTGAGAGCAACACTTTCAGTTCATGAAATATATACCATGATTCATTCAAGAGATGAGAAAAAAAGAAGAGAATATGAAAAAGGGAAAAAAAAAGTAACGTCAGAAAAAAACACACAAACCAATCAATGTTCGCTGTTCCCAATTACTGTATCAAGTTCTACATGGACTGCTCAGGAGTTGATCCTCAAATTTATGGACTATGAAAAGATAAAGTAAAGATCGGTATAGCAACAAGAATGGATTTCCATGAGTGCAGCCTCGATTTATAACTGAATCTCCAGTGAAGCATAGCTTCGTCAGAGACCATTTACTCAGCTAATAAGCTCTGATTGATGCCATTTCTTATTGAGTGAATTTTTCTTCTGCCTTGTTTTATGACCTGCGAATGTAGTCAGGGTATTTTGTTGCGGAACTAGTCAAGCAAGAAAAGCACAACAGGACGTGCAATTTTGTCTAATAAATTTTCAGTTTTTATTTTAGTTCTCTTCTTTCATTTTTTTTAACCCTTTCTTGATATGGCCAGTTAATCATCAATAACTTTTTGTCCTAAAATAATGCTAAAAAATACAGGATCCTGTAGAAGTGGTTGCAGGTTCAAATCCCAAGGAAGTATCGTCGATTTAATTCATATATTTCTGAAAAAAATGATCACCTCACGGCATTGTCTTTTAGATCACAAAAACTTGCTGATTACATTAAGCGATGAGCCTATGGATGAAGCCACTTTCTGTGATCATTTTAAATAATGTGTTTCTCTCAGTCCTGATGATAAGGTACCCACCTGCATATCTATCTATTCACATGACTGAATGTTTAAAAAAAGTTTCGTCGATTTGTATATATGTGTGTGTGTGTGTGTGTGTGTGTGTGTGTGTGTGTGTGTGTGTGTGTGTGTGTGACAGAGGTGGTTCCGTCCGCCCCCATCCAAAATATGATTGGAATTTCTTTAAGATGGGTTGCAGTGCTTACATCAGTTAACTGGTAGGTTTATACATCCTCACTTGCATACTAGAATAAACCTAATCATATTAAACAAGTATATATACATATAAATATAATTATATATACAAACACACTCACACAGACACACAATTGTAAATGTTTGTTCAGCATCATTTATTTAAAAATGTTACATGGATATTCGTACCTAGAATAAGTGAATTTTCGTGGCCTAAACTGAATTTTCAAAAAAATGCAACAACACAATCAGACAATGATTAAGGGGCCATTCTAGCATGAAATTACATTGCAAATTGACTCTTCCTGAAAAAATATTATTGGTGGTAAATTTAAAATGATTTTTTGTAGATAAAGAGTAATTTTTTTTCAGGCCTCAAGCTCATTTTATGCGATCTTTACTCGCAACCCATGTATTAATGGATAGATAGCCAGCCACTTAGCAAGACAAGACTCGCCAAAAAAACTTATGTTTCTAGTTTTAGTGACAGTCATGGTCGACGGTTTTTGATACAGATATGAATATAAATAGTAAACATTACAATCTTTTGAAGCGATAGGAGGAGTAATTCATTGTCACGCTGGTGTACATGATTCATCATTCAGACAATAAGACTTGTTTTGTTTATTTTTGAAAACCCTTTGTGGACTCTAAGGGAGCCGACACCACATCCCACCAGCAGAATTACTTTCAGACAACTCATCAAATGGGCCTTCACCTGTCTGGCCATTTTTACCTCACTCTCAACTAGAGTTACCAACTTTTGGAAATGGAAATATATGACTTCTAGAGACACATTTAATAATTGGCCATTATATGAACATATCTGAAAAATTGCCATTTCCGAATAAAAAACTTTGTTGGCTGAAGAACCCAATGACACAAGAAAATTTAAAAAAAAATGATAATAAGCTGTAGTATAGCTAATTGTACCCAGCAATCAATACTCATGTAATTTTGTTCGGTATGCAAGGAAGTCCAGACAACAATTAGATAAGTGCAAAAATAAACATCTGTTTTGATTTGAGGACAAGTTATCGAAATATAGGACATTTCGGACGAGTTGATATAAGATATGGTACAATGGGTTGAAATCAAAAATTTCCTTTAATATACAAGACTGTTGGTAACACTAGTCTCAACTGATCTTATCAAAGTCTGCTTAAGCCTTCCACCGCTTATCTTCTCTTCTGTAAATCTGAGTCCAGTGTCTGCCTGGTGACATTGTCGACTGATCTTAATTTCGTTTTTACAAATCCCGGTTGATGGGGTTCTGGTTAATTATTTACCACAGTTTGGCGTTAGAAAATCCCCTCTGGTCACTTGATATTCAGAATGTATTGCAGACATCTATTGACTAAAGTCGAACAACTGTTTGTCATACAGTCAGTCACTCTCCACGCCTCAGATCTATACGAGAGAACCGAAGGGGACACGAATACCTGAAATAAGTTTGCAGAAAAGCCTACCACAAGCAGATCAAACATCTTGACCCTCTTGAGTTCAAATGAAAAGACGGAAGTGTTAGATGGATAGGTTTAGAATAAGCTTACCAATGATCAATAAAATTCGACAAAGTGAACAATTCTTGGCACGTCTTTCTATCTATGTTTGATCAGAGAATAGTAATGTTTAACAAAGCTTCAGTATTCGTAAACCAAGAATTTGACAACTTTATTTATCTGATCAATCTTTAGCATCATATAAGGTTGTCTACATAAATATCATCTTAAAACATTAAATCATGTTGGAGTAAAATAAAGAGAGATTTATTGTAATATTAGTGTGTTGCTTAGATAGTTACGTTTTTTTCTGAATTCATCGAAAAGTAAGTTTTGCCATCCCTAACAAAGTATCGAGAAAAAAGATATTGTTTGATTTTTTCCGTAACTTCAAAACTTTGATTTGGAAAACATTATGGGACTTCAACCCAATATAAAACTAGAAATCTGACACTGTATGTTCGAGAGTTGATCAATAAACCCATAGCCTGACGGATACTTAATAGCTGAATTATGATATTTTCTTGGTTTAATGTACCATTTGTGTGATTAATATTCTTCACTGAATGAAGAGCATTGCAGGGGAGGACATTATGTTATGAAACAAATATTTGTATAAAATAGATGCTTTTCTATCATGACGTTCCAGAGAAATTCATTCACCTACGTCAATTCCAGGTTTGGTTACAAAAGAATCAATATTGACACGAGAATCTTGGAGACCAGAAAAATATCTTTGGATAAGTAAGTTTTGTAACAAATACGTTTTGCCATGTAGCATCAAAAAAATTTCACAATATGAGCAATTTTTCAGCTTGTTTGTTCTATCAGAGCATAGCAACGTCTTTTTTTTTTAACTCAAGAAACTAACTATAAATCCTGATTGGGATAATTCTAATATAAGTGTATCTAACCAGAACAGCAGTTATTCGATGGAGGCTGATCATTCGAGATGGTTCCTGTAGATCTGCGATAAAGCCTTGCCCAGCCATCGAACAATTCATCTTCGAGAATGAATGTTTCGCATAAAAGATTTTGTTGAATCTTTTTTTTCAAACTAGAATTATCTAAAAGATGACAGTCATTATGTCAAACTGACATTTGAGTTTCACTTACAAGCCTTGATATTTATTTCATCACAATGTACATCATTCAAGCTGGGGTACTCGACATCCCCCGAGAGAAAAAAACTTAAAATGTAATGACACAGGGGAAAATTGATATTTGATATAGATCTCAAAGAATGAATTGGGGGTGCTATGTGGGCCTTCGTAAGGGGCTGTGGGGGTCTCGCAGGCACACCAAATCCTTAGCTGATCTGCGCGGGCCCACGCCAACACACGGGCAAGGCTGTGTAGCACTTCCTAAAACCATAATGAATTAACCTTTTTCAATGGACTCACCTTTGGCTTCGATCATCATCAGTTTTTTAGCATCCATAGTTGGACTCACCAGACCTCTCTATCATAAACGTCACGGGGCCACTACTTTCTGAACTTGTCTCGTTTGTATCTGCATCTTATATTCTGCAAGCTTAGGTTCCGCATATGATCTCTGGGGATCCACATTGTATAGTGTGTATTGTTTGTCTGACATTCTTGGAACATGATCAACACATTGCTATTTGAGTTTTCTAATAGATTCTATGATGTCTTGGACTCTTGTTCTTCCCTAAAATACTACGCTGTCTTGAGGTCTCTCCATGTGAAGTTGAGCATGATTCTTTCATGTGCATGCTGCATGCTGCTTAATTGGTGGATCAGTCTCTTGATCAGGTTCCATATTTCAGCTCCATAGGTGACTATCAGAGGCTCCATTGGTTGTAATCCTTTCTTTTCAGGACTAATGAGATTCCCTTATTCTCGGAGGTTCAACTTGCTCCACCAAAGGCTTATCATTCTAGAGTGATACTTCGATTGATTTCTCCTTCTTTTGAGGATTTCATGGAGATTTATTGTCCTCAATGGATTTAAATAGTGTCCATACTTAATTGTTGTTTAGGGGTTGATCTTAAGGTTAAGGTTATGGATAGGGTTCGGGGTTTTTTTTATCTCGAAGAAATGCCCATTTTATTATCGACTTACTGTTAGATCCTCAAAGACATACCTCCAAACTAACATAAGCACCAGGATAAACAGAAATTCACTTTCATAGATTTCCTTCGACGAAAAGAAATTAAGGGTCAAGTTCAACATCATAAATACATTGTAAAAAGACCCACTCCGAAGAACAATAAAGAAAATGTTTCTCATAACTGACTAATTCCAGGTTCCAAGGTCTTGAAAACTCATAGAATCAAAAGGTTTTAATTTTCTTGGTCGGAGTTTGAACACCGACTCTAAAAAAGAAATATACAAATCTTTGAATAGAAAATTACAAATTAAGGCGTAAAAACCGCAGCAGCTCCTTTATCAGGCTAAATAAAGACTCAGAACCCTTCCGACTCCAAAAGAAGTAAGACAAGGCGATACCAACTCATCCAAACTCTTTACAGCCTGCTTCGAGATGATCTTATAATGACATTGGAGGTCGGAGCCTCCCATTCTATATTAATCCCAGGCACAATTACCCCTATGGATACATTTGCAGTCGATAGGACGCAGCCTTTTAGGAGACTTAAAAATATACATGCAACATAAAAAACAGACATTCGCAGATTTTATCAAATGAGATTGTAAGAAAGAAATAGTTCAATCTTGATTTTGTGTGAATTGTGTCATGACTTTTTTTTGGAGAGGAGGACTTTTTAATCCAAACAATTTTTTGCCTCAAATATTGTCACGAAATTGATCATGAAACTTAACTTCTTGAAATAGAACACGGAATTTTTAAAAATCTTATTTTGAATTAACCAGATACTGTCCCACACACTTTAGGCTTTGTGCAATAAGTATTTCAGTCGGACTGCTATGAAGCAATGGTTTTATCATCAATCTTAGAGATCATTGCAAGTGAGTTTGATTTTCACTGAGAGCACTCTTGTCATGAGCCCGTGCCAAAGTAAATTAAGCTCAGGCAAGATTATTTTAGAAAAACAGTCATATGTTCTTATGATATTTTCCAAGGTTCATATGTTAAATCACATAAAAAATCACCCATCTGTGTTCAATTAGATTTCAGACAATCGAACACAGCAATTTCTGGATTTTATTTCTCTATTTTCTATCTCATTGACGTCCAATGTCATTTTAAACGATAAATATTGTGCCCTACTACAAACAACATTACTTTCCATCGTTTTTCCCCCAGGGGAAATACAATAAATAAAAATGCCCGCAATGAAGATGAGAATGAAATAAATGTTCCATGAATTTATGGTCGAAGTTATGATTCTCCCGTTTCTCTGAAAGATCAACAATTTCGAATTTTATGTCGACATTCATGTTGGAAATATCAAACTGTATTGGCAATCATTTGCTTGATTCTGTTTTTATTGGATATAAAGTTGCAGGATAAGTTGAAGTCTTTCAGATTGATAAGATGGAAGTTTAATTCCTGATGCCAGGTTTGGTATGAAGAAATCAAGGCAACGTTGTCTTTGATGTTCCTTCTGATTTTTCCCATTCTTCAACAACATATATCTCTGCAACAATGTAACCCTCCTAGTTATTTGATATATCCAGCATATATATATATATATATATATATATATATATATATATACACACACACACACACACACATATATATATATATATATATATATATATATATATATATATATATATATATATATATATATATATATATATATATATATATATGTATATATATATATATAGTCCACTAATGGACAGCAATAATTTGACTGACTGTACTGCGTAAAAACCTGCAATAATCAGAATACTTTTCATGGTATTATCACACGCACATGCACACAAAAACACATACACGCACATAAACGCACGCAAACACATTCATATATATATATATATATATATATATATATGTGTGTGTGTGTGCATATATATATATATTCATATACATACATGTATATATATATATACATACATATACATGTATATGCGTGTGTATGTTTGTAACAATCAATTTTATTCAAAAAACTTACCTCTATATATCCCTTATTATATCCGTCTATCTAACTATATATCTATCTATCTATCTATCTATCTATGCTAGTTGTCTCGGGTATAAACTCATGGATAATGATGCAATGAGTTCCTATGAATAGAATATTTTGCCAAAAATATACCGGAAACTTTTATCTCTTCATATAATGATGAAATATTCAGAAAGATGGAGTAAAGTCATCGATAGGTAAGTAAAATACTTTTGATGGCAGGATAATAATGCTAAGAAGTTTCGAGAATAAAAGATTTTGTCGAGAACATACCGGGAATATTTGCCTTAGGCCAATACGATGGAATATTCAATTCAGCTGGAAAAGGGAGTAAATTTATAGAAAGCTAGGGAAAATAGATTTAATGGCTAAATAATAACACTATGAATCTATATCAATAAAAAGTGTGTGAAATTTTGGCAATTAACACACACACACACACACACAAACACACACACACACACACACACACACACACACATATATATATATATATATATATATATATATATATATATATATATATATACTATAGACAATTTGTTTCTTTCAAATCATCATCCCCAACATGACGTACTGCCAGAACACGTTGGTCATGTCTTGTATCACGTGACAAACCAGCCTTGATTTATTTTTGAAGTTAACAAACGTAGATGATTTTAGCAGTGGATGACTGTAATGATTATCTTTCAGTATAACTTTTTCTTTTTCTGCTGAATTATCTATTGATGATATGATTAATGATAGTTGATATCTTACTTCCCGACTGATCTTTAATAATTTTGTGATGACCATAGCTTAACCATTGCGAAATAAAATGCACGTCCATCTTTTTTTAATATTAGGATTTTTAAAAAAATAAAGAAACATCCACACTTTCTTCTCATAAAGGCACCTCAAAGAGCCGACCATAGAGTGTCATTGAGGGCCTGGGAATTGGAATTGGCGGACCTAGTTCTGGCCGTGGATTTTTATATTAGGTTGCAATAATACCTTTTGAGAAGGCATGAATTCACTTCTTCCAACCCGTGCTACGCGTAAATAAGGGGGCAGCTGGAACTTTAACTCTTCAAAATCGTTTAAAACAATGTAACTCTTGGTTAATGGAGGGGCTTTTTTGTTGGGGTTAGCCACTTCAATCAGTAAAACCTGTTGCTACTGCAGATTGGTGCTCAACGGGATTTCTCAAACTTTTTTCATCCACGACGCCTTTTGATGAGGCAGATTTTTCACTATACCTCTTAATGAGATGAATCTTGGCAACCCCCTTTGATGATGTCATTTTTTTGATTCGTGGCTCGTTGTTTCAGTCTTCATCCATGGGTAACTAAACTTAGTAACAAACAATATCCCAGAGAAAAAATGTCAAAAGTTGCAACTTATTCATTATCTATAACTAGTATCATAGTGTTTATCACGAAAAACGAATAATTCTTTGAAGGATGGCTTACTAAAATCAAACTTGAACAAAATTTACTTTTTTAAAGATTAGAGGATTGAATTGAATCATTTTACAATAAGCAATACAAGGAGTACATTTTTGGAGAGAGAGAGAGAGAGAGAGTATAAAGGCAAAATAAAAAAGACTCCAGTTGCATAATTATTCTTTTTTAAAAACATTCAAATATTTCAGTAATCTTTGCATGACCTCTCTGGGGTCGGAAATCGTAGTTTGAGAGGCTTTCATCTCCAAGAATAAACACAAATTGATGATTTTTTATGCTGTACTCTATCCAGAGGGGCATCATTACGGACATAAGAAATTATGGGAGCGGTAACAATGAAAACAGAACCCAGGAAATACGGCTAATATAAACATTAGGAAAAACAAACTACTAAAAAAAAACCTTTTCTGTTTGATCAATTATTGGTAGCATCTAGGTGAATTACAAAAGCAATTAATGGGCTAAAATTAGAGGCAGATCCGGAACTCAGAGCTAGAGAGGGTCCAAATGAGAAAATTTTCGTTAAAAAGGGAAACAAATTCTAACATCAAAATAAAAAGGATCCAGTATTTTTCACTTGAAATTGATCATTATCTTCTCAGCACCAAAATTGACAGAAGCGTGAAGTATATAAAAAAAGAAATTTTCCACAGAACCAATGGAAAACAAATTTAAGCTCAACTTTCAAAAACTAAACGATCCCAATGATCCTGTGAAGATGAGGATGCAACCAATGAATTCTCCTGATAGTCACTTATGGAGCTGAAACATTGAACATAAATAAGAGACAGACCTACAAACTAAGAAGCATGCAGCACGCGCATGGGAGAATCATGCTCAACCTTACATGAAGTGAACATAAGACAGCACAATATATCAGGAAGAAAACAGGAGTCCGAGACATCATATAAACTATTAGAAAACTTAAATGGCAATGGGCAGGCCATGTTGTAAGAATGAAAGCCAACTGATGGACATCACGACTCACAACATGGATCCCCAGAAATCACATGAGAAACCGAGGACGAGAGAACACAATATTGAGAGATGAACTACACAAATTCAGGAGATACTGGCTCCGCGACGCCCATGATAAGGAATTTTGGCAAGTCCCGGGGAAGGTCTATGTCCAACGACGGATGTTAAAAGAATGATGATGAAGATGGAAGATATCTTACTTATATGGAAAGAAAAACAATATCAAAAAGATTTGTTTTTAAGGTTAGTTTATGATTACTTGACATTGTTTAAGGTTCTGTTTGATTGATTCCCCCATTCAGATAACTTTTTTAATAATTGTTCTTTGCCCATGCAAGGAGGGAGTTCCAAGCACCTTTGCCCATCACTGGGTTCGAGCCTGCGAATTATATTCTGATTATTTCGTAAATGAGCAAAATATTGATTCTTCTCTTCAATAGGATTCTAAATATCTCTTCGACGGTTGTTTCTTTACTGATTCGTTTCTCGATTTTCAGCTTGTAGTCATTTACACGTTTCAGGTTTTGGGCTTTTTGTGTGTGTTTTGATCTTTGTCCCTCCTGGTTTCTGGTTTGATTTCGTTCTTGGAAGGGGTCTGGAGTTGAGGAATCTATGTATAATGACTAGAATATCTATTACTATTCGGTGTTGATCCATTCTGTAATCTAATAAACTGGTACTTTGTTCCTGCTTTTCATGCAAAAGGAGAATGTACTATGATTGAGAGGCTGGTTATGCATCTTCTCCTTGAATAAAACAAAAGAAGAAGAGGAAGAAAAAATCAAGAACAAGAACAAGAAGAATAATTTTCGCACATAGTTATTAACTGAATTTGATCTGAAACTTTCATTGTATAATGTTCGATGTATTTGATTATTATTCTCACCTGAATTGAATGCACTGACAACAAGAGACATTACATCAAATGACGGATATTTGTTACATGAAATGTGTTTTTTCATCATGTGTGTGTGTGTGTTCGTATGTATATGTGTGTGCATGTGTGTGTGTGTGTGTTGCTCGATTGTTCTCCGTATAGAGAATTTGCATTAACCTTAGTCAAGCAATAAAGCTAAAAGGTCCATGGAAATGAAATAAGACAACACATAATGATTGGCTGGAAACATCTGACATAAATAGAGACATACCGAAGAGCAGCTTCCCAATATGCTTTAATCATAAAGTATGTATTCAATGAACAAAAGCATTTATGGCGTACGGCTCTGAATCTGGAAACTCACAAAACTGCTCCATAACAAATTCAGAATAGAAAAGAGGGGCAATGACAGGAGTAATGTAATGAATAACCATTAACCATATAAAAAGATCAACATGGATTTGAGAGAGGACCAGGATAAAGAATATTGTACCGATAATTAGGCAATAAAAATGGAGATGGGCGGAAGAGGAGACAACAGATGGTGCAAAGGGCGAATTGATTGGTGCCCATTGGACACTAAACGCTGTAGGAAGTACAGACACGGAATGGACAAACGAAATAGAGGCGATTGGCCATAATACACGACAGAGATCAACGCAATCACGCTCGTCTTGGGAGAAAAGTTTTCTCTTGTAGCAGACTTACAACGGCTGATATATATATATATATATATATATATATATATATATATATATATAATTGCGTCGTCCACAGACAGTTGTATTAGAACTCTTCAGTGTGGTTATAGACTATCCAAAATCCTCTCCAGTACCACAAGGTTGGATAGATACCTTCGCTTCAGATCCAGAGGCATACATTTTACCCTGTCCTACACAGAGGTGGACGTTTAGTAGGACTGAATTAAGTGATATATTTAGTTATGCATAACTCCCCATCTACCAAAGTGCTCTATTCCAGAGTTGGAAGAACATTACATTATAGCTGTAATAGATAAGTGCCCTGCTTAACAGTGCTCAACCTTTAAGAAGGGAGCGTTAGTTATAATAATAATCAATAATTGTGTCATTCACAGACAGCTGTTTTATCGTATTACAATTCTTCTATATGTTTATCGATTATCCAACATCCCTTCAAGTACCACAGGGTAGGATCGAAACCTTCTCTTCCAGGGGCACGATAGCATCTACCTAAGTGCTTCATTCCAGAGTTGGAAGAGCATTGTATCACATGGTTAGTATATCACTCAATTTAGACAACGTATATAGAATAAACAATTAAAGAAAACGAGGTTGCTGATTAATCAACCGTGGAATGACGGGAGATAATTTCAAATAAGTTTCTGTTTGATATAACCCAATTTGTAATCCATTCTTTTGGACCAGATATGTTTATCCTTTAGTACATAACTGTTGTGTCGAAAAAGACAAATGGACTGAGATTAGAATTTGGGTTTAAAACAGTTATTTGGGCCTTTGCATTACCGACGGCAATCTAGCTCAACCGTGAGAGCATTGCTACGTTGAAGAAGCTACCCTATTGGTCGCAGGCTCGATCCCTACGGTAGGTACACTTTTTTTGATTATTTATTCTATTTGCATTGCCTAAATTGAATGATATATTGACCATATAATGACAGGGAGATCATTTCAAATAGGTGTTTATATAATATAACAATTCATAATTGTCCATTCTTTTATATATATATATATATATATATATATATATATATATATATATATATATATATATATATATATATATATATATATATATATATATATATATATATATATATATATATATATATATATATATATATATATATATATATATATATATATATATATATATATATATATATCAATTAAAGCGTATCTATACTTTTTAGACCTATCGAAAAGACGTCAAAAGTTTCTCATAGATAGCTTCTTGTCAAGAACGCTAAGAATAAACCCGCTTTTGAATGTTCTCTCGCCGGGTACAACCTCAACATTTCGAAATCTGGAGCGAGCTGGTGCTTCATCCAACATCATCCATTTCTGTCGTCCTTTTAAACATGTCATGTTTTGATATTTCCAATTTCATAATTCCAACCTAAAACAATTATTTTAACATTCACTTTTTCTTTTCATAATTCTGTGCCCTAAATCGATGCCTTTTTACTAACTTGATGATGTAAAGAGCAAAAAAAAAAAAAAAAAAGTGATATGGTGTGAGCCTTGTTTTTTCACGTAACAACAACCACAACTGGCACAATCTTCACCTTATTCAGCAGTGTAGGTTCTTTACGCTTTGTTGGTCACCTTGAACCGAATCGATGAATGGAATTGATATTTCCCCTCTATGATCAGAAATAAAGCCCAAGTTACTGACAGGTGGATTTCTTGCTGACTGAGCCAAACTGACAAATCATACATTTCTACGAAGATCTACAAATACAGTGAGTGTGCAACACATGGGCTTAGTAAAGGCATATTTTTGCTTCACAAAATTCCTGCGACTGGGCAACAAACTTTGTGTTTTTTTTTTCTTTAAAAAATGTATGAGTTTAATCAAAAAGCAATTTAGGTATAAATTGGTGAAAAAACATCACGGAATTTGATCTTAAAAGTGAGCAGGTTGAATTTCTCGATACGTAAATGAAAAATGCATAAAATTATTATCGTAATCTAACGTACTAGGTGTCAATGGACGACTGGAGTAAGATGATTGGTGTCATTCCTGTTTCTATGTCTGCTACCAGCGAATCGAAGTCGTTTACTTGGTAGCATTAAATCAGGAGGCAAAGAAAAACGAATTTTAGAGTTTAAACATTCAAACGTTTGTTAACTGTATATTAATTCACTCAACTGACATCTCTCTGGTACGTGTGTATTTTTAAGAACGTGAGTTTTCCAGAAACTATTCTTGACACCTTGTGAACATTCTTTGTAGTTATAACCCTCAGCAATACTATTCTTGAAATTCGACTTGTCTAACAAACATCCTGATTTGCGATAGCTCATCATATTTTTGCACTTGATTGTCTAAAGGCTGGCAAGAAATACTGAGTTCGGTTGACCGCACCCTTTCTATAAGTAGGCGGGGTAGTCATCGACAATAAGCCTAAGTGACCTCTCGGGTACCCCGGGCGAAAACTTTCTAGCCTTCAAACCTTTCACATTTATAGACCAGTAACCTTCTACGCCACGTAATCAAGTATTGCATCATTTTGCCGGCGTCATTACGATTTAGCTGATCAACCAATTCCTTTGTTACTGAATTTCCGAGTCAACAATTTAGCTTTTAATAGTTAAATTATACCTTACTCGCTATTTCTCTTCAGGAATTTCATATTTGCTTGACACCTGACAAAATCAAATTCCTCACCAAATCATCCTGACTTGTTACTGGTTATTATTTCGATTAGTACGTCGGCAGCCTCAGCTTCGTTTGCTGCCAAACCTTACCCATGATCGTTTAAAATTGTTCATTTCAATCAGCTGATTTTCACACATAATATTAAAGTTCAACTAAGTTCACAGACTTATCTAGAAAACAGCATGCTTCTAAAACTATGCTTACCACATACATCATCTTATATGTAACAGTACACTGGAAGTTTGTAACACCTAAAAATAAGGTCAGCTTCGTATATATATATATATATATATATATATATATATATATATATATATATATATATATGTGTGTGTGTGTGTGTGTGTGTGTGTGTGTCTGTGTGTGTGTGTCTGTGTGTGTGTGTGTGTGTGTGTAAAGAGACCTACCTTGATTATATTCATAACCACACTCACACACACATATGTATATACATATATATATGTGTGTGTATGTGTGTACAGAAACATACTTTGACCATATTTAAAAGCACACTTACTCACACACACACACACATGTATATACATATATATATGTGTGTGTGTGTGTACAGAATATACCTTGATTATATTTATAAGCACACTCCCTCACACTCACACACACACATATACATATATACATATATATATATATATATATATATATATATATATATAAGTACATGCACACACGGACATAGGTGCACTGGCAGACATATTTGTTTGTGTATATACAGTGTCTAATAATTTTATACATACCTACTTATATATGTATGTACCTATAAAACTTGAGTTCGCAGAAGTTTTAATTGAATCTAATTTAATTTACGTAGTATTCATTTATTCATGGAAATCTTTTTCTTTGGGGGAAATTGTTATCTCCGCCTGTTATAACGACAACTACCCTCAGTCGTTCGTGTCTCTCACGATTTGATAAGCGAATTTTCTACCTGATTAATTAGCTTGACCTACATGGTCTGCTTCTCAACTTTTCATATGCTAGAAATGAAAACCCAACCATCATTGCTATGTGTGACTAATTCTGTTTGCTAATAGAGTGATTGGTGCACTTTCTGCACTGTACTTGAAATTGTATGGTACAAACTTATGTTCCGTAAATCTCTACCTTTCTATTTCTCTTCATTCATGCAAATATATATATATATATATATATATATATATATATATATATATATATATATATATATATATTCGTTTCTTGTTCTAAAATTTGACTGCAGTCCAAGCATGTAATAGAATTATTTATCTAGAATTGGATTAAAAATGTAAATCAAGTCTAAATTGATTAAAAAACATACCTGATTTGGCCATCGTTGATCCAAAATGACCATAGAAAACCCCCAAAACGTGACTATATATATATATATATATATATATATATATATATATATATATATATGTATATATATATGTGTGTGTGTGTGTGTCTGTCTGTCTGTCTGTCTGTGTCTGTGTGTGTCTGTGTCTGTGTGTATGATGAAATAATGGATTTCGGGGCGAATGATACAATTTGGTTTTTAGATCACTATTTAGGACCTTTTTTAGTGCAGTGTTTTTTTTTACTAGGATGGAGAACTTTCTTCTTATTTTATTCAAAGATCTCTTTTTTCTCGGCGGAGATACTTACGGGCTGGTAGTTACAAATTATAATTTGCAGAAGATTCTGTTGGCCCTTTCTTTATCAGTGGTTTGTTCAAACACTGACTTTTGTGATCCTATCTCTTATTGAAGGTATTTTATTCTTACTTAAATCTGTTTTCCACTGTTGGGATTCACTATTACATGACCGTAGTAGTTAGTTCAATTATCCTGGGTTAGGTATGTTTCTATACATCTTAGAAAATGTCGAAAAGATGATTGGGTTGTTTTTAAAGTAGCTAGGTATAAACTAATAATAATATTGACGTTAATAGTAATATTGCAACTAATATTGCTGATAATAACGTGGGGAATAAGCTATGGTGGTTAATTTTTTCCATACCTGTTTGTGGTGTATTAAATTATGTTTGTAACAGAAATTTTGAGCGGTGCTGGTACTCTAAAGCTACTTCGTTTTTTTTCTATTTAAAAATTCTGCTTTTTGATTAGTTGCGCCATTGGCAAAGGTTAAATTAAGCATAAGTAACGTGAGATTCCAGTGTTTTAGAAAATGTTTGTTTTGATATTTTCCATCTTATTGTGGGTGTGAAGTCGTTATCGATTAGCCTCCAATAATATGTCAACAATAATATGCTGTTTTTGTATTTCTGTTTGTAAATTGGGATATATGGTTGACTAATCTTAGTTTAAAGGGTGTTTCAGATATTCAGATATCTTGGCTCGAATCAAATATTGTTTATCAAGCTGAAACATCAACGAGATAGAAACCCTTCCGAGTGAACCACTGTATCTCAACTTGATGAAAAAAAAACACCCCCTCGAAATCGTCCTAAATAGGGATCTATTGAATCATTCGCCGGAAAGAACCCAAACAAAACGAGAACACAAACGTGTTGGTATAGCTAATCGTTTATTTCATCATATTTTACGCTCTACTCTAACTCAACTTGAGGTTCGATGTTTAATGTATGGAGCACTTCACGAAATAAACCCATCACACATGGGATATTGCATTATATCATATTGCATTCCTGATTTGAATTACACACACACACGCAAACACACACACACACACACACACACACACACACATATATATATATATATATATATATATATAGTCTGTCCACCGATGTACAGCGATAACTTAACTGACTGTACTGCATCAAAATCTGCAATTATCAAAATACTATTTATGGTATTGTTACATATATATATATATATATATATATATATATATATATATATATATATATATATATATATATATATATATACATACATATTGATGAATTGAGTGTAAACGTATCCAGGTACGTTTTTATAACTAAACAGAATCATTATTAGAATGTAGAAGTATATTACGTTCTTTTTGAGTCTGTATTTGACATCAGAAACGATAATTTGCTTACGTAATGGACAAGATCAGTTCTGTCTACCCTTGTCATATGAATCCAGAATACAGAATAACTTAATGGCTTTGTGTCAAGTAAAGTCAAACCAAGTAAAAATCAAACGTACTGAGATGAATTTATATTCATTCTTCAAATTGATTCTACTTTTGTTTTATTTTCTGATTTGCATCTATATGCATATATACAAATATAATCGAAGTCATCCTTATTTGTAATATTCTGAGGGAAAATCTGTCATTATTCAATAAGTTATCCCGTGCGTTAATACCATCTTCATTGCGATTTTAACGTTACGTTTTAACTACAGTGTCCTCTGACCAAAATCCTGACAAAAGTCATAGTCATAGTTCGAATTTAGAAAAGCCTGACCGCTGCAGGATCAAATTCGACTCAATCATCTATAGTTTCTTCAGGTTTTTTTTGTGTTTTTTAGTGATTCTGATGGATTTGCTGGTTAGTGATCACCCCTCAACAAAAGAATGATTTCAGTGGTCACTTATTTTGATCTGGACGAGTTTCCTCTTCACTGTTACAGCTACAAACACGCAAGCCAATACCCTGTGACTATTGATGGCCTGATGTTGTCCTGTGAACGAGCTATTATGAATGAGATGTCATCGGCTATGAATGACCCGTTAATGTGCGACAATCCTCGGCTCCCATTTGCCTAATTAACGACGGAACGCGACATGTTTCGGTGATAATATTTCTTGATTGTTGAGATGTTTCTCTGATCAAGCGTCTGTTGTTCCGAGGTGGTGTTCGGTTGAATAAAAACAAACATTTGATAGCCCTATCTTGCGATTCAGATTGGCTGCGTACATACTGTGTAAACATCCATTGCAATAGGGTACGTTGTTTGAGTAAAACACCTGGGAATTGTGATCAGATCGCAGGATAGAATAACTTGATATTTCATCGATGTCCTCATTGGTGATTTGTACTTCACGGAAACGAGATCTCGTCACAGTTCTTGAAGCAACGGTAATTTATGTGTTCCAGTGGTATTGAAACAACGAAGACGTAATATGATCCTTCTGTACTCAATATCCCGATGGCTGTTTGTCTTCAGTGGAGGCATATGTTTTTTTCGTCAATGCATGCCAAAACGATTCACTTTGATAAGCATTGTACAATTGTTCAAGTTCTTAAGTTTCTTCACGGATGATGAATTGTAGTTTCTCAATGAATCTATCCACGATGCAGTAACGAACTTATACCAAAGAACACACTGTTATCTAATGCCGTGACAATCTTTGAAATGCTTTAACCAACTCGATCTTATTCTGTGATCGGAATCTTGCTGTTCTTCACAGGTGGAGATTCGTTCAAGGGAACTGACAGTTTTTGTCGCAAAATCCGACCAGAGCCGGGAAACCCTTGTAAAAACTACTTGAATGATTTGTTTATCTTTTGCTTGCTTCATAGGGTTTCTTTTTGATGTCCCTGAAGTGTCACTTTGGTTGATTAATGTGTCAATCATGGATCTTTCTTTCTTGACATTGGACACGGTAGCTTTTCCGATGTTGTACTCTTGCGCAATTTTTGGTGTTTTTTCACCACGATCCAAACGATGTGAAAATCCTGCCCTTTTCTCCAATTGTCAAGCTTTCCTTTCGCAGGAATCGAAATAGAAATAAGGTCCATTGCTTGGAACAGAAACGTACTCAGGACAAATTTGGAAAGCAAAAAAATGATGTCAGTATAAAATTTACAATGTTTTTAAAAGCTTCAGCATGCTATTCTTTTTTTTTTAAATTTTTCTATGCGTTGAAACTATTCCAATACCACACCGACTGATGGCCTTCTCTCCACCAACACGGGAACACCACACATAGTTGTAGAATTAATGAAGACATCACTACAGATATTATCATGCGTTAAAATCCTTCATTTCAATTTTTCTTATTCGTGTGTTAAAATTAAATAAACTGTGCAGAGTGGCGGACTGTCATCAAGCCAACCAACTGCTTTCTCTTTACAGTATTGGTAATAGCAACGTCCTTCATTCATAACAGATATATGCACGGAACTGAGCCAGTTGAGTTTCAGGAATACACAACGACACATTTTTAAATATGACGGGTATGTGAATACAAAGTCTGCAATAAATAAAAACTGTAGTGTTTAAATCAAATTCATTATACTAATTTTCTGCCTCTCGGCTTTGTCAAAATAGTAATTTTAAAAGAAACAATATTTACTTGAAAAAAAAAAACATTCAATATTGTTTCATTTAAAATAACTACTTTGACAAAGCCGAAAGGCAGAACAGTAGTATAATAAATTTGATTGAAATACTACTATTTTTCCTTAATGTCGACTCAGTGATAAAGCCGAGAGGTGAAACATGTTAGTGAAATAAATTTGATTTAAATACTATTATTTTCCATTCAGTGATATCTATAAATATGACTATGAATATATACATGAACACATACGTGAATACACATTGCATAGATAGACGTACACACACAGACAATCACTAACACACTTACACACACTTATAGACAGCAAAAGTTTAATATTGTGTTTGCTTGCGTGTATGCGTCTCATGGACTCCAATATGGCAGCACACCAGGGGCCAAACTACAAATTTGTCAATAAAACTTACTTGACCCCAGGATTAACGTACTTTTTTTTGTCCTAATTTGTTAAATTCTATTCAAAGATTTATTTATTTCTAAGAGAATTAGTGGAAGTACCAATGCCTTACTGATAGAAAGGGAAATTGAATTGGCGGTCAGGGTTCAAAACCTAGTGGCGATTTCTAGCATTTTTGTTTTATGTATTTTCAGTCTATTAGATCTTTCAAACCTGCCGAAAATTTGTCAGCTTTGAAGAAAAAAAGGTTTTAGTGGAGGGGTATTTACACTACAACTCTAATGCTGAACTTGACCCAACTTCCGTTCATCGTAAATGAGAATTTCTTCTTTTTTTTTGTAAGAGCTCATGCATGTTTTGCTGTATTTTATCAAGGGAATCGAAACGAATATTGGAACGTGTTTTCCTTTCCAACATCCGCCCTACAATATGACAGAAGCAGAGTTTAGGTATTTCCTCCAAATATTACGTGCTTCTAAGCTTTTAACAATCAAACATAAAAGATCCTCTCACTGGTAAATTTCTCTCAAAGAAAAAAGCTTGTCTTCCAAGAAATCGCAGAGTTAGAAGATATTGATAACTTGCCAAACAAACCACAGCTCTTCCTGAGCCTATTTCTTTTCATAAAAGCAAGTGATCACCTAAAGTCAGGAAAACAGGCCAAATCTCACCCACCCACATGCATATATTTGCGTGCCCAGCAACATATACATACGCACAACAAGCAAAGGTGAGTAACTAATACACTCACTTGTCTATCGATGGATACAAACTGAACACAACAAAATTTCCTTTATGCTCATCCATTTATATACGCAAACAATACACAGACATTTCTGTTTTCTTTAGTACTCAAATCACGATTAAAAAAGCCTTCAACGTCACTGGACTCTCTGCTTTCAAACTTCTATCTTAATTCAATGAATATAGATATATCTTGTTATTCTATATTACCATGAGCTTCTTTGTATTCACCCATGCTTTTACATACGTATTTCTCCATGTATCCTTTTCAGTATTCTTCCATTCCGACGCATGTGCATTACTGTTATTACTAACACACCAACTGTTCCCTTTTCCTTTTACCTACATAGTCAGTCATTTTTTTATTGGTTATTATCATAACCATTGGCATAAATGACTACATCACGTTTAGGAACATTGCATAACCCAACTGATGAATAAAGGCCTTCTTAATTGAAGCGTGCAGCTTCATTGTAGAGCGACTCTGGTCAATCATATAAAATAGTACTTCCAATAATTCAATGGAGTTGGATATCGATACATTATAACATAACAATGAGGAATATTTCTCCACGCCTTTGGGAAAAAGCCCTAACCCTAACCTTAAGACAAAAATAAAGATCAAACATGGGCACTCGTTGAATCCAAATGTCAAAATTGACTCGAAACGACTGACACAGATTCTAAATTCTGGGAGGGGGTTTTCCTGGGTATTCGATTGGTAGGGCACCCAAGCCCAAACCATATTCAATTTAAAGAAATTTCAATAGAATATAATTTACTTTCATGTGTTGTTATATCACATCTGTTTCCTTCCCGGAGCAGATAGATAGAGAGGGTGCAATTATGCTGACTTATGCATTTTTAAGTGCACACTAATCTATACACATCTATACAGTAATCCATACGTAAACAAAAACATTCAGGTATTGTACTTATGTCAACAATTCCGCTTACAATAATAAAAGAATTGCCGAAAAATGATATCAAGACGTATGATTTTACATTTTTTCCAAGATACTAACTATTGTGATATCAGTCAAAGATGATATCCCAATATTATTATTATATGTGTGTGCATGTGTGGAAAGTAAGTTGAAATTAAACAAAACCCACCATTTTGGAGAGACGAAAAAGACTTGTACTTGTACTTATAGATATATACAATTACAAGTCCGTACCTCTCTCTCTCTCTCTCTATACATATATATATATACATGTGTGTGTGTGTGTGTGTGTATTATATCATCTTTATCAATAAATTTTGTGTTTATCTGCTTTAGTTTTTATCCATTTATATATTTTGTTTTTTGAGTCTTTTTGTGTGCAGGGGTCTAATAAAGAAATTTGAGAACACTTCCACAATCTTTCTCCACCTCTACTCAATTGTTACTCTGCTCTATCTGCTGAGATAACAAGCTTGTATACATTAACGAAGATGGAGAAAAGGCAGAAATTCAGAGTGAGATAATTTGCATGGATTTATTTCCCTGCTACTATAATTAATTGTGAAGGAAATATCTTTCAATTATCTCAGTTTGGATAGATAATATACAATGATTATTTTGTTTTGTAAAACAACTTTCAAATACCTTGAAAAGGATTACAGTCAATTTTAAAAGTCCTTCCGCTAAAATTAAGGGAGGTAATCCAAAGAATACACACATGATTTTATTTTGACAGAAGATGATCACTGTAACATTTGTATTATATATATATATATATATATATATATATATATATATATATATATATATATATATATATATATATATACATATATATATACATATATATATATATATGGAAAAAGCATCTGACACATGTTTCATGATTAATCCTTTTTAAATGCACTACTTTTCTTATTGATATTATATAACAATAAAAAAGTACTATATATCATTATAGTCATTAAAATAGAATAAGCCCTTGTGTAGCTGGTAAAATATATTTTTGTAGATATGTAAGACTTGTTAATTCAGCTCAGTCGGTCTATATTTCTAATGACGGTATCGGTATCTTCACTCCTGTAAATTTTCCAAGGATTATTTTTGTTCTTTTTGTTAAGCTATAAAGTCAAAGTCAACCACAGACTCATATTAGAGTTTGACAGAATTGAGTCACTTTAGTTCTGCAGTATTTTTTCACTTGAGTCGTGTGCAGTCATCGACATCAAAACTACGTGTGCACAGTCGGTGTCAATAACAGAAAACGCACAGGGATACACTGAGCATGAATGTGTTTTATCCTATGTCAATTTTTTACTGATATTCTTTCAATGAATTTACATTTTGGGATAACGAAAATATTATTATTATCATTATAAGTTGTCTGATCCTTAGAATATTCTAAATTCCGACGTCCAGTCAAAAGTTCCACAGTCCTGTGCTGGAACACGCTGAATGATAATGTTTGGTCATTGAAAAATAAATTTCTTCATTAAATTACATAATCAAGTATCGACTTGTTACTACCCTCTCGCGCATTACCAGGCAGACCTGCGCCCAACCACGAAATTTTTCTTTCACTCAGCCTGTCCCTCCCTCCCCAAGAATGTTATCCAAGAAGGAATATTTTGATAATCATATTTTTACTATGTTGCAAAATTTTGAGTTTTTTTTTTCCTCTCGGTAACCCCAGGATGCATAGCTTTTGGATGTATTTATAGTCTAGAGATCTTTACAGCTTTAAACATCAAATATTTAAAAACGTTTCAAAAATCTCTTTGTGTCCCTTCAGTTATCTATTTTCCGAAACCTGACAATGTGATTTATGTAAACTGCCCCAGTTTTCTTTTACGGTTTTACATATACATTACGGCACTATGTGTAAATTTTCTTTTATTGGAATCATCAGTTGTTCACGATGTACCAGTTTACGAGATTATATATATATATATATATATATATACACCCCTACACGAAAGAATCTATTAAACACGAATATATATATATATATATATATATATATATATATATATATATATATATGTACGTGTGTCTATACGTGAGTGTGTATGCATGTTTGCTCAAAAAATTAAAAAGATAGCACGCAATGAGCTCTTAAGAAAGTAACATGATTAACATATGTATATATGTATATGCATAAATACGTATGTATGAGCGTGTGTTTGTATGAACATTACAATATGAAAAGTTTACCTGACCATGAATACATATACATATGTGTATGTACATACACCCATTATATACATGAGTACAAGTAAATATGTATATATATGTGCACATATACATACGATGATATAAGTAGACAAGAAGGAAAAACAGTTATATTCAAATTGAATTTATTCTACTAACATGTTGCGCCTTTCGGCATTATCCGGCGTTATGATATTACGAGATTTTTTTACTTGAAATAAGCGAAAATTTCAATATTGTTTGATTTAAAATTGCCAATCCGATAAAGCCGAAAGGCGGATAATGCAAATATAATAGATTTAATTTGAATACGACTATTGTTGCATGTTGTCAAATATTTCATGGACACACTTTTTATGGTCCACAATGCTTCAGCCTCACAAGAATATTTAAGATCAGTCAGGGATTCAGTTATTAACTATCTTCAACCATATCTTCAATAAGAAATTCAGCAGAAAAAGAAAGAGTTATATTAAGAGGGTAATCATTAATTTCATTCACTTCTAAAAGCATATAGGTAAATCAAATCTTGTTAGTTACTCAACACGAACCGCCAGGTGACCAACGTCTTTTGGCAGCAAATCGTGCTTGGAGTGATCACTTAAAAACTACATACTGAGTATCTCCTTCCAACAGTGCATATATATATATATATATATATATGTGTGTGTGTGTGTGTGTGTGTGTGTGTGTGTGCACGCGTGTGCGTATGCGTATAATACAGTCAGTACTCACCATTATGACCCACAAGCAATCGTCTTTCTTTGTTTCAATTTTTGCTTTGTTTTCTGCAGTTACCTTCCAGATATTACAGATATTCTACTGAAGATATAAAACCTTCCTGAAACATGCATAGCATGATAATTAATCAATCTATGAACTAATTAATTAACAAATAAAGTCTCCATATGCTTTTACTCCAGAGTGTCATTCCTTATCGTTCATATATATATGTAGACAGACCGAGAGAGGGAAAGACAGACAGACATTAGCATTCATAAAATAATACAGAGAAGTTTTGTCTCTCTCTATATATATATGTGCGTATGTGTATGTTTCTCAATTTGTGAGTATTTTCAATAGATACGTTTATTACATGATTTTGAATAATTTTGAGCTTTGTGAAAGGAAGCTAAAAAGACAACTCAATTGTCCTTCAAAAACTTCATTTTGAATAAATGTCTTTTTTTGAAAAATATTTGAAAACATTCTTTCCTGTTTTTTTTCCTTCTATCTATTCTTTTGGTCCTAATTTGCTTTCATTGAATCGAAATTATTCAACTTCAAAACGGTGATTTTCATCGTTTGTGAAAGCTTCTTCCAGTCTTGAACTGGAAGAAATAATTGGACGTGTTTATATTGACAGTGAGTTTATTTTCGACAATAAAGATAATTTCTCTTTTTGCGTACTCTGTGTAGCTTTGACATTCTTTTGCAAGAATTTATCTGATTGTCACTTTTTGTAGAACATTAAAATGTATATGGGTCATCGTTGTTTTTCTTTATATTCCCACTATTTTTGATGATTCTTCGCTTGATCCGTTGTCTTGGACTGATGTAGTGATGTGATTCATTTAGCTCCATGTTTTCGATTTTACTGAAGTTCACTAAATGACCAAATTGCTTGTTTTATTTTCAGTTCGTCTCACATTATTTGGAGATCATGGAGGCTCTCAGTAAAAGAAGACGTAGTCGTTAGCAAATCTGAGATTACTTTGGCATTCTCCGTTGATTTTGATTCCTTTGTTTTCCCTATTTAGGTTTCGGAAGATAATCTTAAAGCAGATTTCAGGTGAGCTGGTATTACCTTGTCATACCCCTTTTTGGAGCTGACAGGGCAGTATGTAGCTTGATGAAGGCACAGCTGTGTCAGTAGTTGAAAGATTTTATCATTTACAGGATATATGCCTTGTTGTATGACGGCATCAACAACTCGAGCGCTTTCTCCAAGTCAACAAATGTTACAGCGAGTGACATCAACATATGTGTTGGCCATTACTGTTTTTCTTCGTATATCTGTCAATTTTTGCATTGATTTTTCAGGAATCTTTTTGAATGCCATTCTTTGTGGATCATGTGTGGGCCATTGCCGTTTTCCTTTAAATCTTTCCTTTTCTGACATTCAATTTTTCAAAATAAATTTCAATATCATTTTTGTGGAAGATCAACACATATATGGGTCATTGCTTTTTTTCTCCTCAAAATTCATGTTCTTTTTATTGTTTTGTTTTTTCATTTGCTACTAACTTAGTATCAACCACCAAAATGAATCGTTTACGCTAGAATTTGTATTACAGTAGAAGACCAGGGAAACACAGGATCCTGCCTTAGATGGAAATGATGTTTCTCGGATCTCTGCTTAGGATCGGACAGTAGATTCTGTGCTCTCTGTCGTTCCTCGGCCCTCTTCTTAAGATCAAAGAACAGTATACGTGTACTCGAGGATCAAAATGTTGCTTACTGACACTTCTACCTAGGATCATAGTATAGTATCTGTGTCCTAATTGAGTTGTGTTACACATCCTAAAATGCTCTTATATGGATACACATTGTGTTTTACATATGGTTATATTATACATTATGTAAAACTTTTTTTTACAAATGTAAATTAGACTTACAAGTAAACTTAAGTTTATCAACGTAATAATAGTTCTAGGAAGGAAAAATATTTGTAAAATTCTGGTGTGTTTGATTGGGAGCTGGGAGCCTAATCACTCCTATTTTATGCAGCTACAGAAACTCAGAACAAAGCAGGTTTAGAGATCACCCATCGTTAGGTTTATATCATGATAAACAGTAAAATGATACTCCCGAGACATTGAATGCGTCTGGAAAGACCACCATCTTTGATCCGAGCTGAAATAAACGAAAAAATTAATGTCAATTAATTACGAAAAATGAATGTCTGCTTTTACCGCAAATCATCTTGACTAGTATCTTTCCCAGCCTCTCCCAGATTCTATACACCTACAGCTTGTACAGATTCCACATCAACACGTACAGACAGCTCAATTATATAACATGACTATTCGAATCATACGTTCGCGGTGTCGTTCGTCTCCTGTAGTGGTAGTTCATTTTATATTTACTTTGATTTCGTCTTCATTTCTAATTTCCGAGTGTATTCTGAAGATTGTGTTTGAATGGGCAACGTATTTGCCAGCATCACACAGAAATATACTGTTGTCGTGACACTTACACGTTGCCGCTATCAGTTCCTGGTTTCCTCTGGTAAAATCCGTTCTCTGTGTTTAGATTCGTGAAGTACAAGAGTCCAATGTCAATTTGTTCTATATTTACAGCCAATGTCTAACAAGCGTATGTCTGCTCTCAGGCGGCATTCTGAGTTGCTGGAGAAGTAGGTCCTTCTTGGTTCAATATCTGAAAACCATGAACACAGATGGAGGTGTGCAATGATCACCGGCATGGGACACGGAATTAGCTGACCGAGTTCGATTCTCTACTGAGATTATTCATTTACATTTGGCATTGATAGCTTGTAATATGAAACATAATTCAGCAGTAGTACGCTATCAGGCTAGCTTACTAATCACTCCAACTATATATATATCGACCAACGGGTCTGAAGTGGAGGTTTCAATCCTGCCTCACAGTACTGGATAGGATAATGGACAGTCTATAGCCACACCAAGGAGATGTAATACATCGAAACAGCTGTCTGTGGATGACACAATAATCTATCTATCTATCTATCTATCTATATATATATATATATATATATATATATATATATATAGAGAGAGAGAGAGAGAGAGAGAGAGAGAGAGAGAAAGAAAGAGAGTAAGACAAAATCAGGATAAGATGGAATCACAATCTTCATTTGTTTTTAATTTGATGTAGATGTTTTGGGTTGTATCAACACATCAAAAGTTGCTATTTAGATAATTTTTGATAGAAAAAAAGGAATATTTTTATTCATTTGAAAGAAATAAGATAGATTAATTTTTGATATAATCAATAATATTTCAGTAAAGTGAATATCACATTTATTTATTGATAATATGTGATATATTTTCTGGATTTTAGATACATATCTGGGGAATGTACAATTTTCTAGACGAATTAGACTCAATTCCTCATATGATCCTAAAAACAGATTTGACAACGCTCTCAGTGTGTATGATTCAGATTTCATCATGTGCTGGAAGTATTCATGGATAATGAGGTCTCACTGTATTATTTTTATTTTATTTCTGAGCTTTTTAACGGATGTTTTCTCCCCCAGACCGTCATAAACAAAATAAATTGTTTATAGAGCAAAATTTGTGCGACAACAATTAGAATAGAAAGTTTGTTGAGAGAAACACAAAAGCCATCCTTAATATTCAGACATGAAACCTCAGGGCACAGGTCTGATTATTTTCTTTTCGGCAACAAAATATCTTTGAAAAATCACAAAACTGGGATGGAAAGAAATTCAAAGGAAACAAATTCTAAATTCTATGAAGTCACGACTTCAATTAAATTTGGTTGGTTACTAAGAAACAAATATAATGCAATATATTGTTATAAAATGTCATAATATACACACACACACACACATGAATATATATATATATATGTGTGTGTGTGTGTGTGTGTGTGTGTGTGTGTTTGTGTGTTTATGTTTGTGTATGCACGTATGTCTTTATATATATATATATATAAATTTATATATATATATATATATATATATAAATATATATATATATATAAATATATATATATATATATATATATATATAAATATATATCATCAGTCTTTCCCTATCTCCTTCAATTACGAGCATTATTGTGCTGATCCCCGCCATATCCCACCGGCGAATCCCTCTATCTAGTCTCTCCATATTGTGTCTGCCATTTTCTTACTGCGTTTACTGTCCCACAGGCACTTATTGGTTAGCCTTTTGCTCCGGCTGTTGTACCCCTCTTTTTGCAAAGTTTTCTGCCTAGCTCCATTCTTGTTGCTCTATTGCATTTACGATATCCTTTATCAAAGTCTTCTGCTTATCTTCATTGCAAAGGATTATTCTTAAGATAACCTTTTCTATTGCCTTCTGTGCTATTTCAACTTTGTTCTTCAGTGATTTTTGATAGTTTCCAGATTCTCATTGCTGGTATCATGCATGGATAATATATGTTATGTTTCAAAGATAGTGGCAATTTGTTTTTCAGTATACCTTTATCAAATGTTTTTGCAGTATATATATATAAAGTATATATATATATAGTATATATATATATATATATATATATATATATATATAAAGTATATATATATAAAGTATATATAGTATAGTATATATATATATATATATATATATATATATATATATATATATAAAATCAAATAATTGCGTCATCCACAGTATTACAACTCTTCAGTGTGGCTATAGACTATCCATTATCCCACCTAATACCACGAGGTAGGATCGAAACCTTCGCTTCAGTCCCAGAGGCTGGCATCTTACTCTGCCCTACGCAGAACTGAATGGTCAGTACCGTTGGATTTAAGCAATATATTCACTCACGCATAATTTCCCATCCACCAGAGTGCTCTATTTCTAAGTTGGAAGAGCATTGCGTAAGCTTATAATGAACGAGTTACCTCACTTGATTGTGTCAGCTGTTTCGTTGTATTACAACTCCCCAATGTGGCTATAGACCGATCGAAACCTCTGCTTCAGACCCAGAAGCTTTTTTACCCCTGCCCTGCACTGAACTGGATGGTCAGTAGGACCGAATGTGACGTGTGACTATTACAATCATTATATTTGGCTTATGTAAGTCAATCTACGATTGGGCATAATTTGTGTTGTTTTTACACGTCGGTGTAGATAGATGGCCGGAGGGAAAATTATGATAAAAAGCTACAAGAAGTACTGTGGGAGAAAATCCAAAAACTATCCAGAAATTTTGAATATCTCAAAAAGTGGTTGCGCGACCTTGATGCAATATGACACCCAATCAGAAGCATACCTTGCTGCGCATGTACAGATTGTTGCTCTCGTGTAGGGTTATTCAGCCATCAGTGAAACGCTATTGAGCAAGCTTGTACTCAGTGACATCGTGTTGACAATGACTGAACCACGTCATCTTCACCCCTCGTTTTTTTTGGGGGGGGCACTAGTCATCGTATCTCCTATTTCTGTCTGCATCCCCTTACAACCTAGACTTGACTCTCCGAAACTTCAGGCTGTTCCCCATGAGATTGATGCACAGTTGCCCCAGGTTGGCTATTTTTACGTGAATATCAATTTTCTCTATACTTATTGGACAGACTTCGTAAACAGAAAGAAAAAAAAAATGAACAGATCTTGTTGCTTCAGGGTAAAACTTCATTCATACTTTTATTCCAACTGGTGATGATAAGTGAAACTTTCATATTACATGTATGATGAGAAAAAATCGTAGCAATATAAGATTCGTCAGTTTAGCTCAGTTGGTAATAGCGATGCCTACCAATCATTTGGTTATGATTTCAAACCGTGGTAGCAAAGTGTTGATTTTATACATAAGTTTTATTTAACGTGACATGGTAGAAGAAGAGCGAAGATATAACTCCTTGAATTTGATGAACATTGTTCTTGTTCTAGGCTTTCTTATAGGGAGAAAGTCAACTCTGACTTGAATGTGACAATACGGATAAAAAGGAAGAATATATAAGGAATCTGGGAGTAGATCTTGGTGTGTGTGCATGTATCGTCGTTCCTCGCTTCTACTCTTATCTAGAGTGTCACTGGATCAGGTACACACGGGATATTTCTAGCATTACAGGTCTATCGAAGCTTCATTCTGCTAACAGCGTTTTGTATATCCCAATGGCCTTCCGTCGAGATACTGCCAGGCTCGGTGTTGCTTAACTTCGGTGATCTCAGGAGAACCAACGCATTCAAAGTGATATTGTTGTAACCCCTCAGCTTCCGAGAGAGGTTCTTCAATCCTAATTTTTGTGATAAGCACTGAACAGGGATGCATTGAATACCATTTTTAGAGGTATTGGTATAATACTGAGGTGGATTGAACCATGCTCGACCGAACCAAATGCGAGCTCTGTAACAGTGCACCACGGTGATTGGTAAAGTTTGATGGTAAATAACAAAAAAAAAAATCACACAAAAACTCGGATTAATCAACTAGTTTGATGCATAAGACGAGGGAAAAGGTTGAAGAATTGCCAAAGGGTTGAATTCTTGGAGAAAGTCTCTGGGAATTTGGCCCAAATCCCATGGAATAAAAGAATTAAGAACAATGTTCTGACGGATACAACAGGCTACAGATCTGGAACCTTTTCAACCCATTTAAAAGTTCCCATCTTATGACTTGCCAGTTAAATAAGAAAATAAGCTTTGGTTCCTGATAGAAATTGCTTTTCAACCGGAAGAATAAAAGATCGGAAAGTAAAGATCAGTTTTTCTTTATTATCTACAAACAGAATATAAATATGGCCAATTTATTGACGGTGATCATAGTTCATCCAAAAATATGGAAGGACGATTAGGACAAATAAGATTCCTTTATGTTGACATTTCACTAGTTCATTACTATCTTCTTCGGAAAAATGATGGAGATACAAAAAGTGTCTGTTTCATAGAGTCCATGTCTCGAGTTTGATAAAATGTTTCAAAGGTGGATTGTGTTGTAAAAGTATATATATTTTGAGGGAGAGAAGAAAGTGGAAGAGAAGAGAGAGACACAATGAATGTAAGATGTATCAACACATCGATAAAACTTCATTTTAACATTCTCCAAAATTGGTATAATTCGAACCAAGGATAAATATCAATAACACAAATACTAAGATCAAAGAATATTCATCGAAACAAAATTGAACATTGAAAAGTGACAGACAACATACAAACATAAGAAGAACAAAAAATATCTGATACAATCTAATAAAAATTCTTTTTAATTTTGCAAAGTAACATGAGAAGATGCACCCGTATTGGTTTAAAGTATTCCGGTTCTACACGTCTCAGATGATCCATCTGTGGTATTGACATCATTTGATTTCACATGGTTCGATTGATAACTGCAAGAGCTAGACAGAGTACACGAAAGAGGAGAGGTGTCACAAGACATTCATGATCTGATAAGGTCTCTCTAAAAGAAAAAAAGTTTGGATATAGGAAAATCTTTACTAGAATTAACGTCATAATTTCCACTGATATTATTCAGGAATTGATGGTAAGTCTGAAAGAAAAAAAAACAAGCGTTGGAATCGATAAAGATTTGGTGGAAGCTGGTACAGTAGTACACTATCGGACTGGGGGCTATCAATTTCGAACACAATTTCGAACAGAGTAAGACTCCAACTACTAACGTAAACATGGTCATGATTGTCTGACATACGCCAAAATGTTCTTGGAGAAGCCTATGTCTTTCTGGAAGTCCGTGATGCAACCTGAAAATTATTTGATTAATCTAAATCATGTAACTCATGTAGAAATAAAACAGAAATAATTCAGGAAAAAAACACATCTCGGCATTGAAAATTCCATGGTATATTTTTTTCTTTCTTCAGGGTGTCCTGGCAGTCAGCAATGATTGAAAGGAAGATGGTTAATTCTATGTATCGGCACATTTTGGAAGAACGCCTGCAATCGTCAACGAAAGCCTTGAAATTGCCAGAGCATTACAGGCGACTACAGATGAGTTCCAGAAGAAGGATATATGTTATGTAGTAACTCACTCAGTCTCAAGACTTCAATTCCATGGAACCAATTTTGCTAGAACTAACTATTCGGTACCAAAAGAAGACTCCGAGAAGCCTCGCTAATCTGAAAGCGATTTTTTCATGAATAACGGGCCAAAATACCAACTGGGACCTACAGAAACTCGGTCACGTCATAGCCTAACTTACTGTGGGCAGTCATTGGTAGACGGATAAATATCAGATTATTTTTCTAAATGTATCGGGTATTTGATGCCCTTCTTATATCTGATTTTTATCCTTAAATTTTCAATGCTCAAACTTGTATACATATGGTTAATGAACTTGCGATGTATCGGATACTTTTCGCACAAGCGAAGTATATGTTACAATATGATAGTGAAACAAGAGATTACGTGAAATACAAGAAGATTTCAGTAATTCAATGAAATCTCTACTTTCCAAATCAACATTTTGATGTTTAAGGAGCTTGTGATGATGACCTATGACTGACTACTGGAATGAATTCGATTCTCACTGGGTACCTTTCGAACTAAGCTAAACAGTGAAATAGAATATACTTGATCTTTACTACTTTTAGCTTAGTCTGGCACATGGCCACGATGGTTGGGGATCAAATGAGAATCAGACACATTACAGTCGTGAGGATCAGCATCAAAAGCCTGTAAACTATTACTACACGGATATTGAAATTAAAACGTCCCTAGATTTAACAAAATCGCTAGACATTTTACGAAATCACAAGTTTCAAAATCTTACTGTAACATGTACAGTTGCTTCTCTTTCTCCCTCCCCCTCTCTGTCTCTCTGTCTCTGTCTCTGTCTCTGTCTCTCTCTCTCTCTCTCTATATATATATATATATATATGTGTGTGTGTGTGTGTACAAGTTGCTACTTGAAACTTCCGGTAATGTCCCCATAAAAACGTCCTTACTCTAACACTTAGGCCGAGTCATCACAAATGGCATAACTCACAAAGGGTGACGATAAAAATTACTACGGCATTCAAATACAAACTTCAAATAGCCTGAGTGTTTGGGAGCTACACGCTCATGAAAAGAGGCTTTATAACATAGCTTTATACATTAAAATACATTTACAGATGAAAGTGTTAAAAACATATTTGTGAGAGAAAATAGATCAATTACCGAAGTGAAGGTTTGATTTCAATGCTGATTTCAATTTGAGTTTTCTTATGCCAATGGATCAATCTTTTAAATAAGATCCATAACACTCCTTCGATAAGATCATTTCAATGTTTAGATAGAATTGAAAAACGATTTATATTCCATTAAACAAAACAGCAGTGTAAAACCTCAAAACATGAATGCAGTGATCAATCATTACCGAGATATTCATGACGTTAATGTTTGGTGTATTTGAAATTACATCAACAACTATCAACTTATAGAAACAGACAAGTAAAAGACCTGACAATACTCTTTCTGTCAGTCTCTTTTGATATATATATATATATATATATATATATATATATATATATATATATATATATGATTATAGATGTGATATTTTTATTTAAAGCTCTATTTGGACCGACATCCATCTTTACGCAATGAATATGCATTTGGCCTAGACAGCATAGAAAGAATTCGGTTACTGCAGCATCCCATTGCGTCGATTATTTTTCCTATGTACGCTGTCTTTGCCAACTGGTATATTCACCGTGTAAAAACAGGATGTTGGTTCCAACAGAGTCTCAACATAACGCATTCTGGTGGATTATCTATCCATTTCTTTATAAATATATATATATATATATATATATATATATATATATATATATATATATATATATATATGCATATATGATAAAGAATATATATATATATATATATATATATATATATCACATATATGTAAACACACATATATACATACATATATGTGTTTATGAATATGTATGTATGTAGGCAAACTTGAATGTATAAGATATAATATTAATTCCTAAGGAGTAGAATAGTCGTATTTAACCGAATTCAAAGCATATAACTACATCATATTGACAGCAACTTGAAGAAATCTATGAATAGTATATTAAAACCAAGGAAGAAGCATTATCAATTGATTATTGTAAAGATCGTGCCAAAGTTTGCAAATAAATGAAAAGCCCCTAACTACGGCAGTTCACAAGGTGGGCCCGAGAATACATGTAGTTTTGTCTTGCAAGCAATAAAAAACGACAATGGGACCTAACCACAAGTAATCACGTCTTCATTCAAAGGCAGAAGAACCTTTGAGAGAGGATCCTCGGTCTTTACGATGACAAAAGGGCTACTGATTTTGCTTTCAATCCCGGAAGGGACTTGTTATAAAAGCTTGCTGTTGGACGGGGAAAGAGAGAAATAGAGTTGGACGGGGAACAAGAGAAACAGAGTGGAGAAATGGAGTAATCTTCCTTCTTTACAGGCTGTAACCGGAAGTTCAGCGCTTTCAAAATTTAAAACACCACTCTCTCTTTCTGTCTCTGTCTCTGTCTCTCTTCCTCTGTCTCTTTCGTAATTTCTGTTTCTGCCCCCTTAGCTCTGGAACTACGCAATTTGTATCCCTTTTATTTTACCCCCTCTTCTCGGCTCCTACCTGCAGGCGTCAATCAGTGAAATGCAGGCGAAATTCACATAGTGTCGCAAGGTCGGGGTGAAAAATTGTTGGAAGATTTTCCTGAAAGTCATCAGACATTGCTGCAGGCGGTGCCATTCTGATGGTACCAAGCCAGGAGTCTTGCGAGTGTTTGGGAAGAGGTGGGTGGGGTAAAAAAGGAACTGCTGCAGCGAACATCAGGAAAGAGAGAGAGAGAGAGAGAGAGAGAGAGAGAAGGGGAGAGAGAGAGTAATCCCCACTGAACCGAAAAGAAAGAAAGAGTATAAAAGCAGAAAAGAAATGTGTTTGCAGGGGGTTCGGCTGAGGAAAGAGGGAATTTTGCAGAGCGAGAGAAAGTGAAAGAGAAAAAGAAAGAATAAAAACAGAATGAAAATAGAGAAGAAGAAGAAGAAGAAGAAGAAGAAGAAGAAGAAGAAGAAGAAGAAGAAGAAGAAGAAGAAGGAGGAGAAGAAGAAGAAGGAGGGGGGAAGGAGAAGGAGAAGAAGGAGGAGAAGAAGAAGAAGGAGGGGGGAAGGAGAAGGAGAAGGAGAAGAAGAAGAAGAAGAAGAAGAAGAAGAACAACAACAACAACAACAACAACAACAACATCGAGGATATATAAGATTAAATGAAGAATTATGGGAAAATAAATGTGGCTGAGAATCTTTAAAATTGAATAGAAAAAAAAAGAAAATACGGAGAAAAATGAATGAAGGAAGAAAAATGATAAGAAGTGAATAAAAAAGGACGTGAAAAAGCTAAGAAAATGATGGAAGAAAAGTCAAAGAATAATTGGACCAAGAAGGACAAAGTCGAACGAGAAAGAAGAAAGAGAAATAAGAAAAAATCAAAGGTAAAAATTCATGCAAAGCATCGATAGACAGAAAGAAAATATAGAAGGAAAACACTAAAAAAGAAAAGGACGAAATGGAATAAAGAAGCAAAGTTTAAAAGAGGATTGAAAGAAATAACAGATAAAGGGGGAAAATTGAGAGAAGAAAAAATTTTTCAAAAAGTGAAAATGAAAGGTATAAAAAAATCCAGGTACTGAAAGAAGAAAGAAATGTTTGAAGTAAAAAATAAATAAAAGAAGATGTAAAAGAAACAGAATTGAAAGGAGAAAAAAATTCTGGAAATGAAGAAAGAAAATGTAAGAATTTAAAGAAAAGGGGAACAATAAAAAGAGAAAAGGAGTGGTAAAAAAAAAGAGAAAAATTATGTTTCCTAATTGGGAGAGGAAGAAAAACAGAATTCAAGAGAGGAAAAAAAAAACATGAAAAGAATTTGAAGAAGTGGGCAGTGTCTGAAGAAATAAGAGAAAAAATGAAAGTAGAAAAACAAAGAACTATGCATGAATAGAAGAAGAAAAATATCAGAATAGTCACGAAAGAAATTCTGGAATGAAATGCATTTGAAAATTATTGATCGAATGAATAAAACAAAAATGGGTCGGAACAAAAAAAAAATGAATGAGGAGAAGAACAGTCGAAATAGAATAAAAGAATAAAAGAATAGATGCTAAAAAAATGAAAAAAAAAAGGGAGGAGAGAAAAGGAAAAGAAGTAAGAGGTAAAGTAAATGTAGAAGTAGAAGTAAACAGAAAAGAAAATATCGAATGAGTAGAAATAGAGGGGGTAAAAAGAAGGAAGTAGACAAATTTGGCGAAAATGAGGGGAAAGATAGGAGAAGGGGTAGGAGGAGAAGGGGAAAAGGGGGAATCAAATGAAGAGAAATCAACTGAAGTAAAAGAAGAAGAAGAAGAAGGAGAAGGAGAAGAAGAAGAAACAGGAGAAAGGGAGAAAAGAAGAAAAAAGGGAGAAAGAAAGAAAAAATAAGCAGAAAAGTATAATTTTCTTCCTTCTTAAAATTTCTCAAACGATAGTAGGAATGGTGAGAGGAACAAGGAAAATGAAAAAGAGAGACAGAAGAATAGAATAGAATAGAGAGAAAAATCAAAAGAAGAAGAAAGAAATATGAAAAAGACGAAAATGAAGCTAGAGAAGAAAAGAGGAATGGAAGAAGAGGAAAAAAAGAGGGAGATGCCAAAGAAGAAGAGTGAATGGAGAAAAGGTAAAAGAAGAGAGAAACCGAGAAATAGAAGAAACAAAAAGTCGGGAAAGTTTTAATCAAGGGAGACAACTCAAAAACATCTCGAGGCCATTTTTCTATGCATACATAATTTGGTCAATAATTTTCCCCCTTCCTTATTGATATGAATATTTACCAAAAGTTGGTTATTTATTACGAAACCAAATAAATAAACAGACAAATAATAGATAAATAACTGTTAAAATATTATATCCTCCATAAATCTCGGGCATCCAAATCTCTGAAATAAACTAGCAAGGAAGAGATAAATAGTCGTACTTTCTCATCTTGAAGTATTCCTAATATATTGTTCGTTGTTGGATTGATCACCAATGGCGTATGTAAGTTATGGTAAGTACCGTGAAACTGCGTGCAGGGTCACCTCTGAACAGTTTCTATTAAGGTCAGACATGCCATATTCGATTATCATGGGTGAGACGGAATCGGATTGTTTAACATCAACAGAAATAAACCAAAGGTTGAGTTTAGAACAAACTTGCATTGAACACCTACTAAAGCCTTTTTTCTCAGGGGACGGGGGTGAAAACTAAACCATAGACTTTTTTACGAGGGGTAAATGTTTGAGATTTAAACCCTTTACCTCAATTAGGGCCTGTACGCGTGATACATACATAACCAACTAGTTAGCCAGCCTTGCCAACTTGAAAACTGGCCGGTAGAATATAAGATGGTGAGACAAACTAGTTCAGAAAGTATTGGCTCCACAACACCCCGTGATGGAGAGGTCTGGTGTATCTTGGG
The DNA here is from genome assembly GCA_963457665.1 of Thysanoteuthis rhombus. Classification (NCBI taxonomy): domain Eukaryota; kingdom Metazoa; phylum Mollusca; class Cephalopoda; order Oegopsida; family Thysanoteuthidae; genus Thysanoteuthis; species Thysanoteuthis major. The sequence continues at coordinate 22,970,691 of OY735232.1, read as the reverse complement.
GAAGGTTTATGTCCAACGACGGGTGCTAAAAGTTTGATGCTGATGATGGTGAATAAATCTATACCTTAAGTAGTAAAGCAAGCATATTGGGAAATATGGCGAATAAAATTGAAAAATGAAAAAAAAAAAAAATGACAATCAATTTTTAAGAAATACGGCGACCAAATCACAGAATACACCAAGCAAATAGAAAAGTACGAAAATCAAATTATAAGATAACTTTGGAAATTTGCAAGTTAGGAAGATAAGTGAACTGTATCGATCGAATTAGTATAGTTCCAAGGACCGATCCAGGGACCGATCCAGGGACCGATCCAGGGGTTCCTGACACGCTATATCTTTGCTAAGGAAAGGTACAAATAAACCTTTTTTAAATGGCAAGATTGACAAATTTCATAAATAAAAATCGAAATATACCCAAATTTGATAATAAACCAATAACCAACGTAAATTCATACTCTTGAAAGCTCTTTCCAGATTGCACGAAGATGAGTCGAACGAAGGGTTCTTTCTAATGTCAGAGTCAAGTAATAAGGAATTCAGGTTCTTATATCAGAAGACTCTTGAAAAAAGTCCTTTCATCTTTTATGTTTAGTTTGAATGCAAAATAAGCATCACAATGATAATGCTTCGTATGCAGGGAGCGAATCAGGAATATAAAAATAATGCTGCACCTATTATTTAGATAAGGAGAGTCTGTCTATGCATCTGCTAAGTTGAGCTTATTGCTGCACAATGTCAAATTTAGGGAAATTAGAAGATTATTTTGCGCCAATCATGTAAATGAGGCGGGCGTACCTTGTTATCTATTGAACTTGGTACAGCAGAAGTCAAATTGAATTAATTGAGATGGGAAGATTGTTTTGCGTCGTATGTGAGTATTAACTTTACTGTGGACAAAAAGTACAATCACTGATGTAGCAATATGGTCTACTTACTACTGAACTGAGACAAATAACAAATTTAACAAGCTTAGTTTGGTCTAGGAAAAGTTTTCTAAAGTATGACACCCAGTGAGCATCAAACTCACTAGCGGAATGTCTAGCAATAGAGGCCCTGCAGTAAAGACCCTAATTTACCAATATTAGTTCACTAATCTGGCACAAGACCAGAGTTATTCAACTTAACTTAGTATGGCACAAGGCCACAATAGTTGAGTAGCTAGTGACTTCATTGACCAAACACAGCATGCTCTAGCATATCTTTTGATATCATTTTGTCAATCTCTGTGTCGTTTAGAGTGGCTGTCTAGTCTTTTCTGTTTTATTAGCTGTTATAGCAGAATATACAGTTATTTGTACTTATATACCTTCTTTCTCCTTCTTTTCTCTTTATTTAGAGTCTGTTGATATTATCTTCGTTTCGTTATAATAAACGAAAGTTGGTCATTTTTGGCGCTCCCTTTGGTTTACTTTCGTGCAACTCTATTATCAGCTGTCAGTTCAAATATTAACTCGTCTTCTCTGTGGTTAGCCTGAAGCCTTCCACTTCTTGCAAATAGTAACAGACGGCCATTCTCTATTTTTGGTAAGCAGCCAAAGGTTTCTGGTTCCTTGCCAGGTTCAAAAGCTCACCTGAAGAAGTCCGTGGAAGTGATTAGACGAAACACAGAATAAATAACAAACTGCATAATTCAAATGGCATACATGAGCAAGGTCAGGGCCTCTGAATACTTCAAGTTCTTATCATAGTCCAAGAGAACTCTGTAACGTCACCCAAAACCAATTTCCAGTCCGACCCTTCCCCTAACAATTCTCCAGGAACGAAATTTTGTATTTACCTGAACATCGAACCTTGGCTTTAAGATATTCCTTGAACTCTAAGGCAGGTATTCATCAATTTTAAAATACTGCCCCTGGATTTCAAAATTGAGTTTTGGTCTCAATCTTTATCCCTCTTCTCCCCCTTCACTGCTTCCTCCTCCCTTTCATCCTCTGTCTTGCTTCCTCTCCGCCTATTTTTCTCTCCCTCACCTTTCCTCGTCTTACCTCTGTTCCTCTTTCCCTCACCCCCTCTGTTTTTCTCTCTACTTATTCTTCTCATTCTCACTCTTCCTCCCTCTATTCGTCTTCCTCTTACTTCCTCTCACCTTCACACCCCTCGTCTCTCTCTGGCTGTCTCTCTATATCCCTCCTTTTCTCTCAATTTCTATGTCTCTCTTTCAAATTCTCACTCGAGCCAAAATATGTAGTTGGTAGTAGATAAATGTTGAGGTTTTGATTATTTTCAACAGTTCAGAAAATCATGATTCGAAAACAACTTCTCAATCGGCTCAATGCAATAATTCCAAACACAAGACAGTCCCAAGTTAATAAGTTACCGTAACTAGCTTAGCCTGACACAAGGCCTGTGTAGCGAGATTCACGTTTAGAATCGAACTCACTACGCTAGCAAATAGGGCAGAAGGATGCACTTGCTAATCATAACCCTAAGGGTCCTGATTTTGGTATGGTAAAAAGAAATAAATCAAATTGAACCGAAGCAGCAAAGCAATAATTCCTACTGAACCTGCTCTTCCGATTCAGACGTAAGAATTTTACCAAACATTACACTTGACCAAGAGACAAGGGAAAACGAGTTTCTCAAACCAAAAACCAGATTTTAAATCATTTCACCCAGTTTTGGTTTAATTCCTTTAATTATCAAATGTATTAAACAACTGACTTGCAAAGCGGAGTTTTACCGTGAATGTAAGTAGTATCCGATAAATCTTCAAAAATGATAGAATTTTGACTTAGGATTTCTAATTTTTGTATATAACCTCTTCAATGTTCGATGTTATTTCAATATTTTAAACTTTGCTTGATTTTTAAATCTTTCGTTTGGATTCAGTCAATCTTGAAGCCGAATGAGGACGTTAGAATGACTTTTTGAGAATCTATCGGATACATTTTTACACTCACTGTATTTCGTGAATATTCGTTTAAATTTTCCTCAAAACTAAAGGGCAGATATCAGTCTAACGAGAATTGAAGAAGAAAGAAAATAGAAAAAAAAACATATCCGTCTAGAGCAGCGAAATGTGGCACAGAGCCAGATTTGTAGGTAAACCAGTGCAATTAAGCATAGGTCTGCCCGTCGGCCGACAAACCAAAATGAAAACGGTTATTACCCTCTCGCACCACCACTAAAACAAATAAGTTTTGCTTCTTTTTTTTTTCATATGTGTTGCCCCTGTTGCTTTTGCTGATGTTTAAGTCTCAACTTCACTCTTAGATTTAGCCATGAGTCCTATTGAATGCTATAAGTCTTCATCAAGATTCCTGGGGTGTACTTCAAAATAGAATCAATACGGTTGTGAATCTATGTATGATGTATGTTTAGTGCGCTCTCTGTCTGTGTGATGCTGTCAATCTCTGCCTTTGGGAATGGACACAGATCAGTGAAACCTTTCAACTGGGATTGAATAAACTATCGTTTATATATATATATATATATATATATATATATATATATATATATATATATATATATATATATATATGCTTGTGTTTGCGTGTGCAAACGCGCCTGTGCGTGTGTGTATCAGTGTCTTTATGTGTACGAGTATAACTGTCCGAGAATATACATCTCAACACATAAAAACAGAGAATTGGCCACAATATATAACTACATACGATATATGATATACGTATGAATATTTCTCTGAATATTTATACATTTATATTCATGACCATAAACACGATTATACTTGTACGCGTATGCCTATAAAACATTCAAAAGAATATATATGTATATACATATATATATATATATATATATATATATATATATATATGAATGCATATATGTGTGTGTGTGTGTGTATTTCTTTATATATATATATACATATATATATATATATATATATATATATATATATACATATATAATTGACTGATAAATGGTCAGATAAATTCATAGATAGCTGTATATTTATGTCTGTACTTGTCTGCCTTCTAACGATTTCGTTTAGTCCAAACTTCACTTTTTATCTCTTTGCAAACATACATAAACACACATTCTCTCTTTCTCTCTTTCTCATACACACGCACACACACATATAGTTGTGGTTATATGTGAGAACATATTGATATTTCATGTTCTTTAAGTTCTTGTGTAATGATTAATACCTTACATTCACAAATTATGAAATGATACCTTCAATATGCAACGTGTGCATGAGAGAATAATGCTCAATCTTACATGAAGAGACCACAAGAAAGTACCGTATATAAGGAAAAAAACGAGTGTCCATGACATCATAGAAACTAGTAAAAAACTCAAATGGCAATGGGCAAGCCATGTTGTAAGAATGAAAGACAACCAATTGACATCACGTCTCACAACATGGATCCCCAGAGATCACATAAGAAACCGAGGCCGACAGAACACAAGATGGAAAGATGAACTGGACAGATTCAGGAAATACTGGCTCTGCGACGCCCATGATAGAGAATTGTGGCGAATCCTGGGGAAGGTCTATGTCCAACAGACGTTAAAAGACAGATGATGATGATGATGATGATGACCTTCAATCTCCATAAATGTAAAATCTATGAAATTATGTGTGTACAAGACTAAGTAAAGTTTGATAAATCTCTACGTCTCTGAATATTCTTATATCCTGATAGGTTCAGAGTCCCTAAACAAATGTGTAAATATATACACATACTCTTACACGTACACATACATACGTTCATGTGCCCAATCCCCACAAAGACACTAATATACGCACCCATGAGTATTCAAGTGTGTGTGTGTGTACAAATACATTACAATGTTCTTCAATTTCTGTTTATATAGTGAAATTCATCCTATAAATTAGATTTTGTCAAACAGTCTGGACATCACAACGGCGTCTACTGATGTAATGAACAGTATAGTTTCTTGGTTTCTCTCTCCATAACAGTAGACTCGGCCAATCGAAGGTAACAATTTTGCTGTGAAATACCTTCTACCCACCATTTAAAACCATGGACTATTCCAGTGAAAGGAATTCAGTATCTTTTTCTAGAAACATCTCATAGAAAATATATCCGTGGATCTTTCAAGTGGGATTAGTCAGTTAAGCATAAAGTATGGATCAGCTATGATCGGCAAGCTATTCTTGCAAGCTGTTGTTAGTGGTTATCCAAATATGAATTGTTTGATACTAACTTTTACTAATTTAATATTTCTACCAACGAACACCGGTGCCTGTCGCTTTTTGAAAATTAAACGGTCACATCTTATATTCATTCATATTCAAGTACATAAAACAGCTATATATTTCATAATTCACACAAATCACTCCCAAATACGTTTCAATGGAAGGGTATAAAAAGAAGAAACAGCAAACTGGAAACAGGTTTTATATAATTTTAAAATTTGTCTGCGTGTGCAGGTAATCAATGAACTCTGTGGTTGGTTTTCTCTTGTCTATCCATATAAGGAGCTTAAATGCAAATGTTTATTTGTTTGTCGCTGACGCATCTCATTGGTTAATTTATCTTCTTACTGTGACATAACAATTACATCATAGAATACATTATAGACACTCTTAAAACTCGAAACGTCTGATTACATAGTATTTGAAATACTTGAATTACTAAAAAAAGAAACAACACCATAGCTTTAGGCTCATTAGAGCCGATCTATACATTAATAACCCCGTTATCTTTGACGAGTATATGTTAGTTATTGAAAATGAACAAATCCTTCCATGATCAAAACGTATTAAAGAAAGTCTGTCCTGAATATAAAGAGTGGAATTGGTTCTCCATTAATATATTGAAATAAACTGGTCTCCTATGATTAATACATCTTAAACTATGTGTGTGGAACAAATACAATTTTAAGATTCCGTATACAAACCCAAATTCATGTCTGAATAAATGCGTATAAAGAGAAGAAAACGTTTTGCCTACTTAGAGCAGTCTTTTTCTCCTTTTAGAGTATATGCACTTAAAATGAGAGATCAATATTATGAGGGGTGTGTTTTCTACTATTATTATCGCATATACTTGTTTAAAAGTCGATCTCAAGTAAGAGTCGAAATCCTATTTGTTGCTCCCCAAATAGAATTTTCCATTTATCTCATGTAGAGATCAAACCTAGTTTTTCATGAACAACAGATCAACATTTATGAATCAAGGTATTATCCGACAAACAAATGTTATGATAACAAAATTGATGTTTTCTACTCTATCATATTTTGATGCACGTATCAGAACACATGTTCTATCAAATACTCCATTGAGAAATCATAAATAAGGCCAGTCGCTATTATAAATAACGGTACTCACATTTGTTATTGACCTGCATAATCTAGATAATGTGTTTTGTCGGTAGGAAATATATTTTGATACGTGCTATCATCGGTGTTATTATTGCATTTCATTGTTTTTTTATTCATTCAGTGACAATTTAGGCTTCTGTTTATTGATTCGGTATTTAGGATAGAAGCGTGATTTTAAGCCCCTCGAAAATTGTACATAGTCGACTTACATTATCCCCAACCCCAAATAGTCTGGATAATTCGACTTTTACACGAGTATGTACTGTAGATAATAAACTGACACCCCGAAGACTGAAAACAATATATATATATATATATATATATATATATATATATATATATATATATATATATATATGATGTGTTGCATTGTATCCCTAAAACCATCAGTATAATTAAATTGTGATATTGAACAGTGAAAGAAATACACTTTCCCAAAGATTCGCCAGACCACTCTATCATGGGCGTCGTTGGGCCAATATTTCATGAACTTTGTCTTGCTATCTTGTATTCTCCTGGCCCTGATTTTGCATGAGGTGTTCGGGGATCCACGTTGTGAATCATGATGTTTTGCAGTTGTGTGCCATTCTTGGAACAAGACCAGCCCCTTGCCATTTAAGTTTTCTCATGGATTTTATGATGTCTTGGACTTCTGTTTTCTTGTTGGTCTGGGTTTTTTTTTTGTTTTTGTAAAATATTGTGCTGTTGTTTGATGTCTCTATGTGAGGTGTAGCATAATCCTATCATTTGTGCATTACATGGTTCTCAGTTTGATGGTCAGTCTTCTGGTTAGATTCCATGTTTCAGCTCCATAGGTGATTATTAGGAAGATGTATTGGTCGTAGTTTTTTATTTTTTGGACTAATTGGATTTTCTGGAAAAGTGATTTTTCACTTGATTTCTTTATCGTAAAGTAGGATTCAATGGAGATTGGTTGTTCTAGGTAAATGTAGTGGTAATCTTTTTTTAGCATTGCATTTTCGATTTTGATCACTGTGTGTTTATTCCCGACATGTCTTAATACAATGGTACGGTATATGAAAAGAGAGAGGACTCCCATAACTAAAGCAGGTTTTATGATGTTTCTAAAATCTCCGTATATAGAGTGGACATCAATAATTTGGGTGGTCGGTCCTTTTCTGTTGTAAAGTAATAAACTGATCTTCCCATAGTTAATTCATCTTAGCGTAAGATGTACCAAGAAAATAAAAAGTATTTTGTTACTTTTTTATATTTTGTGATAAACTGATCTGTAATGATTAATGCATATATGCCCATTGCTTCAATTATGCAAGTGTGTAGCCCTCGTCCAGCTATAGGATTCTATGTACAAGACCCCAAATTAGGTCTGAATGAAAGTGATAAAAGAAATAATATTTTGGCGTACTTAGAGCACTTACTGGAAATATCATGAAAAATACATGCGTCTACGCCGAGCATTTGTTACCTACAGAATCAGTTTGATGGTTAATTGGCTGTAAAGTCACTTCTCTTTAGCTATTAGTCATAAAAAAATCGTTTAAACATACAAACGATCATAGTACAGCCAAATATGGATGACCAGAAAAGACATAACTTGATATTATGCAAAACTTACATATTCACAGTATTAAAATGCTGTCATATGATTAGTAAGATTGTAGTACTCATATCAGGAACAGTGAGTCATTTTGACAATGGACTCTTCTATTTGCTGTTAACAATATCTCCTTGCCACAACTGAAACTATGGACTTTCCAATGAGACGTACTCAGTATATTTTTAATTTAAAAAAACCCATGGGAATTTAAAATACACTGTTGAATTTTTTACAGGATTTAACTAAGTAAAAAATTTTAAAAAGGGTCCTTTTGACTATCTAAAAAATAAAAAAGGGTCTTTACGCTGGTTATACTATAGACCTCTGATAACTGATTTTCTTGTCATGATTTTTTTTAACGCTTTGTTTCGGTCGTGTACTCTACAGCCTTTCTCTGGCATCAGTTGTGTTTTCCAATGCCATAGAATCTTGTTCTTGAGTTTGCGTATTGCTTCTTTTTCTGGTCGTATTTGCTGCTTGCGTCTCTGTTTCCTTGAGATTGTTTCTTCTTAGCCTTTACGCTGACTTCGAGACCTAGCCTTGAGCTTTGAATGTGCTGTGGTCTTGGGTTATGCGTACATAACCCCGAAGCCATCACCTGTTCCTTTCTGATCAATGGTTCCATCAAACTATCTATGTCAGTACTTCAGATTCTTCTGAACGAGTATCTTAGAAGGTTCTTCCAACCGTATTATTCGTAAAGTACAATAAAAAAAAATGAATGTAGCACTATCAATTGTCTTGAATGCTTACATTTGATGAGCAATCATCATTCAGTCAAGAAACTTTATGCAAGAATATTGGTCTGTTCAAAGTTTCACTTGCTACTTCTTTAATGTATCTATTTGTAGAGATTTAAATAAATCAATTCAATAAATGGATACACATGTCTTTACTGGTTTTAGTGTGAGGCAAAGAGGTGGGGTCTGCCGAACACTAGACGCAGAGATCTTTACATTTCAAACCTGTAACCAAATTTGGATGTCTTTCAAAGTGATAGTCCCGACATCACAACAAACAAAACTGTCTTCCACCTGCCAGGTAATATATAATCAATGAATAATTGATTTCGTCTCTTTATGAGAGATTTTTTACCTGATGCCGATCAAGATAGTAATCAGTGTGGGGGGTCCTTATGTCCTACCTTCATGGGTAAATGCACGTTTTATGTCCATCATTCCTGACGAACTAAAAGTAACCAACGAAAGAGTTTTTTTCCTATTGGTCAGGTAAGTAATGTGTCCAACGATCATTATATAGTTTTGTTGTATAAAAAAGGGTAAATTAGAGGCGTCTATACAAATACTAACCGAAAAACCATGCAGACATCATCACGTTGTCTTTTGCAGTCTTTCGAGGTGGGGTTGCAACGAATTATACTCAAGAGCCATTGTTGGTGAATTTGTTTTCCTCTCGCTACTTCTCCAGTGAAACTATTTTTTGAGATGTGAGCAATAAAAGTATATACATATCTTTCCGTTATATACAATTCTGAGCAAAAACATTTTGTGATAGCCCACAGAACAGATCTCACCTGATCAAACATGGACTCTAAAGCTTTTTCCCGGTATATAGTGCATTTGTGTTAACAGAAAGCCCTTTTACTGCAACAGGTTAGAAGACAAGGGTTCTACAGAGAGACCAACTCATCCAATAAGTGCTCAATATGGTTGAGTTCTGGATAGTTTGGTCGCCAGGGCAACACGGTTACTGTAAGCATTCGCGTAAAACTTATGCAGTGTGGCAGGTTACATAGTTCTGTTGGAAGACATCACTATCATTTCAGAAGCTCACTATTTTCAAGGTATCTGGTCTCCAGTTGAAGTATGTGGTACGGAACTGAGTACCATCAACATGAATGATAGAACTTTGCTGAAACCATCAGACGACTTATGCATTGTTATTTGTCATATATATATATATATATATATATATATATATATATATATATATATATATATATATATATATATATATATGTATGTATATAAGTGCTGCTCAAAATAAGAGAACGATTTATTCAAATGTACACCCAACGGGATCGTGGAATTTAAAACATCTTGGATTTTCGTGTACGAAAAAGTCTTTGTCGGAAGTGGTTATAGAGAAGAAGATAATCGAGAAAAACATTCATTCATATGTCTATTGTATGTCAACTCACGTATGTGTGGTATAGACTCCATTTTGAGGATAAAACAAGAAAGGTATAAACAATGATAGCTACAAGAAAATTGGTTTAAACTGTAGGTTGGCCCACGCACCAGGGAAGGGTAGAGTGTTTAGAAATGGGGTCCAGAGAATCATTCATCATTTTTTAAGTAGCATAATCATGAATAAATCTTAAAATATGAACATAAAACTATGATTGAAAAAAAATTCCTTTTAAATACAACTATGACATATTTTGATTCCGACCAATGATGACCAAAAGATGTAGAACTTACAACCATCGAAGTTTTTTTTAACAAAGTTTTTGGTGACATTGATAAAAGGTTTGTAAGCAAACTAAGAAAATTAACAAAAAAATCAGACAAGATCTGTCTGTTTAATAATGTGTACTCAAATAAAGGATTATTGCCTCGCTATATACTTCAAAATGTATGTATAAAATATATATATATATATATATGTATATATATATATACGTTTTTGTGAGTGTGCACGTGCGTGTGTGTACGCTTGTATGTTTGCTTGTGTTTGTGTGTTTGTTTATTATATACAAACAAATATCCGATATATATCTATATATATACGTATGCATAAGCACACACCGACACCGACACACACACACACACACACACACACACACACATATATATATATATATATATATATATATATATATATATATATATATATATATATATATATATATATATATATACATATATATATATATATATATATATATATATACATAATTAGGTCCATTGCTGGACAGAGGTCTTCCTCATCTCTTTCCATGGCAAAAGTACTTTTATGAAAGGATACTTTTCGTATATGGACGTATTCATCCAAAGAAACCATGGAAGTTATATGAAATTGGCCGTAAATAAATTTCTTTACCATTCTCTAGAGTACTAATTGCAGAAAAACTATCCGTTTCCAAAATCTAAGAGCAGTGATATAACTTAAAAATGAATTTTGGTGACCTAAAATGACCTTTGGATGTCATTCGAAGCCAGCAACACTCATCTTCTATTCTGGTGTCAAGTTACACTTGTTCAAAGATTTGCAGCTCCCGGTATGCAGTCGTTGGAGATTCTATACGTCATAACAGAATAAAGAAACATTCGTCTTCTTTGTATCATATATATATATATATATATATATATATATATATATATGTGTGTGTGTGTGTGTGTGTGTGTGTGTGTGTGTATATGTATTTGTGTCATATGTACACACTTAAATAACTATACATGCAAATATCTACGTATGCTTTCATGTGTATTCATAAAAATGCTAGTACCGAAATCTTCAGAGATTTGACCATGTAAGAACAATTTCTCACCCTAACACGTAGTTTCCATTGTCTCCTTTGAAGTAGTCCTCTTGGGCAAAAAGTGTAGCTACACGAGTTACCACTATATATGGTTTATGCGCTCTGGAAATTGCCCAGACATTTAGGTTGCACCTCTTATACATCAGCAATTATGTATTAATATATTCATGTTAAAATGGAATACGTGCATGTAGGTGTATTCATATTTTACATTTTTCTATGTCCTGACACAAATGTATCTGGGAACTTCAATCTGTATTTCAGTAGATATAGGGGTATCATCTGTTTACAAAAGTTTGCTTTCTACGCCAAGTTGTTATAGAGACAGCATGCACGCGTTCGATTTTTTCTTACTCCCAAGACTTTTGTGCCTCAAACCACCAAAAAATTCCAAAACAAAACAGTCTAGCAAAACAGTCATTACGATTTTTCGGCTTTTGGAATGCAATAAATATTTTCTTATATAAATCAATGGTAATTGATTCTTCACTTTGCTTTATTCTTGCTAACAAAAGATTTTTCATAAGAATGCTCATCTTAGAAAAGTCGGAGGAACCTACATATACAAATATATATATATATATATATATATATATATATATATATATATATATATATATATATGTATATATATATGTATATATATATATATGTACATATATATATATATGTATATATATATATATATATATGTATGTATATATATATATATATATATATATATATATATATATATATATATATATATATATATATATATATTCAACAAATAAAATACCCCTACAAATATTACATTCACTTATATATAACAATGGCTTAAACTACTGTTGTGAAAATAGCAGCAGTGTCTCCAACTAAAGCCCTCATTGGATAATGACCCTGCGATTAGGGATGGCTTGGGTGCCAAGGCATCATGACCCATGGTACCCACTCAATACCTCACGATACCATCATGCATTGTTGATTTTCGTTCTTTTACCATGCAACATTCTCTTCTTCCATGCTTTATGAATGTCAGTTATATACAAAAGAAAATTGAGGTGCAACAAAATACAGCAATTAGGAATATAGTTCATATGGATAATAGTATAAAAATCACTGAATGCTTCTATAATATCATTAATGACAAAGACAATGTATATACTATAAAGTATTCAATACCTAACCCTGAGTTCTTAAAAATCTTTAATTTGAAAGATAGTATAATCATTATTAGTTCATGATTATGCAAATCGAAACCTTCGTGGTAGTTTAAAAAAGAATATGTTCCAAATGGAAACAAGCTCTATTAATACCAAATATTCAACAAAAGGATCTCAATTTTTGATACATGTTAACATTGAAAAATATGGAAAAATATCTCTTATACATACGGCAACACTAGCTTAGAATTATTTGGCAATTTCTTACCAAAAGCGGATCAAATGATTATAAGCGAAAGCAGTCTCAAAATAACCATCCAAAATATTTCATGGATTCTTATTCATGATATACTGTCCCTTCAATTTGATTTTATTGTTTGCTCTGGGAATGCCACTTGCACTTGCTTGTTACTCTATAAGTATTGGTATGTTGATTCCACCTGTCAGAAAAATATATGTAACTCAAGATACTGTTTAATGTGAATCTACAAAGGTGGGTTCCACTTATGAGGCAATAAGTCTAATCTTTACACCCGCCCTCCAACGGTGTACAAAAATGAAGAAAAAATTTGAAGTCCATGATATTTTTCTGAAGGAGAACCATTAATTCAGTAACGTATACTTTCTTGTATCAACTACCAAATCACAAGATCTGAACAACGATGGATGGTTAACGTGAACTCAGCTGACCAGATGACGGTCTAAATAAGCTGCGGGGCACCGATCGGTGCACACATCAAAGGACGATGATTTGGACGTTTTCTATTTAGCCCCCAAGAATGCGTCCTTCTTTTATGGAATTTATTTTCCATATGACTCCGAGGCTGAATTTCGTGAGCAGCTTCACAGCACCTTTTTGTAGCCTCAGCAAAGACTTCAAATATTCAGTTGTATTTCCTCTTGTAGATTTTTAGAAAATATTTATATGTAGGCCGACAGACAGACGGATAGATAGATAGATAGATAGATAGATAGATAGATAGATAGATAGATAGATAGATAGATAGATAAATAGGTTATATCGTATTTTTTCGTATTTGCAAACAACATATATTCCCCTGCCTCCGCTGTGAAGATGTCAAATAAGACGAAAGTATTCAGAAGTTAAAAAAATCTGAATATAAAAAGAAAAATTATTTATAAACATACTCTTGTTTGTGGGTCTTTTATTTGTTCATACACTGACACACACAGACACACATACACAGAGACACACACATGCATACATACATACATACATACATACATACATATATATATATATACTCATGTATACCTATGTGTGTGTATGTGTGTGTGCGTGTGCATGCGTTTGCGTGTACGATTCACCAATCATTATGAATTTGTCACGTTTCGATGCCTTGGAGTAATATTTCCCCTTTTTTGCAATTTCTAAGTAAAAATTACAAGTGACTGAAGAAATCTAAATAGCAATGATAATATTAAACTTAAAAGAAGCAAATATATTAAATTGACTTTATTTCAAAGGATTGAGGGGAAATAAAAATGGAATAAATTACTTAGCTATTTCGTCGACGCTGAAACAGACACGTGTGATTTTAGCCATTAACTAATGAAATATATGGCGACCAACATGTGTACATAAATACATATGTATCGGAGGGATAACTGAATTATATAAAAAAACAGAATTTGTAAATTTCTCCCTTTTCTTGCTTTGTTTTTATTTGTAACAGCAACGCATAATCTCAGATGGAATATACTATGCGATTGAAAAATACAGCGGAGTTTTCAATATCAATTCGTGATAAAAGCTACATCGAAATTTGGTTAGTAAGTCCTTCGTCGTTTGAAATTTCTATCCAGACTATCAACCAAACGGAAAAGCGATTTGGGAAAATGGCTTGAGAAACGTTTGTTTTATTTATATGTTGTTCTCTTTTTAAGATTTTGATGCTTTTTTAAAAAAAATATGTGTCTTGTCTCCTGCTAAGTGTGCCACTCGCCATATTTGAGTAAACTCACTCAGTTTCATAGCTAAAAAAAAAATAGTATGCCTAATGCGTACTCAAATGTAGTTGGAATAATTGCTTTTTTGAAATTCTGAAAATCTAAGAAAAAAAATTTTCTGGAGAGATCCTCTAGACTTGGGCTATCTCTGTAAATGTACAGGGCCATATTGGAATGATATCAAAAAATCAAGAAAATTTTTGTCAATTTTGGAGGATTACAGTCTCAAAACTTTTGAATGCTTGGCAAAGTGTCTTAAAATTTCAAAAGCATACTTGAATCAATAGAGAATCATACATGCAGACAGTACCGAATTAACTATGTAACGAAAGTAGCATGTGCTATGGGCCACACAATTATAAGGTCCCCTCGATTTCAAGGGTCCTGCACCTAATGCTTTCAAACCCTTAATTCCGATTTTATGATTCTGCACTTGTTCTGTTACTATTGTACTTATCTGCACTCAACTATTATGAACGACTAGATGTTTCAGGTTACCGATTTCAGCCATTTTTTGCCTTTCATTGCGGCTATTATTTCAACGCAGGAATTATTTAGAATGTAGTATGTGTGATGCATACATAATACATAATTACAAAAGTATTTGCAACTGGAGCCCCAGCACAAAGATCAAAACAAAAACGAAGCAATACAATTAATGAAATGTCAAACATATTTTCCGTATTATCTGGCTGTATAGCAAATTGAGAAAAGATAATTGCTTCACTCAGTGAAAAAAATGTTTTAATATTCTTGTGTACTTATCTTATTAATTTAGGCCCAGCACGAGCATAATCCGACCCAAGGAGTTGGCAGTTTTTTTTCTATTATCAATAATGTCCTGTGATCGGGGAAGATGGAACTTTAATCCTGTAAACATTGATACATTTTTGAGACCTTGGATATTTTTGGTATATCAGCTCCTAATCTATCTATACAAGTCTATTTAGTCACTCGATGGAAAACATCACTGGACAAACGTCTTTCCCACATCGTGCACTGTTGAAGGTGATCAATAAAAACATTCAAATTTCAAGCCCTCCAGCTTCATTTGGTGGCTTGTATGCGTGATACATACACACATAGCTAGCCAGACCAACCTGAAGAATGGAGAAACCTTTGTTGATAGTTTTGGTGGAAGGTTTCTTTTTTTCTGCTTCCTTCTTTATTTCTCCGTCTTTTATACACACTAAGATTACAATAAGATATTTTTTTTTATTTTGTAGATAGAAATATGGCCTACCCACCATCTTGAAACACTTTTTTGACTTTCGAGCTTGAATGAGTTCAGATACTTTTAATAAAACCTCAGTTGAAATTGATCAGACTTGAAGAGATTTTTCTCACTTCTGACAGCTTTGAAGGAGTGAATTATTGAGTTAGGCGGTATGTTAGAAAATGGGAATAAATCATTTGAACATCAGAGAGATACGGGTTTGAATATTTACCAAATGCATTACGGTCCCTAATTCATACACATACTCGCGTCTGCATGCACCCCCTTACACACACACACACACACACACACACACACACGCATATATATATATATATATATATATATATATATATATATATATATATATATATACATATATATATATATACATATATATATATATATATATATATATAATTACGAGATCATGTTACATTATTATATTTTGCAAATTCATTTCATTCATAAGGACCAAGATGGTTAGCATCTATACTGTGAATTTTTTCTTCTGTAGATTTTGTACATGAAAATTAAAGTCGTGTAATTATTGATATAACCTATCAAGTGATTATGATCATAAATCCCCTCCTGTAAAGATATTGAGCACTCTACCTATGAGATTTACAATATATATATATATATATATATATATATATATATATATATATATATATATATATATATATATATATGTACACATCCTAATTTCCCCCCAAAAGTCGTTTCGTACAAATTCAAATGCATCAGTGAATTGTTTACACGAAAGGCTATTCATTTCAGAGTAAAAGTGAGATAAGAATTAGACTGCGATCGTGTAATCTGTCACAATTCCAAAATCTTAAACCCTAAAAGAATAAAAACCAAGTAAAATGTTAAAGGCTAGGCTTTTGCTAGCCATACTTTTGAGAGGACAGATAACCGTGGTAGCAATGAATAAAAGCCACTGTATTAGAAAAATAATAGCTCTGAGACAAGGAATGAAGTGCATGGCAGTCTGCCAGTGGCTGGAGGTGGTCTGTCACTCAGTTCATTCATCATCTTAATTGGCTTGTATTGTAAATGGTCCAAGACTCTTGTAGCTAGGGGCAGGAACCCATACAAGGAGTAAGAGCCATATTCTGTTGTGTGTCTGAGTTGGACCTCATAAAGGTTAAAATATTGCTACCTATGAACCCTTGAAATGGCCCTAATTTTCTTATAGGAAGTTCTCAGCACCACAGAGATTTGCCCAACTAGAAATTTATTTCAAGTTATATCGAATACAAAGCTTTATCAAACTGATGAACTAACTGCTTTGATGACATTGAGACTCATATATATATATATATATATATATATATATATATATATATATATATGCATATACATGTGTATATATACACACACACACATATATACATATATATATGTATATGTATATATATGTATATATATATATATATATATATATATATATATGCATATATATATATATTTATATACGTGTGTGTATATGTGGTGAAAGAGATAGCTTATTATCAGTACAGATGACGTAATTGTTATAACCCTAAACCCTTTCCATAATATTTTAAAAATATAAAGTTATTTATAATCATGTTGTTGATTACATAACAACCACTGTAGATTTATAACAAAGCCTGGTAGTTTAAAAAAAAATAGTTTATTAAAAATATCATCAGCTGATTATTCTGATTTGAAACAGCCTGTCCCAAAGTGATGAAATACATATATATGTATATGTGAGTGATTACTTATTCACGGTAATGAACCTCTATACACTTGAATTGACATACACTAAATTTATAATTAAGAGAAACACAAGCACATGCGTTAATTAAAAAAAATGCTCGATTGCCTTTATATATTGAAGCAAAAGGAGATTGTGCTTTTTTTATCAACTTCCAGAAAAGATATATATACCCTCAAAATGAAAACATCAGTAAACATTTCCAGCATAAGGAAACCTACATAAATAAGTTACAACCAGATGACCTTCAAATAAATATACCTACAATAGCAATGAGTAAATTGGGGCTGGTCTAAATGTTGATTGTGGAAGCTTTGTCTATTAAAACTTGAAATTATAGATTCAGTAGCAAATACTCCGACTGTCATTAAACAACCATCAGTTAATACCTGGGGTTGGATATGAATGACGTTAAATGATGTTCTAAGTAGTTGCAAGATGATGGATGAGAGGCAACTGAAATACTAAAAATATTAAACAATAATTAATAATGTTTTACAATGCATTACAATCAATTATTTTTTCTTTTGCAAACAAAAGAAACTGTATAGCTTTGTCTTCCGGTTGAACATGACGTCATTATTTTTTTTTTTTCAAAACACCCTCCTGCAGATCCTCACGAATCATTATTTATTAAAAGCTACATAAAAATATACATACACGCATAAATTTATACATACAAATATTCTTTAAAGCTTTATAGCTTTGAACAGAATATATACAGTATTTTTCTGAATTTTCTTATATCATTTCAGTCAATTATTCCCCAATATCTATTAATGTAATTTATGTAATTTTTTCTGTGGTTTTGTTTTACACAAAGTTTATTATTATAGTATGATGAATTAATTGTTTTTTTCAGGACCAGATATATATATATATATTTGTATATATACATATATATATATATATATATATATATATATATATATATATATATATGTATATATTAATTCACACTCACACAACACACACCACTGATGATGGGAAAAATCCCGAAACATGTATGGACTGTTGACATATAAGGATTAATAAATCTTACCACCAAAAACTTCACTCCCGAGTCTGTCTCACTCTCTAAAGTACACATTATATATATATATATATATATATATATATATATATATATATATATATATATATATATATGCGTGTGTGTGTGTGTGTGTGTTTGTGAATATGTGAGTGCATTAAGTTGACAGTTAAGAGAATATCTAAAACAAGTTGATCATATCAACATGTTCTGTCTTCCGCCTTAATCTTTGCTTATTGTCAACTTGAAAAACAATGTCAGTTATATCGTGTCCACATACTAATAATCCATGCATATATGCATTTATGTACGTATATGATCGATTGTGATCCATAAGTCTCTATATGCATTGAGAAATAGATATATGAGATCCAACAGAATGATTATGAATTGCATTAAATTATACAGGAATTTATTTGGAATAATCTCCCGTCATTACTCGCAGAATGTTTAACTCATCCAAGACAAAGTAAATAGAATGAAAAATTAAAGAAAATGAGACTGTAGTAGAAATCGAACCTGCCACTGATAGGGTAAGTGCTTCGACGTATCGATGCTCTTACTATCAAGATAAGAAGTCTCTGGTAATGCAAAGGCCCAAATACCTGTTTTCACATCAAAATCTTCATCTCGTTTAATCTAAATCGATTTGCTTCATCCAACGCAACAGTTATGTATTAAAAAATAGATGAATGTGATTCGACAGAATGATCATGAATTGCGTTATCTAATATAGAAGCTTATTGTACATGACATTAGTTCTGCTGAAGCTCATGTGGAAGCTAACATTCTTGCTCGTTTCATTTAGTTCATCTTACATTATTTGGAGACCGTGAAGGTTCTTAGCTAAGAGGACAATATCGTCAGTAAAACTGAGGTTACTTAGGTATTTTCTGTTTATCCTGATTCCTTTGTGTTCCCATTCTAAGTATCGGAAGATCATCTCTTGATAGGCTGTGAATAGTTTGGGTAAGCTAGTATCACCTTGTCTCACTTCTTTTTTTCTAGTTGAAAGAGCTCAGAGTCTTGACGTGGCCCGAGGAAGGTATTGCTGTCTTGGAAGGTCTGTTGCCGTACTCTTACATATACGGAGACCACACCCTGTTGTACTGTAGTGTCGATAGCTTAGAGGATTTCCATAAAGACTTTTTTTAAAGTCAACAAATGCTACAGTGAGTAACATTCTATATTTTACTGTTTTCTATTTCAGTTGATTAACTGAATGGAGATGGTCCATGGTTGAGTAGCTTTTTCTGAAGCCAGCTTATTCCTTTGGCTGGTTCTCATCTAACTTTTTGATGATTCGGTTGGTGATTTGTAGATGCAGTTGAATAGGCTTATTGGCCTGTAGCTGTTGAGGTCTTCCGGTTTGCCTTTCTTATATAACAGCATTATGATTGCAGTGTTCCACTCTTCTGAGACTTGACTTTGTTTGAGAATAAGTTAAAAGAGGTGGCTTGTTTTTTAGTGATGACTTTCACAGCTTTTTTTGGGTGGAGTGATGTTATCGGGTCCAGGTTCCTTTCCTTCCTTTGTTTGTTTGATGGCTTACTCCTCTTCCAGTTGAGTAATTACTTGGAAATCCTCGAATTGGTTACTTTTGGCTCGTATTTCCTGTTCATTTTCTGCGTCCTTTGTTTGGTAGAGGTCTTTGTGAAATTCCTGGGCATGTTTGGCAATTCATTCCCTATCCAGTGTCAGTTTTCCATTAGCTTCGAGCGCAGTAGTTATTAGCTTTCTTCCAGTACTGAGAGATTTTCAAAAAGTTTTGAATCCCTTACCCTTTTCAAGAACAGTTTTAATTACCACTGCCTTGTATCTTCTTTTGTCTTTTCTCCGTTTATTTAGGATTTTTCTGTTCAGCTCTGTTTCCCCAATATTTTCTACTGTTGTAGGTGGCTTGAGGTCCCTGCATTTGTTCATTCGGTTGAGAGGGTTCGATTTTTAAGATCAAGAAAATCCCACGTGTCCTAAAAAGAATAGGAAACAGCCAATGAATCAAATGCAGTTCCAAGCACTGCTGTGGTCTGTACAGTCTCGATCCTTCCTTTTATCCCGAGCTCCTTCAGTCTCGCCCTCAGAGTTTTCGGGACCGTTCCCAGTGTGTCCACTATCATTTGGTGGTTATTGCTGGAGGTTGAGTGACAGCAAGTCTCCTCAAGTTTCCAGTCCTCCTCTCCACACTCTTATCGTCCCCAGCAATACTGTGGTTTACAGTTTCAGACCAGTTTCACTGTGGTCATCGCTGAAGGCCGAGTGACAATAATTCTCCTCATGTTTTCAGCCCACATCCCATCTCTCACCGATCACATGAGTGCGGTGGTTCACAACTCTGCTCCCATTTGGGTATTATTATTATTATTATTATTATTATTATTATTATTATTATTATTATTATTATTCATAAAGTATAAACTACACAAACTAAATGTCTTTATATATAACTTTGATATAGAATATATTGAAACTGAAGTCTTACGTGACTCACGAAATGAATAACGAAACATCTTTTCTCAAAATGGTGACAATTACCTGAACATTTGTTCAAGATGTAATTGAACCAGACTGTTCAATTAATTTTCAAAAACTTCATGTATTTCAACACAATCGTTTGAAAAACATATTATCATTCAGAGACATTCTCAGATTTGATCATCACAAAGACTTACAAAACATAAATTATAAATGCAACCACACATACATAAGCACACATACTTATATACACCCGTTCATGTACACGCATACCGACACATTCTCTCACATATTTACATACAAACTGAGCTGCATACACACATACACTTGCACACAATTACTCTTGTACGTATTGAAAATACTATTGTGTGAAATAATTGATTTTTCGTCGAGTTATGGAATTATTGATGAATCTACGTACAAGATTGTAACAGATAACTATAAACAGATAGGGATTGATAGATAGATAGATAGATAGATAGATAGATAAATAGATAGATGGATGGATACAGAGATACAGAGATAGAGATTGAGAGAGACAGCTATGAAATGAATCGGACGGATGAGAACAACTAAAATATTAATATATGATTAAAGATTTGAATAAACTAGGATAGATCATAGATTAATTCGCACATTCTGAGATAGGTAAACAACTAAGATGAATGAGAAGATCAAGTGATAGACTGAAATCTTTAAACAAGTCGAAACTCATAATCGAACCCATACAGCGAGATGGATACGTTGTGAAATTTATGACCTAAATATTCTGCACTTTTATGGTGTATTTTGTCCCAAAACAAACATTTTACTACGGGAGAAAATTGTCGCTTTTCGTAATGGCTGCTCGAATCCATCATGATTTTCATAAAAGATACCGGCAGAGATTTTATGGGTCTCATACTGTGAAAACCAAAATGCAAAATACGAAGTTTTGCCATATAAATGATAGAAGGGAGGAAAAGAAGAACAATTGAACATTAGGAAGTTGAGCGCGCATCTTGTGATTGAAAGGCAGTTGTGAAGTCTGATTAGAAGATTCGAAAGATAAAGGAAGAAAGTATGAGACGTTAATGATACCAGTGAAAGAGAGGACGGATCTCTCAGAAAAAAATGAATGTTAGTGAAAGAAGAAAAAGTGTGTAAATAATTAGGAATTAATAGGAATTTTTCGATCGGAATTTAATGTTGTAATAAAACATCTCCGTCATGAAACGTCAACACCATTGGTGATAAAATTGTTATATATGACGACATCAAAGTCCGTGTATATATATATATATATATATATATATATATATATATATATACAAAGAGACAGGGAGAGAGAGAGAGAGATGTACTGTAAGAAGTTGAGACAGAGCCAGTATGTGTTCGATATGTGGAATTGTTTATTTGCGTAGAGTTATTCTGTACACGTTTCGAAGCAGAACAACTTCATCTTCAGCGAAAAGGGCTAACACTTTCAACAATAGCAGACCAATGGTTGGTTATGCATCAGTAAATTGAGACATTTTATTTCATGTCCATCCTGATGTTGGTCAGTGAACTATCTTGAGAGTACAAATATACATATATATATATATATATATATATATATATATATATATATATATATATATATAGGATTCACCTTAGCCAGTTATAACCCCTGTCCAAATCATAGCCAACACATTTTCAATAACTTATAAGGTTGAAACCTATGTAGCTCCTTGACCTCACCACCCCCTCCATTCATACTATCCCTAACATACCAAAAAAATAATTTCACATCACTCCCCCCTACTTTGACACACCCTACCCTCCCCAAAATCAACTGCTGCTGCTTAACGAAAGACCTGATACCTAACTTGACATTCTCCCACTCAGCAGGAGGCCTCCAACAGCCCTTACTACAAAATTTACCCTCAATGCATAGCTCCTGATAGTGGAATCTGGTTCCACATGGGAACTATTAACATGTATTCACACAGCACACATCACTGAAGATGGGAAGAATCCTGAAACAAGTCTGGACAATTTACATTTAACGATTAATAAACGTTACCACTAAACACTTCACTCACGAGTCTGTCTCACTTTTACAGTACACATTTTATATATATATATATATATATATATATATATATATATATATATATATATATCAACCGACTGCCTAATTCAAAGCTCGAACACCAATCTCTGGAGCTAATATCATGCCGTGCAACGTACGGTACTGCAATGAACGCTCAATACATTCCATTAGTTTCTATCATCTAATTCCAATTGTGTTATAATAACGAAAGTTGTTAACTGCAGAATAATAAAAGTTGCTTTTATGATTCAGATAAAGATCTACTTTTATGAAAAAACCTACCATAAAAGCCTGCCATAACTTGTTGCTCTCGGCACAAATCAAGAAATTTATTTCTCTTTTATTTTACATCGCTTTCTACCTAATCGTTCAGTCGGAAATAGCTCTGTGGTTGATTGCCGAGCACGAGAAACGGGACCGACATTGTTCAACTGCTACTGGGCACCATTCAGGACCAATTTTGAAGAGGAAATTACGCAACTTGAGACAAAATAGGTCTATCTAATCACTAAAATGCACGTATTGAGTAAAAAAGGTCCAGTTTTTTTCCCCTCAATGAGAGTGTCACCAGACCGATGTTTTTTTTGGTAGCATGCCATATTGGGGCTGTGTGATTAAAAATTGAAAAAATAGATATTACTCCAAACAAGTGTGAATGCTGCCGGTGAGATATGAAAAAAATCCTTTTTTTTTAACATGAGGAGTGAATGTTTGTAATACTCAACCCTAATTGTTGCAGCCTGTAAGCTCGGTACAAACATGGCAAGCAAGCCAGACTAGTTTAAAAACTGAAAAAAAAAGTTGACTGTTTCTAAAATTCGAGAGTAAAGAACTACAATAAAATAAAAAAATAATCTATAGTTTTCTATCAGAAATACATGAATGAAAACTAATGTACTAAACACTGTTTCTCAACACAAGATGTATTTACTGGGCTTTACATGAACTTCAGCAAGACGAAGATCATGTGCAACAACCACATTGGAGATAAGAACACTAAGATCGAAATCGAGGACACAGAACTCGAGAAAGTAGACCACTACATCTACCTAGGGCAACGAATCTCCATGAGACCCTCGAAAGAAGAAGAAATCAAGCGAAGAATCACACTAGGATGGCAAGCCTTTGGCAGAGCTAGCTCAACCTTCAAAAATAAGAAGATCCCATTAATCTTAAAGAGAAGGGTGTATAACCAATGCATCCTCCCAATAGTCACTTATGGAGCTGAAACATGGAACTTAACCAAGAAACAGACCCGTAAGCTGAGAACCATGCAACGTGCACATGAAAGAATAATGCATGGAGAGACCACAAAACAGCACAACACATCCGGGAAAAGACAAGAGTTAGAGACATCATAGAATCCATTAAAAATCTCAAATGGCGGTGGGCTGGCTATGTTGCAAGAATGGCTGACAATCGATGGACATCACGACTCACAACATGGATTCCCCGAGACCATATGCGCAACCGAGGCCGGCAGAATATTAGATGGAGAGATGAGCTAGACAAGTTCAGGAAGTACTGGCTCCGTGACGCCCATGATAGAGAAGTGTGGCAAATCCTGGGGAAGGTCTATGTCCAACGACGGACGCTAAAAGACTGATGATGATGATGATGATGACTTGGTCTGGTATAAATTCACGAGTATAAGGTACTCAGTGAAGATCGAATGCATGACAGCACCAGATGTCGGGGGGGGGGGAGTTGGATAACTTTTCATCTTCAGCGCGGCATTGCACCAAATCTATTTCATAAACTTAGCCTAGTCTGTTATGGAGCCACACAGTGATGACAAGCTCTTAACAGATATTTATTTGGCTTAACTTAAGGATGGACACGAGTGTGGAACACACAGACATAGAAATAGCTACAATAGTAAATGTCTATAAAACTACAGGAGATCAATTACAAATCTCTCTCTCTGTCTATCTATCTCTATATCTATTTATATATATCTCTCCCTCTTTCTCTCTCTCTCTCTCTCTCTCTCTCTATATATATATATATATATATATATACGTATATATACACACACATATATATATATATATATGTATATACAGAGAGAGAGAGATAGAGAGAGAAAGAGAGAGTGTGTGAGTTGTGTGTGTGTGTGTTTAAAATAAAGATACAGCTTGTCTAATCTGTTGTGGAAAATATAAGTATAATCACACACACACATATACACACATGCATATATACATATATGTATATATTTATACACGCACACATATATGTATGTATATATATGTGCGTGTGTGCGTGTGTGAGTGTGGTGAATGAATGGCTTGGTTTCGAGAACGAAGATTTTGGGGAGTGATTGCCTCATCATTAGAATCAGAGACGTTTGGCCTACGTTCAGAGTCTCTATCCAGCCAGAATAATGGATTTTTAAGGTGAGACCAGCTTGCCCAGGGCCAACTCAACCCTTTAAACCAAGGGTCAGCATCATATAATCCAACGAGATAACACGGATAGGAGCAGGATTGTAAGGTCGTAGGGTTCCACAGGAGTGTTCTTCTCTCAACAGATGCACGCCCGCTGTTCAGGTCTACTGTCTCTTTGCAGGAATATCCCGATCGAAGGTCTTTGCTGTGATAGGACCACAGGGCGTAGACAATCTTCAGTTGTTTGATGCCGAGCTAGCAAAAGAGTTCTATCGTCCCTTTCAGCTGTCTACAACTTTGAGCTTTAAGACGCATATACACTGGATTGTACATTTGCCAGTAGCAAAGCAGAGATCTCAGAAGCTCTGATGAAGTAGATGTGCGCTGACTTTAGAGGTCTGGTGCCTCTCAGAGTATTGATCCGACAGTGTAGTAGGCCGAGTGCCCAAGTCAATGCTTTTGGGGGAAAATCCCTGTCTGCTTATTAAGTTTTAACTATCACTGAAACATACGATCTTCCAACGCATATATATATATATATATATATATATATATATATATATATATATATATATATGTATGTATGTATGTATATATATATATATATATATATATATATATATATATATATATACGTGTGTGTGTGTGTGTGTGTGTGTGTATCATATTGCACAAAAAACACTATATAACGCTATTTGTAAAAAAAAGATAATGAGTGACATGAGAAATATTTTTTAAATCAAAAATACTTACTGAAAGATTGATTTATGGTCAAAATTCACAGTGACTCCATTGGTACTGTCTGTAATAGTGACACATACAGTGATAGGAAAATGCACCAGCATTAGCCAATAGTCTGAATTCATCATCATCGTCTTTAGTTTGTATCGTCCGTCATTTGACATAGTCTTTCCCCAAGAGAGGCTACCCTATCATGAGGTGAGAGGCAGGGCCAATACTTTCTGAACTTCTTCCCATCTTATATACTACCGGCCATGGTTATGTATGTGATCTTTTGGGTTTTTTGGTGTGAGTCCTAATGTCCAGCGATTGTCTAATATTCTTGCAACATAATCAGCCCATTGCCATTTGAGATTATTAATGGGTTCTATGATACCTCTGACTTTTGTTTCCTTTCCTAAATAAATTGTGCTGTCTCATGATCTCTCTATGTGATGTTGAATATGTTTTGCATGGTGCTCAGTTTGAAGGCCAGTCTCTAGGTTGGGTTCCATGTTTCAGCTCCATGAGTTTCTGCTACATTCAGGGCTAGGAAGATTAGAAAGGGAAAAAAGAAGAACTATTGCGAAGATAATAATTTAATAAATTCAAAAAAAATTGGTGAGCAACACCTGATAATCCAATCTAACATCCATAGCTCCCTTTTTCTTTCTTTCTCTGCTTCTCTTCCTTTTTTTCTTCATCTATTTCTCTCTTCCTTTCTCCACTAATTTCTTTTTTTTTTTTCATCTTTCCTTTTGTTGATTGATGAGGAAGGAACAGAATGTTTTTCTTTATTTATCTTCAATGTTAAGATTTATAACGTGTTCACTTTTTCAATCTTGGCCGTAGGTCAGAAATTGTCGTTGTTGTTGGGATAGGGAAATAAGTCAACTCCATCAATGTGATATTAAAAAAAATATCATTAGAAACAGAAATTTTGAAATACATTGAACAGTTCCAAACAGAAATTACGTCACTAGCACGTAATAAAACGCACATTTATAAAAAAAAAAAAATGAAGAAATACAACGTTTTCTATAAACCCAGAGTTCAATATGACGATACAATTCATTCGCCAACCGGAAATACTGAAGAGAAAAACTTTAAAAAAAAACTTAGCCAATCAAATTTAATCATTCTTGTTTGTAAGAAAAATTTGCTGTCATATATGGATTTGTCAGGTCTTTTATTGGTTTGTCTTTATGTGCCTTTAGTTATTAATGCTATTCCAAATGCAACAAACGTTAATGTCATGAATATCTCGGTAATGATTTAGCAGTATATTCTCGTGTTTTGATTTTACACCGCTGTTTTATTGAATGGGTTTTTCTCAAACAACATAACGTTTTTTTCTATACTGTTTAAACACTGAAACGATCTAATCGAAGTCGTGCTATTGATCCCATTTGAAGGATCAATCTATTGGCATAAGAAAATGAATAAGAATAAACCCTGAAATAAACAGTGAAATAATCGCTGACTTCGTTTATCGATTCGTTTCCTCTTCGTATAAGGGTCGGTATGATCTAGCTTTAGGTAATGGATAGAGAACGTAAGAAATCAGGAAGTTTTTAGGGAGAGCAGGAACTACTTGGAAACCATGCCTAACAATCAGAAAGAAACAGTTGGAATTTGAAGACTCATAATGAGGAAGGCTTTTGGAACTTGAAGCACACTAGCAGCATTGAAGGCAGAAAGGACAAATGTAGGGAGCGGGTAATCTATTTGAAGAGTTGCAATGGATGGCTGATTGAGTACCTAGAGAGAAAGTAGGGTCATAGAAAAGTATCATCATCATCATGAGCAGCAACAACAACAGACTTTAACGTCCATCTTTGGGTATATACCTCCTCCAAGATTAACCTGATCTCTCCCAACATGCATACTCACGCACGTACCTCCATCATTGATTGCTTAAAACAGCTCCATCGATCATCATCATCATCATCATCATCATCATCAGTCTTTTATCGTCCGTCGTTGGACATAGACCTTCCCCAGGGTTCGCCACACTTCTCAATTGCAAGCATCTTTAAGCCTATACTTTTTGACCTCGTCTAATTAGACACGCCACGACAGCTTTGCATATGATCTCTGTAGATCCACATTGTTAATCGTGGTGTCCAGCAGTTGTCTATCTTTCTTGCTGTATGACTAGCTCATTGCCATTTGAGTTCTCTTGCTGATTCTATGGCACTCCTTTTTAAAAAAAATATATTCTGGGTTTAATATTCTTGTGATCTCTAACAATGGCAAACAGGAACTTGCCAAATGCGATTACTGTGTACGTCCTTTGAGGAAATGAAATATAAAGAGAAAAGTATGATCTTGCTCAGCTGCTGTAAACAAATACTTAATTGTCAATAAATGTTTATTTGACTCAAATGTTATTAAACATAATGGTAAACTTTCATTTATTGTCTTTTATAGATTAATTAATCGATAATTGATTGCAGAACTATCAATTTCTTTCCAAAGTATTATTCTTTTTACAATTGTAAACATTCAAATGGAAGTAATTTATTATTGTCTAACTCAGATCAAAGTTAAAAGTTGGGGTTGATACTTGTTTTTCCATTGTAACAGCAAGAACAATAACGAAGCTAATTTTGGTGCGTAAACGGTTCTCTCTTTGTCTGGTTAAATCAAACCGATATATAAAATTAACAGATCCCAACTGTGATTTGAAATCACAACCAAATGATTGGTGAGTGGTGCTGTTACTGACTGCGTCTTACTAATGAATTACTAATGAATTGTATGTAAAGTTGTAATAATCATCTTCAGTTGAAGTAATCAATGCAGATTTTGACCAAGCTGCAAACAGGCTTTTTCCTTATCAAAATATTTCTGAATGTTAACCATCATCGATTTTTAACTAACATTTCTCTTCACTGCAACGTCTGTTACTGCACGACAGTTAGTAAACTGTTTAGATCGGAATTAAATGAAGAAAAAGCACAAAGCAAGTGTAAAGGTCAGATTTTTTTTCTCCGACAGTTACTCTATTGATTCAGCTACCTTTGCTTATTCTGTTAACAGTTAATCAAATCTAACCGTTGAAGCTATCCTTTGTTCCTTCCAATCATCTGGCGCCATCTCTGTTATTGTTTTCAAGCAAACCAGTTGCATCATCAGTCGTAATATTAATTTTATCTCCTCTTTGTTACATGGAATATCATTGATTTTTGACTAGCGTTTATTTCTTTTTAATTTGTGTCGCTTCTCGTCATAAAAAGAGATAGAAAACCACTACATAACAACATGATTTATTAATCCATCGTTGAGTCGTAATGACTTTGATATGAAGTATGTTTAGACATCATAATCATCATTTACTTCAAGCTTTTAGTGTCTGTCGTTAGACCTTTCCCAAGACTCGCCAAACATTTCTATTATGGGACTTGTGGAGCCAATACTCGACTTTTTTGTCGGTTGCAGTTTCGAAAATTATCTCTGGAGAATCACATTGTGATTTTGATTCGTAAGAAAAGGTCTTTTGGGTGAATTTGCACGTTACTTGTTGACTATTTCCCATACTTTTTCCAAGATTCTGCACGTCCTTTCTCCATTTTCAAGGGCTAGAATCACGTTACAGTTATCCTGTCAGGAAACAAACGAATATTGTAGCTTTTGCAATATAATTTCAGATATTTATTCCGGTGAATACATACAAAAGAAATCTGGCAAAAGACCGAACGGGGGAATGGAAATGTAACAGTCTAGTCACATTTACTGAACCGAACCGTTCATTATTGCACTTTTCACCATAACATCAAATTTATTCAGAACATTCTCACGTTGCTACCGCCATTATATCACAAGTTTTCTATGAGGTTAGCTAATTCCAGGTATGCAAGCTTTCTGGATAGAGGGGAGTTAAAGGTTATATTTGCCTATATAGTCAATAAATTCTACTCTATCTTATGATCATGAAGTGATATAAAATATGTTACGGCATGAAATATATTCACAAGGGTTTTTAGTACGTAACCTCCCCAAACACACACAAAACAGACAGACACACACAAAACATACACACACGCACGCACAGATGATGTAGGATCAGAATTGGATAAAAAAAAAATTTTGTATCTTGTTCCAAAGAGAAAGTAATTCCTTGTTTCCTGATCAGAAGACGCCGTCCGATTTGTCTCCTCAATGTCAAACGAAAGAAGCTATCTCGCTTGCAGACATCCGATATTTGATCTCTTTAATGTAATTTGACGTGGGAAAAAACGTCTATGCCACCACTTGACTGAATCGAGACGACTTTCAGTTAATAACCTTATTTTGATGTTTATTACTTCTTTATATTTAGACGTTTTATTCCTTCTTTATATTTTCTCCAGACAAATTGTAAGTCATAGTTGGGTTTCTTAATTTCAATTACCATTTCTCTTTTACTCTTCCTAACTGATTTTATTCGTATTAATTTAGCTTAGTACACCTGTACACGCAAACAAACACATATACACATACCTATGTGTATGAATATACACACTCACCAGAGCATATACAGGTTTTCTTCCGCTATCAAAAAGTTAAAAGAAAAAAAAACAGCAAAAGACAATATAGTGTGAAGTCAGGAAGCAATTATCATTGATTTAAATGGAGAGGAATTTGGAGCGTTCCCAGCCTCCAGAAGTGGTGATTCTGATATGATAAGGAGAGTTACTGGAAGTTGGAGTGATGGGAGGTACAGGACACAGAAGTGTAAAGAAAGGGGGGAAAGGGGTTGCACAATTCCTGCGTAATGGCTCACTGCAGAAAACGAAATAGTGGAGTAAAGATAATTTCAATATATATATATATATATATATATATATATATATATATATATATATATATATATATATATATATATATAAATGCTCATCTATCCAGAGTTGAGCACTCTTCAAGCGAGGTAAGTCGTTCATTGTAAGCTTATGCAATGCTCTTCCATAGGAATAGAGCACACTGGTGGATGGGGAATTTAATCTAAATAAATATATCGCCTAAATTCAGCCTTATGGTACTGGATGGGATGATGGATAGTCTATAGCCACACTGAAGAGTTGTGATACAACGAAATAGATGTCTGTGGATGACTCAATAACAACATATATATATATATATATATATATATATGGGGGGTAAAGGTGATGTCAGCCTCTAGGTCTGAAGCGAGGGTTTCGATCCTAGCTCGTGTTACTGACGAATGTCCGGATCCAATGAGTCTAAGTATTGTACAAACGTTCGAGATCATATGTTTCCCATCATTGGTGTCAACAAACAACACTTAATAATTTAAGTTGTTTTCGAAATTCCATTTGAAATGTTTTCGTATAAAATAAATGCCTTCTTTGTTACGGACTTATTGATGTAAGTACTTATATATATATATATATATATATATATATATATATATATATATATATATATGTATATATTAATTTTTCTAGTATTTTTGCAAAATTCAACCAATTATAATGAGATTTATGTCATCTTGTAGAGATCTTTACCGAGTGTTACTTTTGATAAACCGACTCACGAAAACATGAGATACAATTTTTTTAGAGAATTTTTACTTCAAAGTTGGTACAACGCAATGCACGCCACAAATGTAAATTACATCAAAATTCCCATATGCACGTAACTCGACCTTCTGAATGTTTTCTTTCCAGAAAAAGAACACGTGATTCTCCAATTAAGTATATAAAAAGAGTATCAGTATTGGAAATGAGAGAGATTTCAAAAATCAGGCCAAATTGATTAATATACAAAAATAAATATCCGTAGCGTAATTGCGTTTGTAATCTAAGGATTGGTGGTTTGAATACATTGGTAACAATAGTAGATATAGCTGAAGACGTTTTATGTACGTGTTAATATTAAAGAAAACAGGACCAGTAAGAAATGTGTATAGTTGTGCAACGTGCTAATATTGTTGCAGAAAACTTGAAAAATATTGAATAAGAATATTTTAACTTTGAATAGACGAACAAATATCAATGAAGTGGCAAAATTAGAAAAATCTTACTTTACAAAGTTTAGTTAAATGTGGGCACATGCCATTATGAATAATTATTCTACACCACTGCCTATTTGATTTTTATCTATTTGATTTTAAAATATTCTTGTTCAGTTTCTTTCAGTTTTACATATACATCAACACATTGTGCAAGTGCACTTTGTTTTCTTTTTACTTGTTCAAATATGTATCCTGAATTATTGAAGCTGATACGTATGTATGCATATAAAGCCTACAGTAATATTTCAACGAATAATATAATACTTTTACGGGTTAATTGATTGTGATATAATCGATAATATATAATAATCCATTCTTATTTTCTCTCAAAATGCTTAATTTCATAACTATCTAAAAATCAAATTAAAAATCAATAATAGATCGAGAAGGTGATTGTTACATATTTCGTTTATTATTTATTTATAGGCGTCGGTAGGCAAGAAATGTATTTGGAATTCGATTATTCAAAGGTCGATGAGTACATCTCTTCGTCCTTGATCGTTCTGTGATAGAGAGCTTCAAGTTTCTCAAATTTCATTTCACATACGGCGTCGATACTCAATGTATTTCATGCCTAATCCTCGTTCTTTCCCTATGCACCCTTTAATACTTAGATTTTCGTCAGGTGGAATTTTGACCCGTGCCGAGTCTGTTTTTGTTTGGTATCATTTTACAACGTTTTTTCACGTAAAGTTTTCTTTTTTTTTTGCTGCCATTTTTTTATTAGTTATGGTTCCAACAGATTAAAGACTATCAGTTAGGATTTTATCATGGGATTTTTTTCATAATGTTATCAGTGTTAGCGAGAGAAATCTCAGGTGAAATAGTGCTAATTCCACTGAATATCAATCTCATACCAAAATAGAGATGGTCGGGATGGTGATAATGGTGGTGTTGATGACGAATGTTATGGTAGTGATAATGATAATGAAGATCATAAGATTACAGACCTAACATTTTCAACGAGAAATATCGATACTACGGATATAAATTGAATAGTTCTTGGGAATTGCCATATGGATAATACATATGTCATTGAAAGTACAAGATGGCCGCTATGACTGATTGAAATTGTGATTTGCAATTAAGTGGAGTACACTAGTCTGATATGGATTATCTCGATAACAAATCATACGTTTCCATAGGGCCAAATTTGTGTCTATCTCATAATTCAAAATGACTACAATGTGTGAGGTCAGTTGCTGGTGTCTACACCAGAACTATACACACTGTGTTGGTGAAAATGGTCAAAGACACCAGAGGGTCACTATGAACATTTCTGGACATGCTGGCTAGATGCAATCCGGTCCAGCTATGTCTAATGCTAATGTAAGAGGGGACATAATGAACAGTGCAAAGGAAAAAAGTTGACTTGGACCAAAGAGACCTCTGATACTGTGATGATGTGTGCTGAACAGACTTTCCCGCGATAGATCTTAGGTTTGGGCTATTGTTGTTATCGTTATGTTCAGACTTGAATTGTGTCACGACCACTTAAAAAATGGTGTCCATCTTCAACCTTCAATGGATTATTATCATTCAAATAACGATTCCTCCCAAAACAATGTATGGTAAATAAATCCAATAAGTCATGTCCTCAATATCACATAATATACATCACTTAAATGATTAATCTGTGAATAATTTTCGTTGGCAGCCATTTTTCTAATGAAGTGTCTCAGGTGATGCAATGAATATTCGTGATGACTCAATATACAAATCTTTTGGATTGCATTTGGCTATAAGTTTGCCAATCTATGTATTTTTGTCATGAAATTTTCGGGTATTTTAAAAACAAAACAGTTATATTAATATGGCATCCAAGTAGTGTTGATCAAACACCAACTCCTACCTTATTATATAGTTTATGACATATACGTAGTTTGTCTTTTTATGTAAGGTTTTATGTGTATTGTATATTGATATTATTTACAGTCCATATATATTTTTGAAATAGGGTTTATTCATATATATATATTATTGTGTCATCCACAGACAGCTATTTCAATGTATTACATCTCTTCGGTGTAGCTATTGACTTTCCAGTATCCCATCCAGTACTGCTAGGCAAAATTGAAACCTTCACTGCAGACCCAGAGGCCGATATCCTATCAATGG
Source organism: Thysanoteuthis rhombus (assembly GCA_963457665.1). Lineage (NCBI taxonomy): Eukaryota > Metazoa > Mollusca > Cephalopoda > Oegopsida > Thysanoteuthidae > Thysanoteuthis > Thysanoteuthis major. The sequence goes on along the minus strand of OY735232.1, from coordinate 22,936,440 downwards.
ACAACAGAACTGAATATACTTATTTTATGCATACATTTCTCATCTACCAGAATGCTCTATTCCTATGGAAGAGCATTGCATGAGCTTACAATGAATGAGTTACCTCACTTAATGAATGCTCAACCCTGAATAGAGGAGCATTATACATACACACACACACACACACACACACACACATATATATATATATATATATATATATATATACATATATATCTTTGTGTGTGTGTGTGTGTGTGTGGTTGTGCTATTTATTTACTCTCCCACTGATGCAAACCTGATATGGCTAAACAACCAAAGCGACCTCCGTCACGGAAGCGTCAGGACGAGCCAGACCTATTCCGTTCAGTGCAATGGAACAGAGCTGCCCCGGGGTTCCGTATTCCCAGCTGCAGGACCGAGTAATAGAAAGGGACCCAGAAGATAATGTGCGCAGTAGCACGCAGCCTCAGCATAACCTCATTGGCAAACGCATTGCACCGACAAATTCGGTCTTGATACCAACCACAACCCAATGTTCGGCCCATTCGATAGGCAAATGTCAGTACTGGCGCCTTGGTCTCTGCAGGGGAACAGATATCACACTTTAATCATGCCGGAAAGCCCAGAAAAAGGGGTGTCGTTTATTCGCTGCCCCACCACAGCAAAATATAAATTCGAGTTTAACGTGGGAAGAATAGGAAACACCCTTCCAAAAATGGCTCCAGCCGACGCGACTTTGATTGCCAAGCGACCGTAGAAGCTAAGACAACCTCCGTCACGAAAGAGGTGTGTGCTATTTATTTAATTTCCAACCATAACAAAATATGACACAAGGTCGGGGCTTTACGTGGGGAAAATGGGAGACACCTTGGGAAAACAGCTCCAGCCGACACGGCCTTGTGTGTGTGTGTGTGTGTGTGTGTGTGTGTGTGTGTGTGTGTGTGTGTGTGTGTGTGTGTGTTCTTTCATATAAATATATATAAATGCAAGTATTTTCTTCTTTTTTGCAATCAGTATTTTCTCTCTTTGTTCATTCATTTATTATTACAATAATATTATTGAAACGTGTCTTTTTGGACGTCTAATCATTTCCTTTTTTTCAGATCCTAATAAGCTTCCATATAATGTGAAACCTTGTAAAATCCGAAAATTTCATGTGTAACCTCTTCAAATCTCGTTATCTATTGGGAAATCAATTGCACTGCGCGGTCATTGGTGACTAAAGATGTACACTCCATCGTCTACTTTCAAAGCACCCAACCAACAGGCCGTAGTAACCCACTGGACTAAGCGGGGTAAGGCAGGTTCAATCCCTGATACTTGAGCCTTGCTAAAAGGCAAACGCCAACGGGTTTCGGCAATGTTCAGTCTGTTTCATAAGTGCTGAGCATTGTCCTGCGCGAGGTTCCCGGGAAAGAAAAAACACAATTTAAATTTAAGCATCATATCAATTATTTCAATTGAGCTTTTGATGTTGGTCAGTGCTAATTTAGATTGTGGCTCAAGTTGAAACCAAGGTTAAAGCTAAAAATGAATTTTAATAAGAGACAAGATTCAACTAATTTCAAGTATTAGAGAAGCATTTGAACCGATTGTATAATTAGCTGTGTTATATGTGATTCCCCATGTTCATTGATTAACTTGTCTTTTGATTTATCATATTTTTTAATCTGCTCGTCGTTTTTTGTACTTGTGTTCTTCAATTTGCTTGCTGTAGTTTCTAATTTGCTTTTCGTAGTTTCTGATTTATTTGCTATAATTTTTAATCTGCTTGTTTTACTTTTTAATTCGTTCAGATGAAGATATAGTTCAAATCAATACCAGCATGCTTTCCTGTTCGTTACACTGATCAACAGTGTTCATTCAAGCGAGCAGAAATAAATAGCAAAAAGCAAACTCTTCTTCATATTCCCACTTTCCTTACAGAAAGAAAAAAAAAAGAGAACGAAATATGTATGGAAGCACAACTTGATATTATCATTTTGATTGACTGAATTTTTGTTCGTCCTTCACAAAGTGACGTGAAATGCGTAGGCAGACAGTAATCTCTTTTGCAAAACAGTAAAAAAAAACACAAACAACCAACAAAAAAGAATTGATCATATCTGCCATCTTTGTAAAGAAGCACTGAATGACTTTCTGTAAAAATAAGTTAATAAATTAATTCAACCCTTCTAGATTTCTAAGCATCAATGTGATATATATATATATATACATATATATATATATATATATATATATATATATATATATATATAGATAGATAGATAGATAGATAGAGAGAGAGAGAGATATGTATATATATATATATATATAAATATATATATAAATAAATAAATATATATATATATATATATATATATATATATATATATATATATATATATATATATATATATATATATATATATATGGATAGATAGTGTATTTCATTTCTCTTTTTTTTTTTTGGAAAGATATACAAACAGCCAAGGTTCAAAGTCTAAACTCAGGGTTAGGTGCTTCTTTGAAAGTTTTGGAATAGGCCGTTTTTCAATCATAAACATTTTTTTTTTATGAAATATTTCACTAGTTGCTATGAAGTATCATAATACTGCTCTCTTATTTTTATTGACAGAGGTTACCTGAGTCTTGAAAAAGCCACAAGTTCGGGGCACCCGGTGAGGATAGAGCACGTTACACTGCAGGAATGGTCCGCTTGTATCTTCTGCTTCTTGTATATATGTACTTAGCTTAGCTCAGTCTTGTGCAAGGCCCCAAATGCGGTGAGAACTTAGCTTATCACAGTAGTAATATTCTACGGGTTTTTTTTTTCAGAATTTTTACTCAGCTTATTTGAGTCCGGCACATTCTTGAGATAGAATGCACATCTTTGTGAATAACCTGTATGTGTATACCTTGCAGGAATAGAAGCTGAAAAAAACGAAACCTTTTCAATGCAGAGACGGAAAGCAAATCTGATTGCTCAAGCTTTGAATAGTGAGCTAATCCGACAACCTGATCATAAATCAGAAAAAACTTGGTGACCCTGGCAGCTAACATACTAAGATTACAATCACATTCTTTTACGCTGGGTCAATCATCGAAATGAACAACATTGGACAAAAATAGTTTTAACCGTATGAATCCATTTACATAGCATCAAATGGCAATGGGCTGGTCATATAGCAATAATTGCAAGACAACTACTGGACATCACGACACTCAAAGTGGATCCCCAGAGATCACATGCGAAATCGTCACCGGCAGAATGTAATTTAAAGAGACGAATTAGACAAGTTCAGGAGGTATTGACTCCGTAACGCCTATGATAGAGAGGTCTGGTGAATCTTGGGAAAGGTTCAAGTCCATCGACAGATGATAAAGACTTGTGATGAGGAAGATGATTTGAACTATTTTATGTAATCAACAATAAAGTTACAGGTATGTCCGTGGGAGGGGCATTTATAAGAATATTCATTCTCTAAGGTAGGGGTTAGTTTGTTTAGGTGGATTTTAATCTCTAAATAAAGACTGGGAATCAAATTAGCCAACAAGTTCAAACAATTGTTTGGAGCAATTTTTGAGCATATATATATATATATATATATATATATATATATATATATATATATATATATATATAGTGTCGTCCACAGAGACCTGTTCCAGTGTATTATAACTTATCAGTGTAGCTATCCATTATCCTATCCAGTACAGCGAGGCAGTTTTGAAACCTTCGCTTCAGATCCGGAGGCCAGTGTCCTACCTCTACTCCATGGAACTGGACGGTCAATAAGGTTGAATATAAGCGATATATTTATTTAGCATATATTCCCCATCGACCAGAGTACTCTATTCCTATGGAAGAGCATTGCATAAGCTTACAATGAACGAGTTACCTCACTTAAAGAGTATATATATATATATATATATATATATATATATATATATATATATATATATATATATATATATATATATATGTATATATATATAATCATTTGTACAGTATCCTTCATCCGGATCTTCTCTCAAATTCATGTTGATTTTCTTCTGCCGTAAAGAGTTCCTCCTAATCCTATTCTCCCCATTGCCATGTGTGTGGCTTTGAGTTGGTTTCTGAATGATTTAATAACTTTCCCTATTTTTCACCTGTACGGTATAGCTGATATAACACATGGATTATACACTTTACATTTCAAGTAAATTTTTAATTTGCTTTCCAGTACGCCTGTATTCATACCTAATACTCAACAGCCAGTCGTTATGCACCGTTTTATTTCATTTTCTCTTGCTTTATCGCCTAGCCTAAGTAAACGTATTTCTCAACTTTTCCAAGTCTCCATTCTCTTATATATATATATATATATATATATATATTGTAGACATCGATATTGAAAATCCCTTTTGTCTTTGTCCTGTTCATTTTTTACCCAAAATTAATTCTTTCTTTAATTAGATCACTTTCCATGTTCTGTAGATCCTCCACAGTCTACGATACATGTGCAATATCAGCATAGAACCCTAAATTGATGATATATCTCCGTCTATGTTTACTCCCACTTTTTCCCAGCCTCTGACGGGTTTTGGGCCTATCACTGAAATGTAGCATGTAATTCAGTCAATGCAGGCCCCATTTTTCCAAGTGAGATGACGTTATTTTCCCGATAAAATCCTAAAATATCCCAAAAAAAGGGCGAACAATTGCTGTTAAGGACTCAGAAACACTCCCATAACGAATTATATCTTTATTTACATTGAATCTGCAAATAAAAGCAATTACATTAGTGATGCTTTCACTCTCAGCATTATTCTCTGTGATGTAGAAAAAAAAATTCATATGTAACAAACCAGTAGTATATTTAACAAATGAACGACATCTCTCGGGTGAATCTCGGAGATATTTTATTCAATTGCCCAAGAGATGATGTCACTAATTCGCCAATCAGAATTCTCATTAAAATGGCGCACAGATTGCAAAGATGGCGTCTGTTGGCGCTTCAGTTTAGACAGTAATTTGCAGTGAGCAGCAGTTGTGGTTGTTCGTCACCATCTGAGGCAAATAAGTGAGGCAAAAATGGAGGCGAGAACAGGAAAGATCGGGAAACAGAGTGAATGAAAAAGGAAAAGTGAAAACGACGAGGGGAAGAATGAAAGAAAAGTGATGAATGTGGAGACGGGTATATCTTTCGTAATGGTGAAAGAGTTTTTAGAAATTAAGGACGAAAAAAAAAGAAGGGAAGTGAAAAGGTCTCTGAAAACATGAAAAGTAGAAAGTGATAGCTCGAATGGGATACCACTTTCTTACCAACTTCTTTTTTCCTCTTTTCCTCACCGTTATGCTTCGTTCCCTATTTTGTTTCCTTTCTCTTAATTTCTGAACCCATCTTTCCGCCTACTTTCTATCTTTGCTTCCTACCACCGACCCACTTTTGAACACCTCCTACTTTTTTCCTTAAGTCCTTTCTTTCTTCGTCTTCCTTACATTTTCTTCCTTTTTATCCATTCTTTCATTCAACCCATCCTCAATCTCACTGTAACTTCCTTTCGTCTTCTGTCTTTCCTACTTCCTTTTACGTTTGCTTTCCTTCTTTCATTTTTACCACCCTTCATTTCTTCTTCTTATAATATTTTTCCTTCACCATTCTTCATTTAAAAAATCGTTATTCCCCATACTCGTCTTTCTTCCCTTCTTTCTTCCGACTTCTCCCCCTTCCTATCCTCATTTCTCATTTCCTTCTTACGTCCTCGTTTTTCTTTCTACTAATCTTCTCTCCTTTCTTTTCATATCCTACCATTTTCCCACTCTCTTTTTTTCTCACCTTTTTATTGCTTCGAACCTTCGATCTTTCCTTCTTTAATTGACTTTTTCTTATTTTTCCTTCATATCATCCTTCTTTTCTCCCGCGCTTTTGTCTGCCTACTTTTCTCTCTGCACCCATTCTTCCTTTTTTTACCTTATAATCATTCTTATTCTCATTATATCCACCCCCCTTACTTCTAACGTCAGATCAACCTCCCCTTCCTCCTGTTTAATCCTCCAAACTTCCCTTTCTTCTTCCTATCCTACCTTTGTTTAACCCTCCTTTGTCTATTCATCCTCTCTTCCTTCTAACCTTCCTTCATCCCGTCTTCCTTTTCTTCACACCTTCCAGTCTATCCTTCTTCGTCTTTGTTTCTTCCCATCTATCCTTCTTTTTCTCCGTTTCTTTTTGTATATCCATCCGTTTTTTTCATTTCTTCCCGTCTATCCTTCTTTTTCTCCATTTATTCTGGTGTATCCTTCTTTGTCTCCGTTCCTTCCTGCCTATTCTTCCTTGTTTCAAATTCTTACTGTCTATCCTTCTTTTCCCCCACTTCTTCCTGCCTATCTTTACTTGTCTCCGTCCTTCCTGTCTATCTTTCTTTTTCTCCATTTTTTTCTGTCAATCTTTTCTTTTTTCATTTCTTTCAGTCAATCATTCCTTTCTTTCATTTTTATGTTTATCCTTCCTTTTCTCCATTTCTCCCTGTCTATCCCCCACTTTTCTCAATTTTTTATGCCTATCCTTCCTTGTCACCGTTTTTTCTATCTATTCTTCCTTTTTCTGTTTTTTCCCTGTCTCTCCTCAATTTCTTCCAACCAAACACCTCCTCTATTCTTTCATTCATTTGGTCTTCTCTCCCTTCTCTCATTCCAAGTTTCCTCCATTCTTTCTTTACATCTAACTACATTCCTCTTTTGGATGGTTAGAAGGAAGGAAGCCATCTTCCTTCCTTCTAACCATCCACCCTTACCCCTTGGATCCTTCCCTTCTATCCTTCTTTCTTTCAATCCAAACTCCCTCCCTTCCTTCCATCTTTCCCTTTCCTTTTTATTGCTACCCTCTCCCTTTATCCTTTCTCCCTTCTCCCTTCAACCCTATCCATTAAGCCCTTCTTCCCCCCCTCTCTCCTTCCTATCTATCTCTTTCCTTCCTTCTATCTTTCCTCCCTCCCTTCTAGTGAATCCCTTTCCTTCCTTCAACCCCTCCCTCTTTCTATCCCCGTCCTTCTGTTCTTCTTTCTTCCCTTCTATCCTTCTTCCCCCCTACTATCCCATCTATCAAGCCTTTCTCCCTTTCCTCTTTATCTTATCCCCTCCCTGCCTCCCTTCTATGACCCCACCATCTTTCCCAACACTGTTATCCCTAATAATTAACCCTATTCTTAATCAACTCAACGCTGCTTTAATGACAATTACTTGATTTCAGATTAGCAAAACATTCTATTAACGAATAATCAACTGATCAAGAATTGGGGAGAAATTAACAAAATGTCTCGAGGCTTCCAGTGGTTGTTTATGGCCAACAATACAGAATACCAGAGTGGGCACTACTGCCCCCTGGGGGCACTGGAAGATGCAAAAGGGTGTTAGAAGACTTGAAGCTTTTGGAGGTGCTCAGGGACCTAAAAGGCGATGGCTTGAGAGGGGACAAAGGACAAAGAAAACCAATTGAACACCCTATCTCATGAACTTTCAGATACTTATGCTCAAATATACTTTTAGTTATAAAACGAAGACTTAAATTCGGAAAACGAATAAAAATTTTATTTCTAATCATTTTTTACTTTACGGAGGGTATGCACTGATAAGATGAATGCACTGGAAGGAGGCAGTAATCCTAAAAGGCTTAGGAAACACTACCTTAACCTGATAAGGAAATATCAAGTTATCTATAATTACAGCATGATCTATAAAACAAATTTATCAACAACAAATATCTTGTTTATTCAGATTTTCATCAGCATGAAATGATATTTCTGTTATATTCTAAACAAAAATGTTTGGTGCTCCCTTGACTGCCGACTTCAGGTTGTATTAAGCTGTTGCAAAAATAATTGCGGTTTTCCACCGATATCAAAGTGAAGTTAATAATCAAAATAAGAACCCCTGGAATGTAAACATTTTGCCTACTAGGAACAAGTCCATTTATTCTGGAAGTATAGAATCGTGGGACTATGGGACCAATAGGATTTTTCAAAGATGTTTTGAGCAGCTGTTTGGTTGTTGAAGATCTTTCATTGTAAGAACCGGTCGAAATACTTGAAAAAGTCGTAGTTGGTTGGAAAGAGGTCTGATGAATAATCTCAATGTAGGAGAGTTTTGTAACCTAGTTCGAAGTTGAATTGAAGTTGGTTGATACAGTGAGTAGTTTCCGCTGATTCCCGCCCCATTTCGAACTCGTACGACATAATTGCACGAATTTCCTTTTTTTTTCCATCTTTGATTTCTAACAGCTGCAAATAAACCAGGCTTAACATTGAGAGGAGAATGTTCACCTCAAGAAAATAGAACGAGATTTGAAATGGTATATCCTATAGTTAAATAATTCATTCCAAAATAAGCATCGAAATTTGAAATGACAAAAACCGCAATTATTTTTGCACCAACCCAATAGTACAGTTGCCCCGTCATCTGGGTATTACGAGCTCTAACCAACTATGACAGATGTTTATGAATAATGCAAATTTTACTGCATACCGGGGAGAGGATGTGCATCATTTTTCTGGATCTTGGAATATGTGATAAGTGGACTACCAGACCCAAAGTACTAACCCTACTCTCAAAGCTGGCAAGACCTTCGAATTCTGTTACAGGAGAACCCAAAGGTACACTTACTGTTGTAACATAACATCAATATTTATATTCCCCAAAAGGTCCCAACCACTTGGCTGACATCTGCGAAGGATCTAGCAGTCAACAGGACTCAGAGGGACTGTGCATCAGAAATGTGTTGACAGTTGACAGCAGTAACCAACGATAGCTAAGCTGATGACAACGATGACGTTTCACAGCGAAGAGTTGGTAACTTGTCAGACTGTTACAAACCATCAACGAAAACCGTTCCCCAAACTGTCAACATAGGTTTCTTTCAGTTTTCAAGTTGGTCTGGCTGGCTGTGTATGAATGTACCACACCTACAGGCAGCATTGATGGAGCCTGATACATTGTAAACTGAACCCTCATTAAAAAGGTTAGATTATGCAAAACCGATCCCTCCATTTGAGTTTGCTTCTTTTTTGAAAATTTGGGCTTTTCTGGTGATCACAGCTTAACGAATTCAATCATTGATCGCTCTCCATTTTCATTTTTTTCTAATTGATTACCCCCAACAAGGAATGCTACAAATATGCGTTGGTTGCGTGACATTTTTTAACGAGTGACTAATCAGACTTGTTTTTTTTAACTCCAAGTTAAAAGTAAACTGTTCAGAATAATAAATAGCTTTGATTTTTAGTGACCATCAGCTAATGACTAATGAAGAAGCTCGGTCACGGTTAAGAAGCTTATTGCTGCTATTGTTAGAAGATGAATACAGGAGATTGGTTTACATAAGAGTTAATACACTTCTTCTTCAGCCTCCATAACAGAGGCAAGATAACTGACAATGACAAAACAGTAGAAAAATGTAATCATGCTTTTGTCTAGAACCTCATATATTTTCTGATCCTAACTTATTCTGGCTCAAAAAGGACAATAATCCAAGTGATGATGATCATTTGATATTTGCTGAGCTTAGTAAGTTCTATCGATTTCAGTGAAAAAAAAAAGTTCTGGAGTTGCTTGGTAGTATATCAGTAATCGGTGCGAAAAATGCATTCAGAGAACTGAGTTCGAATTTCGGTTGATGCCGTATATATTCAATGGCGTCAATGCTCCAAGAAGGGATTTAAATCCACTGTCCCATAATAAGATCTTTCGACGAATATCTTTTCTTTGGAATACTTATAATGCAATGAAATAAAAGAGTGGATTAGAGAGAATTTGGTGTAATCACTTTCCTATTACTACGGTCCAGGTAGTAATAACTATTTAAAAACTTATTGTATTCATCGCCAACTTCTGCCAATAGTTTTTCTTACAAGTATTTCTTCCATCTTATTCACAGTTGCTTTTAATCAGATTGGAACTAGAAAATTGGCTCTCGGTGAGAATCAGATTCGCATCCTTTTTGCCCCAGAAAGCCTTTCAGGCTATTTATTGCCACATTTGACAAGGGTTGCTAAAGTAGCCATTTTATTAGAGGGGACAGGTGGGTAGATCTGTTCACAGTTTGCTCACAGCTATGTAAGTCTGGCTGATACAATTCACTAGCTCTGAAAACTGACCGGAATAAATCTTCAGCTCATTTTCTTTTAACTACCAAAATTAGTTTTAGTACGTCACCAGTTCGCAATTCTGGGTACAAAAAGGTAGGAGATGAGATCATGTGACAACCATTTGGTCAGAATGACCGAAAAATACTTCATCGTGCAACTAGCTCCAATATCCCCTAAAACATTTTAGCTATATGGTGAGCTGGCAATCGAAACATTCTGTTGATTTCAGCATTTATAGAGATAGTCTTAGCTATAAACAACAAGCATTAATGAGCAACACTATGTTGGACAAGAGGGGCGCTAATACGTTACACCATACAGCACAAAGCAAAATAGGGTTAGAAGAATGGATTATGCTGATGAATGATGAGCGAACTTCATCTGAGAAATACTCAAAGAATTATTACATTAAAATAAATGAATACATGTATAAAAACCAACGCTTACCAACGTAGATTTGAAATTATGACCAAGTGAATGATAGCCGGCTCTCTTACCAACTGAGTAAAAATTACAATATCTACGAAAAGACTCCAGTTTGGTACTCCTTTGAATTCTAGCCAGGTTGTTACAAAAATGATTGCAGTTAGAATGGAATAAATCCTTGTGTACGTGTAAGACACAATGAATTATTCCATTTCTATAAATGAATAAATTTACACTTATAAAAAAACTTATACTTATGTTAATTATCATATATTGAATACAAACGTCACAGTAATTATCTCCAGTCAGGATAGAAGTAAGAAGTTTGACCCTGCAGTAGTCAGGCTTCTCATAATGTTATTTGAAAGTCTGAGATACAGTCTTGTCATTATTTCATTAATTATCCAGTCTAATGTGCTCGGCATTTGTAATTTGGATGGCTTCGATCTAGCCAGTGCATTCCCCGACCCTCCTTGTATTGATAGAAAGTTCAAGATGAAACACTTACATTACTCCAGTGAGTGACAGATTCTAATAAAATAAAGAGTGGGATTTTCTTGGTTCACTGTCCGCAATCATCGGCTGTTCCACTTGAATGTAACAATTTTGCAAATAAAAAGATTCTCCTACCCAATATTTGAAACAATAGACCCCTCTACTGTATTTTTTAATTTCTTTTTTTAGATAACATCTAATAGAATGTAAATAAACGTAGTCACTGCTTTTTAACTGTTCACTATAGGCAACGTTTTTACTTTTCGAGAAAAATAAACGAAAAGCAAATAAGGTGTTTAACTTCTGATTTTTTTTTTGTAGCGAGCAATTATCGTGGTACCCTTTCCCTCTTCCTTCTACACCCCCATTCTCGTGTACCACTCACCACCATAACCTCTGTTGACATATTTTGGGGTCAGGGAACGTTCAAACGTTTCAATTATAAATTGAAACAGTCATGTTTCATGAATGTCAGATAATCGATGGATATCAAGACTCACAACATCGACTATTGACAAGACTAGAGATCACTTGCGAAACTGTGACCGGCAGAATATTATATGGTGAGACAAAC
>OY735232.1:22882359-22919859 GCA_963457665.1 Thysanoteuthis rhombus | reverse complement strand
CAAAGTTTGAAAAGCTATCGTCCAGCCGTTCTTAATTATATCAAACACGCTCCACTGGCCACTGTCATTGAATGATTCTAAAACTTTCCTCTCTCGTGACAGCCGTCTTTCACCAACGGCATCGTTGGGTTCCACACGCTTGGTTGGAGCCAAGTGACAAGCACTTGCAACAGTCACTTCTCTATCATTAGGAGTCGAGCGTTCCTTGAAGAAGTCTTGTGCGCGCGTCAGAATTTCATGATTTGCTTCCTTGATTGATTAGCATTGGGTGAAGAAAAGAAGTGGACCATTCTGGCAACTTCAGTCATTATTCTTTGAGTAGCCAGTCACTTTAGTAAAAGAGGAAAATTCATAAAGACTGGAAGAATCCTATCGTCATTCCTACGTTTTCAGTTAGCCAAATAATTTTAATTAAGATAATAAGATGCTATACCATGTTTCATGTGATGGGATATATATATATATATATATATATATATATATATATATATATATATATATATATATTATTTCCCGAAACCATGCTATGGTAAGCAACTGAATATCCTCTCAAGATAAATTCACCTGTAATTTTTGTGCAAATGCAGGAACAAGAGAGTGAATTTCAATTTGCATAGAAAGATCGTTTACATCAATAAATAGCTTTAAATACACACACAAACACACACGCACGCACACACACACACACACACACACACACACATATATATATACGTATATATATATATATATATATATATATATATATATCAATAATATACATATAGTATACATAAACATAGAAAAAAAAACCCAGAGAATTGAATAGTTGTCAGTTGATTGCAATGACTGTGAAACCGATCAGTAACAAAATTGTAAATATCCATTTACTTTTTACTGCCATCAACTTAGAATATTACAACAGATCAGATGAACCAAACGCTTGAAACAGTATGTGTATATATATACATATATATATATATATATATATATATATATATATATATATATATATATATATATATATATATATTGTGTTATGTCATATAGAAAATCTTTTTTGAAATCATCACCCGTTATAACATTGTGAATGTACCGGTTTTTTCAATCACTTATTTTATTTATGTTGCTTATTCCAAATAGTACCATTGAAGAAGCATCTTTCTCACGACTTTTTCAAGGTACGTTGTATTTCCAAAAAATATTTTTCAATAAATGAATTAAAAAACGATGTCAAAAAAATGCCGAATCCACAGTCATTTGAACTTTATAATTATAATATAGTTTAATATAGTTCCTCGATGCAGATTCGTAGCAGGACCATTTCATTGTTCCATTGCTCTGTGAAAAAACACAGCTTTCACAACACAATGAGATTGATGCTCGAATGAGACCGACGTGTGATGCAATCATTCCAAGTGCCTACTACTGATACATCTGTGTACAGTGTTGCCGTGTGGCTAATATTGAAGCACAAAAATTTACCTAAGTTATCATCCATCCTGAAACTTCCTGTATTTTAGATTCGAGGTAATATAAGAATGCCAATACAAGGAGACGTATCTGTATTTGATTTCATGTGATCTGTGGTTCATGAAGCAGGAAAAATGCAAAAGATTTTTTACTGAAGATGATCTTCGCCCATACTCTTCAGTTGTGCTAAATACTGCTTCTTTTAGATACATTCTCCTTGTTTTTTTTTCTCGTTTGGATTTACTTTGAGATTTGTAATTTTGCATTGGAATATGTCTTATCATTCAAAATTGCCAGTTTTGTATTTCTCTTAATCCAGAATATAAGACTGTATATATATATATATATATATATATATATATATATATATATATATATATATATATATATATATATATATATATATATATATATATATATATATTATATATATATATGTATATATATATATATATATATATATATATATATATATATAGTAGGTTGTGGATTTGCTTCACAAACTAGCTCATGTTTCAGCCCTCTTTGGGCCTCATCAGGTGAATATTCTCTGATGAGGCTGAAACATGAAATAGTTTGTGTAGCAAATTAACAACCTACTATTTATTTCCTGCTCTACTCTAAAATAACTCAACTCCATGAGTAAAATGTTGTACGTATCGAGCACTCTATGAAATAAATCCATTACATCTCAGAAGTGGCTTTATATTATTGATATATTATCATATTATCTGATACTGCTATCCTGATGTGTACTACATATACTGTTTATATATATATATATATATATATATATATATATATATATATATATATATATATATATATAAATATATATATATATAGGTGTGTGTGGGTGTATATGTGACATTTATTTATGCCACATCTCTGCATATGTATATAGGTACATACTAAATTTCAGCATCCTGCATATATAATTATGGTCAACAACGGAGAAAAATCGTTAGAAATGACAAAAATGATATACGGTGACCTCGAATGATCCCCAGTATCAAAATCATCTTTCTAAATATATCGGTCATGGAATTTTTACCTATGTGCCAAATTTCAGATTCAGAAGTGTGAAATTGTAACTAACAACTCGGGAAAATGGCTGGAAATTACCTCAGGTGACCTCAAATACCTTCTGCGTTCAATGTAGCATTTTCTATGACCTCTGCCAAGAATAGATTTACCCCAATGTGAGGAATGACCGCTGCTGACCTCATATGACCTCGGATCAACTTCGCATTGCATATGACCTTATTCATTGAAAGATTCACCTCTATGACTAATTTTAGTTTCATAGGTGCAAAATCGTGACCGAAAACTTAGGAAATGGTTTTTAAAATGACGAGGAATTATACTGGTGACTTTTAATCACCTCACAAGTCGAAATCACGTATATTGCAAATCTGTGCGGTGACAGGATGTACCTAATAGGCCTCGTACTTTTGAAGGAGACTAGACACAAACAAACAAACAAACAAAATGCTCAAATACTGAAATAAGTATGCATTTGCATTGTGTGTTTGTACAGCAAACTTGTTTTTTGTCACTTAAAAATTCAATTCTATTTAAAAGTATTTTACAAACATTTAGCCTCCTGAACCACAAAACGCTACGAATTGTTATATTGATTGCAACAAAATATGTTTTTTCTTGCTTAAGGCTCCATTTTCTCACCCCCATAACCAAGCAATTTGACAACAAAAGTCAGTTTGTTCAAAATCATCATCCCCACACGCATACACACACACACGCACACACACACACACACGCACACACACACACACACGCTCACGTCTCAATATATTTTTCTGTTCAGTTTTTCCATTCGATCTCTCGTCTTGACGAATGAATTTTCGAAAAACTGGGTTCTGTTTATGTGAGATATGTTCGAAAATAATTCTATTCGTACAGTTCGAGTGCTTTCGAAAAACGTTGATCAATATCAAAACGAGAGTGAATTGTTAGATATTTAAAGTCCTAGAATTGTGATGCAGTATTGAAATCAGTGTCTATTGAGAACGTCGTAATTTTGCCAATGTGCGTTTTATTATGTGCTTGTGACGTAATTTATGTTTAGCAATGTTAAAACATTTCAAGATTCCAGTCTTGAAATCGAAAGATATTTTGTTTATTGTGATTACTTTTTTTATGGAGTTTGTTTTTATTTTTTGCATCTTCTTCAACGGGTGATATTTTATAAAATGTTGATATTTTTCTTCTATGAACTCATATATATTGCTGATATATGTAGCCGATATATATAGCTGATATATATATACATATATATATATATATATATATATATATATATATATATATATATATATATATATATATATGTATATATCAGTATTTGTTAGCCCATGGTAGAAAATACTAGAAGTTTATATAAATTCACTCGCCAACAGGAAAAATTGAATAAAAAAAAACTTAACGGGAAAATCTTGTCTGTCAAATTCAATAATACTTGTTAAAAAAATCTGCTGTACAAATACACACGCTCATTCTCGCATATATATATATATATATACATATATATACATATATATATATATATATATATATATATATATATATATATATATATATATATGTGTGTGTGTGTGTGTGCGTGTGTGTATATATATATATATATATACATATATACATATATATATATATATATATATATATATATATATATATATATATATATACATATATATATATGCAACAATATCTGTGTTCGGTCGGTTTTATTATTTTCTAGTTAACTCACTCACTTCCCTCTATCTCCCTCCCCTTTCTCTCTCCATTTCTATTGTCAAACTTGTAAAACTCTGGAATTTATTATTCTACCATAACAAACAAGAACAGCGATTAGAACAAGAACAATCCTCAACAAATATAGGGTAGTAAAACTAATATGGGGAGTGTCGACAGTGCAGAATTATGCAACCTTGTAAGAATATTCATGATAACCACCTTATCAAAGCAGATAAATGAAAATGACACTGGACTGTACAGGGATTGATTGACTTACAATCTAGAGAAAATTCGTCGGACTAAAAACCGAGAGAATAAGAAAAGACATCATGAAACCCTCAAACTTATAGTATTTCAAATTGACATTAAAACCCAACCAAAAGTAGATTTCCTGAATGTAACATTCAACCTACCAAAAATAACTTAACAAATATTCAAAAGGGAGCACAATTAACCAATATGCATGAAAACCTTTTCAATCACCCACTTTCAATGATCAAACCAATTGCTAAGTCCATCAGCTGCATACAATCAAACAATTTGTCAAATAAAGCAAATTTGATGATGCAAAATAATGATATGAAGCATTAGGGAACAGCATAATTTTTACAACATTAACATTCATCCCATGCAGAAAGAAGAAAATAATAGAAAAAGAAACAGTAGTTTAATCCAGCATATATTGATACTGTCAGAACAAATATAGGCAGGGTATCCCTGAGTTTACTCTATAAACACTTCCAAAGAACAAGCAAATTAATCGAAATATTTAACGGATACATACGAAAGGTTTTTTGATATTTGTGTATCATTAAGAATTATTATCATCACAAACAACAAAGAAATACCCGGAGTATCCACAAGTAATTGTGGCCAAAACAACACCATAACTTAGAGGAAAATTGCCTGCAAAACTGTTTTGGATACCAAGCAACCATCAAATTTTGAAGAAAAAGGAAAAACCTAATCAGGAATGACAGAAGAAACATTTAAAGAAAGGAGTTGCCAAATAATAGACGTGGCTGTGTCTGCAGACAACAGAGAGAATAGGAAAGAGAGTGAAAGCTTACAAAATACCAGGACTTAGCAAGGGAACTGAAGAAGATGTGAAATATGAAAGTCAAGTGCACTCGGAACCGTACTTGAGACGTTGAAAGGTAGACTGAAGAACTAAGGAAAGAAGGAAGGACCAAAACTATGCAGACCACAGCACTGCTGGGGACTGCTTAGATACAGAGGAGTGTGCTACAAATATGAGATCTACAACCCAAGCTGTTAGCAGTGGCCTAAGAGAAAAGAGGAGAAAGGAGGAAGAAAAACAATAAAAACACACAGCACAATGCACGCTACAGATGGCGTTGAAGGTAAGAACTGCAGCGCTACTGTGATAGATGAAGGCAATATGAGAGGAGCGCTGAAGACTTGAGGGACTTACCGTCAATCAGTGATAACCGGCGGGCAACTGGTGTGACACTGTAATCCACAGCATTGTTGTGGACTGTGAAAGTGTGAAGAGGGGTGCTGGGGACTTGGGGAGACTTTCTGTCACTCAGTCCCCGGCGGTGATTGGGAAATAATAATAATAATAATAATAATAATAATAATAATAATAATAATAATAATAATAATAATAATAATAATAATAATAATAATAATAATAATATAAACTGAGTAAACAAATGGGATTTAACCATGCAGATAAGTGGTATCAGCACAAATTAGAGGCAGCCCTGGAGAATGGCGACCACAAATTACTCTGGGACTTTGACATCCAAACTGACCACCTCATCCAGGCAAGAAGACCGGACTTGGTAATTGTAGACAAGATGAGGAAGACCTGCCAAATAGTAGACGTGGCTGTACCTGCAGACCATAGAGTAAAGAGGAAGGAGAGTGAAAAACTGGAAAAATACCAGGATCTAGCGGGAGAACTGAAAAAGATGTGGAATATGAAAGCCAGGGTACTGCCAGTCATAGTGGGCGCACTAGGAACTGTCCCGAAGATACTGCGGGCGAGACTGGAGGAGATCGGGGTAGAGGGAAGGATTGAGACCGTACAGACCACAGCACTGCTTGGAACTGTGCAGATACTGAGGAAAGTGCTAGAAATATAAAGACTGCAACACTAATTGTCAACAGTGACCCAACAGAGGAAGGGAAATGAAAGCAGAAACGTAAACCACAGTACTGGCATGATAGGCAAAGGAGAGAAAAGATGATGGCTGAAGACCTGGGGAGACTTATTGTCACTCAGCCTTCAGCAATGACCATTGGGCAAGTGGTGTGAAACTGTAAACTGCAGTATTACTGTAGAATATGAGAACTAGGAGAGAAGGGCTGGAGACTTGAGGAGACCTGCTGTCACTCAAACTCCAGCGGTAACCACCAGGCAACTGGTGTGAGATTGCAAATAATACAGGACCTAGCAAGAGAATTGAGGAAGATGTGGAACATGAAAGCCAGGGTAGTACCAGTCATAGTGGGCGCACTAGGAACTGTCCCAAAAATGCTGAGGGTGAGACTGGAGGGGATCAGGATTAGGGGAAGGATTGAGACCGTACAAACCACAGCACTACTGGGAACTGCACGGATACTGAGGAAAGTGCAAGAAATATAAGGACTGCAACGAATTGTGGCTCTGACATGATAGGTGAAAGAGAGAGAAGACGTTAGCTGTAGACCTGACGAGACTCATTGTCACTCAGCCTTCAGCGATAACCACTGGGCAACAGGTGTGAGACTGTAAATCGCAGTATTACTGCGACCAATGAGTATTAGGAGAGGAGGGCTGGAGACTTGGGGAGACTTGCTGTCACTCAAACTCCAGCAGTTACCACCAGGCAACTGGTGTGAGATTGCAAATAATAATAATAATAATAATAATAATAATAATAATAATAATAATAATAATAATAATAATACCAAACCACCATTCAATATCATCAATGCTAACCAATCCTAAACTTGCACCATTTCCAAAACTTGCTCACAGAACCATCAATGAAATAAAACTCAGAACATAAATTGAAAAAAAACAACACCCAGCCCAGCTCCTCATCGTGATAACAAAACAAAACGCCAGGAACAAACGACATCACATTCAGCATAAATACCAATCAATCATAGGCAGCAAGCAAACAGACCAATTAAGCACTGACCTGAAATGGCTAACGACCATAACAAGGACAGAGAGAGAGAGAGAGAGAGAAAGGGGAGACAGAGAAGGAGATATCAACACACACATACACTTGAAAAACACGGAGAGAAACATAGAAAAATATGAAAGAATAACCAACTAAAAATAACAGTTGTACACAGAGGGAAATGAAAATACAACAACAGTTGTCCGTTGATCGCAATGACGTGAGACTGATAGGTCACAAAAAACTGCAAATATCCGTTTGTTAATATATACATATATATATGACAGAAACATAAGTGTACTTTTGAAGCAATTCTACATTCTACTACATATATATATACGTTGTGCACACACATATACATATATATGTACATAGATATACGCATATATGTGTATACATACACATGTATAAAATTGCATATATGTATGTATACACGCAAAAACATATACAAACACATATATGTATATATATGCATATATAATTATACATTAGTATGCATATACATACATATACACACGCACATCCACAATACACATATATATATATATATATATATATATATATATATATACTCACTGTATCATCCATAGACAGCTGTTTTGTTGTATTACAACTTTTCAGTGTGGCTACAGACTTCCCATTATCCCATCCCGTACCACGAGGCAGGATTAGCGGCGATTTTTCTTTGATATATTTCTAATAAAACTGATGGTGCTGCCGAAAGTGCTTAATCTTTTGATCAATATGTTCATTGAAAGCAATTGTATGAAAACACATGAAGATTCCTGTGATACCGAAACGAAGCTTATTTTCTATCATGTTCAATGGAATACACACAAACACACACACACACACACACACATACACACAGAGGCGTACAGACAGACAGCCGACCAAAGACCGAATGTATATATATATATATATATATATATATATATTTATGTATATATATATATGTATGTATATATATATATATATATATATATATATATATATATATATATATATATATATGTATATATATATAAATATATATATGTACATATAACTGTTTGATGTGAAGTTTATCTCTTACATCTAAATGGAATTTTGGGGACGTATTCCCGTCGAAAATCATCTTCCTGGCGCGATCATAGGTTACAAACTGACACTTGAAGTACCAAAAGTACTAAAATTTACAAATGTACTGAATATAGATGTGAACTACATGTGAAAAGAGTAAAAGGAATAAGTTGAATAAATTGTAAATTGTCGATTTTTCGATAACAATCAAGAGAAGTGAGGTTGAGGCTTCCATACTTTGGAAGTATAAACTCTTGAATCCCCAGAAATGGTTTCCACCTCAAACAGATTGGAGAAAGCATGTTTCGATATCATTGAAATTAGTATAGTCGATTCTTTCTTTCATTTAATGTTATTCTCTATATTTTTCTATTTTTCATTTTTATAGTCTCATATCCACTCCAAATAACAAAACGAAGAAGATACTTCTCTCATACTTTGTTTGATCATAAAAAAGCACCAAAAAAAAAAGCGGATGCAACACTGGGGACTAATTTAGCAAACACTTACATCGTAAATTGAAACACCTGGTAAAAAGCTTTTTTAGATTGTGGTGGTGGTGGTATGTTGAAAAAATGTTCTTACAAGACTAAATAAGGAGTAAAGGTTTGGATATTTATCCTCTTAGCTCCATTGTAGGACTTGTACATGTGATACATACATACATACGTACTTAGCAATCAAGACAGACCCACCTGAAAACTGAAGAAATCTGCTCTGATAGTCTTGGTGACAGTTTTGGTTGACGGTTTCTAATTAGTTCATATCACAATGCAAGCGAGTTAATTGGGTGTATTTCGACTTCCATATTTCGGAATACTGATGTATGGAAACATCTCTCAATCAAAAAATATCTGGTACTGCTGAAAACTTTGAGCAGGCCAGGCCCACCTTTCTTCCAGAAGACATTGAAATGCGTTGAAAACTTTCGGAAATATTGTGTGGACAGACAACAGACAAACATGAGTTGATACATATACCTCTAGGTGCTTTCTTGGCGGAGGCCAAAAACGTTGTTCAATAAAATATATTTTATTTTAGTTACCCTCGGACAGTTTTTCCCTACTCTTCACAAAATGTTGATGCCCATCCAAAGTTTAAAAAACGCATTGGAAGATTTATATGCAGAATATGGCGGCTATCTCAACAAAAAAAATCTATTTATCTATTATTTATTGTTTGCCAACTCTAAATACGTATGTTTACGCGTCAACTTTGAAATAAATGTAAAATTCATAAAGTCACTATTACATGTACATAGGTATAAATAATATTCACTATCGAATACAATATACAAATCAGATTCTCTTGAAAACTTTCACACACACACACACAAACAAATACACAAATGTGCAGACAGACAGTCGACCAAAGAGAAATCTGTTGCCAACTTGACTGGTTGGTCGGTTTGGTCATTCATGGTGCGACGGTGATTCAAAATATGCACTAAATTACCGAGACTGTTTCGACCAGTACGGATCGGGTCTGAAGTATTTTGCAAGTTCAAATTGTAAATTTTTGCTAATGCTAAAAAACCTGGATCTTTTAATTGAGCATTAGTAATAGTAATACATACATAGCAATATATAGGTTGAAATGCATAAATAAACAAAGATTTATAATAAACTCCTTGCTTATATATTTATTCATCACCATGATCATCATTGTCAGTCTTTTAACGTCCATCATTGGACATAGACTATCACCAGGATCCGCCACAATTCTCTATAATCGGCGTCGCAGAGCCAGTATTTTCTGAATTCGTCTAGTAAATCTCTCCATCTTGTATTCTGTCGGCTTTGGTTTCGCATGCAATATATGGGGATCCATGTTGTGAGTCATGATGTCCATCGGTTTTCTACCATTCTTGCAACATGGCCTGCCCATTGCCATTTAAGTTTTCTAATAGTTTCTATGATGTCTCAGAAACCTGTTTCCTTCCTGATATACTGTGCTGTCTTGTTATTCCTCTGTATACGGTGGTGCATGATCCTCTCATGCGCGGTTTCTTTATAAATACTAGAGATGAGCTCCACTAGTACTTGTGCCAGAATCCAACCTTAAAGGATTTACTTTCATGCCTTCCTCTTTCACACGTGTACCAGAAACCACCTTCTCCCTCCTAAAGCCTAAACGTAATAGTTCCATGTGTACACATTTTAGTCTTACAGACGTAAAATCATTCACTAATATCGTTCATCATTATTCATATACACATATACATATGCATGTGTTTATTTATATATATATATATATATATATATGAATGTGTGTGTGTGTGTGTTTGAGTGTGCATGTGTGTTTGTGTGGGCAAATCAATATTGATATCCAACATATGAATTTAATAACAATTTTTGAAGTGAGAAGTTTATTTCGGTTTTCACGGTATATGCATCAGCACAACAAAATGTATATCCATCGATTCGAAAGCACCACGCGTCAGTCATCTATAACAAGAATTGCTGTTTAAAAGACTTTCCCTATTGTCATTGAATTTATATATATATATATATATATATATATATATATATATATATTAGACTATTTTTCTTCAAAATTTTCAAAGTCCAGCTGCAGCTGTTCAGCGTGTAAGAAACACAAAATTTCAAACATATTCAAACAGTTTCAAAGATTTCTGATTTTTGTGCATATCTTTATATTGATCAATATTGTCATAACATTTCACTAAATTTTGGATTTTCCGATTTTTGATCCCAATTCAGTCAAAGTTGAAGCTGTATAAGCCTATTGAAATGACATTTTTGAAATGCATGTGATGATTTTCCAACTTACATATATATATATATATATATATATATATATATATATATATATATATATATATATATATGTTATTGTGTCATCCACAGACAGCTGTTTCGTTGTATTACAACTCTTCTATAGACTATCCATTATCCTATCCAGTGCCACGGGGTAGGATTGAAACCTTCGCTTCAGACCCAGAGGCCACAGAATTGGGCGGTCAGTATGGTTGAATTTAAGCGATATATTTATTTAGCATAAATTCTCCATCCACCAGAGTGCTCTATTCCTATGGAAGAGTATTGCATAAGCTTACAATGAACGTGTTACCTCACTTGAAGAATGCTCAAGAATAGGGGAATAGGGGAGCAATATATATATATATATATATATATATATATATATATATATGTGTGTGTGTGTGTGTGTGTGTGTGTGTGTGTATGTGTGTGTATCCTATATGCTCTTATATAAAAGTGAAAGTATGTATGTCTTTGTACATGTGTATGTGCGTACGTAGATACGTGTGTATGTTCCAAATTGTTGGTCACAATACTGAAGGCAGGAAGCTAAACTGTTTGCACATTTTCAAATAAGCTGAATTTTCTGATTGTGCAAGTGAGTGGAGCCAATTTTTTTTCTTCAGATTTCACATTATTTCCTCATGGGGAAGGTTCACAATTTTTACTTCTCCAGCGTATTCACTCACCCACACTTTCATGGCCACGCAATCAGTTTTGCCTGTATTTAGTTATACACACCCATCTAAAATCGAAATTGCTTTCTTTGAAAGGATTTTGCCTTTTGGGCTCAATGAAACTTTTCTTTCTCTTTCTAAATTCAGGGACGGTATAAAAGACTTTAGTTATGTTGGCGTGTCGAAGGGAAAACAATTCAAGAGATGTTGACCCCGAAAGGAAGGAATCAACGAAAAGTCAAAACGTTTTTTTTTTTTTTACTGATGATTCATCTTTCTGCTCATTTTTCCCAAGAGATGAGATATTAAAAGAATTCAATTTCCCAAAAGAGGACAATATTATTTACCTTGATAGATATATATCAATGTATCAACAGACTGATATATATATATATATATATATATATATATATATATATATATATATATATATATATATATATATATATATGTATGTGTGTGTGTGTGTGTGTGCAAGAGAGAGAGAGAGAGAGAGAGAGAGAAATAAAGGGGAATCTAGGGTTTGTTCATTTTTCATTCAGAGGGATGAGACTCCATAGGAAATTAATTCGTTAAAACGGAAAAACGAGTGAAAGTTGCTATGTATGTGAGACCTCTTCGGATAGGTCATTTAAGTCTAAAATATTAGTAAAGTTAATTATATTAATTGAGAAGAGACTTACCAACGTACTCGGGATTGTTAGTCTGATCTGATTGAGGAAGTTAGCTCCTGTATAATACGTACAGATGTGATTGATATTTTCTTATTATTGAAAAATATACAATTTTCAACCCGATAGCATTAATATCACTAATAGAACCTGTATCTAAATGATAAGAAAGATCTTAGGGGTACAATGGCCACACAGATTCATCAGATTTATTTTTTTTCCTTTTTTTTCACTTTTACATTTTCCCTGAATGCCTTTCGACTTGTTTGAATTCATTTATGCTATTTTACAAGTTTTTTTGAGTTTCCTCAGTCTCAATTGCATCCAACCAAAGTGTACCAAGTATCCCCACTTGCATTTTACCAACCATCCTCATTCATATTTTTTTCATTCAATTCCAAGAAAAATATTGACAGGAGATGTTTCAAATGTTGTATATGTGCTGTTTGTGACCACATCTCACAAACAGAGACTAAGCTACCATTGACCTCACATTACATCTCCAAATAAGCATTTGTTCAACTACGTGAAAGGATTACTTATCCATGTGAAAAAGTTTTTCCTGTAAAACCTTCCAAGCTTAAACACATATCACTCGAACTTAGAAAATAGCAGAATTTTTTTGCTCAGATTGAGGCTGGATTGACTCAACCTCCCCCCTAGTTCAACTAGCCCCCGTTTCCCATAAATAGATATTGATAGACCGGTATAGTTAGACAGATATGAGCAAATATAGATGTGAAACGACCGAGTTGGTAGATTGATAGATTGCATTCATGCAGATCTATTTTAACTCAAATCCTGTTTTCAGTGTATAAATATGACTTCAATTAGGCTAATGTTGACGTGCTGCCTTTCCCTGTTCACGTAATCATCTATACTTTATTTTAGAGTTTATCCCTCAACTGTAGCATTCCCATGTTCCTGATCTTCATTTTGAATGATTAGGTAGTCTTGGCTTTGTATTATTCCCTTCAATTGCAGGGAATGTTGTACACACAATTCTTGGTCATATTTTTCCTCTAGTCTATGTTTCACTTTGGCGAGATATCTCTATAGGAGTCGGCTAACTTTTCAAATAAAATTATTCTGTACATTTGAGAAGTATTATATTTGATTCAGAACCAGTACACAATTTTAAAACAGTTGCGGCTTAAAAGGTATACCTGGAACACCTGCTGTTGCACAATAACCGAACTTGCAAGCAAAGGATGTCATCGATCTTAGCTGGTCGCATCAAAGTAGAAGGCGTGGAACTTTCATGGGTATTACCCAAAATCTACAAGTGTAAAATGATATTGTCCATCTTCAAAATCATGAGCTCCACTCATTTTAGCTGTAACAATAACATGTTTGCAGTTGTAAGTTATCTATAGAAAATTAAATTCCTCAACCACAACGATACAATGCAAAGCTATAAATCATAAATAAACACGTTTTCAACACACAAATTGATTTTCGATATTTCTGCACTTTTCCATTGACACAATAGTAAAAATTTGAAAGTAAGCGGTCTTACAGCTCAGCTTTGGAATATGAAATTACATATTACGATGTTTACGCTTACCTGAATTAAAATCAAAATCTGAAATCACGAGGAACACATACGTTTGAAAGTTATGTTTGTCTGCATGCATCCATAATTGCACTGACAGCTGCACCTTTGTATGTACAACACCTGTGACCTCCTTGCAAGATCCAAGTGACGTACAAACGGAAATTTAGAGCGACCCGAAAGGTTTGAGTTGGGAACGAAAGACTGACGAGGTGGGATGAGAGAAAGGAATTAGCATAGAAACCGTGAGTGTGTATAACCTTTGTATTTGGTCTTCAGTTGTACAGCTCAGCCAGTGCTATTCTTCCTGTTGTCGATGGAAATGCTTACATTCACTTACGCTTGTGAATAATTCGATCGAAATTGTCGTATTGAAAGGCGAAGGACAATTTTATTCATATATGTTGCATTGCTTTTGATGAGTTCTCTCTTGCTTATAAAGACGTAGAACAAACTTCCTAATTCTATTCACTTAGTCTATTTGATGACCACCTCCTCCGTTGTCAAAGTTTCCCACTCCTCTCCCTTCTCGCTTTGGTCAATGTTAAGTTCAATTCTCGTGCGACAGCGCATGTACAGCCGGTAACCCGAAAAATCCTGTTGCTCTTTCGAACGGCTTTTTCGAACCGGCGGAAAAAGATTTCAGAAACTCTTTAGCCGACATAGCTATGCGCTTATTGGCACACAGCATCAAATGACAATAAAACCTGCACTCCCACGCGAAAAAGCATTTATCAAATTAAGTTCACCGACCTGAGAGATGGTTATCTGTTAAACCAGACTGGTGCTGACAATAAGAACCTGATTCAGATACTATAAGGTAACTTCAATTCACCTACGCACATAGACTTGATTGTATGGAACATCACAAAAGAAGAAGTGAGTAATATGAGTGAGTTTTGAACTCCTGCTTACCTATGAGAACGTTGTTAGCTCAGTCGCGGGAGCAGAATCTGCGTGTAAGGCTGCTTCTGAAGTTGACAAGGGTTCGATTAACACACAACACCCATTTCTTTATCTTACACGATTCAAGTCTGCTCCTTGGCTTCCTAATGAATTGTCTTCATAATTGTCACATGCATTGGAAATAATCTGTCCATTCGTCACACAAACACACACATATATCTATGTGTGTGAGTTTGTGTGCATATATATATATATATATATATATATATATATATATATATATATATATATATATCCCCTATTTAGGGTTGAGCACTCTTTAAGTGAGGTAACTCATACATTGTTAGCTTACACAATGCTCTCCCATAGGAATAGAGCACTCAGATGGATGAGGAATTTCCGTGTGTGAATAGATATATCGCTTAAATTCGGCCTTACTGACTGTACTGGATGGGATAATGGAAAGTCTATAGCCACACTGAAGAGATGTAACACATCGAAACAGCTGTCTGTGGATGACACAATAATATATATATATATATATATATACATATATACATATATATATATATATATATATATATATATATTTCAAGCATATATATATATTTCAAGCATATATATATATATGCTTGAAATCTATATATCTTATTAATTTAGTCACCTTACATCTTAGAGGGACAAGGCAGCAACAAGCTTTGTACGATAAAGCTTCCCATTATTTAACATGATCTGTTTAGGGAATGTCACCCATTCAATTCAATAACAAGACATCTACATATCAAAAATGACAACGGGGATTCATAGCTAAGGGGGCCCAATATATAGGGTATTGAGGATAGGTCGTGTGGCCTTGGCGCAACTGGGCAACCAACCAAAGAGGAAGACACTGTGAAAGCAAAGCCAGATTTAGCATATTGTAACATTAGCTGTTTTTTCAAAACTTGCGAATATTTTTTTTAATACATCACAGAGAGATAAAGGAAAACGTGACGAGGTAGCTAATGGCGAGCCTGAAAGAAAAATTTGCATACTATTTTGAAAAGTGGAACAGACGCTGGGATAAGTATGTGAGTTCCGAAGGTGGATACTTTGAAGGGACTGAAGCATTTTTTTTCTAGGTAGGTGATTTTTTGCCTGGTAATATTAAATGGCTGGATACTTCCGGGGGAGACATCTAATAAACCAACCTATTTTTCAGACCACATTCTGGTCAATACACGCATACATTCACAATCAGTTTTGTCTATCCATCTAAAATCTAAGCTGCCTATTTTATAAGAATTTGAATCATTCTCCAAATTCATTGCTGGTGACTGTGTGAACGCTTTTAGTTACTTTGATGTCTCACAGAGAAGGGAAATGGCTTCGAGTCTTAGAGGGAAGAACTGCAACAATGGCAAAAACATCTCCTTTGCACTATAGTATCAATAGCAGCCATGAACTCCATCCTTCCTTTCATCATCATCAGCAGCAGTAGCCTTTTAGTGCCCATCGTTAGATATAGACCTTCCCCAAGATTCACCTGACCGACATGTAGTGGGCGCCAAGGAGCAAATACTTCCTGAACTTATCCAGCTCCTCACACCAACTTGTATTTTGTCGGTCACAGTTTTGCATGCTATGTATGAGTAGTGATTCTAGCGGTTATCTACTATTCTTGCAACAAGACCAGCCAAATGCCATTTAAGATTTCGTGTGGATCCTATGTTATCTGAGACTCATATTTTTCCTTTTGCGTACTGTGCTGTCTTGTGACATCGCCATGTTGTCTTGAGTACGTTACATAGTTCTCAGTTTGAGTGTCAATCTTTTGGTCAGATTCAAAGTTTCATTTCAATGACAATCGTGAGGAATGCATTGAATTACGTTTCTTTTCCCTCTTTCTTCCAACCCTTCTATTAAACTACCTAAATTTCCACCCACTGTCTATTCACATCACATAAGTCTCACTCATAATATCAATAGCAGCCTTTAGCCGATCCTATTGTTGTGAACGTTATATCAGTCAACGAAGTGACGAGTCATGGACTAGTATAGAGAAAAAACTTACTTTCTTACCTTGATTAAGTCTCAAATGTACCTAAAACGATTCCTTTGGTTCTGTGAAAGTAAGAGTCAGCAACTTCTGAAAGCCTACTGTTAATGTTTCATATCATATTTTATTTGGATATGGATCTTTCTCTTTTTGTTAACATACGACGTCCAGAGCAAAGGAAATAAAATCATATAATTTCTCATTCAATATTCAGTGTTGTAACAGAGATAATGCCAGGAATATGTCTAATGGATTCAAGCTACCAGCGAGAAGCCATGCATGGTTTATGAAATTAGAAAAAAAGACTTACACACACATGCTATAAATATATTCCCACCTACAATATATCAAGTAGATGGATATGTCAGACTGAGATGGATAGATAGAGAGAGAGAGAGAGGGGGGATATGAGCAGAGTGAGACAGATGGATACAAATAGATCGATAGAGAGATTTGAAGAAATCGAGATGGATATGAAGAGTTCAAGATAGACATGAAGAGATCAAGAGAGACAGATATGACAGATACATACATACATACATACATACATACATACATACATACTTAGGAACAGACAGGTTGGGCGGTGATCACTAAAAAATAGTTACAAACTTCAAAGAACAAGCATGAACACTGCCGGACACAAAACAAGAGACCAATTTAGGTTATCCTTACTTCGTAAATTGAATCCCCAACCAAATATCCATTTTGAGAGGAATTTTCAAAGAACAATTTTTCTTTCTCAACATGACACGCCGATAGCCAGCCACCTTGACCAACTTGAGAACTCTTTATTATGTTGATATCGAGCGTTTTGCTTGACAGTTTCTGGTAATGACCTGATAATTAGGATTATTCATTTCAGAATATCTAGATTCATGTGTGATGACCCTGATGAATACTGGTCAGCGAGGGCATCTGTCTCAAAATGACCAAAAATTGGCGAGCTCGTCTCAATTATAGAGCTGATCAAAAACTAATAACTCTACTCAATAAAATGATTGACTCTCGATAGAATTAGTAATCATATATTCGACTATTGCTATTTCAATAACAGTATGCAAACAAGGAAAACACACATGCAAGCAAAATATTAGATGTTAAATTTATTTTCTAAGAAAACTTTTTTATCACTGAAAGGTACGCACATGCTACTGATAATGGGAATCCCTTTCAAAACGTGAATAGCACATTGATTAATTCTTTTTTGATTTAATTAATCAACAAATAATATCTCCATATTTTTGCTCCTAAGTCTGTCTTATCCCATATTGTTTACACATGTATGTATATATACATATGTATTATTAAGAGATGGATATATGATTTTACTTATATGATTATGAATTGCCTTGTATTGAAACTACTTGAAATGACTCCCACGTTATAGCATGGAGAATGTATCATTTAGCCTAGAAAACATATATACATAGATGTAGTTATTGTTATCCATACATGAAGAGTGCGTGATATCGGGGCTAAAGCAGATGTAGATAGGTGTACATATGATGTTGTGACTCGGAGTTTCGTGCCTATGGTGCGACCGTCAGACCGTGTACTACTGCTGAAAGTATGCTCTCCATGTATAGGGTGTTTGAGGTCACATAAAGATGGGGGGATAAAACATTAGAAATGTTCGTTTTTTCGTTTATTTAACGCTATATTATTTATGGTTTGAAGTGAGGTTGAATGGAAAGGTTTATCTTTTAATATTCGCTTGTTCGAGTTGACTTTTGGGGACATTTGATTATTAAATCATGATCAGGGCAGGTATTGGTGTTCATATATTTTGGAGCTCGAGTAGTTCATTATTAGAATAATGATGATAATAATAATAATTATTATTATTAATAGTAGTAGTAGTAGTAGTAGTAGTAGTAGTAGTAGTAGTTATGATATTAGTATTATTGTTGTTGTTGTTAACATTATTGTTATCAAGAAAAAGAAATGATTTCCCAGCCAGGTGATCTTGATCTTTAGAGTCGTGGTGTGGCTTTAAATATCTTAGAAAAGATGTGTTTTCATGTCTGCACTTGGAAATAAGTTCTAGTCTTTTGTTGAGCAGTTTGTGTTGTTGGTAGAAGGTGATGATAGCATTTTTTTCTTCTAAGCAGAGTGTGCAGTGTTTTGAAGTGTTCCTGTACGCTGGTGCTGTTTTCTTTTTATTCCCATGTTATTTTCGATGTTTTTTTTCCGTTTTTTTTAAAGTCCCATATGTATTCTGATAGTATAGTGCTGTGTCTAGATTTTTGTTATTAAAAGATGTGTTATTTGTACAGTTCCTTTCCTTCCATTGCCTTGGTCACTCCAATATGTATTTTATCTTGTTTACCTTCGAATTTCACGGTGGCTTGATATACGGTGTTATTATGAGCAGTTACTGTTTACTCGGCATTCTGTTTTATTTCTGCACTTACAGTTGGTGGTTGCGATTGTTCGCAAAGTTTTTGTGATTTTTTTTTTGTATCATGCTTTCAATGAAACTATTGTTGATTCCCAATTTATTCTTGCTTAATCCGTCTTTGTAGTCTTTTTGATGCTGGGAAATGTTTGTTGATTAGCATAAAAAATATTTCATCCATATTCGTTTTTACTATTTTGTTGTATGGTGGATCAAACCAATTTATGTTTCTTTTTCTGTTATTATTTTTTTTGTTCTGTTCGGTCTAAATGTTAGTGTTGCTAAAAACCTGTTAGATTGTAGTATTTTCTTGATTATGGGCGTTGTGTGTTTAAAATAGTTTTTTTTTTATACATAATTGGTTGCCGTTTAGTTTTTTTATATGCCTGGTACGTGTCTTTTTGGGGGTTGAATGTTATGTTTAAAAAATCGACTTCGTTTAGAATAGTTTTAATGTCTGAAGTTTTTAAAATGTTTTCTCTATTTTTTTTTATATCTTTGGTCTGTTGCCGTTTCTTAGCATTTATAGTCCATCGTCTTGTACAGGCCTCTGTCTTCTTTGTTTGTCGCCTTACTAAGTCTATTAGTAGATATATTCCTACCAGTTTGCAAGTCTCTGGTTTGTGGTAGCAGCTCACAGTCATGTTGAAGGTTCTTTGGTCAACTTTCTTTAGTGTTCAACGATTCTTTTTTGGTTTCCCGTGATTTTATCTTCAGCAAGTGAGAAGGCTTTGTTTAGTACGAGTTCTGTGATAGTTGGGTAAAAATTCTTAATATTGAGTTATATGAAAGCACAGTTGTGTTTATTTCCTATGTTACAGAACACATAAAAATCTCTGGTGACAAGATGCATTGGTTTGTTGTTCCTTTGTTTTCATACTGTATGTGTGTGCATGTGTGTGTGTGTGTGTGCATTCATCTCTGTATGTTTGCAATTATTTTTTTCATCATTCCTTCACTGGTGAATATCAGCTCGGTTTATATATATATATGTATGTATGCATGTATGTTTGTATCTCTCTCTCTCTCTCTCTCTCCATATATATATATATATATATATATGTATATATATACGTGTGTGTGTGTGTGTGTGTTTAGGGCCGTTGGATGGATCCAGTACAATGGGGATCCTGGGTATCATGGAGGCCCGGTAGAGCCAAGGGGAGTAAAAAGGAATAAGAGTGAGAAAAAAAAACAACAAAAAAAAAACAGGGATATGGAATGATGAGATCTTTGTAAAAAAAGCAAGAAAAACTATGAAAAAGTGAGAGGAAAGGAAATACTTTGAAAAAGTTATCATTTTATATCAATAGACATAAAACAACATCTAAGTTTTGGGGTTGTTTCATAAGAAAATAAGAGTGAAATGTTCGTTCTTTTTTTCCTCGGATACATAATACAATCTCTTTCCTCAGAGCCAACTATGCTATGGCCAAAGAAGAAAAAACATCTCTTGATCATGCTTATGGCAGGGTTATCAGATAAAAAACCTGACTTTGAAACCAAACAATACACGAAAAGAGCAGACAAAACAAAATTCGAATACTTAGTCGCAAAATGTATCGTTTTGTGTTGTAAAGTGTCAACAAAGAAACGACAAAGGAAAGAAAGCAGACGACATAGGAAGAGAAAAACAACGATTTTAGATCTCAGCCATGACACGATTTTTCATCAAACGACGTTCCAGCGGAAATACAGAATATACGAACGCATACATATACATACATTCGTGCACATATGCACGTATGTGGTATATGTGTGCATATATGTGTGTATGTGGCACGTGAGCGTAAGTAGGTATGTATATATGCAAAAGTGACATTCGTTACATGCATGTATATGTTTGTCGACTATTTGTGTGATAAAATTATACATAATGTATTCTGTGTACTTAGCATTTAGCGGCCAACAAGCACAGAACAATTCACTCTTGCCGAGAAAAGTTAAATAAATTTTGAAATATAAAACAGAATTTTCCCGGAAGACGGAAAAAATGAAATCATTCAGCAAAAGTTAGAGAAAGCTTAATTTCTTGCATTGGGGTAAATGTAAACATTTTCTTACACAATCGATTTTTTTGAATGTCCATTAAATAGGATTCCGTCTAAAAATATACTTTCTATTTCCTTTTTGCCCATATAAACTTTATTTCTTCTCCGCCTACAAAGCTTCCAGAGGTGTACCAGGAGATTCGGGGGACTAGGGGGAGGACCATTGACCACTGTCATAGAGTATACCTTTGGGTGAAATTGCTGTAAGTCACATCCCTTTCTTTTATTTCATTCCCGACCATCTTAACCAGGGACTATCAAACCTTTTTCTCCACCTATGATATTCAATAGTCTTTGGTGTATCCCTTCCTAAGAATATTGGATACAATGTATAGTTACAATAGAACAGACAGGGGACATGTTGTATTCATTAGTAATTTCATTTAATTAACTGTTCTTAATGAGTTGAGTAGGCTTGATTCTCTGCAACAAGTGACACAATTCTAAGCACGGTGATAGACGCAACCGCATTCTCAATTAAGAGTTTTGCACGAAACATGTTTCCTACTGAAATAATTCTAGAGATTGGGTAAAATGTCTGGCTTACAAAACACACGGGTTGTTTATGACTGCTTTGAAAATTCCAATGTTTTTACAAACCTCGTGTTCCTGCATATTTTTCTTGCATGCCCCTGGGAGTAACCGTACCCTGGTTCGATGAACCCGGATCAAAACTTAATTTCCTTTCCGTCTGAAAAGCTTTCTGTTCAAGGAAGGCTCAGGAATAGTTCAGAAAGGACTGAATGCTTTAGTTTTGATGTCCATTGAAAATGTCATCACCTCAATGATATTTGACTCCATCTCTGAACGATTTTTCCACAAATTCCGACTAAGTTTCTAATTATTTTATATTCGAAAATAATGCATATTACGCTTTCAACATAAATTTACAATGTTTATACTTCAATATGACCTTATTGTTTAGATCTCATATAATGGTGATCATAATAGTATGGTGGTCTCCAAAATTATAACTGGTGTAGGACCCATTGTGATCTTGATTAGTCTCTGACCGACCAGTGACCGTACGATGGCTCTTCCTACAGGTTAAAAATCATTTTCTATTTGCTTGTTGCTCACTATTTACAAAAATAGTATCTTTTGTTCAAAATGTTGTTTACTATAGCCAACAATGTTCAAACAGGTATGTGCGTTATTGTCCACAGGATATCTCAGAGAGTTTTTAATGAATTTCAATGGACTGGGTTAGGATATGGACTAAGGAAGGACTAATTATTAGGTGGATCTGTGCAGACCTTACTCTTCTTCCAATGTAGTCATCATCATTATTAACCTTTTGGGCGTAGACCTTCCGTATGATTCACCAGACCTCTCTATAATGGGTGTTGCAGAACCAATACTTTCTGAACTTATCTATTCCGTCACGCCATCTTATATTTTACTGACCACATTTTCGCATATGATCTCTGAGGATCCATGTTGGGAGTTTTGATGTCCATAAGTTGCCCAACATTCTTGTAACATGACTTGCCCATTGTTATTTGAGTTCCCTGATCGAATTAACTTTTTTTAAAAGGGTCCTGCAGTCGGGAAAGAACCTGCAACCGATAGGGTAGCCAGTTTCTCTTGCCATTGAGCTAAATCGCTACCGGAAATACAAAAGACTAAATAACTGTTTTAACTCTGAATTCATATTTTGCTTATCCACAGTCCCTATTTGCTCTATTTGTCTCGGTTGCTGGTTTGATTCCTGCTGTAGCCCCATTTTCTTCAGTTGTTTATTTGATTTAAGTTATCTGGGCCAAATGATACATTCAGTCTGTAATAACGGGAGATTGCTTCAAATGAGAGTTTCAATGTGACATAACGCATTAGATGATCATTCTGTCAGGTCATATATCCATTTCTCAATAACATAATTAAGAAGAAAGGTAAATGCCTGAGAAAAGCTTTCTCTTTATCAAATTGTCTGCCAAGTATATTTTCAACGTCGTGACTCTTGTGTTGGTTTCTTTTTTCAGTTGAAAGAAGTGGATAAAATAGAAAGAGTACTTGAAATTATGGGCGTTAACTTTTGCTTGGGACTAATTAAAAAAACGCCCATGGATTTTATTGAGAGATGACTTTCAATTAATTCGGATGAAATATAAACATTTGAGGCAATTGAGGCAGTAAATGTAATTATTTGATTATTCACGTTCATCGATTCAGTTTTCTTGCTGTTGTTTTTAATTTGCATGCTCTATTTCTAATTTATTCGCCCATTTTTTTTAATTTGCTAGCTTTAAAAAAATTGTCCGCTTTATTTCTATAATATCAATTAAACTAGTTAATATCTGTGAAAAAAAAATCACAAATATACTGGTCACCGTTGCTTTCCAAAAGTAGTGAGTTTCTATAGAAGTTTTTATTTTTGTTTGTTTTTTTTTGTTTGTTTTTTGTAAGCCGAAAGGGCTCTAAGCGGAAAACAATTACCATCAATTCGTATCAGACAAAATTTTGACTCCAAAAAATGTTTAGAATTGTATGTCAAGCTGACTCGGCGGAAGTCATGATGATGGAAAGTACAAGAGACTAGGATGTAGGAAAGATAAACGGAGGGTGTGCGCTGGTTTTATAATGGCTCACTCTCTATTGTTTCTCGAAAAAGCAAAAAAAGAAATAATAGCAAAAAGCAGGTACTATTATTTTTATTCTCCCGGGTTATATTTTTCTTTACAAAAGAAACAAAATACAGGTTTCAGTGGAAGAATCCATTGTTTAAAATGACGGGTATGTGGTATTTCCTTTTAGCTCGTGTGTTATCTCCAAGTGGTAGAGTCCATGGTTACGGACAGAGAACCAAGAAAATCACACCGTTCATCAAATAAGTAGATTCAACTTCATCATTAAACCTTTACAACGCACATCAATTTGAATGGGTAGATACTTCAATTGGCTTTTATTTGAATACACACTTCCTTCCGATGTCAATCAATGAACGGTTGTTCAATTTGATGGAGAAACCTTGAGTTGTGAGATCAAACTCCTTTGTTCAAAGTTTACTCACAAAACACAACTAATTACCCACTGAAAGGTTGTCAACACCTAATCAGGGAAAAATTGTCACTTCAGATATTTACTCTCCGCCGCCAGCCGCAGCCCCGTACTGTTTGCTCTCTCCCCAAGCATGAGTTGTCGGTCAGGTTCGGTCCCTCGGCCCCAGAACATGCCACCAACTCAACCATTATTGATTGATATTGGGCGGTGGACACCTGCTGATTTAATTTGCGGCAATGGGTAAATTCTTTTTCCCTATTCATTCATTCCACAAATCCAATATCTAGTGGGCACTTTATCACTGGCCCTAATGGCGTCCCACGGGAGGGGTGACTCGGTGGCTGATCTTGGCACCTTATCAATGTTAAGAGGGGTCTTATCGATAAAATGGCAAAACTATTTGCTTACCCCGTTCCCAGTTCACACTTTAACGTGTCCGTCTGTCGGTCTGTCAAGCAGCTTGTCCGTCTGTCTGCCCGTGTGTCCGTTTATTCATCTATGTCAACACGGACCCACCCCCTACTCATGTTCGCTTCTTCAGTGAAAATGCACTTTTATAACGAACGCACAAATGGGACTCACACTGTTTGAACTCAACTGTGAATGTCCACTAGCGGACAGAATGACCCGTTTCCAAGTTTCGGCTCAATAGTATCAGTACAAGGCAGGAAGACATAACAGATGCAGACTAATTTCAAATCAGAATGAATAAGGAAAAATAAGCTCACCAGGGATACAGCGTATTTCCCGACATAGAAAAATACTATTTTTTTTCATGATACATTAACCTTGTGCCTTCAAGACCAATTATTAACATATTAGCGTATAAAATCGTCAGAAATGACGGGATTGTTTACGTACAAACAAAATATTTTTTAAAAAACACACCTTTGAGTATGAATGTGTTTACTGGAAACAAATGATGCATATATCGAACCAAATTGATCCTCTGTCGATTTTCTGCAAATCTTCATTAAAAAAATTATTTTCAAGACAATAAGGCAACCGGGGATCAGTTTATCACATCACAACAGTGAAATACCAATCCCCCACTTTATTGAAGCCCCACTTCATATACAGAGACTTTGAAGAAGGATGTAAAACATGCTCTACGTACGCAAATCTTCTTTCTCATACCATTGTATTTGGACATATGTTGGTACTATGTATAAAAAATACGGAAATTATATTTGGTCTATACACTTATGTTCTTGGGGGGTGCCTCAAAAGAAGAAGAAATCAAGCGAAGAATCACACTAGGATGGCAAGCCTTTGGCAGAGCTAGCTCAACCTTCAAAAATGATAAGATCCCATTAATCCTAAAGAGAAGGGTGTATAACCAATGCATCCTCCCAATTGTCACTTATGGAGCCGAAAATATGGAACCTAATAAAGAGACAGACCCGTAAATTGAGAACCATGCAACGTGCACATGAAAGAATAATGCTGGGCCTCACATGGAGAGACCACAAGACAGCACAGTACATCCGAGAAAAGACAAGAGTTAGGGACATCATAGAATCCATTAAAAATCTCAAATGGCAGTGGGCTGGCCATGTTGCAAGAATGGCAGACAATCGATGGATATCACGACTCTCAACATGGATCTCCCGAGACCACATGCGCAACCAAGGCTGGAAAATGTTAGATGGAGAGACGAGCTAGACAAGTTCAGGAAGTACTGGTTCCGTGACGCCCATGAAAGAGAAGTGTGTCAAATCCTTGGGAAGGTCTATGTCCAACAACTGACGCAAAAAGACTGATGATGATGATACACTTAGATATGAACATTATTCTATGATGACCCATTTTGTGTTTCTGAGCCGCAAACCATGATGGTCATTGGTACATACTCATGCATTATAATGATTTATGATTGTGTCATCCACGGGCAGCTGTTTCGTTGTGTTACAACTCTTCAGTGTGGCTATAGAGTATCCAACATACCTCCCTGTACTACGAGGTGGGATCTGAACCTTCGCTTCAGACCCAGAGGCAGACATTCTACCCTTGACCTTTGCAGAACTGGACGGTCAGTAGGACCAAATTAAGCGATATATTTACTTATGCATAATTCCCCATCTACAAAAGAGCTCCATTCCAAAGTTGAAAGAACATATATATGTACATATATTCATTTAAGTGTATGCGTGCGTGAACTCAAATACATGTATATACGTGTGCAAATAATAGACGAAAAAGCTTCCTTGAATAATGCATAGATTAACTTTCTTTGTTTACGTAGAAAACATGTGTTGACCGAAATAATGTAAATGTTTTACAAAAATACGGGAGGCAAAAATATTAATCAGCATTTGTTTTGCAGTGAGCATCATTTCCCTCTTTCTTAAAACCCAATCTCTTGTATCACCACACATCCCAACCTTCGACGACTCAGCCTAACATACAGCTTTTTAGGATCTGGGAACTTTCAGAAATATCGTCCATATAAATCAACGTACATTGATTCTTTGTTTATACGCCATTTCGGTAACGAAAGTTTCTTTTATCAAATTACTACTTTCGGATTGCGGGGCAAGGCAGTCTCCCTACTAACTCTGTTCTTCCTCTTGATTTATCGAAAGAATCCCTCTAAATATTGATAGGTTGCCAAGACCACCAGAGCTGCATTCGAACATGTTCAATTTTTTTTTTTTAAACTTCCCTGTTCACCCACCTTATACTAAATTTATCATTGTTCGTTGTTAGTTCGGAATATACATACATATGAGAAAATGGGAGTGTGTGTCTCATAAAGTGTGTAGTTTCCCTGAAACCAAAGCTTGAAAGCCTTTGACCAGTTTTTAACCTACTTTGAAGATAATCGATGCAATTTACACATCTGCTTTCAACAGTAACCAATGACCCCCGGGATTCCCAGTGTCTGCATAAAATTGTTTTGTATCCCTTCATGATTAATCTGATCCCTTTTGTTCTATTCCATCCAAAGTTTTCGCAATTAGCCCCATCTACTCCTGCATGTGTTTATATATACGTTTATCATTGCTCTACGCTTATAGCCTCATCGAAGGTGTCGTCAATTGTTAGTAAGTCCCCCTTCCAGGCATATTGAAGCTTCGTATCTCTTACAGTCCTTGATATTCCCTAAT
Source organism: Thysanoteuthis rhombus (assembly GCA_963457665.1). Taxonomy (NCBI): domain Eukaryota; kingdom Metazoa; phylum Mollusca; class Cephalopoda; order Oegopsida; family Thysanoteuthidae; genus Thysanoteuthis; species Thysanoteuthis major. Next base: position 22,892,253 of record OY735232.1, on the reverse strand, counting down.
GGGTATTCAGGTAACTTGATTGACCTAACTAGAAGCGGTGCATTCAACGTGGTTTGGCTGTAATCCCTGAGGCTGGGGTAGAGACTCCACAATCATAGTCCTTGCGCTGAGTGCTTCGAAGAGTGGCATTGAGTACCATTTTGAACGTCTTTTGTTTGAAACGGTGGTGGATTGAACTTCGACGTATCGGATCAGATATGAGCACTTCAAAAAGCTTCAAAAAGACTGACTGAGCGTTTGATTATTTTTGTCCAATACCGTTTATATGCAGAAAACATCCCTAAAAAGCTAGGGAAAAAAGATTGATTGATTACTACTGTATTTGACGGCATATAAGAACCTTCTTTTCTTTCCTCCAGAATGGCTCAAAACGTAAACGCAACCTTTGTTGGCCAGCCACACATTGACCAAAAGTTGAAAAACAGGGTGATGAATGAGATAAAATCAGGGAAAAGAGAGTTTTTGTTGATATTCCCTACTGGGTATAAAGGGATCTTATATAGAATACAGTAAAGTTTATCATGGCTTTTCTGATACTGTATATTAACAATAAAGATAGTGCTCTTGCCAACGAGAGATAATATTAGGTAATAAATATAAAATCTCAGATGATATTGAAAAGGAAGGGGTCGATATTTCAATTCTAAAAAAATAAGATACACATCAACAACATTTTATGTGGAATCATTGCCATCGACCTAAGTGTATACAAAGACAACATTACAATATCTTCCAAAATCCTTTCTGGTCTTCAAGACATTAATTTCTCAAAAATGATCAAAATGGCGACGACAGAGCTTCCGAGAAGAATTTTTCTAAGGCAATAGGAAGCCATTTTCCCTCTTGCCCATATACACTGCACAAATGCCCTCGTCTTTGAACAATCCTGTTTTATCTGCTATAACCCTCTTTATATGCCCTTCTATATTCACCCTCCTCTATTAATGGGCATGTAGTATTGACTTTGGAGTTTCGAAGTACAGCATGACCCAAGAAATTTATTGGCCCCTCCCTTTGCCCTCTGTGTTCACTGAGCCCCTCCAGACCTCGTTACGATGCTATAAAAATGTTAAGACTATCTCAGCTTCTAAGCAACGAATGCCACATACATTCTCCATAGTAAGTATTTATACATCATTGAAAATGAAGATGGCGATCTTTTCATCATCATCATCATCATCATCATCATCACCACCACCACCACCACCACCATCATCATCATCATCATCATCATCAACGTCTTTTAACCTCCATCGTTGGACATAGACCTTCCCCAGGATCCACCACATTTCTCTATTATGGGTGTTGCGGAGCCAGTATTTTCTGAACTAGTCTAGTTTATCTCTTCATTTTGTGTTTTGTCGGCCTCAGTTTCGTATGTGGTCCCCAGGGATCCATGTTGTGAGACGTGATGTTCATCGGTTGTCTTTCATTCTCGCAATATGACCAGCCCATTGCCATTTGAGTTTTCTAATGGATTCTATAATGCCTCGGGCTCACGTTTTCTTTCTGATATATTGTGCTGTCTTGCGATCTCTTCATGTGAGGTTGAGAATGATTCTCTCATGCGCACGCTGCATGTTTAATAACATAATAAGCGATGTTAACGCCAATTCATCTAAAAGTCCTTGACATAAAGATAAGTTCCGTCTAAACATTCAGAATATGTTAGCAAGAACCCAAAGTTCCTTATTCAAAGATGAGCCAAGTCCCCAGTATTTATAAGCAATCAACAACGGCTAATCACAAAGTGCTTAACACAATCCTCAAGGATTACAATGAAGATCTGAATAGGATTGAATATAAAAAAGAATACATGAAAAGGTTTCTGACTAAAAGACGTAATTGTGTAAAGCAGCTTCTGTCAACCGAGATTCTGCGAGCAGTTCTTCCGTGAGAGGTTGTTAGGAGATCTGCTAAAACTTGATGCATACTTGGAAAAAATCCCAAATGTAAAATCCTGACGCCAAAATTGATTCAAGTCAAATGTACAAATTTTCAGATAACGCTGCAACTAAATTTTACTTGAATTCAATCGAAACTAGGATGAATTATGGAATCCCGACACCTTTAATTGCACGAAAGAATATTGTGAAGAATTACCATCATGAGATTTGAAAGCTTATTATTTGAATTAGATCTTAACTGCGGTGTAATCTGGAAGTTTGCGCTTTTGACCTAAATCGATTTTGGGGTCCAGGCTCTATATTTGATCAAACTACATTTGAGCCGTCATATTTTACGATAGTTATAAATTCCGTTTTTTTTAAGGAAACAATCTTAGTTCTTATATTTCTATATAAATATATAAAGTTTGAGAAAAAACATTCAATTTATTGAAGGTAAGCCAAGTTCATCAATATTCTTTCAAGAAAACTGACTTCTATTTTGTTTTTTTAAAAATCAAACATCTTTTAGGTTTTTCGTCGATTAATTAAGGATCTTACAAAGGTCACCAAAATGAGCGGATATGTCGAAAACTGTCTCCTTGTATACTGTACAATATTGATTATTACTTTTATATTGTAATACATGTACATTTTTCAACTCTTTGATGTGTCGTTATTCGTAAAAACAATATTCCTATGATGTAATTTCAAAGGGTTTTACAATTCAACAAGGTTGAGAAAGCCTGGTCAAAAAACATTCCTCTAGTACTAAAAACTTCCGAAAGACTGACACAAGGATAAATATTGTTTGAAAAAATCATAGAATTTTTATTTTGATTGTGTCAGTCTAACAAGGGGGGTTACTTCCCAAAATAGCTTTCTGAATGATTCCATTATTATTTTCATTGTGAATGACTGGGAAAATTCTTAAAAGATAATGTGTTCAAAACCTACACGATCTCCAAGTAATGTTAGATGAACTAAACGAAGAAAGCAAAAGAGTCGGCCTACTCATGAACCTCAGTAAAACAAAAGTCATGTGCAACAATCACATCAAGAATAAAGACATAATTGTCAAAATCGGAGATGCAAAACTGGGGAAAGTAGACCACTACATCTACCTTGGACAAGGAATCTCTATGAAACCTACAAAACTGAAGAAATCAAGCAGAGAATCACCCTAGGAAGGCAAGACTTCGGTAGAGCAAGCTGAAACTTCAAAAACAAGACAATCCCAATAATCTTTAAAAAAGGAGTATACAACCAATGCATCCTCCCAATAGTTACTTATGGAGCTGAAACATGGAACCAAACCAATAGAAAAACCTGCAAACTGAGAAGTATGCAATGTGTGCATGAGAGAACGTGTGCACAATATATCAGGAAGAAAACGTGGGTCCGAGACATCATTATCTATTAGAAAACCTAAATGGCAATGGGCTGGTCATGTTGCGAGAATGAAAGACAACCGATGAACATGGATCTCCACTGACCACATGCGAAACTGACGCCGACAAAATACAAGATGAAGAGATGAACCAAACAAATTCAGAAAATACTGGCTCCGCGACACCTATGATAAAGAAATGAGTCGGATCCTGGGGAAGATTGATGTCCAATGACAATGATGCGTTGAATTATTTTTGAAAAGTTCAATATATTTTAATTTGATTGAAACAGCCTTTTGTCCCTTCCTGTAGACTCTCATAAGTTTTACAGATCTTATAGTTCTCGATATTTCCACTCCTAGGCATACTTTTAATAAAGCAACGAGCAATAGTTTAGTGAATAAAACTTATTTCACTTGAAAAAAACTTTTGGTATTAATTAATTGATAACTGTATTTATTCATAAAAAGATTAACGTGTTTAAAAAATAGGGAAAATAGTTCCTTTTATGTCAGAATCCCACCTGGTTTAATTTTATGCCGTTTTAATATTGAACCAAATGATTAATAGCTTCTAAATTATAATTTTAAAGTGTTTTTTCCTCTGTCCGAGATTATGACGCTCGCCCGCTTTATGCAATCTAATGGCAATAAACCCCAAGAGCAATCAATGTACATCTAAGCGGCTTAGATGTTTCAAATTTAAAATAAAATCAATAGAAAAAAGACTAGCGTTAAAGTCAATAATTGAACTACCATAGCATCAGGATTTGAAAAAATCTATCGGAGAATAAATATGGTCAGAAAAAATTCTATGTGGCATCACTGGCGTTTTCCATCGGAAAACATCTAAAATAGAGAAGCAAAAATGCATAGAAACATCTAGATTCTCGAGAAACTAAATTGTTATTAATTACCCGTCATAATACACCCCCGCAAAAAAAAAAAAAAGCCAAAAAAAGTGGAGTACTGATGACTATTCGTAAGCCTGTAGACAAAACAATATTACCAGGAGCGCTGGAATGCACCAATACACATATACACGCACATATAATAAAGAATATGTGGGATTTTAAGTTCGTTCCCAGTTCGTTCAGTGAATTTACATGCTTCGCTGAAAGTCATGGCTGTTATTATGCATCCATTGTATACTTAACGCTTTAATGCCTGTAAAATTGTGCAACACTGTGCAACGCGATTTTTGCTCCTGGGTAATAAGGATTATTTTCATATTGCGTATATGTAAAAAAAGTACAGGAAATAGACATTATCCCCTCCAGACTTTGCTTTTAGCAGCCAGAACAGTGATATTCAGCAGTAATTGTTCTTATTACTTCATGTAATAAAAATGTGCAAACTCACCCGTTGTCTCGTTGAAAATACGTATATTTCAAATCTTCAATGTCCTCGTCACAAAAGCAACGTTTGAAAGGAATAATAGCCATTTTCTATACTTTTCGGACGTAATCAATCAGAAAATAACACTTTAGAAAAAAACTCAAAAGAAGCATTGCACTGCAATCAACAAATGTGAATATTAAATCCAGAAGAAACCGTCTTCAGTGTTAGTTTTGTATCACCTTGCAAAACGAATGCTCTTAGCCGCTTTCCTTTATGATGAAGAGGGTGATCGATTTAGATTGTCACTAATTACAAAACGAATCTACATTTCATATCCATTTTATACATATATTTTATATACACGAACATAAAATGATGAATGCCGGTGTAATAATCAGAATCGACTCGTAACTGCATCTTATCTTTCAAATACCAAATCCCCTTCGCTAATTGGCCAGGCTGATACCCATCAATTTGCGCTGACACAAGAAGGGTGACCGGGGTCCCTAAACTTTACCCAGGTCGCTTGTTGGTCAAGCTCCTGTCAATAATGGAGATGTGCATGTTGATCCAAATTAGCTAATGCGATATGAGTCTCTTCAGACGCAGGGATCTCTTATGTAATTGTGGATTGTAGATGGGTTTGGATTGGATCGGGGAACGGGTTTCTCCGATGTATGAATGAGTCATACCATTCTGGTAATGGCCACCTCCCATTTTTACTACTTCCTCATTGGTAATCACTTAACACTGAGCTGTGTTACCATGGAAACGAGCCCTCCCCCCTGTTCATGATGAAGCACAAACGCGGTGATTGTGGGATCCACTTGCTAATCTTGAATTATTTTTTTTTTTACTGATATTGAAGCTTTTTTGGGGGGGATGATTTATTTACAATACTTGAAAAATACACATGTATGTACACGCATGCACATATTCGGACAGACAGACGGACACACACATTATTATTCATGGATCTTTGTGCAACAGTTGGGTGTAAATAATAGATATATCTATTGCGTGGGACACATGATAATTTGCTGAATTACGATCTGAAATTTCCACTGAATAATTTTCGATCGATGGGATTTATATTCCTCATTGGATTAAGAGCATTGACAAGGAAGGAGATTGTGTGCCAATTGCATTTTTCAGCATTAGGCTACAGACATATTGTTGTATGCAATTCTTGAATATACACAGGGAAACATAGATACATGTACATAATCTTTCAAATATAAGCATATTCATATTAATTTCTAGCTAGTTGGATATATATATATGTATATATATATATATATATATATATATATATATATATATATATATATATATATATATATATATATATATATATATATGTATGTATAGATAGATAGATAGATAGATAGATAGATAGATAGATAGATAGATAGATAGAATTAGAGGGAGAGGGGGATAAATAGATATAAGCTGAGATAGATAGGTAGACGAATCGATGCGCACGCACACACATACATACATACATACATACATACATACGTACATGAATTTATGAGCTGAAAGAATAAATAGATAGACATGGACCGAGCAAGATAGAGAAACGCTAGAGATTCAGTCTTACTTACCGTCCAGTTCTGTGGGGCTAAAATGTCAGCCTCTGGTTCTGGAGTGAAAGTTTCGATCCAACCTAGTGATACTGGATGGAATATTGGATAGTCTATAACCACACTGAAGAGTTGTATATATATATATATATATATATATATATATATATATATATATATATATATATATATGATGAACTGATAGATAGATAGACGAATTGAGAGAGATAGGTTGATGGATGTGAACTGAGATAGATATGAATGAGCCAAGACGCATAGATGAATTTACTTTTTGTATTGTACGCATGTACATATTTTTATGCAATTTGCTCATAGGACCCGTTCATATAAAAGTAAACAAAAAATTCGTAAAGGCAACAAATTTCATGTTCTTGAATAATTGGTAATTTTTTTCCGAGGACAAAGATCCCAGGAGTGGCATTATGAATGCTCGAATTCAACATAGAAGAGATAATCAAACTTTTTCAGGAAAAAGATAGGACAAGCTTAGCTCTTGGTTCCATAGGGAGAATTTAAATCCATCTACCCTCGAGCAACTCAACCAAATCGACTCTCATCCTTTGAACTTTTCCAACATCAACAGAGTAGCCTTAGTTGTCTTTGGTTTTATTTTAATGAAAACATTTTACCGAAATGAGATAATATTATGTTCTCCTACTGCATTTGCAAATTTGATATCAGAAAAAAAAAATTTAGAAAACGCTTCCATTATTTCCTGACCATTAACAATCCTTTTTTCCTGATTTTCATTGCATTTTTATAAGTGGAAATATGCAATGCACTGGACTTAAACATGGAATAGCCACTTCGATATTCCGGGGTTCATTTTTACTTTCTCTTCTGGTGTAAGCCTACAAAACAAGTACAAAAATTTTTTTATTTCCTTGCTCAACAGACCCCCTCTCTCTCACGCTATCTGCATCTCCCCCCCCCTCTCTCTCTCTCTCTCTGTCTATCTCTGTCTCTGTCTGTCTCTGTCTGTCTCTGTCTGTCTCTGTCTGTCTGTATCTCTCTCCCTCTCTTTCTTTCTGTCTGTCTGTCTGTCTGTCTGTCTGTCTCTCTCTATCTATCTATCTATCTATCTATCTATATATATATATATATATGTATGTATGTATGTATGTATGTATGTATGTATGTATGTATCTATCTATCTATCTATCTATCTATCTATCTATCTATATATATATATATATATATATATATATATATATATATGTGTGTGTGTGTGTGTGTGTGTGTGTGTGTGTGTGTGTGTGTGCTTTTTATAAAGCTTTGGAGCTTCAAGCACTAAACATTGAAAAACATTTTTGAAATTCTTTGTGTCACTTGTCACTTATTTCCCAATAACTGTTGATGTAATTAATGTAATTTTCTTCAGTGTTTTTCGTGTTTTGCATACACTTTGTTATTATGGCACTCTGTGTAAATTTTCTTTTGTTGGGATCATCAGTTGCTTATCGTGTTAATATTTTGGGTATTTTAAAAACAAAACAGCTTTACCAACATGGCACTCGAGATATGTTGATCAAACAACACCTCCCTTTCAGCTGTGATTGTAAAAAATAGTTCAAGTCATAGATGTCGTTTGTTATTCTATATAGAGTATTATCATAATTTATTTCATATACATGTTATTTTATATTACACATAATTTGATTATTTTTAATCATAAGGCTTACTTACGCAGGCTACAAAAAAAAAAACGACTCCTGAAGATGATGTGATTGCGAAATTGCAGTCGGGCAATTATTCCTTGAAAAATTATTCATACCAGAGTATCAGTATGTATATATATATACATATTTATATATATTTATATTTATATATATATATATATATATATATATATATATATATATATATATATACATATATATATATATACATATATATATATATATATATATATATATATATATATATATATATATATATATATATATATATATATATATATATATATAAATATATATACGTGTGTGTGTGTGAAAGAAAGACTCAGAGAGTGCAAGCGGACCCAGGTGCGTGAGCTGAACTTTGAAAATGTAGCTACTCACATTTTCTCTCCTTCAACAACCGATACCACAAAAATTATATACTTTTTTTTTCCAATTTAGTACAACATCCGGACATGAGAAGAACTGCATTTTTGATATAGTTTTTCTGCATCGTTAAGTGCTTCCTGAAAACACTGAGGAAATTTTGGCGAAATGCATCGTTTATCGATATGATGTAACACATTTGTTTTCATTCTTCCACATCTGAATTTCCATATAACAATATATATATATATATATATATATATATATATATATATATATATAACAATACATATATATATATATATATATATATATATATATATATATATATAAATATATATATATATATATATATATATATATATATATATATATATATATATATATATATATTATGAATACGTTGCCTTCACCATCTAGTTGAATATGTACATTGAAACGTCTACTTTATAAGTCATGGGCCTGATTCCTGCGGCAGCCCGATTTTCTTCAAATGTTCATTCTATTCATGCTGTCCAAACTAAATGATACCTTCAACGTGTAATAACGGATGGCAATTTTAAATTTGTAATTAATTTCGTTGGGTTATATATCCATTTCTTAATATATATATATATATATGTATATATATATATATATATATATATATATATATATATGTGTGTGTGTGTGTGTGTGCGTGTGTGTGTGTGTGTAATGTCATTTTTATACATAGATAAGACAACCAATTCAAGTTATATAAGTAACTCATTTTAAGGGGAAAAGGAAGAAAAGGCAACATATCTTACTGATAGAAAAGAGAGAGTTAAAACATTTTATTTGTATGTGTGTCCATGTGTGCGTATGTACGTGTATGTTCAATATATATATATATATATATATATATATATATATATATATATATATATATATATATAGAGAGAGAGAGAGAGAGAGAGAGAGAGAGAGAGAAAGAGACTGAGTCTGTTTTTTCTTTTATTAAACATCCAACCAATTAAGAAGGATGGCTTTTCCGTTTCGAGCCAATCCTTCATTCACGAAGTGCCTGAAGAGGAAAAAATTCATCGGGCACTTATCAAATGAAAGTCACTCTATGAAATTATTAATTTTTTTTTCTTTTTCGCTATTGGTTGATCCTACCACCAGAGTGACACATCGTCCAATTAGAAAACAGAAAAGTAACACATACTCTTACGCTAACACAATTCTGACTTTCACGTACAGTTTTAGTCAAACTTGTACTTTCACTTTTCCTTCCGATCTAACTTTTACTTTCATTTTCTACTAAAAATCTCTGGATGCCTGATACGCTCGTCATGATACAATATGATTCAAAAGGTTGAACATTAAATAAAACAACTGGGAAAACATAAATCGCAGGAAAGAAAAAGACAAATGGATGCAAAATCCAAATAACTAACGAGAGAGAAGAATATAGAAACAGAAGATAAACGCAAATCTAATAATAAAAAGAGAGTGCATCATATTTTATGCGAAGCCTAAGCACTAACGACGCCATACAAGTAGGATGAGAGGTACTGCTAATGTTACCAATGGATTATTAGTCGGATGCAATTACCCCTTGGGCAGTCAAGCGAATAGAAGGCCGCAAAAAAAGCCAGCAT
>OY735232.1:22854859-22877359 GCA_963457665.1 Thysanoteuthis rhombus | reverse complement strand
ACATATCAGTCTTCTTATTCCTATTCACCTATCCATCCCACTCTATTCTCATCTCTCTCTCCCCCTCTCTCTCTATTTCTATGTATATATATATATATATATATATATATATATATATATATATATATATTCATGTATAGTAATATTTATACATATAGATCCATATGTAATTGCTGATGGAAATTCCATAGTGCATTCCAAGTTTTGTTCGGATTATTGAACACATTTTTTCTGATACTGACGTTGTTAGCAATGGAGTTGTTTTGTTAATAACATCAACCAAACAAGAAAAGGGTTCAATGGTCGGAAGCAAGACACGAATGCTAATGATTCTTCTCAGAGCTTTTGACGAATCCATAATGCATCTTTGCAAGGTTATTTCACTGGCCTTATGCTCTCACACACTCATGCATGCACACATACACACACACACACGCATGTGCACACACATGCGCACATATGCATATATATATATATATATATATATATATATATATGAATTACTTTACTCAAACTTGATCATTTTTTTCTTTCTCCTCTCTCACACAGATGAAGGTAAAACTATATATATATATATATATATATATATATATATGTATGTATGTATATATATATATATATATATATATATATATATATATATATATATATATATATATAGAGAGAGAGAGAGAGAGAGAGAGAGACAAGGAGGGAGAGACATACATACAGACAGGGAAAGATATGAATAGATTGGGATAGATAGTTCAATACATTTGAGAAACTAGGATGGATTGATAGATAGATTGATGGATAGATTGATAGAAAAAAGAAAGGGAGAAAGAGTGCGAGAGAAAGAGTGAAAGTTATATAGCAAGGTGGGTAGGGAATAGATATATATATATATATATATATATATATATATATATATATATATATATAGATAGATAGATAGATAGATAGATAGATAGATAGATGAAACTACCTCATTACGAATATATGCATATATATACGCATTTTTATAGATTTCGCCCATAAAACCTGTGCATAAATTTGTTTATATAAATGGAGATAACATTTGTAACGGTAACAAATTTCATATTCTTGAATAATCGGTAATTCTGTTCCACGGACAAAGATCCGAGGAATGGCATTATGAATGCACGAATTCTACAGAGAAGAGATAATGAAAGCCTTTCAGGAGACAGATAAAGCAAGCTTAGTTCAAGTGGGAGGATTAAGATCCATTCCGACTTAAACAACCCTGCAAAATCAACTCTCATCCTTTGAACTTTTCTATCGTCAACAGTGTGGCCTTAGTTGCCGTCAATTTCATTTTATGAAAACATTTTTCCCAAATCAGATTATATCATCAAGATGAAAGAAAACACTAATCAAAAATTATCAAAAATGATTGAAAAATCGAATGATGATAATATTACCGCTATGGATGTCACAAAAGTAAAAACAAATATTGGATCGTCAGATATCACAGAAGGACGGAGGGTAGCCACGAAGCAGGGTTGCCAAACTCATTTACTAATTAGGCCAAATACAGTGTACGTACGTAATATGCAGACTAGATAACATAAACACGAGCAATTAACGATCACTCCCTAGGTGATTAAAACAAATGTAAGAAATGTGTATCTTGTCGTTGGCATACGAGCTAGATTCGGGTAAAACCAGGTGAAATTTATTGCAAACTCAGCTCTCAACACCTCCAACCAAAGGGTTTCCACCGACCAATACTTATGCTCACGCGAAGCTCTCGAAAAACTGACAAACGTGTAGGCCATAGAGTTTCAGTGGGGTTCTCGAAGCTCAGTCGGTATGAGCGGGTGTTATATTTAGACAGGTTTCCTGATGCAAGTGAGTTTGAGTTTTACCAACATCCTTTATTCCCACACGGTTTATCACTGCCTTCAAATAGTAGCCTGAGAACAATTGCGATGAAAAAAGCAAATAAAAATCAAGATGAAAGAATATATTAGTAAAACAATAATAATGACGATTAGAATATATTTCTTTTCATTACTAATTTTGAAATCATGAACCCCCCCCATGGTGACATTTCACCGTTTTTATAGGTTCGTATTTTTTATTTTACTTTTTTATGAGCGAAAAGTATTCGGGATAATTTCAATATATATTTCCAGTGATCATCATTTCAGACCGCTGAAACTCACTGTTGAATGATTTTCAATTCGTTCTATAGTGAAATAATTTATGATTAATTTCTGTAATGAAACGATGGCACAAACATTACATTATACATATTATAACCGTATTTTTTCAATAATGCTAGTTTTTATTCGAGACAACTGACAATCTTTCATATTTAACCGTACGTATTATGATTTTATGAAGCTTAGTTGAGCTTGGCACAAAGCCAGAAGAATATGTCACAATCGCCGATTCAAACTCTAGAATGGGAACTAGAAAGCTCTTCACTATATAGATACATAGCTTTTCACTTCTACAGTTGCTATGGAGAAGTTGTTTACATAAGTGCTAACTGACTCACTGCCTTCTCGGTCAACCTGGTATGCTACCGACATATACGAAGAAATCTAGCGATGGATGTGGATTCCCACCCCTAAAGTGAGAAGTAAGTTTTTTTTCCCACGTACAACGCTTCCTCATACACCTGGACCCATCATGATGTATTTCCTAGTGTCATTGATCGGTTCAAGTATTTCAACAACCAGACATACAAACCCAAATGATCGTGTCAGGGTTGATCAAGCCTCGGCACGGGCCAAGGTAGCGCTACCTTACTTACGGTTCCCCTTTCCTGATCCACAACCACCTCAAACCAATTTCTGTAGCCTCCGTATCCAACATTGACCATTTTGCCTACAAATTCCCTTGAGGACCAGCATTTTGTAGGCTTACTCATGCCCCCACTCAACAGGCTCAAATCCAGCTCTCGACCCGTTGCTTGGGTATATTTTTCCACCAGCTGAGTGTACTTTGCCTTCTTACTCTGATTGCAACCTCCTTGATACAGTCCTCTCAGGGAATAGTGAGTTCCAGGAGAATTATCTGCTTGGAAGCTTTCGAGATCAGCATTATGTTTGTCTTTATAAACAATCTCAGCCAAGATTCGAACAAGGTTCGAACATGCCATTGTATGTGATGATACGGTGCCTTCACTCTGAATTCTATTTACCAAATCATCAGTAAATACTTTTTAACCTGGTTTCTTTCGGCTTACAGTCCAATCATACTAAAAAACCCGTTTCCCCGTTTGGTCAGAGAAGTTAAGCTGCGCTGAGCCTTATCAGTACAGATATCGGCGACTGTATAGGTACATCAGTGACAGGGAGGTATTTGTAGCCTTATGCCAAACTATGCAAAGTTTAGTTAGTAACTATATTAATTAAACCCATTTTTTCTATTTCTAAACTTACATTAGATCTGTACAACTTGAACTGGTGAACGATTTGCCACGGTATGAATTAAATTGTTTTCAAGCGGGTGAAATTAGAACAATGGACAAATAGGTAATAAACCATGAAGAGTGGATGATTGATTTACTACGAAAATTACTGATTTAGTGCTCAGAAGATTATGGTGTCCGTGTAAGTGAACTGCAGACATACTTCTAAAGTATTTTATTTCATCATTGAAAGTTTAATGAGTTCAATTTCGTAATTAAAGCTCATTTCTCGGCGTTTAGCAACTATAAAGACTTCGGTGAATTTGATGATTTTCTGTGAATCTAACGCTGAAGACCTCTCTAAAAGAGTCTTCGAAAATACCGGAAATTCATAAGAAGAAAAAGCATTTCTACTTGAAGCAAAACTAGATGACGATGGTACACCAGAATTAACAAGGAAAAGGTGGTTTCTGAGCGGATTAGACAACAAATTGAGGGAAACGCAACGGAAACGTGTTTGGAAGATTTCAGAAACGATATACCAGGTACAGCAAATATCAAAAATTTCCGTTCACAACTTCTCGGCAAGTAACTCTCTTGTAGTGCAGGTGAAAGATAAGCCAGATGCCAATAGACAGAGATAATCATCAAAGTGCACCTTAATCAGCAGAATCCCACCTGGACGGACAAAGGGTGCTTCAAACTTGACGTGCCTGACTATTGCAGATTTTTTGGCATGATCCAAGTCGTAAAATATCGGGAAAGGCCGTTTGTAGGTTTAATGGTTCAGGGATTTTGATCTGGGATGGTTTTACAGGCTTTGGGCTACGCTGTCTAGTTATGTTAACGAAACTCTGACACTACTAAAGTATCGACCGATGTTAGAACTTAGCTTGATCTCAAAGCTACCAATAAAGAGAGGAGAATGGAGAAAGTTTATCTTCCAGCAAGACAATACAAGTTACCTTCCTACAAAGACAATTCTTTTGTACCTCAGTGATTGCTTTCTATCTGTAAACTACCCAGTCTCTCAAGCTCAATCCGATTGAAAATGTTTGGAGAATGATTGCAAGAGATGTGTGCACTGGCAGCACCCAATATTCAACTCTTGAGTGTCTGAAAAAGCCTATCATGGATACATAAAAGGAAATCATTCAGTCTACGCACTTTGAATCAGCGACAGACTGTGCCAGTCAGGTTTTGGGGGCAAAAAGCACGACCATAAAATATCAACTTTTTCTTTAGATAATTCTTTTGGTAATGAAAACTATTGGCTTCTTTCACTGTTTTTATAATTGTTATACATTAGATTTTTCATACTTATATTTAAAAAAAACAGTCTCCTAAAATGAGGAACAGAAATTGGATGTTACAACTATGCAGAAAATACTTAAAAACAGTCAAAACATTTTATGAAAATTTGGACTCGCTTTTGCACAAATTCCACTGAAAATCTTTAAACGTGCCTTGTTTTTACAATTAGTTGACGGAATGTTGTATTATTTCAGAACTTGAAAGGTTAATTTCGTGGTAAACTTACATAATTAAAAACATTGTTTTTTTGAATCTAAGTTTTAAAACCAACTTTATGTAAATGAGAAAAATTCTGATAATTGTTATATGCTGATGTTTTGTTGCTCCTTTTTTGTTTTTATAATTATTCATGAGATTTTCAAAAACATGAATAAAACAAACACTTAAGAAATGAGTTAATGTTTTTTTCTCATGATACAAAATAATTTATGTATAAAATTATACACAAGGGAGAGTAAGAAAATTAATCACCGAAAATAAAAGAACAATTAATCACAGATGGATGAGATTTGCTGTTACAGACACAAGGGTGAATGACACTAAAATGGTTTTAGTAGTTGTGCCTTAAACCATATCATTTTTTATTACCTATGTTAGAAACCGTCAACTAAAGCTTTCAAAATCAACAAAATCAAGTAAATAGATTTCTTCAGTTTATATGTTGGTCTTGCAGGATATATATGAATAACGTGTGCAGACCAAGACAATGGACCTAGACAGTTGGAAAAAAACGTCTTGAAAAAGTTTTGAAAATAGTGAGGGTTCAATTTAGAATATAATTTTTGCTAAATTGGACTCTTGATTAGCGTCTGGTATCATTGAAACTTGTTTTCCTTTTAATCTTTTTTTCATCGACCACGGCCCAACATGAGGGGAGACACATGAATTATTCATTGGACACCAGTTGTGCCAATTTTTTAATTCATCACCCTCAACACAGAATGCTGCCAAAAAACTTTTGTCACGAGATGGTTTCTATTGAGTGACAAACCTGGCCCGTTTCTTTGATTTGGCCAAAGCAAGGGAAAGCGATTAAATTCTCATTTCTGGAGAAAATAACATTTCGGGAAGTCGACAGCAACAGCTGTTCGTGAAAACAGCTGAAAATTAGTAAAAGAACTGGCACCGTTGCCAAGTGTGTTTTG
Source organism: Thysanoteuthis rhombus (assembly GCA_963457665.1). Classification (NCBI taxonomy): domain Eukaryota; kingdom Metazoa; phylum Mollusca; class Cephalopoda; order Oegopsida; family Thysanoteuthidae; genus Thysanoteuthis; species Thysanoteuthis major. The sequence continues at coordinate 22,871,536 of OY735232.1, read as the reverse complement.
TTATTTATAGCTGAATTTGCCTCTAAAATGGCTAAGATCGGCTAGATTTACCATTTTTAGCTAGCATTATAGCTTGAAAGGGTTATATATATATATATATATATATATATATATATATATATATATATATATGTATATATATATATATATATATGTATATATATATATGTGTGTGGGTGCGTGTGTATGTGTGTGTGAGTGTATAATCTTTTTAAGGTATAATGTTTGCTCTCTCTCTCTCTCTCTCTCTCTATATATATATATATACATATATATACATACGTATATATATATATATATATATATATATATATATATATATATACTTTACACTTCGAAACAAGAGAATGATTTATTCAAATGTAGTTCTTATTAATAGTAATTGCCAAGTATCCTTAAATCTATTGAAATCGTTGCTCTTGGCTTATACTTTGTGTACGAAAAATTTACGAAAACATTTCCCCATAACCTCTTTTGGTAAGGGCTTTTTTAGTATATGGAGAACAAGCGTTACAATTTTCATACATCTCAAGATTTTATGGCAATTAATTCTAATAAAAATTTCATTTGAAATGTTTTCTCATTTTGACCGATACTGTATATTCATTTTGTATGCATTTATTAAATGAAATAACTATATTTAGAAACTTTAGAACAAATTATTAATGAAAATCTTACATTTACTTCAATTAAACCTACCATACTTAATTGGCTACCGTAGAATTTTAATGGCTATATTGGAAAAGAAACAAGGCAGATCTAGCCGAAATATGGCTATTTCAGCAACCCTGAGTGCGAGCCATTCAGAGGTTGACACTCACACGAGATGACAGGTGACATCTTCAGTCAACCAAGAGGTTGGGAAGTCTTCCAGATGTTCCACTATAATTCGTAAGTCCTCTTCCAAAATGTGTTTTAGGAAAACAACAGATGCGAGAGAAAGGTCACGTGACGTTGGGCTTTATGTGAGATCACTCAAAATTCTCAAATGACTGCGAAACTGAGTCTCCCGATTACCTAAAAAAGATGTGTTAGTTTACCGAATCTCTCACTCAACAACTAAGGCAGAAGTCGGTATGTGTATAAGTTACTGTTTCAAACATATTTGATCTTCCACACATAATGATCAGCGATTTGTGCTTGTACTCTATTGCATTGAGGGAAGCAGCTTATCTGTGATATCGGGAAGGTAGGATTTTATGTACATCGTAATAAAGCTGAATTTAAGGAATAATAGGAATATAAAAGGTAATAAACAAACAAAAATGATTTTTTTTAAATTTGTGGTGAACGGAAGGCTATCCTAAAGATCACGACCATGTAAATCTCAATTATCCACCTTTATAAAATGCAATGTGTGTGGACGGTTATTCTCCAAGCTCTATTATCCACTTATATAAAATGCAATATGTGTAGAAGGTTATTCTCCAAGCTCACTGAAATTCAAACCTCCATTATTTACGTATAAGAAATACTATGTATACAGAAAGCTACTCTCTAAGCTCACTACAACGCAAATCTCTACTATACACCTATTTAGAATACGATATATATAGAATGCTATTCCCCAATCTCACTACTATTCAAAACGTTATTATCCTTGTAAATGAAATACAATGTATATAGATGGTTATTGTCCAAATTCACCACGATCGAAATCTCTATTATCCATGTATATAAAATGCAATGTTTATAGAAGGCTTTTCTTCAAGCTCACTACAATGCAAAGCTTTATTATATACGATTATGAAATGCTATGTGCGTCTATATATTGCATACATACTTTGATTTCTAACGACCCAGGTAAACCAATCTACAAATAAATTAGATAAAAAATTCTGTTTCTCTATATTATTCAGATTGCTGGCTTCGTCTTTATTGTTATTATGGTATGGTTTCGACCAAAATATCTTTCAGGTTTAGAATTATTTGATTTTTTCGAGGTAGAGTATTTCCATTATTTCAACCAAAACTCTTTCGAAAACTCTCGACATACGTTTCTTTTATTTTCTAATTGATCTGGCTATCTATCTACGTATGTATGGCTGCAACATTTCAACAATAATCCTTCATGTCTTTTTTGACCCCCTATAAGTATTTCAGAGGGGTTAGTGAGTAATTTGCAATGTAGTTTTTTTCTAAATTTATCCTTTAGTTGGTGTTCAGTAGTTTCACGCTTGTCTTTGAAAATTTGGACATTTTTGCTGATCAATGCCAAATAGAAAACGAGAGAAGTGACTTTTTCATTGATCACCTTTTTCCAGTTTTTTAATTGATCACCTCCAACACGACATGCTGCCAAAAAGATGTAGCATTTTTTATCGAGTGATTAACCAAACCTGTATTAACTGTTAAAATTGGTCTAGTGATTCGAAATAAAGAAGTTTTCATTCTTCTGTATCGACTCCAGTACCCGCAGAGTGGCCCTCGACTTTGGATTTGTGCCAATACAGTGATGATGATGATCATCAACCTTTTAGACCTCCCAAGGATTCGCCAGATATATCCATCATGGGCGTCACGGAGCAAGAACTTTCTGAACTTATCTAATTTACCACTCCTTCCAATATTTTGTCCACCACAGTTTCATATATCTTTTGGGATCTAAATTGTGATTCGTGATGTCCATTAGTTGTATGACATTCTTACATCATAACCAGCCCATTGACATAAGTAAACATTATATTTGTCTGGTTAGTTCCACCCCGAATTGGTTCTCCATTCCTATGTCCTCGTTTAAAACTATGCTTAGCTTTGCAAATCGTTATAAAACCAAAACCAAGTTATTAATACAATACAGTATGAAATACCTTGGTGAGTCCAGTTTTCGATGGATACCCTATTACAGGTACCTAGTGTCAAACCAAGCTAAACTGTACAAGTTACTACGGGGCCAAAACAAAATAAATCCACAAGTTGCCGTAGAAAATAATTTGGTGACTTCAGTTCTCATTGAGCGCCCCCAGTACTGTGACCTTGTGCCCAAGTAAGCCAAGATTTGTATGAGATGCTTGCGTGAGTTTTCACCGAAAAAGCAGTTTTCAACTGTGCATACATCGTCTAGTTTTGCACAACTCTAATAAATAATCATGAAACCAAAACGAAGTAAATCAACAAGATGCTGTAAAAAATAAGTTGCAAATGAATGAGTGTCAAGCAAGGCAGCCACAATTATACTGAACCTCCAATATTATTTAAGAGCACGAGTAACTTATATTCACAGCAAATTTATGACAATATGCTTCGGTGAGCACATCGGTAGTGGCTTGTATTTGGTTACTGGTAGCCAATCTCCTATTCCATATAAAATGTAGGCCTCGAATTTCATCGCTGGCACGCTCAGCACTGAAACTCTGGGAGATTAGCACGTCACGATCTTCAGGAGATTCTGGATTTATGCCAAACTATTTCAAAGCGTTGAAGTGGAGGGCCAGTTAGCTTTCCAGGCGACTGACAAGGAAATAGATCCTAACTGTGCCCATCACAAATATGACCCAGAGCTTGATTTAAATCCCTTCAAATATATTTTAGGGACAAAGCCAAATTCAGACCTTTGATATATTTATAGGCAAGCCAGTGGGGGTCCCCACTCTCTCTGAGGCTGCGATTAGTAAAGAGGTCTCGCTAGTCCCTTACGGCTACAGTGATCGCTATTCTCATTGGCTCTCCTACATATAAAATATGTCCGTAAAGTATTATATTAACCGAAGAATAGTCTACTTAGGACATAAGCGCCTTGGCCAACTTCCAAGTGCTCTCCCTGGGATCTCACACACTTATCTAAGAGTCCCATGCTCTATTTAAAATAGTCTGCAAAATTCCTCTTTCAAGATCGCCTTAAGCTGCTGCATCGCGTTCTCTTTAATCTCGTCCACAGTTTGAAATCCCCACTCCTTTCAATAGCGAAGTGCCAGAAGTGACAGGGAGGCAAATCTTGGAATGATATAATAATTTATCTATAAAAATTCTGTACAAGACGCAGTGGCTCGGTTATTGTAAATGCAACGGTCATACAGTACATGAGCTCACCAAATAGCATCCCACTGACGACTGGGTGATTCAATGGCAGAGTGACTGCTAACATACATGTAGTAGAGTCTTTTGTGATTGGTGTGCAAGTTTTATTGAAGCTGAGCAACCAGTTACCGGAATGGCTAAATACTTTTTGGATAGACCCCTCATGTGCAGTATAAAGTTAAACTTCCTTGATAACATTTGGTGTATATTATCGTGGAACGATGATCTGCGGATCTTAATTGTGAGTCGTGATGTCCTTCGGTTGTCTTAAATCCTTGCAACATAAGTAGCCAATTGCCATTTGAGTTTTCTAAGGGATTCTATGATATCTCAAAGGTGTTACTTCTCCAGTATATGTTTCTATCTTATGATCTCTTCATGTGATGTTGAGTATTGTGCTTTATGTGCACGTTGCATGGTTCTTGGTTTGAAGTTCATTTCTTTTGTTAGGTTCTATGTTTCATTATAATACATGAAAAGAAGGGGGATGCATTGCTTGAATACTCTTTGTTTTTTGAACTAATGGGATTTTTATTTTTTCGAGAGTTGAGTCCTATCTACCGAGAGCTTGTAAACCTAACGTGATTCCTCTTTTGAGGATTTCGTGCAGATCCGTCGTCCTACGTGCATATAGTAGTCTACTTTCTTCAGTTCTGCCTTTTTAATTTTGATCCTTGTGCCTTTGCTCTGTATGTCTTTTTATGCATGACCTTTGTTTTACTGGTGGAGCCGATGGGAAATTTCTGTGTGTCTATATCTATGTATGACTGTAAGTTCACAGCCACCCCCCAGGGCGTAATCTGTCACCACCCTTCACTAACTTCTGTCAGAAGGTGTATTTATGCGTATATTTCAAGGTATTTTAGGGTATTTTAGGGTATTATACAAAAGTATAATGAGATACTTGTGAACGTAACTGTTCCGTTGCACATTTACTCAATTGACGTTTAAGGACATTTTTCTAATAAAAATTTTTTGCAACCTTTTTTGTAAGCAAATGTTTACAAAAGTGCCTTTTCTAGTTCAGTTTACATATTTCGTAGTGAGTACTGTCTAATGTATGAACTGTGTCATCATTGATTTCATTATGAAAGAAGTTGTTATCTGGTAAAGAACTACTTATGAAAATAATGTGATTTTATTAAGAGGGAACTGCATCACCTTTTCCTGCAGGCGGAGGCATTTCATAATACAACCAGTTCCGTGGGAACAAGGTAAAGGCAGGTGAATCCATCGATTAGGGCATAACAGATCGGAGCGGGGATGAAGAAAGGAAGATAAGGAGGGAAGGAAAGAAGGAGAGACGGGAATGAAAGGTATCATAAAAAATAAAGTAGAAAACTGAGAGCAAGGAGAAAAATACTGGAAGAAAGGAGAGAGAGAAAGGGTCGATAGGGCAAATAATGAGAAGAGGGGTTTAGAAAAAATGCAAATAACCGGGGGCATAGAAGGGCTTTGTGAAGAAAGGGAGAAAGAAGAAGTAGAAGGAAGCGAGAGAAGTAAGGGAGGATGGACAGGAGAGAAAATGAAGGAGGGATGAAGAAATAGAGAGAGAAAAGCTGAAAAGCAGTGAGGGTAAAGGAGTGGAATGAAGTGAAAAGACAGGGAGAGAAAGAAATGGAGAAATAGAGGAGATAGGAATTAAAGGGAGGGTGAAGAAATGTAGAAAGTAAAATTGGGGAGAGTGACATAAAACATGTGGGGAGAAAAGGCAAGAAAAAAGAGAAGGGGTAGAAAATGAAGAAAAATGTGAATTACGGAATAATGAATGAATAATCCAGAGAAGAAGTGAAGAAGAAACCAAATATGATAAGATGAAAGACTGAAAAACAGATAACATCGGAAGGGAGGAAGAAAGGCAATCTTCGAGAGGAGAGATGAAGAAAGACCAAAATGAAAGAAGAAACGACGATATTGAGGACTAGGAAGGAAGGCAAATATCAGACGTAAGGTAGAATGAGGAGGGGACAACATTGAAAGAAAAATAGTTTGGACATTATCAAAAAGAAAGGAGAAAGAACGACATCGGAAGGAAAGAAAGACCACCCCGAAAGGAAAAGGACAACATCTTGGGGAAAGAAAAAAGGACAATGAAAATGGAAGACAAAATGACAACATTGAAATGAAAAAAAAATGCAAACATCATATGGGAAAGGGTGAAAGAAGGACATTAGCAAAAGGAAAATTTAAAGTATAGCATCGGAAGGAAGGAAGGAATAAAAATAAATATCGGAAGGGAAGAAGAAATACTGTATTTAAATGAAAGAAGAAAGGGATGCACCGGCAGTAAGGGTGGACAAATGAAAGAGAAAAGCCAAATGTCGAAAGGAAAGAAGAAAAGACGGCATTGGAAAGAAGAAAAGAGGGGAAAAACATTGAAAGAAAAGAATGAAATAGAAGGAAGAGAAGGAAGAGCAACGTCAAAAGGACAAAAGAAAGTCTGCATCAGATGGAAGAAAAGAATGAAGGAAAGACAATACTGAAAGCGAAAAAGGGAAGGTACAAAATCGAGAGTCAAGGAAAAAAGACAGCGCGGGAGGGATGGGGGAATGATGGAAGGAACGAAGGGAGGGCAGCATCGCAAGGAGAGAAGAAAGAACAGCATTGGAAGGAAGTGAAGGAAGGAAAGAAAGAAGGGAGGGAGGACGACTTCGACTGGAAAGCAGAAGAGTATCAAAAGGAAAGAAAGAGAGACAATATCTAAAAGAAAGTGGGAAGGACAGCATCAAAATGAAGGAGGGAAAGAAATAAGAATAGGGCAAAGGAAGGACAGAATTGAGAAGAAAAAAGAGAGTGCAATATCGAGAAGAAGGAAGGAAAGTAGGAAGAATGAAAGGAAGGAAGGAAGGAAGGAGGGAAGGAAAGAGGGCATTGAAAGGAAAGAAGAAAGAAGCGAAGAAAAAGAAACCGAAAGAAAAGTGGAATAACTCAAAAGGGAATTACACTGCTTGACCATGTGGACAAAACCAATTACTGACCGCATATCAACGGACCCGGCTGAAGAGACCGGGGACGCATATATGCAATGAAGGAATCGCCGAAATGCGATTTGGGCTGTAAGTAATAAAATAAGAATTTAATGGGGATAATCTATTACTAAACAATACCGAAAGCTGCCAATGTATTAATTGTCCACGGTTCCCGGTCGCCCTGAGAGTCCTGTGTGGCGCAGTGACCAGAGCGGGGTCTATCTCAGATAAACATTCGCCTAGAATTTGGCAGGATCTTATTGGCATTGTGCCTGGTTAGGGAACTCGGTGCCAAAAATATTAAGTTTTACAATGCGGTTATTCTGACAGGTTTCGCGAAGCTCCAAAAATTGTCACTTCTTTTGGCTAGGGGCTCACGAAATCTAGCACCCTAATGTGTGTAATCTATTATTCCTTATATTATCACGACTACAGTTTTCATCTTTGTTATTTTCAGCACAAAATTCCGGTCGATATGTTCTCAGCCTTCATTCACTTTCACTTCTATCTTCAATTCATTCATTCATTCGCTTTTCCCCTCTTTTATTTTTTTTCTCTCTTTCCTGTCTGTCTGTGTTCATTTCTGTTTTTAATTCATTCAATCATTCATTCACCCTTTCTTTCTCTTTCATTTTCCCTTTCTTTTTTTTTCTGTTTATATTAGCTTGTGCTTTTCCTTCACATTTTGTTTTTTTTTCTTTCTTTTTATATTCATTCATGCATTCTTTTTTCTTTCTCTGTTTTCCCCGGTTTTCCAATAATCATATCATCATTATCATCATCATCATCATCACCACCACCATCACCTACACCACCACCACCACCACGACCACCACCATAATCATCATCATCATCACCACCACCACCACCACCACCACCATAATCATCACCATCGCCACCACCATAATCATCACCATCATCATCATCATCAACCTGTCAGGATCTGTCGTTAGACGTAGACCTTTCGCAAAATCCTCTAGACATCTCTATCGTGGGCGTTGCGGAGCCGGTACTTTCTTAATTCATTTAGTTCGCCACGCCATCTGATGTTTAGCGGTTGTCTGACACTCTGGCAACATGACCAGCCAATTGCCATTTATGTTATTCCATCGACTCAAAGATACCTCAGACTCCTGTCTTTCCTCTAATATACTGTGCTCTCTTCTAATCTCTCCACGTGAGGGTGAGCATGATTCTCTCTTCTGCATGTTACATGGTTCTCAATTTAAACTGATGCCAACTTTGTATATCTTATTCTTCATCTTTGCAGATTTCAAGACATCTTTTCAATAGATGTTCGCTTTGATCTTCTTCTGGGAAAGTGTTACTTAACCAGGGGGCATGGTCCCCAGGAAGGGAACGGACGATCCCAAGATGGCTAGAGTCTGCAGGAAAAAGATAATTTTTCTAATTATTTTGGAATACTCTTAACAAGTGTTTACATACTATTGCTATGAACATTATGTACCAAAATTTAATTTTTTCACGTATTAACAGTATCCATGAAGAACCAATAAAGTGGTCAAAAATCTGAAGGTGTGTGTAGAGGCAAGGCCTGACTACAAATGGCGGGTTTTGGTAAAAATGTCGAAAATCACAGTTCAAAGATATGTAAGCAGCTCGAGCCTTAAAGTTAGAAATCTTAAATCAAACAAGTCTGGTTAGTCACTGAAAAAAAACCTATCACCTGACCCAAAGCTTTCGAAGGCATGCTTTGTTAGGGGTGATCAATCAGAAAATAGGGAAATGGGTGATCCATGAATATATCACTTCTCTCACCTTTTGTTGGATTGTGATCACAAAAAAGTTTGAATTGAAGAGAAACAAGCGTGAAGGCTACCCAACAAAGATCAAAGGACCAATTTAGCATCAACCTAGAATATAAATAGAACGCCCAATGGCACTTGGAAAAAACTTTCTTCGAGACATGATTAAGAGTAAATGTGTTTTTGTTTTTTTCGCCCTCTAACTCCTTCACTGCAGCCTGTACGCACAACAGATGGATGGACTCACTTGAAAACTGAAAAAAAACTTGTGATGACGGTTTAGGATGACGGTTCCACAGAATACTCTGTTTGGTTTTCTTGTGTTGCACCAAGTATACAGGAGGGGTCCATAGCCTGATGATGAAAAAAGTATCTATCTATCTATCTATCTATCTATCTATCTATCTATCTATCTATCTATCTATCTACACATATTTCTATCTATCTGATATAAATTTATCTCAGTCTGTACATATCTATCTACTATTTATCTATCTGTTTGTCTGTCTGTAGACACATACAGACCTATCTTTCAATACTTCTATCTATCTATTAATCTACCTGTCTATCTATCTCGATTTGTACATACCTGTCTTTACATACACATACATATATACATATATATCAATCTATCGATCTATTTATCTACCTGTCGATCGATCTATTTATCCATTTATTGATCGACTCATCTATTTATCTTACCGGGTGTGTATCTGAGAGGATGTAAGGTAAATAGGAAATGAATATGTTTCATTATTTTAGTGTTTTAACAACGTTATTCACTCTGTGTATTCTCCCGGTGTCTCTATTTCTTTATTTACTTGGCAAGAATTCAAAACAAAACCAAATATTTGTTCTGTTAACACTTTGCTTTATATTAAAACACCCTCAAGTTCGACTTAAATAAATACATGCATAGATAAAAATGTTTTCTCCCAGGTGTTTTTGTCTTTTTCTTAACTTCCTTCCATTTATTGTTGATGTGTCAGTCCCTCAATGCCACCACCCTTGAATATCACATAGCAGAGCAATCGAATCACCTATATTAATATCGTGAGTCTCGAGATTTTGATATTGGGGAAAAAACTGGAAAAGATTCACACAAGAAATATATAAAACCAACAGAATGTAAATCTAATAGAACCCTGGATTTTTTAAAAAACTTTTCTTCTTTTACTGTTTTTTTCGTTCGTTTTCTTCTTGTTGTTCTTATTCATTTTTCTTTTCTTTTGTCCTTCCTGCTTTTCTCTCTTCTTCCTCTTCTTAATCTTCCCGCCCTTTTCTTTCTTGTAGTTCTTCTTTATCTTCTATTTTTCTTCGAATTCTCTTTCTATTTCTCTTTCTGTTGATGATAATGCAGACCATGTTCCTCTTTTTCACCTGTTTTTTTTCTTCTTCTTCTTCATTTTCCTCTACAGTTTTGGTCCTCTTTGTTTTTTGGGGTTTTTTTTGTGTTTCTCTTTTTCTCATTCTGTTCATTTACTTCTTCATATTTTCCCTCTCTTTCTTTTTATTTGTATTCTCTGCTTCTTCACCTATTCTTAACCCTTCCCTTCTATTTCAACCCTCCTCCTCTTCCTACTCTCCCTCTTCTTCTTCTTCTTCTTCTTCTTCTTCTTCTTCTTCTTCTTCTTCTTCTTCTTCTTCTTTTTCTCATTTTTTCTTGCTACTTTTCTTTTTTCACTTCTATTCCTCTTTCATTTTTTGTTTTTTTCTATGTTCTTCTCATTCGTGTTCTTCTTTTTTTTTCTTCCATTAGCATTTTTTCTTCGATCTATTTCTTCCTTCTTCAACTCCTCCTTCATTTTTTCTTGATTGCTGCCGTTGTTGTTTCTCCCCTTCTTCTTCTTCTTCTTCTTCTTCTTCTTCTTCTTCTTCTTCTTCTTCTTCTTCTCATTGTTCCCCTACTCGAGAAGAACCATGCTTGACACGGGTCCAATATCTGTACAATCGATACATCAGACAAACATCGCCTCTCAACCAAAGATGCCTACCTGCTGTGCTCGTTATTGATCAGACTCAACCAATTAGAACAAGATGAACAAATCAAAGGCAAATAAAAGTACAGCACACAATTTGGCTGAAGCAACCAAGGCGGCAACGGGAGAGGAGCCTCCGATGGGAGCGGCATTTGGTCTTCGAGTTGGCCCAAGAAAGAATCAGACAAAAAAATGGTAAATTTCTGATGCCAAACACACCAACAGTAAGTGAGGAGATTTTCTGGAATAACTTGGGCCGCTTCTTTGGATTATACAGACGTAAAAACAGGCGTGAATTTATCTATATCTATATATGTGCATAAGAATCAATGAAAAGGGAAAATTATACATACATATATATATATATATATATATATATATATATATATATATATATATATATATATATATATATATGCATACGGCATGCCATATGCTGGACTATAAGACGAATGGTTTACTAAGGTTTCCAAACTGCAACTCATCAAGGCCCCACAACAGTTTACATTGGGCTTCGGTAGACGGTATCCCTAGTCATAATATCAGTGTATTATACGCAGTGTAATATCTGCATAGTTCTTTTTAAATTAGATGTCTGTCCAATATATCGAAATATCTATCTATATATCTGTTTACCAATTCATCTCTCTCTCTCTCTCTCTCCATATACATATGTACATATAAATATACGCACACATATGTATATATATGTGTGTGTATGTGTGTATGTGTTACAACGAATCAGCAAAATTGCTGAATTAGCCAAATTGTCTTATTTTTGTTAAAAAAAAAAACCGATTGCACTTCCACTATATGAATCTTTGACAGAAAAAATGTGGCTTTTATACTTGTTTTGATTTAATGACCTTTGGATCAAATTAATGTTTTTTTTTCGAATTTCAAGTTTGGAGTTTACATTGCAAAAAGTACATATATATGTGTGTGTGTGAGTGTGTGTGTACTCTTTATCTCGCACACATACACAAACACACATACACACACACACACATACACACACACCCCCACACACACACCCCCACACACACAAACACACCCCCACACACACACATATATATATATATATATATATATATATAAACATGCAAAGTGGAGGTAAAAGTTATTAGGATGAAAAATTGAACGTTCCATCGATTAACTTTCTTCTTATATGCTCTACTAAGTTCAAATTAGGTCATAACTAAGTCTTGCCAATGATTCACACAAAATAGGAAGAAAATACGATCATTATTGAATGAGTTATCTAACAACAATTCAAAAACTTATGAACAAATGTTATTAGAACAATGTGAAATAAAATATTATAAATTCAATGAATTCGAATATGATTTTTATTTCTATTTTTATAGTACCATTCGAGGCTTTCGAATAAGTTAATGCATATCTTTGACAACATGCAACTCGGCTAAAAAGTCTTCAAGCCACCATGATATTCATATAGCAATAGCTTTGAACTTGTTTCACTAAAGCAGAGATAAAAGAGTTGAGTATCGACTTGAGGCAACTAACTGTTAATAAGCAAAACGTAGAAAATGGACATGACGATTTCCAAGGGGCTGTGTATTGTTAGGTCGATGGTACTGCCGCTAATAAAGAAATTCAAGATGGCCGTTGACGTGAAAATCTTCAGTGCGTTGGTTTCCCTCGTAAAGTTTCAGCAAGTCACGTGCTCAAGATAATCAGGGACGCCAGGGATCCACAGATGACACAGGAAGATGCTACTAATAATTTAAAATCATACGGCGTGAATGTTAGTCAGAATATGGCAAATAATGTATTGAACTGTGCAGAACTGAAAGGCCATAGGCCAAGGAAGACATCTTTATTGTGCCCAATGCACTTGAAAGATGGAATAAATTTTGCTAAGGAGCATCTAAAGGAAGATAAAAACCTTTTCAGATAAGGTCTTGTGGTCCAATGAGACGTGGTTGGAACGTTTCTGTCATTCAAACAAGCAATACGTGTGGTGGAAAAAGAACGAAAGTTATTTGCCGAAGATCACCATCGCCGCAATGTAACATCGATGAGCTTTCCTCATGCTATGGGAGTTGCTTTAGAGCAAAAGGTGTTGGTCAACCTGTGTGGATAGGAAGAACCATTAAAGAAGAAAACAAGTGGGATATTTGGAAGGATTATCTGAAAAGATTGGGCTCAAAAAGTTGCACGAGAAGAAATTGGATATTCCAACAAGACAATGATCTCAAAAATAAGTCAAAGCTGATAACACAAAGAATGGAGAAGAAAATGATCTATTTTCTTCAGTGACCTTTGCAATCGTCTAATTGATATCATTTTGGAAATTTGTGGAGTGAATCAAAATTGAATATCAGAATTGATCATAAGAACGTATCTGAATTCTAAAAGTTTTACAGTCGAGAGTTGGGTACAATTTCTGCAAAAAGTACTCGGGCAAGATTCCTAAACTCTCGGCAAAAGTAATTGAACAAATTGGGTTCATAACAGATTACTGATATTCAATTGTTCGTAGTATTATATTCAAATAATAACCAGAATTTATAACGATGTATATCAACCTTATGAAAAATTTTTATTCGTCATTTTTTTATATTCTCACATATGTTCTTGAATAGTGAATGTATTTCTTCATGGTTTGTCTTCATCATTGCCTATATTCTGTTTTAAATGTAAGAAAGAAATCATTTATCAATACATATTGGCCCTACTATGTATATATATATATATATATATATATATATATATATATATATATATATATATATATATATATGATAGATAGATAGATTGATAGATAGATAGATAGATAGATAGATAAATGGATGGATAGATAAATAGATAGATAGATAGATAGATATGTGACACCATCTACGGTTACACCTTGGTGTTTTAGCAGTGCAAAAAGCATTTGCCACTACTTTTAGCCATTTTAGCCATGGCTAGCCATTTCCAACCGTTGAAAATACCCATAAAATGTTAACCGTAGAGTTATTTGACATTTCTTTTTTCTTTTTGGTCGTTTCAGCGTAATTCTTTTTTTGAGTTACCGTACCGGATGAAATTAATCCTGGAATGTCAGTATATATATATATATATATATATATATATATATATATATATATATATATATATATATATATATATATATATATATATATGTATTTTGAATAGTCGGTTCGGATGAATGTAAGAATTTCGCAAAATTTATGTTATGCTGATTACGCTTTTTTTATCGCGAGTACTTTCGACCATTGTTGGAATTACCAGGGTTAGTTTTAACGTTGCTGTCTAAATCTTCGATTTTTAAAAGTATTATTGAAATTTTGTATGAGTTACGTCCTTTCAGCTCGAACTATGTGATTCTTTATGATAATAGAAGTTAAATTACTATTTTATAGGCGCCTATTCCATTGGAGATTTTGTTTATGTGTGTATGAAAGAGAGTGTACGAACTCAACTTCATATATGCTCATTCAGAAATGCTCAGCTCTCCATAAACTTCCTATGGAAAGGTGCAAGATTAATTCAGGCTGGATATTGTTTTAGGGTGAACGAGATGTCAGGTACCATGTGCGCCTTGAAATGAAAAGTGTCATGTTCAGTGCGTGTGCCTCTGTCTGTTTGCAATGTGTATGGCTTGATAAGAATGCATATTATTTGTGAGAACTGACCAAACAAATTATTGCAAAAGACTTTATACATTTATTGAATGGCAAGGAAGGTTTTTTTTATGCTTTCTTATGTCAAGCTATCAAGTTGGACAAATACTGACTGATTTTTGGTTAGCCTTCCTAAGGCTTGATTTTTGTTGCTGTTGTTGTTGCTGCTCCTGCTGTTCTTGTTACTACTGTGGTTAATACCCCTCTTAGAACTTCTGCAAGATTTGTCAACAACTTCTGTATTTTAGTCCTAACCTGAAAAGAGCCTCCTGCTGGTCTGTTACGAATATTATTGTGATATACATACTTTTTTTTTTACTATTTAATCTTGCGTCAGGCAAATTTTGTGATATATATATATATATATATATAGATAGATAGAGATAGATAGATATATATATAGAGAGATAGATAGATATAGATAGATAGATAGATAACCCTATATGTGAGCATGGATGCGTGTCTATGGGTATGTGCAGGATTGTATATTTATAAATGTATGCGCGTGGTGAGGTTCTAGCGTCTATATTAAATCTACGTTCCAAGAAGATATATACGGTCAAATCGCCCTCAGGAAATAATGTCTCCTTCTAATATTCACTTAGTGGTTTGTCTCTTACATTTTGCGTGCAATTCTTTCGCTATTTACAAAAATGGCTTCGTTCTCTGGTCTTTCGAGTGTGTATGTGTGTGTTCACTCACGTGCACACGTGTGTTCGTGTGTGTTCGTGTGTGAGAGAGAGAGAGAGTGTGCTTCAGTGCGTATGTGGTGACCTCCGAAGACTTCTCAGAAGCCAACACGCACTGCTTAAATAAGGCAAAGACGAAGGAACCCGCCAGAAAGGAACATTGTATACCTGAGAAAAAAACAAAACAAAACACAAGTCTTCTCAAACATGCAGGACGTATTCGCAAAAGAATCATACAGATAGATTCCAGTTTTTTTTTTCTTAAGGAAGCAAATTTCATATATGTAACATGTCATTGAAAAAATACCATAAGAAAGCTTTGTTTCTAATTCAAAAATATCACCAGACAAGAATGTCAGAAACCTATAATGATTGTAAGGTGAACCGGTTGAATTTCAACAATCATCATCATCATCATCATCATCATCATCATCATCATCATCATCATCATCATCATCAGTTCTTTAACGTCCGCCGTTGGACATAGACCTACCCCAGGATTTGCAGCAAATCTCTATCATGGGTGTCACGGAGCCAGTATTTCCTGAATTTGTTTAGCTCATCTCTGCATCTTGTGTTCTGTCGGCCTCCATTCCATATATGATCTCTGGGGATCCATGCTGTGATTCTTGATGTCCATCGGTTGTCTTTCATTCTTGCAACATGGTCTGCCCAATGCCATTTGAGTTTTTTTATTAGTTTCTATGATGTCTCACACCCCTGTTTTCTTCCTGATGTATTGTGATGTCTTGTGATCTCTACATGTGAGGTTGAGCATGATTCTCTCATGCACACGTTGCATGCTTCTCAGTTTGTAGGTCTGTCTCTTGGTTAGGTTCCATGTTTCAGCTCCATAATGAATTTCAACAATGATATAAATTACATGATAAGTCTGGTTAATCACTCAGCAGAAACAGAACATGTCTGAATCTTTAAAGAACAAGCGTAAATGCTACCGGACACAAACTAGGGGATAAATTCAACGTATACCTACATTGAAAATTGAACTCCGACTAAGGAGAGAGAAGAGGAATTAAGAACAAAACAACAAAAACCAATGTTTCTTCTCAACATAGTAAGGAGCAAATACTAACATTTTTGACGATCTAGCTCCATCTGTATGGTTTGTACACGTGATAGTCAATCAGCCGACGGACAGACAGACAGACAGGCCTACTTGGAAGCTTCAGAAATTTATTTTGGTGACAGTCCTGTTTGACAGTTTCCAATTGAAGAAAAATCAATAAACTGTAGCTAGGAGCGCAAAGATACTACACTCTGATCCTTATTGAATCGCTTCTCCACGATAGCAACATTTGACACACAGTTGTTTTTAATGTGGGGTTCCAGTAACGGGAAAGCTGCAAAAATTGCCCCTGTCCCCTCTACTAGTGTTGCTAAGGCGTCAGGGCCAGCCCGATTCATTTCTTTTATTGAGATGCTGCCTCGGGGGATACTTCTCCCCTTAAGACTGGGCCAAGTGATTTTTGAGGCTATAGGACGAATCCCAGGCCTCTTGCGCTTAGCAATACCAAGCCTCACTGAGCCATTATCGGCACGGTATTGCACCGGCTCAAAGCCAAAGCGAGTTCTGCGAACAGATA
>OY735232.1:22844859-22849859 GCA_963457665.1 Thysanoteuthis rhombus | reverse complement strand
ACCACCGACAAGCATAAGTTCCCCATTAAATAAAACTAAAAACACAAGCAATGACCAACTACTAAACAAAAATATATATTAATAGAATGAAAGAGAGATCCAACTACCTTGAAAAATAGACACCCACCAAAAATGTCCTGAATAAGAATCTAAAATAAACCGAATCATTTGCCTAAAAAAGCCCAAACAAAGCAGAAAACAAAAACGCATTTGTGTAGCAAATCCTTGATCCATTATATTTTAAGCCTACTCTAAATCAATTTAATATTTAATGTTGAATTTATCGAGCATTTTATGAAATAAACCAATCATACATTGGATATCGTATTATATTACATTATATTCTAAATTCGTAATATATATATATATATATATATATATATATATATATATATATATATATATTCACTTCACTCTCAGATATATGTAAAACTCATGCTCTTACTTGTAATAATGTAATACATTCGATTCGTGTCTGGGACAGAGAAAATGATCTATGTAACCGTCTCTTAGTTCAGACTGTATTGCGTCCAACATATTATATCATAACGTCATTTTTTAAAAACATTCCCTTTTATTTTTCCGAGACAATAATGGTGTTATGGCTTTTTTTTTGTTTCTTTCAAGCCATTTCAAATATCACGATATCCTTTTTTTTCCTTATCATTTCATTTTTTTCTTATAATTTTTTTGAAAATAAATGTCTCGATAAGGGTTCGTCTATTTGCTTTTTTTTTATTGTTTTTGTTTGTAATATCGATTGTTTGTATTAGTAAAGAAGCAATATAACGAACGCACACAAACATTAACACAAAATAACTTACTTCGTTTCTCCTACACATACACAGACATACATATATATATATATATATATATGCTGCGATCGTGACGAATGTATAGCTGTAAAATTCACACGTTTCATACACATACCTCACACACACTCACACACACAACCTATCTATCTATCTATGTTTTTATATATATATTTATATATACTGACAGAGATTTGTTATAGTAATAACATGCACAAACCTTTATGTACATATAAGCACACAAACACATGCACCCATATATATACATATACACACACACACACACACACACACACATATATATATATATATATATATATATATATATATATATATATATATATACACTGAGATAAATACGTGTAGGAACATCCAGTCAGTTGGCAAATGATGAAAGCATTCATTCCATGTATCAGATTTTGATTTTTCTACGTAATATCATTTTTTGCCAATGCACTTAATTCAGTAAATATCATTACGACTGCTGCCATACATATTTATCAGCTGAATTTTGATCAGAAATTTTTCACTGTGAAATGTTTGATCCATATGAATACTGGAAGGTTCAAGTGCATTGACAAGGCAGGCGACTATGATGGAAATGAATATCTGTCGTGTCAAATAGATATAGACAGATGGATGTCAATTTTCGAACAACCTCTGTGTGTTTTTGTGTATCGAAGTATTGTTCATATATGTGTGAGCGTATTTTTTGGCGCATATACTTATTAAGATCGAATTGGAAAATCTGCGTCGGGCAAAATCTATGAATATTAAACACGAAACAATAATAGAAATATTTAGAAATGCTTTTTTTTTTCAAACTAGAGATACTGATAAAAGAATACACCCTCCCCTAAAAAAGAATTTCAGGCTTGGCCGCTGCAGGGTCAACCATCACTACCATGTCTATTCTAACGGTAGATGATTACTGCATTTATTGTATCATGTACATAATAAATAAATTTGTAGGCATAAAAAGCTTGTCAGTTTAGTAAGAGAGCTGCCTTCATATCATATGGTCGTGATTTCAAATTAAAATCGTTAAATGTTAATTTTAAATGTATAGGTTTGGTTAATCGTGGCAAGATAAAGGAGCAGTCAGTTTGTTACTCCTCTAAATCTGCTGAGGGTTGTTGTTGTTGTTGTTGTTGTTGTTGTTGTTTGTGCTACAAGGGGAAGCCAACTCCACCTTAATTCATAGGTCAGACATGTAGAAAAATGATGATTCGAGGACATTACACCATTTTATAAACAAGTCTATTTAGTCACTTAATAGAAACTGTCTCATGAATCATTTTGGCAACATTCGAGGATATGGTGATCAGTGAATGGCTACCCTTCCTCAACTTTTATCGGGCAGTATCTACTAAAAAGCTTAATCTTTAAAAAAAAGCGGGTTCAAACTAGGGAACAGATTAGCATAAATGTACATTGAAAATTGAACCCTCAATGAAAAATCTGTCAAAGGGCCTGAATTTTACAAAAAAAGTCTTTGTAAATAGTTTGATTTTCCAGCTCTCTAACTCTATTGATGAGGCTTGTAGGCATGATACACACAATCATATCCAGCTGGACCGACTTGAAAATTAAAGAAAGTTAGTTTGACTGTTTCGGCAACAGTTTTGGATAATGGTTTCTATCGTCAGAAATGATATCATCGTACTTTGAACCATCTTTTTATGGTTATTTATCCTAAAACCCAAATGAAGAAAAAACAAACAGCAAGCGTCAAAATTTAGGCCATTGGATGCCATGGCTGAATTAGGAATCACGTTTATTTCTCAACCTTTTCCGTCGTCAAACATTGAGCAAGGCCTTAAATCGTCATGAATACATAATTGTAAAAAAAAGCTGCAGGAATGTGACGAGATGTATCATGATCACTGCCACTCAATACAAGTATGGTGGTTTCTAGAAGAGCACACCGTCCATGGAGCAACGTGCGCAAGAGGAAGGGCCAGGTGCAAATTACAGTTCAGCTTGGCAAGGTTCTCTGTTAATCGACAGCATGGCATATTGTGCGATGGCCTCAAAGCAACCTTGTTGCTGTAAGCGGCACCTGGTATTCCCAGACGGTTATCAATCTGGCTTGGGACCAAACTCTCTGTTGCTCAACTGGAGTCAAAGACAATAAAGTGGTGAATTCTTTATAACGAATCTTGACCTTTCCCAAATGCTGAATAATTAACTTATGCTAATCTATCGCATTAGTTTAGAAAAGAGGGGTCTTCTACCAATGAATCCTGATAGTCACTTATGGGGCTGAAACATGGAATCTCACCAAAAGAACGGCTTTCAAACTCTGAACCATGCAAAGTACACAAGTGAGGATCATGCTTAACATCACAGGAGAGGGCTTGCTAGACAGTAGAGTATATTTGAGAAAAAATAGGAGTCAGAGATAACATAAAATTCATTTGAGAACTCAATAGGAAATGAGTAGGTCATGTTGCAAAAGTAACAGACAACAGGTAAGAATCAAGACTCAAAACGCTATTCCCTAGAAATCATATGCGAAATCGTGATCGGCAATGAGTAAGCTGGCGTGTTGACTTGGACATGTTCTACAGATATTGGTGCTTTGACGCCTATGATCCACAAATCTAGCATTTCTTGAAGACTGTCCAACGACTGACATCAAAAGACTTATAATGATGATGGTGATAAATCTGTATTCGTCCATACAAAATATTTCACATACAAATTAAAAGTAATTTCTTCTTCAGTCCATATCATTTCGGGTTATGAAATGCGTCATTGGGAAACACTACTCTCAGATAGCAGAGGAAACCTAATCTCAATAAACATAGGTTTGCGTAGCATCTTTACAGACGTTTCTCGTATAACTATTTTTAATTTCATTGTAATAATTGCAATTTTCATACTTATTGGCAATTTTTCTTGATAAAGAATGTGAAACATATTCATGGAACTATCTTTACTTTCATCTGTGTTTTTATCATTTATTATTAGAAGAAATTTCCTATTTCCTACCTTATTTCTATACTTCTATAACACAATGTCATTTTATTTTGCCGGCCTTTATCTTTAACCTCTTCAACGAAGAGTCACTCGAGCATTCGTATCTGAAATTAACTTCCCCGAGGACAGAAGACAAGCAGAATAAGTATATACCTACTACATAGATATAACGAGAGACGTTCTTCTCTTTTGCTTTTGGAAACTATCAACCAAAACTGTCAACATAACCATAGGTTTCTTCAGTTTTGAAATTGGTCAGGCTTGCTGGGAATTTTGAGACCAAAATATCGGAGCTAAAGGGCAAAAAATTCAAAACTAACTCATTATGTATAGAATAGACGTGTTTTTCAATCCTCCCTAATAAACTTTTGAGGGTTCAATTTACAATGTAGGTCTATGCTAAATTGGTCTATCAGTTTGTGTCCAATGGTGTTCACGTTCTTTGGATCCAGACTTTTTTAGTGATCGCAGCCCGACAAAATTTAAAAGAATTGATTAATTCATTGATCACCCTTTTTTCAATATTAGAATTGATCTCATGATCATCCCCAACACGGCATGTTACAAAAATGTATAAGTCACGTAATGGTTTCTGTTTAGTGACTGAGTGGAACTGTCATTCTTATTTTCGTTTTTTCAATTCCATTTTCCCCCCTTTCTTCTTTTCTTGATTTGTTCCTTCGTTCTTTCCTTCCTTTCTTCATTCTTTCCTTCCTTTCTTCATTCTTTCCTTCCTTTCTTCGTTTCTTCTTTCTTTTACCTTTGTTCATCATTCTATTTCTCTTTTCTTTCCTCCCTTCTTTCTTTCCAACCCCTTTTCTTTTTTTCCTTTCTCCTTTTTACTATCTTTCATTCTTTCTTTCCTTCTTTTTTATTTGTTTTTTCATTTGTCCTTTTTCACTTTCTTCCGTCCTTCCCCTTCTTTTGTTCCATCATTCTTTCTTTCTTTCATTACTTTCCTTTTTCCTTCTCCCCTTTCTTCGTATTGTTCTCCCTTTGTTAAATTCCTTGGTCCTTCATCCCCTTCCACTTCCTTCTGTCACCCTTTCTTTCTTTTTTGTCCTTCTCTTCTTCCCTTCCTTTCTTGGTTTATTTCGCGCTTTTTTCATTCTCTATTTTCTTCTCCATTTCTTTATTCACCTTTTCTTTCCTCTTTTTTCATCCCTTATTTACTCTTTTCCTTCTCTCCTTCCATTATTTCCT
>OY735232.1:22831555-22844659 GCA_963457665.1 Thysanoteuthis rhombus | reverse complement strand
TTATCGCAACAGTTTGGCCACTTCACTCCTCGGTCTTTCTCAAACATATTTTGATAACCTCCAGGGAATGTCAGATAGAACCTTTCATTTGATTTCCGAAGTATGTCGTTCTCATTCCTTTATCTGTCCTTCATTCTTTGTGGTGTTCTTTCAAGGTACTACGGATTCTTTTGAAATAACAATCGATCAGGTTTCACATTTCAGGGGGACGTGAGTAAATGTCCAACTTTAGAAGAAGATGATAAACTATACATACGACACGGTTATGGTATTCTTGTGATGCAAGCCCAGAGATAATTCTTTTTAAAGTATACATACATCGGATCACCACCTAAAAGCTATGGACTTTAAAGAGGGTCATGTAACAACTGTAAAAGATTTTTTTTAATTTTGCGTGGGATTATTTGGCAGCTGGCTAGTGAACGAAATAGACATGTTGGTCAGCACAAAACTGCAGTGTTGAGTTTAAAGCTGTTTGGATCAGTGGTTTTCGAGAAATTTTGAAGACAATAAATCAAACTGAAGGACTATTGATATTTTTCCAGTTTCTATCAATTATCTCCCTTGACCTCAGCCCTTCAGAATTATTTAAATTTGGATATAAAACATATATTTGCAACGCTTAAGAGGAGTAACCAAGATACTTTGAGGCTGTATGTTCTGTATGACAAGTGGAGAATTATCTTACAGGACAATTATGGCAGGGAAGGAAAACGGAAAGATGAAAGAAACAAATCAACAAGGAAAGAAAAGAATGAAAGGAAAGAGGAATGGGGAAAGGAGGAAAGGAATAGGGAAGAATCGAAGGAATGACTGAACGGATAAAAAACTTTGAAGGGAGGAAGAATGAAAAGGAAATAAGGAGAAGAGTAAAGAAAGTAAAGGCGAAAGAATGAATGAAGGAAGAAACGAATGAAGAAAGAAATGCTTGAACGAAAAATACCAGGAAGAAAGAACGAAAAAAAAGAAGGATTCTTGATAGATTTTCAAAGGGCTATGTCTACTGATAGGGGTGCGTTTTCATAATTTGAAGAATCATGGAAAAAGAATGTTGCCTCGATTGGACCAACGATCGAGAATGGTTGAAGAACTTGAAAATAATGCAATGAACTCACTCTACTTGAAGCCAGGGCAATTCTTTTATTCTTTTTCTGAACGACTTCGGCAACATGTCTTCTTTAATTTTCAATATGATGACTTAAGTGTGGCATTTTAGCGGTCAATATTTCACCGACTTCTTGGATGGAAACACACAAATAAATCTTTGTGAGTTGGGAGAAAAAAACATTGAAAATAAACAGCAAAACGGAAAACTGACAACGAGAAGAAAAACGGAAGAGTTGAATTTTCAAACTGGTTTGGTTTGAAACTAAAACAGAAATTTTTAAATAAAAGAAAACAAACAAAAATAATCCAATTATCTTTGATTATTTATTTTTATCAGATGAAATATTGTAAATCATTATTATTGATTCTGTCTACAGTTTTTCTTCATATTAGAGACAGTCAACCAAAACTGTCACCAAAACTAACAATATAGGTTTTTTTTTCAGTTTTCAAGTTGGTCTTCCTGGTTGACTGTCAATGTGCGTGTGAACGTATCAAACGTCCAGACTACACCAATGGAGTGCTGAAAATATCAGCATTTACTCCTTATTATGTCTACAAAGAATTTTTTTTGTTTGTTTTTCGAAACCTGTCTTCAACATAGGCTTTCAGTGGTGGGCAATTTGCAATATAGGTTTGTACTAAACTGGTCCATCAATTTTATTTGCACCTAAGCCTGTTTTGTTTTTGTTAGTTTTTTGTTTTTGTTTTTGTTTTTGTTTTTTTTGATTCAGACTTTTCACGGCAGAAGTAATTCATTCTTTGATCACCGTCTTCTTTTTCCCAATTTCTTCGTTAATCACGCCCAATACAGCATGCCACCAAAATACTTTGGTTACGTGGCGGTTTCTATCAAGTGACTAACCAGACTTGGTAATTTTTTTCTTTTTTTAGTTTCTTTAGGGTTTTTTCGATTGTTTTTTTTTTCTTTTTTTTTACATCTTACCCGGATCTTAAGTCTCCAACAGTGAGGATCAGGAACAAAGAATAAGCTCCTGGTGAGAATCGAACACGTGTCTCTTCTCCCCAGGAAAAACCTTGGAAGCACTCATTTGCTCTTACTACGAAAACTATGAGAATTTTTTAGTCTCTTAAAAGATCGAATCCAACGCTTAAACTTATTTTCAATTCCTGATCTTCCTGTGTTTGTCATGTGTGTTTTGTTTCTATACCAGTGATATCAGAAAAGCAATTATATTTTACTAGCCACATACATACCTTTTGGGCGGGTTATTCAGTGAATTAAAACTAAGACGTAAGTCATCTGCCCGTAGTTTTACCATTTTATATTTACCTTAGCTCTATTATAACAATAAGGAAGACACAAGTTATCTAGCCGTAGTTTAGGTTATATATACTTACATTAACTCCTTTATAATGGAACCTACATCAATTCTTGAAAAGAAAATGCTGATCACCCAGCTGAAATCCCCAAGAATCATTATATTCTATTATTGCTCTCTAGGTCGAAAGTGCACTGCTGATAGTTTTAAACACATTAATTTTCCTGAGATTGTTTTCAATATAATCTGTGATGTCAGTTTAATTTAATGACCTGCTTGATAAGTTCATTGCTCATCTTGTTGTGCTGTATGTTGTAGGAACCATGGTGCCAGTAAATGTATTAAGTGATACACGCACTCAAGTCAAACCACTCGGAGAAAACATAAGTTCGATTGCTGATCACAACTCTTACTCACTCTATGTCACCCCTGTTTTCTTTTTTTTTTTCGACTTATCATGATCATAACAGACATGATGGCAAAGAAGCTCCTTTTGCAGATCCATTCGCTAGTGTAGTTAGTTTGATCTTTACTAGGTGTCTCACTGTTGTGATCTTACTAATACTTAGCTCAGCTAAGTAAAAATCTATAATCTATAACAGGACCCAATGTCCTCTTTGGGCAACCAAGGCTGTGTAATTGGAAAAAAATAAGATTTCCATTGAAAACAAGTGATTTCTATTTTATGTACTGGATGGAAAGTCTATAGCCACACTGAAACAGCTGTCGGTGGATGACACAATAATATATATATATATATATATATATATATATATACACTAAAACAGCTGTCCGTGGATGACACAGACAGCTGTTTCAGTGTGGCTATAGACTTTCCATCCAGTACTACGAAGCAGGATAGAAACCTACGCTTCAGACCCGGAGGCCAATATCCTACCTCTGAGCTATGGAAATGGATGGTCAGTAAGGCTGAATTTAAGCGATACATTTATTTGCACATAAATTCCCCATCCACCACAATGCTCTATTTCTATGGAAGAGCATTGGATAAGCTTACAATAGATGAGTTAATTAACTTAAAGGTACTCGACCATGAATAGAGGTGCAATATATATATATATATATATATATATATATATATATATATATATATATATATATATATTCCGTGTGGGGAATGACCAATTAATTCCTTTTAAAAAGGTATGATCAAAGAGTGAGTTACTTGTCAAGTCTTTTGTTGGTTCACTTGAAGTTTCAAAAAACGAATGTTGGACACACACTAACGCATCAATTTAGCATAAACTTACAGTCTAAATTTACTCACCGACTAAGAGCTTTTAGGATTGGGATTTCAATAGAAAAACCTTTTCTAAACATAAAGAATAAATGTTAAAAATTTCTGCCTTCAAGCTCAATGGATGCGGCTTATTCGCGTGGCACATACGAATATACATACATATAGCCAGGCAGAATCACTTAAAAATTGAAGAATCGTATGCTCATCTATGTCGATATTTGTGGTTGACTATTCCCAATATATATATATATATATATATATATATATATATATATATATATATATATATATATATATATTGGTGCCTATATATCTACAGGGGTCTCTATGGCACCTGCAGTCTTGGAGGATACTCTATACATCTATGGAGACTCCCCTCATACGCCCATTTGGGGCTTTCATGGTATTAGAGAGATCCTGTCCACTAGGTGACTGACTTGAAAAAAAAACAGCCCTCTGAAAATAGTCTGTATCACTGTGAGTTTCAGCAATATATGTTCAAACCTTGGTTACTCGTTTTAGAGTGATAAACTCTTTTCCAAATATCGGCCAAATGAATTGTTATTGGGGATTTCCTCGCAGGAGATTTGATCTAAGATATCCTAAATGGAAAAAATCTTCAAAATTTGATAAAACAAAGCATCATTTGTCATCATAAATACAGAGAGGAAAAAAAAAACCAGTATGGCAATTAGACCGAATGTATAAGATCAAGACCCAGGAATTCAGAACATTGGTGGGAGAATTGAAACAAAGAATACTGGCTAAATCTGGGAGGCTGAAGAAAAACTCAGAAAGGATAGCCCAGTTCCTACAGGATTTCCTCTCTAAGTTCAACCAGAGAGACTTCAATAAAAAAAAATGAAGGGGGAAAAGTGAGAGAACTGAAAGACTTGATGCAAGGAAGGCCGCAGAAATCTGGAAATACATGTGGAAAACAAGAACTTATCACGATGATAATACTGGTTGGATAAAAAGGGTTAAGGGTTAACTTGTAGTTATCCCCCAGTGGACTGACTAATCAGAGAAGTTAGAAGGCATCAGAGATCAAATCAAAAAGTTACCCAATTTTGAATCCTGTTGTCCAGACGGCATCCGAGTATTTTAGATGAAAAAAAGAGTAGCTGTCCATTTGAACGATTGTCTTGAAACTGTTGGACTAACCGACTGAATGGCTGAAAGAAGGACACTTTTGAACACTTGGGACAATTCTAAAGAAGCAGATGCAAGCAATTATTGCCCAATAGCATGTCTGAACCGACAGTGGAAATTGATGACCGGAGTAAAAAGACATATGAGCTCTTGGTTTCCACCGATATGCTCCCTATGGATCAGGAGAGTATGGAGGATCATTTAGCTTTTGACAAAACTAAAGAATTGTAAGCAGCGCCATCCAAATCAATCTATGGCTTGAATATATATATATATATATATATATATATATATATATATATATATATATATATATATATATATATATATATATATATATGGAAACCTATGATATAGTGCCTCATCCTTTAAAAACAGAGACATTTAACATGTGTGGAGTGGCTGATAAGTTGATTGAATTGATGTCTTCTTGCATGAAGAAATGAAAAACAGATTTGTATGCGAATTACAGTCATCTTGGAACGGTATATATATATATATATATATATATATATATATATATATATATATATATATATATATATATATATATATATATATATGCGCCAAGGAATGTTTCAAGGAGACTCTTTCTTACTTCTATTGTTTGTTCTAACCCTGATACCCTTATCATACTGAGGAGACACAAAAATTGGGTACGAGCTTGATGAGACAGGCTCAGTCATCAGTCATATGTTGTTTATTGGTGATCCGAAGCTTTATTGGAAAGAGTAAAGAAGGAATTGACGCGCATGTGCAGACAGTTCCCAATTATAGCGAGGAGATATGCATGCAATTTGAGATGCGATAAGTGAATGTGTTGTTCTGATGATCCACCGTACAAGGCTAGTTCCATAAAGGAATTGATTCGCCGACGGGTGAAAGGATTGTTGAATCAGACGACGCGGGATACAAGAGTGATCAGATTCGGTGCCAACAGATGAAAGAATGAATCAAGGCACAATATTTGAAGACACCGAAGCTTCTGCTTCAATCAAAGCTAAACGGACGGAACTTGATGCGTGTTCTAAGTGCATCGGCTGTTGCTGTGATTCGATACAGCACAGCGGCCATCGATTAAACTGTTGCAGCGACCTGAACTTAGATAGAATAACGAGGAAACTGGTATAATTATAAAGCGTTGAGTCAACGTGCAAACATGGGGAAGGGGTTTGGTTGGCGTTGGGGAATGTATAGCAGCGGAGCAAATGACTCCTAATTTGTATTTGGCCGAGAGCAAGGAGGGTCTTCTAGCATATGTTGCAAAAGAAGATAGCCTGGAAAAGGAGAGTATTGAGAGGAGGGAGAAGTACATGAAATGAATTAAGGAGGAGACGCTGATAAGGGAGTGAATAGCATTACATGGTCAGTTTGAGAGAGGGAGACATAGGTGATAAAAACAGTCCTGGCTATCACTGGAAGATATGAAGAGAGAATCTGAGAGCGTGGTCATCGCTGTTCAGAACCAAGGCACTGGATATGAACTCTGTAAAACACGTCTACCATAAAGAAAAAAGGAGACACCGATATGAGTTGGCTAATTGGACAGTAAAATTAAAGTGTTACCATATCATCGGTGCATGTAAAATGTTTGCCCAGAGAGAGTATAAGCAAAAGGTGTGATAAGGACTGTCAGAACCTTCACAAGAACTTGTGATAGAAGTATGGTTTAAGTATAACTAAGAGGTGTGACCTACATCACAAAGCGTGATAGAGAGTAAAAACGTCAAAATCTTGTAGGATTTCTGCATTCAAACAGATAGAAGCAATGAGCAAAGAGGGATAGATATTATGGCTAGATATTAAGGCTACCAACTAATGTCTTATTATGGAAGTTGTAATTCCAGGTGATCACAATAGAGAAAACAAAGAATATGAAAAGATTGATAAATATTTGGAGTTCAAGGTGGAACTACTGTAATCATACGTCACAGTAAAGAAGACAATAAAGATCTTATTAACCACTCAACACGTTACACACTGTCTTCTAGAATGTTTACAAATAGATTAACAAACACCTAACACGAAAACCAGCCAAGCAGACAGGATAGCTTTATGAGCATCTATTCAACTATAGACCGTCCACACACCATAAACCAGCTAATCGATTATGGAAAAGGTACTGATTCAACAGGACTTACGGAAGTCTTACAAATGCGAGAGCGAGGTATAAATGTGAATTAGAAAAAAATAATTGATAAAATATACGAAAACAGCACTACAATAATTAGACTTCATAAAGATTCTTAAAAGAAAATTTTTGACGAGGAGTGAGACAAAGGATCATAATCCTTTAGAGAGATATCTTAAAGCGCTCATCGGAAAAAAACTGACTTGGAAAACGTCAGAGTAAACATAGACGGGGAATATTTGAAGAAATTAAGGAACTCCGATCAAAATTCATTAATGGCAGAAACTGCGGAGGATTTTCAAAACATGTTGTGACTTAAATAGAGAAAGCCAAAATATAGGGTTGACGATGAACAAAACAAAGATTAATGTAAAGATCAATGATAAAGTCCTGAAAAAGACAAAAAGAATATATGGGATGCCTAAGAAGTTAATGAATGCATTTACCTTGGTCAAGCGATAAGGCTAAAGAAAGACCACAGAGAAGAAATAAGATTGCGTACTACGACTAGCTGGAAAGCGTTTGCTATATATATAGATATACTAGAAAGCAAATCGCCAATATGTTCGAGAATAAATCATCATCATCATCATCATCAACAGCAACAACAACAACCATGTAGCGTCCGTCATTGGACATATACTATTCCGAAGATTTGCTTGACCTTTCTATCATGGGCGTCACGGAGTTAGTACTTTTTAAAAAATTATTCAGTTTATCATGCCATCTTCTATTTTGTCTGACCCAGTTTCATATAAGACTAGCCATGACATACAGAAACTTATAAAACCACTCGAAAACAAACTCAGAATAGCACAAAGAGTGATGGAAAGAGCAATGTTAGGAACAGAAAAAAGATCGACATGGATCCAAGGTAGGATCAGGTCGAAGAATATTGTACTAGTAATCAAAAAACAAAATGGAAATGGGCTGGACATTTAGCTAGAAAGGGGAACAAATGATCAAGCAAAAGGCTAACTGATTAGTGCTCTTGGTATAGTAAATCTTGTTGGTAAAAAAAACAAATACAAGATGGAGAGATGAGATAAAGAGCTTTATGACATGCCAGATATTATTGCAATCATGCCCGACCTAGAACGGACGGAAAAGGCTTTTGTCCACCAATAGACTTATAACAGATGATGATGATATATTGATATGGCAGACCGACGACAGCAATATATTTTAAAGGCACTGCGCACGCGTGATTCAAATTATCTTGGATCTCCAGTGAAGAGAATTGCCCGAGGTGAACCAAGACTTACAGACGGTTCAATAAAACGCCATTATACACAGCGATTGTCTAGTTTTTAACGTAGGGTGTTTTTAGCCAGTCGAGCCACTTCGAGAGACACTTGTAGTTCTAGGCAGCATCTTACCCAACGCTATTTCTCGGATCTTGAGATGTTCTAAACTTGGAAATAAAACTCAAGGTTGACGTTTGAGCAACTTGTATTTTCGGGGCATGCCTCAAGTGGCTCGTTACCATATACTCAATTAGAATTACATTCCAGAGCATGATGGGATTCCTTGCATTGATCAAACTTCCTCTTATGATATCAATGATACTTCTGTATAAATAAACTTGTTATAGGCTTAAATTATTCCAGAAGAATTTTTGTTTCAAAGAATAATAAGACCTTGTTGTGAACCTACACCTTCATAAAATCTGTGATACTTTTCTATAAATATGTTTATTATGAGCATGAATAACTTAAAACTAAACCAGTAGACATCCCGTGAGTGTTGACGATTGAATAATCCATTAACTCATGTTTACACTTCTCACTCATACTTAACCTGTATCTTCTCATTTTCCCTTATCCCTTCCTATCTTTGTTGATCGTTTTTATCCGTGACTATTTATGCACTCTCAATCGATTATGATAACACAGAGCCTGTACCATATGTAATAAAGAGGCCTCAAATTAGGAAGATACACATATTAAGACACATCTATGTTTTACTTTCTAAGCTATTTGGTTTTATAATTTGCAATGCAGCCGTATAATACGACAATTATGTTTCACATTTCAGTTAGAGTAATACTTCGTTTCTTTTTTATCTCTGAGCAGCGGCTATGACTTCATTTTAAAATATCTTCGTATCAGTGCGTCATATGTGTCACATATATACATTACTTCTTTTAATTACTGCATCGAACTGATAATTCCAATTAAAGGTGCTACTTTTTTACATTGCTAATCTTAAACATTCTATCGTTCATAACAGTTGACAGCTGTATAGTACTATATTAACAGAGCTAATGTAGAATTACTGAGTGAATCAGAATTGATCACCGGCAATTAACGCAGCAGGTTGGAATTTTGGGGTATATATGTTCAACATGTTCGCTCTGTTCTACTTCTGCTATCTAACTCATTCAGCACAGCCTATAAAACCCACGATAATTTTGTATAAATAAGCTTATTGTAATAACTTTTTGTAGAACCTTTATTCACGTGGTATATTTAAGCGAGGCTGTGAGTGACTCAGCTTAGTTCCAACCACATCACTGAATATAAGGAAAAAAACGTGAGTCAGAGACATCATAGAATCTATTAGAAAACTTGAATGGCAGTGGGCAGGCCATGTTGCAAGAATGACGGACAACCGATGGACATCACGACTCACAACATGGATCCCCATAAGAAACTGAGGTCGACAAAATAAGTACAAGATGGAGAGATGAACTGGACAAATTTAGAAAATACTGGCTCCGCGACGCCTATGATAGTGAATCGTGGCGAATCCTGGGAAAGGTGTATGTCCAACGACGAACGTTAAAGCACTGATGATGATGATGATGATGATGATGATGATGATGATGATGATGATGATAGAACTAACGATGGTAGTAACTCCGTGAATTTGTAACTTCGACTGACCGTTCAATATATGAAATATTCTGGCCGACCATTATTTTCAGCATTTCGTTTTTTAGACGAAATAAAGGACATATCAATTCAAAATGGCCTGCATTTATTCGGATTCTTACATATGGCACAGGTCGGTGTACAAAATTTGTTTTTAATGACTGTGCAATGGATAGTGTTTTTCCTGACAAGATTCGCCATGTGAGGTTTAGTGGGGACACTGTTGTAGACTCCCGAGTCTGGTACCCAGGGGTCTACAGACCCCGGTTTCATAACCCCTTTGAAACAGATACTCCGCTATCTTAGTTTATATACACCTGCATTATTAGATGTGACATTATTGGATTAAGCTACATGAAACAATGTCAGGTGATATTCCAGCTGAAGCTACAAGTGTTTAATCCAATTATCCTGTAATCTTTTCGTGTCCCTATCTACTAATGTACTATATACTTTTCGGGGCATACTTGCAGTGCCTTGTAATCACACATTCAATTAGTAGTTCATTTCAGAGCGTCAAAGAACTCCTTGTATCGATCAATTTTCTGTTTTACTAAGGGTTTCCTGTAATGAGTCTTATATGTTTTCATGTGTTACTTTCTTGTTCATCGAGATTGAAGATGTAGAGATTTTCAAGAGGTGTATCCTAAATTGATGACTTATTGGATAAATACAAAGGTGGACTTAGACATAACATTAACGTACATACGTGTCAGATACTATGGCTATAAATGACCTTTGCCTTTGAAAGCCAATGCTTCAGACTCGCAGATCCAGCATTTTGCTATGCAAGTTCACATCATACAAATGTAACAAAGGGATTTCTTAATTATACAAATACGCAAAAACCATTAGAAAAATATACATTTTTGCTTGTAGTAATTTTGAGATATTTAATATGCCGTAGGTACGGGTATATATCCGGTTTGTAAGCTGGTTGGAGGACATGGAGATATTTGGGGTCTATAGAATCCCTTTCTTAGCCTGATATAGTTAAACAGAAAGCAGAGCAATACGTTTGGCATCTACTTGGCTGTAGGAGCTGCCAAAAGGTAGTTAGTGTTGACATCCAGCCGCCTTGAAGATGCTCCTGTCCCTGGTTTTGAATAAAATTTATCCCTCTTGAATATTTGACAACCCTGGCTAGAGAGCCCAGAGACAGCCAGAGCCTATTTATCTACAGTTGGAGAAAGGATAGATGAATTCATGCTTTTGCAAAGGGCATTAATGTGGAGAGAACACGAACTGTCTCAGCCAGAGTTTGAATTAGACTCAGCGATTCTATTGTCCATGTTGACAACCGTTAGGTCTACTGCATCTCCTAACTATACATCAGGCATACAATAAATTACTGATTTCATTACCAAAATGTGAACTTATATGGGTGATTGGCTTTTATTTAAGTAGTATTTTGTTTGGAAAATAATACATTAACAAAAACAAACAAAAAAAGATACAACGTGAATATAATAAAGATTATAGTTATTTAAATCTAAAAGTATACTTTGAATACTTTGTATTCTGGGTAGCACTTTGTAGATTAAAAAATATAAGATACAATCAAAGCTTGACATACTTATTCATGAACAATGGAGAGAAAATGGAAGGAAATATAGATTATAGACTAATACTCTGAATATTATTGCGCAGTCTTCTGCTTAGAAGATTACACAATGGGAGATACAATAAAAGTGTATCATGTGTTCACAAGAACGAACGAAATATATAACAAGGAAAACGGCCAATGATTTTCAACATTCAAGCGTGAAATAATGATCTGAATATTATATAAGGTCGTTACATTTGAAGTGCCGTTTCTTGATAACAAGATGAAAAATGATATAAAAAAAACAGTATTCATTTTACCAAAATATGACCCATTTGGAGCATTAACAGTGATCCACAAGCGATATCATGATACCTCAGTAAGATTCTTTAAGCTATTACAGATTCTGTAGAAGAACAAAATATGACTCCTTTATTACTGAATTGTTTATAAAGGATATGAATTTCAAGATGTTAGAAAACATGATACACAAGAATAAGCAAGATGCTATAAGACACAACGTCACAATAGTATAAACATAGAAACGGTCAACGGAGAGGGGTCGAATGTGGAACTGTCATGGAACATTTCAGTTGATGTTGGACTAACTTTTCCAACGTTTTTAACCATTCCTTTCACCTTAGCATGACGTGATATGGTGACCAACATTGAAGTCTTCAAAAGTCCAAAGAAAGTGCTCAAACCGTTGTCAGTTCTTTATAATTTAGAACAGGTTTCAGACTCTCTTGACATTTTTTAGAATCTTAATTTCTACACCTAAACCTATTGAACCAACACTTAACAGTTCGCATTATGGTATTGTTTACTTCAGATGTTTTGTTCACGCTGTCGGCACCTTAGGTAGCTTTATGCCCTAATTTGAAATCATGCTTGTAAATCAATCAAACTCCACTCCTGTTATAGATGAATAAATAAAAAGTTAATTGTATATCTGCACATTGAATCTGCAAAACGGTGATTGCATAATTAAATCTTTCAATTTTAGTATTATTCTCTTTCATTAATACAGATGATTTAATCCTCCAAAAGCAAAGCTTAAAAATATCTTAGACATCCAAACATCTTTTGTGTTAAACTAGTCTTAATTACAATATATTTCTAGTTGCAACTTTTCTAAAATGGTTTTTGTTAAAGCTAATTGGTTGTTGATAAATATCTTGTTGATTGGTACTTTGGTAGAAGTAGTTGCACGTTATCTTTTGACCCAATTTAGGTGATCATATATAATCACTTACCCAATTAAGGGTTGAAAGATACATCCCATGTGTAACGAACACTTGTAAGCAAAGATTTAGCAATAGAGATACGGTGACTGTTCTATTTTTAATCAGCTACATTGCTTGTTATATATTTTGTTATTCAGAATACAAGTTCACAGTCTGTCATCAGAAGCAATTAAGACCAGACACTTTCAGGGATTCGTGATTTCTCCGATTTCAGGATGATATTAATGGAACTGTATCGATAATGACAGATGTTTTCTCCTCTATTATTACCCATTGGGGAGTCGCAGTTCTTTTGAATATTTTCACTGTTCGAAAATCGACAAAAATTAAACGAATTATCCCTGAGCAGCAGAGCCACATCTGACGAGTAGGAGCGATGTGACGTAACTGTGTAATGCGGGTTGAGCCAAAGTTGTCTCGAATTATCAACTTCCGTTCTGTTCTGCACAACCAGGTAATAAACAAGACTGCATTGGGACTGCGTGTATCGTATCGTTGTGT
>OY735232.1:22771555-22826555 GCA_963457665.1 Thysanoteuthis rhombus | reverse complement strand
GTCGGAGGCATCGACAAAGCCGGGAGTCTCCCACTTAAATCAAACGGCGCATAAGAAAGTTTTCGTACCTTCTTCTTTGAAGAGTGGCAATAGAGAGAATCCACGCTTGAATCTCTATCTTTGATGAATGGGCCAACAACCAGCGAGAATTAAGAAGTGCAACCTTTTCGCCAGATCCACAGTGATAAAAACAAAAAGAAAAAAGTATTTTATTTTGCAGTTTTCAACGGAAGCAATTCGTACCTGGAATCATGGAGCGGCGTTAGTCAATAGCAGAGTTAAAAACTTATGCGACCAATTATAGAGAAACGGACCGAAACTGCTAATGCACAGATAAAGAAGTAAATAAAAACAACTGTCTAAAACGTATGGGAGCCGCAACGTGCCAGAATATTCCTGCTACTAAAGCATCATCATCATCATCAGTCTTTTAACATCTGTCGTTGGGCATAGACCATCCCAAGGATTCGCCACACTTCTCTATCATGGGCGTCATGGGGCCAGTATTTCCTAAATCTGTCTAGTTCATCTCTCCATTTTGTGTTTTGTGGGGCTCAGTTTCTTATCAGATCTCTGGGGATCTATGTTGTCAAACGTGATGTCCATCAGTTGTCTATCATTCTTGCAACATGACCTGCCCATTGCCATTTGAGGTTTTCAATAGTTTCTATGATGTCATGGACACCTGTTTTCATCCTTATATACTTTGCTGTCTTATGATCTCTCCATGTAAGGTTGAACATGATTCTCTCATTCGCACGTTGCATATTTCTCAGTGTGTAGGTCTGTCTCTTGGTTAGGTTCCATGTTTCGTCTCCATAAGTGACTATTTTGAGGATGCAGTGGTTGTATACTCTTCTTTTTAGGATTATTGGGATCAGCTGGTTTTTGAAGGTTGAACTTCCTCTACCGAGGGCGTACGATCCCAGGATGAGTATTCGCTTGATTTTACTCCTCTTTGGAGGATCTCATGGAGATTCGTTGTCCTAGGTAGATGTAGTGGTCTACCTTGCCGAGTTTCACATCTTCTATTTTGACCCGTTATGTTCTTATTCTCAACAGACATTATTAAATACCCGACCGAAAACCAGAGATGTGGGAAGAACTGATTGCTATATCCTTTTTTTTTTTTTTACAAAACAAATTTATAATTTTGTTATTGCAACTACGTAAATATGTGAAAACAATTTTATTGCACCTTATTTCCTTGTTTATGTTCACCCAGAATTGATTTGTATTTTGAATGCATTTGCAAAAATTAAATAAGAAACTACCTTATATTAAGCACTTAATAGTTGTCTCTCTTGGTAAATGGTATGAAGCAGAAAAAAAGAAGACGTAATCATTGCGTATTACATGAGTGGAGTGTAGATTGCAATCAAGATTCCTCGTATTCATTTCTGCATGTGTGATTGTTCAGCTGGGCATGACGAAAATGACAAGATTAGGTTTTTACATACAAGACATAACCAGAATACACACACACACAAACACACACACACACACACACACACATATATATATATATATATATATATATATATATATATATATATACGCATACATATATATATATATATATATATGCATATATATATATATATATATATATATATATATATATATTCACACACACATATACATATACATATATATATATATATATATATGTATATATTATGGGGGATGATTAAGTCTGTTATGAGTTACGTTATTATCAGCTAAATATTTATCAAAAATTTCTCACTCTATTATGTTATGTTGTGTTTAATATTCACAACTTCATTGATAGGCTGCATATATATACACACACACACACACACACACATATATATATATATATATATATATATATATATATATACATGTGTGTGTGTGTGTGTGTATCAAAGGGTTTAGCAGCTGGTATGGATAACCAGGTTCCCTGGGGCAAAATGGGTGTGAGTTTTTGTCTAACAGAGAGCTAATCTTTCATTCCTTCTCCGTTCTGTTCAGTAATGACTGTAGACTGATGGCTGGAGTAGTTGCAATAAGAAGCAAATAAAATGAAAATTACTACTTTTATGCAAAAAATCCATTAAAAACTTATGTACATGTGTTGATCTGCTAGGTGATTTGGGTGGTAGTATGTTTGTCACCGGTTCTAGCGGTCAATGTTCAAAATCAGGTAAAAGCCAAGATCTCAGTGACTAATTTGCAAAGCGAGCAGGTCTGCTTAACTCTCAATATTGGTGCCTAATAATCCTCTTCTCTATCTTACCACATTTGACTTGATACCGTACAGAGTTTGGCTCAGTGAAATAGATATCAACATCATATCAGATATAAATCAATGTTAATAATAACTTACCATCATAGTTAATAAATTAACGACCGTAGCGTTGAAATATGAAGTAATATATAAAGATTCCGTTGAATGATTGATATGATCACAAAAGATTCTATTCATGACATACTCGGAAAATATATATATTGGTGTGAAAAAGAAATCTAGAAATATCTAAATACGGGAGAAAATGTACATGTTATCATCAAATCAATTAAAATAAGACCCCAAAAGTGTCAAAAAGTTTTGGATTTTTCCAGAAATCAGAACAAAAACTTTTTGAAAGAGTTTAGTGGAGTAATGACGCCAAAATTTTTAAGTAGGCAAAATGGTATGGACAGGAGCAGTGAAACATATAAATTAGCACATAACAACACATGCATGCATAATTAAAATGGATAGGAATAATTCGCCATTCTTGGTGGCTACGGTGGTTCAATATTTTTGCATTAAAAGAAGCCCAACTCGATGAAAAATATAAGTTTATATATATTCTTTAATATTTTGCAGGAAGTTGGAAGAACACCTTCAAGGCAGGGCCACGCTCCCCTGAGCGTGCAGGTGCTTTAATAAAATTTCTTTTTATTGCATGACTCCAAGATACAATTTACCATTATTCTTTATTGGAATACTAAAGATACTAAACTATACTATTCTGCACACAATGGAATGGTTTACTCTGTTAAATTGAAAATTATAATTTATGCACGGAGCAGATCCTATTCGATAAACATATAATATATTAACACACATGCTCATAGTGTGAAGTCATAAATAAAGACGTTCTTTCTTGTACTTCTTGTTCCTCTTTTTTTCTATCCTTAGTCCACTTCAATCTCATAAATATTACACTAGGTTTGTATGCTCCAAACCATCATACTCATCATCATCAGACTTTTAACATCTGTTGTAGGACACAGACCTTCCCCAGGATCCGCCACAATTCTCTACCATGGGCATCGCAGAGCTAGTATTTTTTAAATTTGTCTAATTCATCTCTCCATCTTGTATTCTGTCGGCCTCAGTTACGCATGTGATCTCTGGGGATCCATGTTGTGAGACGTGATGTCCATTGGTTGTCTGCCATTCTCGCAACATGGCTTGCCCATTGCCATTTAAGTTTTTTAATAGATTTTTTGTTTCAACGTTACATGGAGAGATCACAAGACAGCACAGTTTATCAGGAAGAAAACAGGATTCCGAGACAACCAAGACATCATCCATCATACTAATCATACAAAATTAGTCGAGTAAATATCGACCTTATGTTGCAATTATAGAAACTATACTATTTTTTTTCTATTTCACTGGGAGACATTTTTTCTCGTTTCCTCTGCCAATGACTTTGGAGAGGTATTTGTATTCGACCGTGTCATTCAAACCTCACGTCTGACGGTCTCTTCACGTGATATCCTCAAGAGTTATTTTGGATTTCAATGGCATTTTGTGTAAGGCTTGGCAATGGGGTAAAGAAAAAATTGGTTGAATTTTGAGTCGGATCCAGGATTATTTGACTGAGGGATATTTTTATATTATTCCATTCATTTATCATATACATTTATGTCTGTCCAAAGGCTATCTCTAAAAATGCATAATGACTTTCTATGAAATTTTCTTGAACGGTAGGTAATAGGCTACGAGAGGAATGATGCCCAATTATTTCCACTGATAATGACATTGGCAGATGAATGTTCTCTCTGAGTGCTCTCTAGATATAACGCTCTCCCTCCCCTTCTTCTCTGTTGAATTTTGATGTGGTATATCATTACTGTGTCAAAAATTAATAGATTCGAAACAGCTTGGTGGTTGGTCGTATTTTTTTTACGTAAGCTCTATTTTCATCAACTTATCATTTTATCTAAAAATCTTATAATTATTTTGAGATTTGAATTCAAAATATTACTCTATCTGAACTATAAATATTCTCCACCTCAGAAGAGTGACTGTTCCCGCATATTCATTTTTGGAATATTCTTGAAAAATTAAATCGCATTTCACACACAATTTTAGAGAGATTACACACTCTTTCCCCAAATTAAGAAGGTTGATTTTTGCATTAGTGTATAGAGGTATAAGTGGCTTAACGTTTATCGGCATGGGAATTCGAGACCCAAGTTCGAACTCAAGCTCAAATAGACGCCCTTCGATAAGGCACGAAACCATCTTTTCCCCTATTAACTATCCAGCAATGGACAAACAGCAGAGCAGACTGGTCTCTCTAGCCATTTTTGGCAAACAATGAATCTATCTTAGGATGCAGAACGCGAAGATCTCTGTGGGACACGCAGATCGTTTTGGTGATCCCCTGCAACCCGGTATGTCTCCAGCCGTCCTGACTCTGCTTTGTCGTTGGATCTGGTTACCCAGGTACAAGAGAGTGAGGCTGAAGCACGCAACTCTCCCACACTATAATCCAAGTCACGCGAAAGTCATAACTCCCCAACGCGAAATGCAGCAGCAACGGCTGTACCTCTACAAACAGTAGCTATGGTCATCTCCTACCTCGAAAGACAATCGTGATGATGATGATGATATTTCGATTAATCATCATCAACATCATCAGTATCATCATCAGCCTTTTAGCGTCCGTTGTTGGACATAGACCTTCTCCAAGATTCACCAGACCTCTCTATCGTAGACGTCTCGAAAGCAGAACTTTCTGAATTTATCAAGCTCCTCGTACTGTCTTACTTTCAGTCAGCCACAATTCAGCATATGATCTCTGGGGATCCATATTGCGAGTCGTGATGTCCAGTAGTTATCTGAACATGTCCAGCCCATTGCTATTTGAGTTTTCTAATAGTGTCTTTAATATTTCAGACTCTTGACTTTTCATCTTTTCGTCTCTTCTTTGATATACTTTGCTTTCTTGTGATCATTCCATGTGCAGTATAGCATGGTTCTCTAACGTTTGCGTTACATGATTCTCAGTTTGGGCGTCAAAATGTTTCAGCTCCATTGGTGACTATCAGAAGGATGCATTGGTTGTATACCTTTCTTTTTAGGACAAGTGGGATATTCCTGTTCTTGAAAATCGAACTTGTTTTACCAAAAGCTTGTCAACCAAGAGTGATTCTTCGCTAAAAACAATTAATAACGAATCATAATGCCATAAACATATTTCTCTGTTAATTGATTTACAACAATAAAAAGAAAACATCGTTACAATCTACGATTAGCTTTTATCAATGCTTATGTGATATTTTTTATCTCTACAAACATCTAATAAACAAGGCTTCATTATTCTAACACCCAAAATCGAATTATTTCCAATTTATTACACAATCAAGAAACGCACTTTTCTTTCGCTAATTATATATGGTTGTCATAAATACTTATCGTGAGTAATCGGGCGGAGAGTATCTATATTTTTCAGCAAGACACAATTGGACGTGTATCGAGTTTTTTCTAGAAAAGAATGTGTCCCTTGAGATATTGAAAAGTGGGTTACAATGGATTGTCCTTAGGATGAATTGAAAGAATACTTAAAAAGGACAAAAGAATGACCCAAAATGGGGAGGGATATTGGTATGATACAGACTACCTGACAGAAGATAGTAATGACGGTACTATGAGAGACCAGTCAGGGATTGGATCTATCTAGTGAAGGGTCTATGGCATATATTATAGATGGGGTTTTAAGTCAAGACAAAAACACACGAATATCAAAACACATTCTTTTTTCTATATGCATGGAAAGGTGATTATTTTTATATCTGGCTGTATAGCTACATAATATAACAAATATGTCTAACATTTAAATAAAAGTATAGCTTTGTTTACATATGACGTTTTTGCCACGGCAATGGCTTCAGTTTGAAATACTCTCGTAGTAATGCATCACTTATGTATCTCATAGATAGCACACTCCTATTTATTATTGTTTCAAAATAATAACTCTAATCAAAGGTGATAATTCGCTGAAATCTCCAAGTTCAATAGTACAGAAATAGAGCTGGTGAAGAAGAACTGAATTGGGAGCATTTCGCAAGGAGCTTTTGGAAATACAAGGCCCTTAG
Source organism: Thysanoteuthis rhombus (assembly GCA_963457665.1). Lineage (NCBI taxonomy): Eukaryota > Metazoa > Mollusca > Cephalopoda > Oegopsida > Thysanoteuthidae > Thysanoteuthis > Thysanoteuthis major. The sequence continues at coordinate 22,820,210 of OY735232.1, read as the reverse complement.
CATATCCAACTTTTGCTACATAGTTAATCGGGCACTGGATGGGTCTAACATGGCACGGGCCACTAAGCTCAAGAGGGGTTCATTTGCATGGTGTGATTGCAGCCCTAAGCACCAACCGGGATACAGAGGATTGAATCATTCTTTTGAATAATAATAAAAAAAATTCTAGTCATCGCCTCGAGAGGTTACTTTCCTGATGAGTAGACTCTTGCATGTCCAAGTCAAGATTAAAAATAACACTTATGCTGATATATTTTCACAGAAATATCTCTAATTGATATTTTTCACCCTGTTTAGTGCGATCGATCGTTGTAGTTATCAGGTGGAACTGACAGGCGATAATTATTCTCCGCCCCTCTAGATTTTGACACTTCTTTTCTCTGCGTGACCTTTGAATAGGATCATCGTAGCCCAACAAATACCCCTACCAACCAGCCAAGTTGGCTACAGATTTTTTTTTATTTTTGAGTGTCTACGAGTCTATTTATTTCTATCTGTGTGGGAGATGCTCGGACAGTCCTAGTCACATTTTTGGGAATGCAATCTGGAAAATTTACACGATAAGGCACTATCTAAAAACGTTTTCTTTCTGAAAAAAAAAATGCGTTTCCGGGTCTTTATGGTCATTTGGGATCAGATCTTGGCATATTTTAGATAATTCATGATAAAAAAAACTGTTTTTTTTTTTTAATTTTTGATAAAATATCACTTTCTTTGGATAATTTTACATATTATTTTTTAGATAGTTAGTTCTGCTACACGTATGACTATGAAGATTCATTTATGCATGTTACTGATATTTCATCTATTTTTCCATTTTCTTTTGTAATGGGTTTAGTCAGAGACGTCACTGAGGGGAGGGCAATATGAAAATGTCACCTTGGCCCCCTAAAGAGGGCAACCCTGAAAGCTTTATTGATCGTAGTTTTCCTACAGCATTTCTTTTGACATTATATAGTAATAATGATATATTTGTACATATGCGAATCGTATAAATGATATATCAGCCTTGGGGGTTGTTTTTCACCTTTCAAGTGATAGTGTCTGTTAATTGCAAATTTGCCATTTTCATCAAAGTTCGCTGAATGTTGGAGGAGTCCCTCAAGGATCTAACGTCCCTGGACCCCCAAATTTTCATCATTAGCTATGCCAATGGGGCTGATACATTCCAATGTGAAAATCAAACCGACGAAAACGGGGCAAAAGCTAATTTTTGATATTAGGAAGGCAATATAAGGACTGGAGACAAAAAATAACTGAAAGTTGGCATCTATAATATTTTCCTGTATGTTCCTACTTGCCATCGTTCAACAAATACGCTTTAATTTCAAGAAGAGGGTATGAACAGAAAGGCAAGGAAAAGGTTAGGTAGTTTACTGATGGTGTAGGAAAAAAGATAGATAGTGGGGAGAAGAAATGTTTGGTAGTCTAAAAAAAGAAGTTAGCAAATGGAGAGGAGAGGAAAGAAAGTCAGGCACTTTATTACGACGGGAAGAGAGGATAGGTAATCAATCAAATAGGTTGGAATATTTTCGCACATGAAACTAATTCATGTATGTATAGCATTTAGATTGAAATATTGACGAGCACCAAAGATTAGAACGGATAAAGGATATGAGATCCAGGCAAAAGCTGAGATGAGACCGAAGGCAAGATATAATAGATAATCTTAGTTGTCAACATCCGCGAAATTTTCACCGGTTCAGCTATTTGTTGCTAACTATAATTTCTGAACGATCTATTTTTCAAGCCAATGGCCGACTTGTCCGCAAGCGCTTACATCCTGATAAGACCGCCTGAAATGAAATATTGTCTGTCAGCTTTCTCGCCATTTGCCTCGCTAACGGAAATCATTTCCGATCTTTGCAATAAAAAAAACTGATGCAGAAAGAGCTACGGAATGTGCTTCCGTAGGGATTTTCTTAATAGTTTTTCTTCGGACGCGAGGAAGAGTGATAAATACCGAATTTGGATTTGTGAATATTACTGATGGGATCTATTAAAGAACGTGAACTGTGTTCAGGGATTTATTTATATTTGATTCATATATATATATATGCATATGTGTGTGTGTATGTGTGAAATATTGCTTTGCTGAATGATTTGCGTTTAGAAACGGTCTAGAAAAACTGTCAACCTGGGTTTCTTCAGTTTTGAAGTTGGTCCGGCTCGCTGGCTGACTATGTTTGTACACCGAGAGAGCTATCGAACTGACATATTCAACATTATTCCTCATCAAGTATAGAAAACACGTTTTTCTTTGGGGGGCAGAATCACTCCCCTAAATAGGTTTTGGGTGGGGGTTCGATTTGCAGTGCAGTTTATCCTATACTGATCCCTTGTGCTCAGCAACAGCCATGTTTGTTCTCATAAAATTCAGACTATTTTTAGGATCACTCCCCAACAAAAGGCAAAAGAAGTTATTTATCCGTTGATCACCCCTTTTTCCAAATTTCTCCCAATTGATCACTTAACACAGCATACACGCCAAAAGACGTTGGCCATCTGACGGTTTCTATTGAATGACTAATCAGACTTACTAATTACTTTGTTATGTACATTTTCTACACTGTAAGTATAAATTTCAATTACTTATAAACCTTTTCATGTTTTTTTCTTGAGTACAAATTCAATTAACCTTATGTATGCGAGAAGAGAGTCTCATAGCTAGTATATAGTTACGTACTGTGCTTGAGATAATGCAACAATCTTTTTTTTATCTCTCTTTAGGTTTCCGTACTTTGAAATTATGGACGTTAGCAATCCTGGACTGGCCGCTTCTCTACTTATTCTCGAATGAAGCGAATAAAAGACTGGACTCTACGAATTCCCATAAGTAACCAGTTAATTACTTTCTGAACATGAAACAAAAAACCGAAGCAGAGAATAGATGAACGAATGTGAGCAATAGTGAAACGGCCAGCCAATTCCCAACCCTCGCGCTGTATAATTTCATGGGCATATTTGTGAGTTTAGAATCCCTCCCAGGATTTGGTAATAACGACCGAAGTTATGTCATGGAGACCGGAAGACCGAACAATAGAGGAAACCAATCAGGTTAGTCACCTAATAGAAACAGTCACGACACCAACGTATCTTGTCAGCATACCTTGTTGAGGCCAAAGGAAAAATTGTAAAAAGAGGTGACCAATAAATTCATTACTTCTATCGTCTTTTGATGGTCAGTGATTACTGATGATAGTCTGAATTTTCAACAAAAGAACCAAGGATCCAATTTAGCATAAACTTGCTGTGTAAACGTTTTTTGTGGAGTAAAAGTTTAAACTTTCAGTCGGTTAGCTCCATTAGTGCTATCTATACGTGTTATATTCTTGCTAAACTGGCTTGAAAAATGAAGAAACCTATTGTGACACTTTGAGTGACAGTTTTGGTTGACGATTTCCAATAAAAACCACCCTGCGAATGAATACTTTGGTATGTTGGAGTGACTTGCATGTTTCAATGACCCGGAAAGCTATGCTGATGGGGATTAAATTCCTTGTGAGTCCAACCAAGTTGGACAGGTCAAACGAAAGGAGTTCGACCAAACCTTTTTCAACCCTTCCCTCCAAAAAGCTATATTCCCAATTTTAGTAAAAAAAAGAAAGAAAGAAAGAAAAAACACTATAATCCCTATTTCATTGTATGAAAGAAAAACTATATTCCTTTTTTTTCTTGTTTAAAAGAAAAACTACATTTCCAGCTTCACTTCTTGTAATCATTAAAAAAGAAAACTATACTCCCAATTTTATTCTTTGTGAAAAAGAAAAATGGTATTCCTAATCATATTTTTGTGAAAAAGAAAACTATTGAAAAAAAAAAAACTGGTGTTGAATGTTATGCCAAGTGAACTCCTTCATTGTTTCATTCGGTTTTATCATTTAAGATGAGATCCATTTCATGATTTTATGTCTTCAGTGCGAATCTTGCCTGGCTCCTCTGAAAGGTGGGTACAGCCAGTGATTCATATTTTCCTGTGTAAAGCTGTCTATAGAAACCTCTTGGTCCATACCATCTGTCCATGATAAAGTATGATTACTTCAATAGTTTGGAACCGTCAACCAAATGAGTCACCAAAACAGTCAACATAGGTTTCTAAAGTTCTCAAGTTGGTATTGCTGGCTGGTTGACGATGTATATACAGGTAGTATCAATAGTGCAAGAGGGCTGAAATTTTCAATTTGTCTTAAAAAAAGGTTTATCAACGAGCAAATATAGTATGATGTGTTAAACAAGTTGTAGAAGATAAAACAGTGAGGCTGGATTATGCAGCATGTATGGGGGAGGGCAAAAAATAACTTTGAAATGCTTCATCAAATCACTCTCGGAGGCCCTGACCAGGGGATGTCGAGTCAGCTTCGAGCGACAGCAGATCTACTCAATATTCAAGCACTCTCCTTAGTATCATCACCATCATCATCATCATCATCATCATTATTATTATTATTATCATTATTAATGATATATGATCGGAAACGTCTTGCTTATTGAAATTTTAAAAGAAAAGTAAGACTGTTTTGACTTTTCAAAAATGTGATATGATAAATATAATCAAACAAAACTAAAAATGTTCGATATGTCGAACATACATTTACAGGCAAATCTAAGAAGCATATGGCTTGAATAATAATTTTAGCGAACCGGTTCGTATTCAAGACTTTCAAGTTAAATTTCGTTTTCCTTCACAGAACACACATTTTAACTTTTCAACTTATAAAAAAATCATTCTAAAAAAAGCACTACTTTATCGGAACTTTGATGTGTGACGCTTGATTTTTCTTTCGTTTCTCTTTGAAGAACGTAACATTAACATTTTAAAATTTGAACTTGGCAAAAGAAGATAGACGACATATCGATAATATTCAGTTTTATATCATTATTATCATCATCAAAATCATCATCATCATCATCATTATTATTATTATCATTATTATTATTATTTGGAATCTCACACCAGTTGCCTGGTGGTAACCGCTGGAGTTTGAGTGACAGCAAGTCTCCTCAAGTCTCCAGCCCTCCTCTCCTATTATTTGCAATCTCACACCAGTTGCCTGGTGGTAACCGCTGGAGTTTGAGAGACAGCAAGTCTCCTCAAGTCTCCAGCCCTCCTCTCCTAGTACTCATAGGTCGCAGTAATTGTGCGATTTACAGTTTCACACCGGTTGCCCAGTGGTTATCGATGAAGGCTGAATGACAATAAGTCTCCTCAGGTCTTCAGCTAACGTCTCCTCTCTCTTTCGCATATCATGACAGAGCTACAATTCGTTGCAGTACTTATATCTCTAGCACCTTCCTCAGTATCCGTGCAGTTCCCAGTAGTGCTGTGGTTTGTACGGTCTCTATCCTTCCCCTAATCCCGATCTCCTCCAGTCTCTCCCTCAGCGTTTTGGGGACAGTTCCTAGTGCGCCCACTATGACCGGTACTACCCTGGCTTTCATGTTCCACATCTTCCTTAACTCCCTTGCTAGGTCCTGGTATTTTTCCCTTTTTTCACTCTCCTTCTTTTTTACTCTATGGTCTGCAGGCACAGCAACGTCTACTATTTGGCAGGCCTTCCTTTTTTTGTCTACTATTACTAAGTCTGGTTTTCTTACGTGGATGAGGTGGTCAGTTTGGATGTCAAAGTCCCACAGTAGTTTGTGGTTGTCATTCTCCAAAACTGCCTCTGGCTTGTGCTGATACCACTTCTCCACATGGTCGAATCCCATTTGTTTGCTTAGTTCCCAGTGTATCATTGTTGCTATTCTATCGTGTCTATGCTTATACTCCTTCTGGGCGAGTTGACTACATTCACTAGTTATGTGGTTTGCTGTCTCATCTCTTTCACCGCACATGCGGCATTTGCTGTTTGTCTGTGTTCTGTCGATTTTTGTTTTTATGTAGTTTGTCCTTATGCTTTTGTTTTGGGCTGCCATGATGAGCGATTCTGTTTCTCTCTTAAGGTTCACCTTCTCGTAACCACATCCATGATTTCTCGTCTGCTACATCTTGTATCTGTCTTTTAAACTCGCCGTACAATTTTTTCCCTTCCCGTCTTTCTTTTCTTGTTTGCTGTACTGTTCCATTGTTTTCTAGTTTATTGTTTGTTGCACTATCTCTCGGGCTCTTTATGATTTCTTCACTATTTGTTTGCACATACCTTTCTAGGACTACTTTAGCTCTCTGGACACAGTCTTCTATGCTGATGAGCCCCCTGCCACCTTTTCTCTTAACGTATAGTCTATCCGTATCATCTCAAGGGGGTAATGCTTTATGCATCGTCATAAGTTTCCTTGTTCGCCTATCCATTGATTGGAGCTCTTCCTTTGTCCATCCTAGGAATGGTCCTGTATAACTAACTACTGACACAGCCCAGGTGTTCATTCCTTTTATTAGATTTCTGTTGTTTAATTTGGTCTCTAATATTTTCCTTATCCTTCTGAGGTATTCTCTCTTTATTTTCTCCTTCATCTCTTCCCGTTTTATCGTGTCACATTCAAGGACACCTAGGTACTTGTATCGGTCTTGTGCAGTCAATGCCCGAATCTTGCTCTTGTCCGGGAGTTCAATTCCTTCAGTCGTTGAAAGCCTTCCTTTGTACATCACCATGATTGCGCATTTTTCTATTCCAAACTCCATTTCTATGTCCTCACTATATTCCCTTACTTCGTTGAACAGAGTCTCAAGCTCTCCCCTGTTTTTTGTGAACAATTTTATATCGTTATAATCTCACACCAGTTGCCTGGTGGTAACCGCTGGAGTTTGAATGACAGCAAGTTTCCTCAAGCCTCCAGCCCTTCTCTTGTAGTTCTCATAGGACATAGAAATACTGCAGTTTACAGTTTCACACAGGTTGATTATTATTATTATTATTATTATTATTATTATTATTATTATTATTATTATTATTATCATTATTATTATTATTATTACTATTATTATTATTATTATTATTATCTTAATCTCCATCCTTTACAATCTATTGCCGAAAGGTGACCAATCATCATCATCATCATCATCATCACAACCCCATCATCATCATCATCATCATCATCTTAACGTCCATCGTTGGACATAGACCTTTCCCAGGATTCGCCACACTTCTCTATCATGGCATTGCGGAGCCAGTACTTTCTGAATTTATCTAGCTCGTCTCTCCATTCAGTACTTTGCTGGTGTCTGTCGCGCATATGATCTCTTGGGATCCATGTTGTGGGTTGTAATGTCCATTGATTGTCTGCGATTCTTCCAACATGTCCAGCCCGTTGCCATTTGAGTTTTTTATTGGATTCTATAATGTCCCAGACTCCTCTCTTCTCCTGGATGTATTGTGCTGTCTTGTAATCTCTCCATGTAGGGTTGAGCATAATTCTTTTCATGTGCCTGTGGTTCCCAATTTGCAGGTCTGTCTCTTGGTTAGGTTCCATGTTTCAACTCCATAAGTGACCATCGGAGCATGTATTGGTTGTAGACTCTTCTTTTTCGGATTATTGGAATCTTCTTGTTTTTGAGGGTTGAGCTTACTCTGCCAAAGGCTTGCCATCCTAGGGCGATTCTTCGCTTAATTTCTTCTTCTTTTGAGAGTCTCATGGAGATTCGTTGTCCTAGGTAGATAAAGTGGTCTACTTCCAGCAGCTCTCTGTCCTCAATTTTGATATTGGTGTTATTTAATTGTTGCACATGATCATGCTGAAGTTCATGTGTAGGCCAACATTCTTGCTCTCTTTATTTAGTTCATCTACCATTAGTTGGGGGTCGTATAAGTCTTCTGCGAAAAGGGGAATGTCGTCTGCAAAATTGAGGATGTTCAGATATTTGCCGTTTATTTTTATTCCTTTATTCTCTAAGTCTATTTCTTAGGATCATCTCTAGGCGAGCTGTGGAGAGTTTGGACGAGCTGATATTACCTTGTCTTACTCTTTTTTGGAGCTGAAAAGGCTCCAAGTCTTCGTGTAGTCTAATAAAGGAGCTGCTGTAACTGTATATACGTTGCAGCACTTAGATGTATACTGGATCTACACCTTATTGAGTGATGGCCTCCATGATCTTAGAGATTTCCACCGAGTCGGAAGCCTTTCTGAAGACTATAAATGCTACAGCGAGTGACGTCTTGTGATCTGCTGCTTTTTGTCTCAGCTGATTTATCGAATGCAGGAAGACAATGGTTGAGTAGCTTTTTCTAATGCCAGCCTGTTCCCGTACTTGTTTTTCATCAAGTGTTTTTGTGATTCGGTTGGTGGTGACTTTTGTGAAAAGTTTGTTAATGCAGTCAAGTAGGCTTGTAGGACAGTAGTTGTTGAGATCATTTGGGTTTCCTTTTTCATATAAATGCATTATGATTGCAGTGTTCCAATCATAAAGAAGGTTAAAGTGATGTACGATTCCTCCCCCCCCCAGTCTTATTTTGCATGCGTGTTGTAGTCTTTTGCTCGTGTGTAGCAGTTTAACTTTTGGTATACAGCAGATGATAGTGTTCTTCTCAGATTACGGACAGTGCCTGATGGCACTATCATTGGATTTCAGAGAGAGGGAATTTGGCAAGATGTTTTTCAGTGGCTGAGGGCTCGGACAATAGCAGTGAAAGTTTGTGTTTCCAAGATTGACATTATTTGTACCTCGATTTCACAGTCCTTGTACGAGGCTAGTTTCACAACTTTCTTTATTGCTATATTTCTGTCACCCATGTCAATTGAAAGACAAGTTCTTTTCTGGTGGTCCTTGACTACAATGTCGAGTCTGTTCGCTTTGCTGGCCCTGTCTTTCATTCATTGCACAGTCTTATAGTATCCTGGCCTTCAGTTCTTCTGTTATTGGATTCGGTTGGCGTTCATACCATTTGTTTTCTGCTGGTATTCCGTAATGCTTGCAGACTCACTAATACATACTTTGACCCACTCTTTCATGGTTGGGCTTGTATTCTTTAGGTGTTGAAACAGAGCTGCCAAACACATGGTGGTCTATTGATTTTGTATGGGGTTTACAGAAGTGGCACCCTGGGTTTGCACCGTTTTTTTTCCTCAAGGTATTCGCTTGAAAAGTTTCTAGTTGGCAAGTTTTGGTCAGTGAGCACGTTGTCTGTGCAGCGGTATTTTTTGCCTGTTGCCTCGTCTTTTTCACATCTATATTCTGTTAATACTTCACTGTTCAAGTTTATATCTAGCGATCTACTCACTCTCTTTTACTATCGAGTGCGGTTTTTTTGTGCCTTCATGTTCCTTCAGTAGTTTCAACATCCGGTCCCGAGTGATTTCGAGTTACTGGTGTAATCCTATTGTTGCTGTTTTGAATGTCAGTTCGATTTGTATTATTCTCCAACCATCGTCACTTCTTGGCAAATAGAAACAATCAGTGTCTGCTTCAAGATGGTGCATTTGGTGGCTTGTTAGTACTTTCCTTATCATTGTGTCTATTCTCCTAGTCTCATTTACTTCCCAGTAAATTATATTAAAACTATACGTAACAACAGGGATAGGTAACGTATTAAAGTCTTCGGTACTGCACGCATTGTTCTTAAACAAACTCTTTTCTTACTTTCTCTTTCATACTGGCATGTTGGATTCAACAACTCTCATTAATTCCTAACTACTTATATACTTCTCGTTGCTTTTGTTTTTTTATTGTTTTTGTTTGTCTAGTTTTACGGAGTTGAACTTGACAAGCCTACCTCTTTAGAACGTGACCCTAGCACACTTATCCAGGCTAAATTCCATTCCAATGTCTTCGCTGAAGTTTTTAAAGTCTTCAAAAAACTTTCAACCTATTTGCCGTCTTTGCCCTATAGTTTCAGATCCTCTTAACTTCGGTCCATCTAGATAAGGTGGCTGATTATCCTGTCTCTCAACTTGTATCCGCATCCTACTTTGAGCAGCTCAATGGGAAAAGGAATAAGTGGGATATAAAAAAATCAAGGAAGAGAATGAGTCTCCTTGATAGATGCTATAGTTTACGCTGACATTCCCGAATTTTATTCCATTCGAATGAGAAAGGAAGAAGTCCTTATTCCCTAATGACACATGTCACTAGAAGTTCACAAACACTGGGGATGATTTGAAAATTCTCTTATTATCCAAGTGTATACGGCAGAACGCTTTCTTTGTAGACAATACACTCAGTCTCAGATTCTTATGTTCTCTGTGACATGTTTCTAGGGTTATCCAATTTATTAGGAGTTAGTCCTTGCATCCGTAAGACCCTCTTCGGCAATTTTTTTGTTCTATTGGGAGTAGGTTGTCTTCCTCCATGAAGGAGTGCGTTCTGTCAATATCGATGTTAGTGTTTTATAAGCCGTAGAGAGACATGTGATGGGTCTATAATCTTTGGGGGTTCTTGTATCTTCCGTCTTAGGTAGCAGGTTTGTACCCACTTTTGCCAGCCAGTCTAGAGTTTCAAGAGAGTTTAGAATTTCATTATGTTATCGTGGCTGCATGCAAGGGAATAAAGCTAAAAATTGGACACTTTGTCAAGGTCAGGTGATTTCCATTGGTGTGTCTTTTTAGTGCCTGTTCTTGTTCACAAATCAAAATATCCCACGACTGCTGTCTTTGCAATGTTTTATCTTGCCTTTCCAACCGTCCAATCAATGTTGCATGTTGGTTGTATGTCTTTTTATCGTTCCAGATATTTTCCAACAAGTCCCTCTCTTGATTTTTTGTCGGGACATCTTTCATTGTTATCTGTTTTGTTTAGAACTTTTTTTCATCAGTTCCGAATATTCAATTGTGTCTGTAAAACTTGGCCCTTCTTTCATACTTCTTTATACTTTAGGCTTTCTTCTTCTTCTTCTTCTTCTTCTTCTTCTTCTTCTTCTTCTTCTTCTTCTTCTTCTTCTTCTTCTTCTTCCTCTTATTATTATTATTATTATTATTATTATTATTATCATTATTATTATTATTATTATTAGTAGTAGTAGTAGTAGTAGTAGTAGTAGTAGTAGTACAATTATTATTATCATTTGCAATTTTACACATTTGCCTGGTGGTTACCGCTGGAGGTTGAGTGACATCAAGTATCCTCAAGTCTCCATATTATGTCTTGTAGTATTTGTTGTACACCGAGTTTCGACTCGTAACTCAGGGTAGGCAACAATGTCTTGATCATTCATTTTTCATTTCAAAAATGCAAAAATGGGAGGGGATCAATACAGGACTAATACAGGAGGCTATACAAGAAACAGTTCATAGTTGTATGACAGACAAAATATTTACATGGACAGTGTTTTGTTCCTTTTATTCCTGTGGAGAGCATACTGGTCGGAGAAATTATTTTTTAAACTATCATAAGGGTTACTTACATATGCATTGTAATAACATTTGAACAGTAAAAAATGGTAAAATAAGATTCAATTAATGCATTAACCTTTTCCCATCGATCTTCAAATGATTATATACCATCTCTGAAAATTCAGTAAAAAGCATGAATTATATCATCCTTATTATTGAACTTGCTATCGTGGATGTGAAATCCAAAATGTTTGAAAAATGATTTTTAAAAAAGCAGTAGGAGAAAATCAGGTGAAAAAGGAGGATACTGTAGGAATTCATATCCCAATTATCTAAGCTTGGAAACCGTGGTGGGTCGGGAATCGACATGGAACATTTCATTCATTTGACGAAGAACTCATTATTCCCGCTTTATTAGTTGTTGTTGCAGTTTTCAAGTCTTCATTAAGTGATCAAATTGCTGTTAGTAGATTGTTGGCCAGTATAATCGGTTATTCTTCATCCTTAAGAACCAGTTGGCTTCATTTATTTTTAGTATCCCTATATCCAAGCCTATAACTTTTGAATCAACGCTGAACAATTCACACTATAGCTGTGTTACCCAAAATTGCTTATCGACGATATCAGAAGTGAGAGCAGTATAATGCCCAATTTTGAAATTGTACTTAAAAATGAAGTTTAACTTCTTGGTTGGACACCGTTGTCGTCAGTAGGTAAAAACCTCCAATAATGATGGATCTCATCTCTATTTACACTGTACCTGCCAATAAAAATGCAACTATATTGACAAATATATGGACAAATCAAGTTCAGATTCTGGCTGAGGCAGATGGTTTTTAATTCATAGTAATGCCATTCTGAGAAGCCTGAATCCACTGCTCCCCTAACAATGGACAAATAGCTGGTAAGACAGGGCTCTCTAGTCTTTGTCTCAACCCAGAAATAAGTAAACCAGACGTGTAGACTTAACCCTGTTGCATTCATTGGCAACCAGTGAAATAAACAGACAATTCTAAATTCTAAACTCCAAACCAGGTGTTGACCCTCTAGGTTCAACTTCATCCAATCGGTCAGGTCAGGTCAGGGTCAATTCCTTATTGCTGACACCATGTAACCGATTACAACCTGTCTCATCCTATTTGGAGAAGAGATAGCACTACCAAGTAACCCTCGTTACCTTTAGAATATACCATTGAGTGAAAGTACTCAGCATGAATCCCGACGATCTTTTGCAACATGAGTCGAACTGGAAAGACCATTAACTGAAGTACCCAGATGCTAGAATGTTGATAAATACTTGAAGTACTTAGATCAATGAAACCATTTAACTGTTAGTCTTTTTCTTCCCTCTCATTCTTTGTCCTTGAATTTTACTTTTATTTATTTCATTTTGACGGACTGTTTATTTATCGATAGAAATATCTCGCTAGATATGAGGGCTCTTCTGTAAGTTGGTAAAAAATAAATGGATAGTTTTCCCATCTGGTGCGCAGATGTCATCAACAAAATTTACTCAAGGAGATTACAACCGAAGATTCATAGATCTCAGCATGAAATTAGATAAGTGAATTTGGTCTCGGTTAAGAAAGCACACGTAGAAAAACGGTTAACCTCACGCTGGATGGAATCAGGTTCAAACATTGACTGAGACAGCTTGTCTTCATTTCACACTAATGCCATGAATCCACTTCTCCCTAAGACCATTGGTGAACATTAGGACAGTTGGAGGCCAATAGTTCTGAAATGCAGTCCATTTTTGTCGCTGGTCTCGTAAAACCCCACAATAGTCAGAGACAATGTCTAAGGTTCCACAGATCATGCAAAAAATGAAAGCAAAAGTCGTCACCTGATGTGTGACACAACATGGAAACAAATCTGATTTGCTTTGCTTTTAGTTCTCGGCTAAACTGACAAAACTGGTGCAGAACTATCGACTTGCAGTCTTTACTCAGTGGTAAGAGCGTGGTTGTGCAAGCAGTAAGTTTTGTGACGACGGTATTTTTATCTCTGCCACTCCCAGCTATTCCCTACCACTTCTTGCCGCATATTGAGGGAATATATAGATGCAAAATCTACCCATGCCATTTCTTAATACTACTACTTATCAAACGTGAACAAACTCTTTGCAATTCCTGCCAAACGTTAATGAAATATTCTAATGTTACATTGTATGTAGTCTGAATGAATTGAAATTCACTTGCACTACATTTAATCATTTTTATTCCTGTTTCCATTATCAAACTCTTTCAAAGTTTTGACGTCATTTACTCCACTAACGACTAACACAATTTCAGACTTCCAGTTAATTCTAAACAGTGAAAAGTTCAAAATCATTGATTGAGAAATATGGGAAAAGAATGGGATAGATTCTAATCCAACGCCATATATCAACAAAAGGGAGAAATAAAGAGAAAAAGAAAGAAATAAAGAGAGAAAGAGAAAATAGTGAGCTGTAGAAACTAGTTTTCAGTTGATATCTATATTGCCCCGAATCATATCTTATTTGGATTTTTATGCCAATAATCTAGAAGAATACCAAGATACTGCTCTATTAAGCCTTCTTCCATGATCAAGTTTTAAGATCTTTTTTCAGTTCAAAGAAGTGATTTGAGAAAAGTCAAAATATTTTAAAAACTGATAAACTCCTGTCAAATTGGACCATGACCCTGCAGCAGTAAGTTTTGTTCTTATTCTTATCATAACAGGGATATTTCATTAATTATTGGTAGGGGCATGGAAGGGATAAAAACACTGTCTGCAAATTGAGAACCATGCTACGAGCACATGAAGGAATTATGCTGGGCCTCACATGAAGAGATCACAAGACAGCAGAATACATCTGGAAGAAGATAGGAGTCAGGGACATAATAGAATCCATTAAAAATCTCAAATGGCAATGGGCTGGCCAATGTGCAAAAATGGCGGACAACCGATGGATATCCCGACTCATGACATGATCCCCCGAGATCACATGCGCAAACGAAGCTGTCAGAATATTATATGGAGAGACAAGCTAGGCAAATTCTGATTGTACTGGCTCCATGACGCCCACGATAGAGGAGTGTGGCGAATCCTAGGGAAGGTCTTTGTCCAACGACGGACGTTGAAAGATCGATGATGATGATGATGATGATGATCTAGCACGCAGACACTGGTGTGACCCATAATCTTCCTATATCCAGGTAACTCACACTTTTTGAACGTTCACTTTACGCCACTATTTTGTTTATAAAGATGAAAAGCGAAAATAGCGTCCAGCGTTTTGTAATGAGCCTCTCCCTACCTTTTCTACGTATAAGTTTTTGGTACCAACCTCTACACAAACCCCTGACAAATCAGCTCAGCGTAGTGCCATCACATATGGGGTGAGGGGTCAACAAATTTCTTTCTTATTTCCTTCAGTTTACGATAGGGTCTTTTTTTGTAAAAGAACGGCCACTTTTGGATTGCAAGGGAAACATGCATTTTCATATGGGTGAATGTGTATACAAATACATGCATACATTATGTACGTACAGATAAGTAAAGATTTTTTAAAAAGACGTAAAATATGGATTAATGTTTTTGAGATGGACAAGTACGAATAAAATATAAAGTAATCTCCCCCTCCGAAAATAAATAAATTGTCTATATGTACATATGTACATATAGACAATTTATTTGCAAACATATTTTGCTGGGCGCTGGAATTAACCGAATAGAAAATTGAACACTAGGAATCAATCCTAATGCGGCTCTGCTCCACCGACTAAGCTAACTTTTGGTTAGCAGGAGTTCGTAATAGCCCATTTGAACCACCACTCTCCCATGCGCTATTCTGAACTTCTACTTGGTAAAGCAGAAGCAATTTAAGACTGCTTTCTCATGAACACAGGTTCGCACAGTGTTCATTCTATTTTCTCACATTTGGGGTCGGCCATCGATTTGCTAGTCGGTTAAATCCGGTGCCGAACGAAATATGTTTCCAAACAAATTTTCTCTAAAAATATCTCATTTTATCGGACATAAACTGTCCAATTTGACGCTACATATGCATGCACACACACGTACATATGAATCTCTGTGCGCGTCAAGAGAGAGAAAGAAAATAGCAACTCTAGAAAAAATCATGTATCGCAAGAACCTCATTAAGATAACTGTGTTTTGAAAAACAATATATATGTAGATACGTAATTGCATACATTTGTATATATGCATGCACATACACACGAATATATATATATATATATATATATATATATATATATATATATATATATAGAGCGAAAAAATATCCAATACAATGCTCAAAGAGATCATTATAACATTCTGATTCTTCAGAATTGACAGAATTTTGACTAAAGATCAATATTGATACAACAAATGCGAATATCAAAAAATAACTCCCATTCACGGGAGAAACAATGTAAATATTTATACAGGACTCATGTTTTGACATCTGGTGAGGGATGTCACACGTAACAGGAACCTCTGCTTTTTTATAGGTACGCTTTGTATCATGCTGTTATTCAGTCGACGCTTCCACACCTGGTGGTGACTCACCTCTTGAGGCTTCTTACACCCACTTGCACATTCTGTCCAGAGCGATAGAAGATTGTCTTGAAATATAATTCTCTAATATATATATATATATATATATATATATATATATATATATATATATATATATATTAGATGATTATATGTATATTAGAGGATTATAATTCTCTAATATATATATATATATTAGAGGATTATATTTCAAACAATCCTAGCTTTCTCTCTCTCTCTCTCTCTATATATATATATATATACTTATATATATATATATATACTTATATATATATATATATATATATATATATATATATATATATATATATATATTAATGTGTCATCCATAGACAGCTGCTTTGTCGTATTACAATTCATGTGTGGCTATAGACTATCCATTATCCCATCCAGTACCATCAGGAAGGATCGAAACTTTCTGCTTCAGAACTGGTATCTTTCTCTGCATCATGCCGAACTCGACAGTTGATATATTTACCCACGCATATATTCCCAATCAACCTGAGTGCTCTACTCTTAGATTGGAATAGCATTGCTGCATAATGAACGAGTTACCTCACTTAAAGAGTGCTCAACTTTGAATAAGGGAGCGTTAATTATGGTAGTCACTTGTATATATATATATATATATATATATATATATATATATATATATATATATGAAGTGGGTATACGACAATGGACCACCAGCACACATTAAACCAGCTAATTGAAAAGATATCAGAATGTGACAAACCATTTTATTTGGCTTACGTACACTATGAAAAAGCTTTTCATTTAATTGAAGACGCGACAGTCTTCAAATGAATCCGTGGACAAGGTATAAATGAGAATTACGTAGCAAGTAATTGAAAATATTCACGAAAATGGCACTGCAATGATCAGACTTTATAAATAAACAAACAAGATAAAGATTGCAAAAAAAGTAAGACAAGCCGATTTATTATCACCAAAACTCTTTACTGCAAGATTTGAAAGCACTTTTTGGGAAACTGACTGGGAAAAGATAGACAGAGACTATTTGAACATTTTAAAGCATTGCAATGGTGATGCATTAATATCACGAACTGCAGGTTATCTGCCAAACATGTTGAGTGACTGAAATAGGGAAAGTAAAAATAAAGATAAATAAGAACAGAACGATGACAAAAATATGGCCATAACAGAGTCCCTAAAAAGACGAGAAGAATAGACGACGAAGCCTTAGAAGTTAAGAAATACATTTACCTACGTTAGGCGATAAAACAAAAGAAATATTTTCAACAAATCAATTTAAAACACTCACACACGCACACACACACACACACACACACACACATATATATATATATAGTATTTGCGAATGTCTATGAGTTTGCAAGACTTAGTGAAGAATTGATGGCATCAGTAGTATATGATGTTTTATAACCAAATCACGTTCAGCACACATGACCACCGAAGTTGAGCAACGACTGACCGGTTCAGTACCCAATTGGGTGACCGTATGGAAATAACGGGTGACACAAGCAAAAATGGCAAATTCAGTGACGCCACTCCAGGAGCTAGTCACCTCTAAGTCTATTTCAAATATTGCAAGGCGAGACAAGAGATACACGATAGGGGAAACCTTAGCCAGCGTAAGGGCACTATCTATTAAATGGTCTCGTGCTATCGGTAAGCAAACATTACCAATAGTTAGCAATGACTAATTCTTTAAGTGTCCCTAACCATCCTCATTCATTCTGCTCCATGTACAATTGGAGTGCAATCCACATTTGGCCTTGTAGCTCTCTTGAATACTTTCCTGCACCTGCGCAATCGGACACTTCATTCCAGATCTTCGCCTTGATATTTCCCAACAATCTTGTCGAGGATGGAAATTCGAGAGGGTTGGAAGATGTGGGTGTGGCTCCTTGAAGGGCCTGCTGCATCATTTAGTGGGATTTGTCAGTAGAAATGTAGTAAGTGAACTACTATTCACTAAGCTTTCGAGGGCTGATCCAATTGGGTTGCAGAAGAAGGAGATGCTTAAAAAAAAAGCAAGATCCAGATTACAGAAAATCTCAATAAGTATCAATAAAAACGGATGAATAGTAACTTAGTATTTTGTTGGGCTTTGGAAGCTAAGTTTTTTTGGTGGGGTTGGGGTAACATTTAACGAAATTTATCAGTAGAAATGCAGTGAGTGAACTATTATTTACAAAGCTTTTGGAAGCTCAAACCACTGGGAACCTGGGGTATTTTCAAAAAGACCCTTAAGGCTCTGAATCCTGGTTTACTTGGCTTTCAAGCACTAAGGAAATTACATGACTTTTTATGGTCAGACTAGACTCGGATTCGCTGCACGATTTAGAGGAAGAGCTGTCGTATTAAATGTTGGTTTTTCTCACATTTACATAGTAATGAGAATGAGAAGCGAACAAGGAAAAGACTGTTTTTCACGGCAATGACATAATCTCATTATATAAACGCTTGTAACAGGATACAGCGTGGTGCTTAGGATAGGTTGCATCGGATAATGCCTAATTCTTCAGTGGCCCTCGATAAGGGAACGAGAATTGAAAATTCAAATTAAATTGACCCTGACAAAACAAAGGAAATCAAGAAGCTATTTTGGCGGGAGAATACCATCTTCGAAGGTCAGAAGTGTCCACTGAGGGAGATTGCAGCAGATGACAATGGCAGAGCCGTATCCATCCAGGTTTGTGCTACCATCAGTGCAATTTTGGATTTTTTGTTCCGCTCCAGCACTGTTTCATGTTTTGGAAACACGAGTGTCTCTACGTCAATACAATGAACAAACAAGAGATTTTTTTTCGCAACTTCTTTTGTCTTGTTGCTATCGCCCTACGGTTTTTACAACATGTATGCTTTCATCCTTTTCAATTCTCTACACAACACTCTGAATGGACACCTCAAATAATTAAACTTTTACATTTTGTGCACAAAGCTTCAACAACTGGAAAAAAATCTCTGAGATTTTGTTCTCTAAGTGACCACAATCTATTGTTGTCCCTGACAATTAAATAACGAAAAAAGTATCTGATTCTAAGGACAAAAATATGATTCAGAGAAACCTTTGCACACAAACTGAAAATCTCCGTAAGATTTAGTCAATAAAGAAATTAGTGAAACTTGTTACTCTTTAAATTTAAAGATTCTTCTTGGGTATAAAAAGATTCTTGATACCCCCACCAAAAAAAAAAGAAAAAAAAAGATAACTGATCGATTATCATATGCCGAGTGATTAATCAAAAATCAAATTGTGTTTTTGAAATTCATTGACTATAAATAAAGTTATTGCTCAAAGGAAGCCAGTTATAGAGAATTTCGAATTTTAAGAGATTGTTTATTTTGGAGCCAGAAAATTTCGTTTGTGAATTAAATTTAGCAGTGATAGAACGAGAACGGAAGAAGTTAAGAAGAAGTAAAAGATCCGAAAAAGAAAGGATGAAAGGTAGAAAGGAATAAAGAAAGAAAAAAGAAAGGAGAAAACCCAAAGGTGCGATGTAAAAAGAAAAGGAAAGTAAGAATGAATTGTGGAAAGAGAGAGAGAGAGAGAGAGAGAGAGATGTTGGATGAGATACAAAAAAGAAATAGACACAGAATGCCGTGAAGAAAAGAGAATATGGTACTAAAAAAGAAAGGAAAAGTTACTGAAGGCGATGTAGAAAGGAAAGAGGAAAAAAATAAACAATCAAAAGAAACAGAAAAACGAAAGAAACAGAAAATAATGAAGGAAACTAATGAAAAAAACGAAAAGGGGGAATAAATAAAACAAAATGCGAAAAATGTGTCGGGATGACTCACAAACTCAGAAGAATATTAGGCAGGCCTTAGAACGTTTCGACCCAAACACAGAAATAAAAACGACTGAAGGGATACACAAATAATTAATGAAACACTGACATCTCTTCAGATCAAAGCTTCAGTCGGCACATGAACAATGGTGTTTAATTGAGAATAAATTCAATTCTCTATTGAGAAGTTGAGCTAAGATCAAGGAAAGTCGGGATCAAATGTAGAATACAGCTTCCGAAATTGAATCGAGACAAAGGAGCGAATTCACTGGCGCCACGTGTTGCGTCGGACTTTATCACTCAAAATAAATCAACTCGTCGTTTTAATTTGATCAAATCAAACTTCTTCTTACATCCAATCATTGATTTAAAAAGACTTTTTTTTTACTTTTCCAATAGCTTTCAAATGCTTGTCAGTGCATTTTAGTATCTCTGTCAACAAAATAAAGCGAATGATTAACAGTCTTGTGAGAAATCTTTGAATTTTCACAATCAAACCAACTCGATGTTAGAAATGGTGCATGAACGAAAAGAAAAAAAAGGTGAGAGAATTCACAAGATGCGTTGTCGTCTGAGAAGTTGAACCTTTAATCACTCCAAGAGGTTGGACCCAGAGTGCCGATCATAGATGTTTGTACATACTCACTTCAAAATGATTAATATGTATATCCATTTAGGTGATGTCGTCTATTTACCTATGGTTGAATGGTTAGTGTTGAAGCAAGGTCGATCGCACTAGCTCTCACTGCAAACAAAATTATAAAGAATATTACATAAAAAAACAAGAGAACACATCTCTCAATTGGAACAACAGACTTGTTAAGGACAATGGCACAAAGATCAAAATCGAGACCACAGAGCTAAAGAAAGTAGTTCACTACGTCTACCTAGGACAACAAATCTCCATGAAATCTTCAGAAGAAGAAGAAAGCAAAAAAACGAAAGAAAACACTAGGTTGGCCAGTTTTCGGTGTAGCAAGTTCAGCTTGCAAGAACATCGTACAAAAAGAAGGTTATACAATCATTGCGTACTTCCGATAAAGTGGAGCTGAAACGTTGAATGTAACCAAAACATCGATCTTCAAACTGAGAACATTGCAACGTGCACGGCAGAAAATCATGCTCAGCATATATGGAGAGATATTAAGCACAGTATATTAGAGAAAGGACAGGAGTCCGAGTTATCTAAGAAACTATTAGAAAATTCAAGTGGCAATAGGTTGATCATGTTGCAAGAATGACAGACAGACGCCAGACAACATGATTCACATCGTGGATTATAAGAGATCATATGCGTAATTATGGCTGATAGGAAGTGAGATGGTTTGGAGAGCTGGAGAAATTCAGGAAAGTACTAGCACCACGACGCTCATGATAGATAGGTCTGGTGAATCATGGGGAAAGTCCACGTCAAATGAATCAACATGCAGAAACAATAGAACGTTAAAAAAAGTTTACAACTTTAAGAATCAATATAACAACAAATTCGACAGCGATTACAAATTTTTTTTGCGAAAAAAACCAAACTCTCAAATGAAAAAGCGAAAATAAAGTTTTCAGTACTTCGAGAAAAAAATTGAATAATCCATATAATCTCATAGTATCATCAAATTATTTTTTCTCTGGTTTTCTATGAGCTCATGCCAACTATGAGCTGTATTTTATAACCTACAATAATGAACTGTGATTTTCCAGGTTCTCTATCAGTAGCGACAGACTCTTCAAATTGAAAGTAACAAGTTTGCCGATTTAAATATCCCCACTAACGATTTTGAACAATGGACTTTTAAACCAAAACGAGTTTTTAGTTCCTTCTCTGTAGAAAAATCATTGAATAGAATTTAAAAAAAGAAACAGGTGGCCTCACTTGTCGAAGTTTTTTTCTCATAAAGGCGAATTAGTGTTCAGCCATTGTTTTGCTAGGAGGTACCATCTTGTACCTCCCATCACCCCAATCTTCGATGTTTCAGCTTGACATACCACCCCCTTGGTTTTGGGGGTCCGGGAATGCTAAAAAACTTACTCTTATAAATAATGAATATTGTTTCTTCGTCTCAGACATTTTAGCTTATGAAAGCTTTCGTAGGAACGCTGTACTTCTAGACAACGAGGAAACATATTCAGTAGCGATTTTTTTCCATGTGGATTAACTGGTCTACAATGAGGGCTTAATGAAAGCAAGATTTGTCTATCGAAGTCACAGATAGCTCGACCGAGTTCCTTTTTCTAATCCTACTCCAGACTTGGTAATTCTTTATTCTATGTCACTTTAGTAATTAGTTCGCCGTAGTAAGAGCAACAACGGCGGCAGCAACAATAGTAATAGTAGTACAATTTTCCCTTATATCATTTCCAGCATTTTTTGTTTACGAAATATTTCCAAAGGATCCCTCTTCTTTAGATAGCGGGGTAAAACCTGCCCTCCCCAAAATATCCTGATGATGATATAAGATTATTTCACTTGAAATGGCTCGCAATGCTCAGCATTGTTATTTGCATAAAAGACACCTGAATGTACTACACACTCTGGAACACAGGAATAACCTGAGTAGAAGAGCACAAAAATATGTATCCGCTCTCAAAAGCGATAATGATTAGTAACTCAGTAGAAAATACCACGTGACCGATGTCCTCTCACAGCATGACGCGTTGATTTGACTAGAGAAACAAACACTGAAGAGTTCACTCCCCTTAATCTGGAGATAATTTTTGTTGTTATTGTTGTTAATATTGTTACAGTAATAAATCAAAGTCAACTCTGGACTTAGGAAATTAGAAGAGGATTGTTCTTGTTATGGTAGGAAAAAAGTCAACTCCAATTTCCGACTTGGATTCGAGTTTGATAGAAATCTGAATCCAAGAAAACTGTCAGTCGCCTATACACGCAATCGCATACTGAAGAACTTCCGGTCAATGCGGTTCAAGTATCATCAGAAGGTACCGCGCAAATCAAAATTGCACCAATTGAACTTTTGAGAAATAATTCAAATTATCGGTACCCTGAACTCTAAATTCTCAATATTCAATTTTATTTTTTTTTCACACTTATTAGCAAAGAATATAGAAACAGTTTCAGGGTTATAAGCTTATTTATAGGAAAAGAACCTTTTATCTTTTAATAAAAATATTAAAATAGGGTAGTTTGGTAAGGTTTTTTAATTCCTCCTTCAATTATTCCTCTAATCAAATTTTGGGGCCCACTTCACGAATTCAAGGATCAAAAATTGTTAACGTGTGAATATTTGAGGCACTAATCGGAACCGCGTTAACTGAAGGCCGCAAGCACACTCTTACACGTAGGGCTTGACATGTAGCGCTCTTGAACGTTATATGCACACGAACATCCCTCTGAAAAATATCCTGGACAGGAATTTGAATTTTTTGCCAATAAACATCAATTTCTCAAATAAACTTCAATGATTTTGTATTCAGGTCTGGACGCAGGAAAATCGTTTCTTTGTATTCCATTCACATAAATGTCTTTCGTAATCAGATTAAAATTCCTCCAGTGTCGATTCCCTTCAAGCCTTCCATACTTGAAAGTAAACTGACTTACACCTTTTTTCTGTCTTTTTTTTCCCATCTTCTTTGCCATGAAACAGGGGCGGGAAAAAGTAATTTTTTTTTCATCTTGAATCATATAGATATGCGCTTATTTTAAGAATAAAGGGAAGATTTCGATCATAATCATGGATAATGTTATCAAACATTTATTGTTAATAAAATCATTTGGTCTCAAACACTTTTCACTTGAAATGAATTGAAACTTCATTTTAATTTCAAATTGACTCCTTACAACGTAAAGTCTTTTCATATAATGAATTAACTAGACTTCATACTGTAAACGGCCTATACTAACTCAATCGGAAAGGAATTCCTGGATCTGCGCTTAAACTCAATCACTCCTTTGTTACCCCATAACACACACTTTCATATAATCGGATCGAAATTCATGTGGAATTTTTAGAGATATAATGTTGACAGACAGACGGACAGACCGAAAGACTGAAGGACGGAAGAAAAGACACCTGGTAATACAGATACTTCTCCAACTTATTCGGTAGAGGGAGAAAAATATGACAGTGAATTTATACTATTCCGATTTTCATAACCTTTACAGTTATCAGCTGTTTCTTTTATGCAAAAAAAAATGCTGTCTTAAAGTGATCACAATAAAAGGCTCTTTCTGTACTAAATAGCTTCAATTATTTTCTTTAAGATGAAAAAAAAACAAAACAAAATCGACTGCCCCAGACTACATCTTAAAAGAATTAAATTAAAAACAATACTCTTTTCATGTACTTTAATGTACATTCGACTTGCTTCTTGGATGAAAGAACCATCGATACCAGCAGCTGATGTTCGATCTTAGGTAAAAGCCAGTATTTTGTAAGCGGAATTTCATGGCAGGCAAGCAATCTTCATTTGGAAAATTGAGGCCATACGATCTCCTTACCCCAATCTAGCTCTTATCTTGCTTCTTGCAATACTAATTTGAGTTTACTATATAAAACAGTTTTTAGCATCTGCGCGTACAGCTTCCCTATGCTATCCAAAAGTACAGCGTTCTAATGAAACGTTTTGTAATAAGAAATGGTGTAAAGGGCAAACACAACTGTTGTTAATTCAGATGGAAAAACCTTTTGAGCATTCCCATACACAAATATAACCTATGTCAGCCAGTCTTAAGCTAAGTGTAACACCCGTGCGATCGCTTTTGGATTTTCTGATACCTTGAGGCACATTATGCTGATAGATGCACAAAATAAATTGAGATAAAACACAGATGCTCACAAACACAGTTCAAAGCTATGGTGATGTGAAGTCTTTCGAAAAAGTGAGGAGGCGTGAGGTCTTTTGTAAAAGTGAGTTGGCCTGGGGTCTTTTGTAAGAGCGAGGTGGCCTGAGGTTTTTCCGGAAAGCGAGTTGGCGTTATATATATATATATATATATATATATATATATATATATATATATATATATATATATATATATATATATATATATATATATATATATATATATATACACACACACACACACACACACATATATATATATATATCTTTGTCACGCGTGACAGACAATGTCTACAAGATACTTTTTCAACATCAACTCAACTCACGCATTTTTGTATTCAACTTCAAGAACATAGACATATGCTGTAAAATGGTTTGCAGAAAGTATATTAAGTAATATGATAGATGGTAAGAAAAACCATTCAGCTTTACGACATTCCGGCAGTAATTGTTTTTAAAGGTTCCTGCAACTCAATGATCAATCATCTAGAAATAAAAAAAATGGTCAATAAATTTCTCTGACAATGTATTGCTGTGACCTGTACCCACCACTGCTTATTTCTCGAAGAATTCATGGCGAACGATTCTTTTAATACCTCTCTTTGTTCTTAATTTTTTAAAAAACGTTGCCTTGTTTAAAAACACAAATAAGGAAGTGGCAAAAGTAAAAGGAAAGGGACAAGGAAGAATGAAGAGGAAGAAGGAAAGGGGAAGGAAGATAGGAAAAAAGAAAAAGAGCATGAAAGAGATCAGGAAAGAAAAAAAGGAAAGAAAAAAGAAGGAAGAAGGAGACAAAATCAACCGAAGAAAGAGAAAGATGGAGAAAGGAAATTGAGTGGACTGGAATGTAAGAAAGGGAGAGTGAATGGCGAGGGAGAAAGACAAAAAGGAATAGGATTGGAAAGAAAGAAAAGAAAGAGGAAGATAAAGGGGACCAAAAGAAAGAAGAAGAATAAGAAGAAGAAGAAGAAGAAGAAGAAGAAGAAGAAGAAGAAGAAGAAGAAGAAGAAGAAGAAGAAGAAGAAGAAGAAAGAGAGTGAGGGTGGAAATAATTAATGTAAAAGCTGGACGAATAAAATAAAGAAGATGGACAAAAAATGGAAAAAAACAAAAAAACAAATGAGGAATAGGTGAAAGAAGGAAATGAATTGGAAAGGAAGGAGAGCAATTAGAATGACAGAGAGGGGGAAATGAGGAGAAAAGAAGAACAAAAAATGAAAGAAGAAAAAGAAGGGGAGGAGAATTAAAGAGAAATAAAAGAAGGAAAAGAAGAAAAATAAGGAAAGGAGAAAAACAGAAAAAGAAGAAAAAGGAGGAGAACGAGAAAAGAAGGATAAAAAGAGCCAAAAAGGAAAAAAAAGAACAAAAAAAAAGAAAGACGAGAAGAAAATATTGTAAGACAGTGAGTGTAAAAAAAAAAAAGATAAGGACAAAAAAGAAGAAATTAATATAACCTCATAAAAAAGCAAGACAGACATTAAAACCGGCTAGGGAGATATTTCGCAAAGTTTATTCTTTATTTCATTGCCAATAAATGCCACGCCATTCTCAAAGCCTTTATGGCCTGACTATGACGTGGTGCACGTCCTATTGTTGCCATCCCATATCAATGTCGTTCCTGGCAAGTTGATTGTCAACCCAAAGATTGACAATTATGGCAAAGAATATCCCGCCGTCACTAGCCTGTAAGTGCTTGCTTGCAATTTGCTTGGCGGTCGATTATCAACGCCATTTGCTTCGTGTAATTTTATTAAAATCTTTCCAGATAAAGGGTTTGTTCAACTGGGATGAGAATACGCAGACCACTAGGAGTCGGTGAAAATAAAATAATGCAATTATGTTCTATGCTTATGTGTCTCAACATGAGGAAAAAGTATTGTTCATCTTGTGGAAACATCATTACTTTTTAGCCACCATCTTGAAAATATCTGAAACGGTGGAAATTCCAGTCGGCAGACGTATTATTAGATGCACGAAAATTTCTAATACCGATTGCCATCACCGACTGAGAGGCTCTGACTGACTGACTGACATATTGAAACACCCCACCATCTCTCTCTCTCTCTCTCTCTCTCTCTCTCTCTCTGTCCGTCTGTCTTTCGTTTCCACCTACTCTTTCAATGTCTAAAGATTCAGAGTAGGGTACTAACACATCTCATGGTTTGACTTGTACCAAGAGAAACCATTGTACTGGGATATTTTCTCTAGCAAACCTTTTAGTTCATTGTTCATGTTTTCAAGTTTGCTGACTCACGATTGTCGTGAGGCATTACCTTCATTCATGACTTGATCAGTGATGATGCCTGACAGTTCATCACCCGTGAAGCGTTATATCATTTAGAAAAGAACCAAGAAACTTATCTAAACGTGGCTAAAAAGTGTTGTGAAACGCCAGTCAGCTTTCTTAAATTAGCCAACAAGCTTGTAAAAAGTTTAGGCCCTCCATGGCTAGACTATATTTCCTTTGCGTTTTTCATTTCGCACGGTTAACAACCGTAGCCATCAAAGATGGTGAAGGATTCTATCTTTTTTTAAAATGTACTTGAGTTTGTTTATTTGAGTGTTCCAGCGCTCCTGGCAATGCCTTTTTGTCTTCGACTTGAGAATTGGTATCAGTACTCCCCTAAACCCCTTCTTAATTTTTTCTCCTTTTTTTTTTGAGGGGAGAAGAAGCTCTTCGACCTTTGGGGGGTCTTATTCTAGCGGGTTTATTAATAACATCAAGATTTCCAAAATCTAGACGTTTTTACTCTATTTCAATGTTTCCCAATAGAAAATGTCAGTGATGCCATAGAGTATATTCTGACCATATTTATTCTTCAATTGAATTTCTTTTACAAGACTTCAAATTTTGATGATAAGGTTGTTCTATCATTGACTGTGATGACGAGTCATCGTTGTTTTTAAGTATCGGTATGATGCTATTTCTACTTTTTTACTATGACTCATTTTAGTAAAAACCAGGTTTTATATGAACTTTAGTGCTGTTGCTCCAATGATATTCGATGTATAGCTAAAAACACAGTTTTTGATTTTCCATGATAGAATATAACCTCAGATACCGTAAACCTTACTAGGAATTCAACTATTTTACATCCTTTTTTATAGAATTTAAATGATTTGTGAATTCCCTCGGATTCACTGCATTTTTCTAACTAGGGTGTACCAGCTGTTGGCCGTAGTCTAGCCGGGTTATCATTGATGATATATATAGTGTCATAATTACTCCTTCATCGCTGGACTTATTTCAATTATTATTTCCCTTTTCTCAAAATAACAATAACAACAAGACATGATATAAAGAAAGATGAAATCGTTGAGGGATCGTCTGTACGTAGGTATCAAAGAAATGAAGTTAAGACTATTGGTTAGAATACAGAAAACTGTGACCTTTCAGAATTTCAGACGATATTTTGAAGATCCAAGAGTCAACTGACCTCTCTGTCAAGGGCGTCCAAGACCCAATACTGTTTGAACTCGTCAACTTCGTCATGCCATCGTATGATTCGTTGACTACGGTTTCACATGTGATCTCTGGGGATCCACGTTGCGAGTCGTGAAGTCAATCGATTGTCTGCCATTCTTTCGACATGATCAGCCCACTGCTATTTGAGTTTTCTAATGATTCTATTATACATCAGACTCCTGTTTTTCCTTTGATACATACAGTGCTGTCTTGTGATCTCTCAAAGGGGATGAGCATGATTCTTTCCTGTGCACGTTACATGGTATTCAGGTTGAGAGTCAATCTTTTGGTTAGGTTCTTTGTTACAGTTCCATAGGTGACTAATGACTTTTTTTTTCCGACTTTTCAACAATACCAGGAAAGATGTAGAATCATTGACTGAAATGTAGTGAGCATAGCAATAAAGTTGAGGACACTTATCCTTATTCTTCATGGAATTATAATAAAATCTTTCAGACAAAATACAATTCAAGGCCTTTAAGTATTCACTGATTTAATATTCAGTACATATCATTTTAGTCCCCATCAAATTACTCCTTAATAGACTTCTCACACGAATTCTAGCATCCATTCCACTTTTTAGAATAATCTAAAAATCTCTTTCCGAGATCACCATCAGCAGCTTTGTCACGATCATCTTAATCTCGTCCACAGTCTGAAATCATTTCTTTTTGGACGAATGGAAAACCAGACGTCAAAGGCAACCAAATATTGACATTAACGGAGGCTGACAGACTTTGGTGATGTGGTGTTTACCCGAAAGATTCTGCACGAGACGTGAAGAATGGCACAATGGTGTGTCACCGATTGAGTAAACCCACGGGAGAATGTATGCTCCCCTCTGATAGATTGTCAAATGATATCAAGGTCGCGCATCCGTTTAACGAGATATTCAGAATGACAGGGAACTTTTTGGACAGACCCCTTATAGTGTTGAGATACTTTTAAAATACAATACGGCAATGTAAAAGGAGTGAAATTATGGATGGAAAATCAACTCAATAAAGGTGCAAAAGTATTATGAAAATGCTTGCTTTCAAAACACTTTAGAAACTGAGAAAAGTACATAAAACGGAGAATTTAGTTATTTTTTAAAATTAGCCAGCCAATTCGTTCAAAAACTATTTTCATAAAAACTGATATATTTTTTTAATAAAAGCAGATAAACTTTTCCAGAGTCGCAGTGCCAACGCTGATTTAATACACCGATTCAATGAAGAGTCGAGAACTGATTTAGATATAAATGTAAACATAGGTTTTGTGAAGGCTCTACATGCCTTCTGTTTAATAATATGAACCTTTTTCGAATTGAATTTCGGATACCCTAAAGTCGAGGGGTCTTGGGCAGTGTGCCCATGCGATTAGACGGCCCTGAGTCTCGCCGGTATCCGAGTAAAGGCAATTCCTTGGTCGGGTTTCAGACCACCGTAAATCTTAGCGTCTTCAATCTCATCTTCAAAGATGGTTTAAATCCCGATTCAATGATTATCATTTTATTCAAAATCCTTGGCAACCTCGCCAAATGACATGGAGGACATTGAAAATTATATCCAACAGAGGGGTGACCATGGCTTCATAAATTATGTCACGGACAATTGAGTCACGTTCAAACCACATGAGGGTGCAATTAAAAGCCAAAGCTTGGGATAAAGAGCGCAGCACCGTTTGGGAATGTTTGGAAATTGCAAAAGTTTCGTTATCCCTCGGTCAAAGGTCATGATAGTTATAACTGCATATATATAGCGACGAACATGAACAGTGGCGTGCCAGTGACAATAGGTGTCCGAAGGAGGGAGAAAAGCTCCTTTGTCGAAATTAATCTCTTTGTTTTGAGCACGAAAGTCGATGTAGATAATAATCAGTTCAGCCGAAAAAGCCGGGTACGCTGCCAAATAAGCCGCAGAGAGAAGAATCTTTGGTTAGATCTGAATCTCCTCGGAGAGATCTCCTCCTCCGCCATCTCTGTAATCATGAACTGCACACGGTTTATAAATCAGGGCCTAGAAATTAAATCATTTACAGGTTTCTACATCAGCGTGCAATCTTGCCGTGCGGTGATGAACAGTTGTCAACTGCGGAAGCCATGAAGAATGATTCATATTTCTGGCAGTGTTGGGTATCCAAGGACAACATACAGTTACGACTGACGTTATATGTAATATGCTCCTGATTTATTAACGTTGAATCTTCCTTTAATCACTATTCTACCTAAACGCTGTTGGCATTGAACATTCTTCACTGTCCGTTTGCCAGCGGTATGAGGGCTACTTATATAAGAATTCTATACACGAACTACAGTAATATATATACACACACAAATATATATATATATATGTGTAGGTGTGTGTGTATGTATGTAATTAAAGATTTTGCACGTCTATTTAGGCATGTGGATACATATATATATATATATATATATATATATATATATATATACATACAGGCATATCTATATTTGCATCAATATATATACATATATGCGTGTGTGTTTGTGTGTGTATAATTACATATATGTATATATATATGTGTGTGTGTATATATACATATATCTATATATATGTGTGTGTGTGTATATATATATAAATATATATATATATATATATATATAGTGGGAGTACAGATATAGCATCTGTTTTGGAATACGTGTATATATTGACATTTTTAGGTAGATAGATGTATTCATGCAACATTTATGTTCGTTTATGTTTTGGGCACGTGTGTTTAGTGTTCTGCCTTTAATATGAGCGTTGAGTTTTTTGCAGATCAACAACTTTAATTTCGTTATAACTTTTGTAAATCTCAGTTTCAATAAAAAAAATCATCTCGTTGAGACCTTTTTTTGAGAGTACCTTTTTTCAATTACACTATCTCACACGAATCGCTCTGAGAACCACTACTTACAATTTTGTTATACAAGATTTATACTTCAATTTCTATACAACGCAATGCACGTCGAAAGAGTAGATGCGAATTACAACAAAGTTTCCGTCTACATTCAATCTAACCCTGCAAATGTCAATATTTTTCTAAATGCGGATTCTCCATTTTGTAAATTTTTAACAAAAGTTTTATTGCTTGAAAAAAGAAAGATTTCAAAAGTCAGACACAAATGATTTATATTCAAAAATGAATTGTTTTTAGTACGTGTGATCCTGTGGCGCACTTAGTTGGTGTGTTCATCGTCGATTTGAGGTATTGGTGGTTCGGATTCACCCGGGAATTACCTTTTAAAACAAAAGTAATTATAGTTAAGGACGTCATTTGTACGTATTGATATTAAAGAAAACAGGACCAGTAAGTTAATTAATTGCATTAATACTTTTCATCTATTTTATGTTACAATATCCTTGTTTGGTATTTCAAGTTCTTTTTTTTACAATCATATTAACGCATTGTGCAGGTACGCATTTTTCTTATTCGTACGTTTTTATAATGACTTCACATACTGCTCAGTTGTTTTTATCAAATGTAATGGTCCTAGAATCGCCCTATATCTCAGAATTTTTCAACGATAGATGCATGCAGTTTTCACTATTTGATAACAAGTGTTTAAAATATTTATTAAGAATTTTAAAACGATGGCCTAGCCTGGCCTGGCCTGACCTGGCCTGGCCTGACCTGGCTGTTCATGACGTCTTTTGACGTTTGATAATTCGAAACTAATAAAAGTAGAAACATGGGGTTCTCACTAATCGATAGCTCAATATTTTGACATATATTTCGTTTGCAGCAAAAGCGGTGGTTTTCAAAACTTGAGAAATTATTGTGTCTTTTCTGGAGCAAGTCATTCTTGGTAGATCTGGCTTATACAGATGTAAAACACGGTCACTGAACACCGTATTAACACTATTGGGAAATCTTATTCAAAAAATTGAAAAGGACAAATAACATGATATGTAAAGCCAGACAGTACAATTATCCTGTATACCTGAAATCTTTTTATTTAGGTATTTTTCGCGTCTATCTATCTATAATTGCCGAATATGGGAACAAAGGCTATAACAAAAAATGTTTTCGATCTGTAAAATAGAGCTATTCACAAAATATCCTTTTCCGAATTCAATGATGATGATTGTAACCCTTTATAAACTGAACTCAATACCTTGAAACTTGAAAATCAAATGTTATAACAGAAATATTTATCGGTATGTGACTCATAAAATAGGGTAATCCCACTTTGTCTTCGACAGTATTTTAGACGAACGAAAGAAATCCGTTCATTAAGTACGGAAGGCTCCAATTTGGGATGCCGCTTTATCCCGTTTACTCATCTAGATATGAATTTGATTTGATCACTAAAAATGCATATCTGACAGGAATACTTTTATAAAGAAATACTCATATTCTTAGTCTATAAGGATTTAAACTCAAATCTAGTATCGAATTACTTTTCATTCAATCCTATATTAGAATTTAAATCTAACTACACATCCAATGGTGTATAACCAATGCACTACCCAATAATCACTCATGAAACATGGAACCTAACCAAGAAACAGATCTGCAAATTGAGAACCATGTAATGTGCACACGAAAGAATTATGCCGGGCCTCACATGGAGAGTCCACAAGATAGCACAGTACATCGAGGAAAAGACAAGCGTCAGGGACATCATAGAATCCATTCAAAAATCTCAAATGGCTATGGGCTGGCTTCGTTGCAAGAATGGTGGACAACCGATGGACATCACGACTCACGACATGGATCCCCTGAGATCACATGTGCAACCAAGGCCGGCAGAATATAAGATGGAGAGACAAGCTACACAAATTCTGAAAATACTGGCTCCGCGAGGCCCACAGTAGAGGAGTGTCACGGATCCTGGGGAAGGTCTATGTCCAACGACGGACATTAAAAGACTGATGATGATGATGATGATGATGATGATGATGAGGATACATCTATATTTATGTTTTTTTCTTATATATTCCTCTTTGACGTACTCTGCCATACTCTTTCATATCTAACTCATTCCTTTCAACGTGACTTTGGAGAAGATTCAAACTAATTAACTTTTTAATCAAATGAAAAAATGCCAAACTGTAGGTAATGTTCCTAGATCAGAATAGAGCACGAGCAATTTCTGTTTTAAACAAAGAAAAATTGACACAATGAAAAGAATAACGTTAGCATTAGCTTCAATATTCGCGAGGAAGCATTTTATCCTTACATTTAGTGACGATTTGTTACTAGTACACATATACATATGTGTGTGTATGTGTGTACGCTAATTCTCTTTATGTATACACGAACATGCACACATATACTCTCTTTCTCACACACACACATACACATTAACTACACACACACGCACACACATATATATCTATGTGTATATATATATCAAGCTGACAATAAGGGAAATTGTTGTATTTTGATTAAATTCATTGTATTAACATGTTTTGCCTCTCAGCTTTGTCAAAGTAGCAAGTTTAAATAAAAAAATTCAATATTATTTCATTTAAAATTACTACTTTGACAAAGCCGAGAGGCGAAACATGTTAGTACAATAAATTTATTTAAATACTACTTTTCCTTTTAGTGAGCTCGTTCTCTCTCTCTCCCTCTCTCTCTCACTCACTCACTCTATCTATCTATCTATCTATCTCTCTCTATCCATCTATCTATAACTATATCTATCTCTCTCTATATCTATATCTCTCTCTCTATATATATATATATATCTATCTATCTATCTATCTATCTATCTATCTATATATATATATATATATATATATATATATATATATATATATATATGTATTGTTTCAATGCCCGATCTTACTTGATGTACGTATTTACTGAGTTCAGCTTTGTCCGGTGGTGGACCACAAGATCAGAGCACTGAGAGAGATTCCAAATCACCACACCAGTGAGTTGGTCTACGATACTAGCTTAGTTTGGCACAAGGTCACATCAATAGGGGAACCAGAAAGCACCAAACGCAATATGTGATGATACTACTTTGGTAATTCTATCTTTGTCTGGTACAAATCCGATAAATGGGGAAACCCAGAGACCATCCATCTCAGCTCACAACGAAGGCCTCCTTAGATTACGAAAGTTGCTCATTTAAAAAGAGAAAAGACATTGGTTGCAGTATCAACCAGTCTCGCCAGATTAACGATCAACTGGTCTCGCTTTTGGTCTGTCCGAGGGAAAGACTCGGTCAAGAATTAAAAAAAAGATCGTTCATGATTGAGACATGAAGAAAAAAAAGAAGGAAAAAACAATAAGGAGTAGGTTGATAATAATAATAATAATAATAATAATAATAATAATAATAATAATAATAATAATAATAATAATAATAATAATAATAATAATAATAATAATAAAAGGAAGAAGAAGGAGGTTAAGAAGAAGAAGATTGAGAAAAAGGACTTAGAAAAAGGAGAAGAAGAAAAAGAAGAGGACGAAGATGAAGTCATGTCAATCATCATCGTCATCATCAGAGCAGCCTCTTAGCGTCTGTCTTTTAGCTTGCCATCCTTGAGTGATTTTTCGCTTGATTTCTTCTTCTTTTGGGGATTTCATGGAGATCCGTTGTTCTAAATAAATGGAAATGTCTTTTTTTTTCAAGGTCAGTGTTATCGATTTTGATTTTTGTGTCATTGTCCTTGACATGTTTGTTGTACATGACATCTGGTCAACTGAAGTTTAGGCGAAGACCAACGTTTTTGCTCTCTTCTTTCAATTTGTGTAGAATTTCAAAGGAAAGACCAGCTTACATTTTTCAGCACAGAAGAAAAGGTAATGAATATTTATTAGGCTAGGCTTAGTCTGGCGAATAGCCATGGTGGTAAGTGAGAATCTTACTCACTCTCAATAGATCGTGGGATTAGCTCGACAACGCAGTTACTGAGTAATCAAAATGTACCGCGCTAACCGAAACAACAGATTTTTTCTACTAACTTCTTATTCAGTAGCAACAAATAAATCGAACAAAGAAAATCTGTTTCATAGTTTTCATTTGGATTTCCACGTTCAAAAATTCTTGTGATTTGTTCGTTTTTGACTTGAGAGCATCATTTTGTGAACGTAACAAGTGTATTGTTAGTAATATACCAACAAACAGATGTCTTGCACTCATAGTATCAATAGCAGCCATTAGCTAAACCTGTTGTTGCCAGGTATCACCGAACATTAACAGCAGCTAGCTTTGGTGGAAGCAGCAGCCTGAACGAGCGCCGTCACATTCATACTGAATTGAAAATTTTTATTGTAATAAAACTTCTAATTAGACTAGCGTCTTTCACACATATACTGACTGAATAGGTCCTTATTATGACTTTAAAATAACCATTCAGCTGTGTCTGGCACACTCATGCTGACTACATGGGGTGTTTATATAGAAATGTGTGGAAATAAAAGGAATACGTAGACGTTCTAACGACAAGTAATGCTATCTACAAAGATATGATCGGTTAATATGCATATTAGTAAATGGTATGATACTTATGTTTTGATTAAAGACAAAAAAACTTAGGACACTGATTTTGTATGAAACCCACAAAAGAAGAATTCAATCACCTGAGTATAGCAAGCCATCGGCAGAGCAAACTCAACCTTCAAAAACAAGACGATCCCAATAATCCTAAAAAGAAGGGTATATAACTAATACATCCTCCCGATAGTCACTTATGGAGCTGAAACATGGAAGAAACTGAGAAGCATGCAGCGTGCGTATGAGAGGATCATTCTCGGCCTCACATGGAGATATCACAAGACAGCACAATATATCAGGAAGAAAACAGCGATCTGAGACATCATAGAATCTATTAGAAGGCTCAAGTATCAGTGGGCTGTTCATGATGCAAGAGTGAAAGACAATCGATGGACATCACAACTCACAACATTGATT
This sequence comes from Thysanoteuthis rhombus, assembly GCA_963457665.1. NCBI lineage: Eukaryota > Metazoa > Mollusca > Cephalopoda > Oegopsida > Thysanoteuthidae > Thysanoteuthis > Thysanoteuthis major. The sequence goes on along the minus strand of OY735232.1, from coordinate 22,784,551 downwards.
CCCAGAGACCACATGCGGATCCGAGGGCGACAAAATATAAGATGGAGAGATGAACTAGACAAATTCAGAAAATACTGGCTCTGCGACGCCCATGATAGAAAAATGTGGCGGATCCTGGGGAAGGTCTATGTCCAACGACGGACGTTAACATACCGATGATATAAATGTCATTGGTTTGAGGTTGAATACCCCTTAAATTGAATTTCAATGCATCTGTTTTTGCAATTTTTGACCATACATAGAATGTTATCTGCACATTCATGATAACCACCAGCAAAGTATCGGATTTTGGACTTGCTTTCAAAGCTCAGCCTAATCTGGTTCCTAGCAGTGCTGTGGTCTGTACAGTCTCAATCCTTCATTTCATCCTGAGCTCCTCCAGTCTCACCCTCACTGTCTTTGGGACAGTTCCCAGCGCACCTATTATGACTGACACTACCCTGACTTTCATGTTCCACATCTTCTTCGGTTCTCTCGCTAGATCTTGGTACTTTTCCAGTTTTTCACTCTCCATTTTTCCAGTTTTTCACTCTCCATTTTTCGAGTTCATTATTATTATTATTATCATCATTATTATTATTATTATTATCATTATTATTATTATTATTATTGTTGTTGTTGTTGTTGTTGTTGTCGTCGTCTTATGCATTTTTGCATACGGCACCTCTTGTTCCCAAGTGGCCGCCCATCTAGGTACTGATCAGGCTCGACGTTGCTTAACGAGGACTTGTATATTCATGGTGAATTTGACATGTGCCATATGCTTACAAACGAATACAAAAAGTAATACGTACGTACAGGGAGAGTAGAGGTAGTAGAACTGTTTGAAGAAGGTGGAGGAAATAACCATATAAGGATAAGAAGTTAGCGATTGATAAAATCGTAGGTAAGTCAATAAATCGTGTTATAAAATATAAAAGTTTTAAATGACACTAGTAGATGGGAGAGGTTGTTAGTGATAACGTGGATAATGAAAATTGTCTTCGTCCCCCCTCCCCTACTAAAAAAGTGATTGTGACATGATCTTATAAGAATGGTCAGAACGTCAAAATGAATGGTAAAAAGAAAGAAAAGAAGAAAAGAAAGAAAGAAAAGTAAGAAAGAAAGAAAGAAATAAAAGCAAGAAAGGGGGAAAAGGGGAGAAGAAAAATGTTGAGTAGAGGGAAGGAAAGAAAGAAACAACAAAGAAAAAAAGTAAAAGAGAAAGAAAGAGAAAAGGGAAAATGTTGACTGAAGTGGGGAAACAAAAATAAGTGTGTAAGAAAGAGAAGTAAGAAAGAAAGTCAAGGAGAAGAGAAAAAAAGAAAGAAAGAAAGAAAGAAAGAAAGAAAGAAAGAAAGAAAGAATGAAAAAGAGAAAACATTGTTAATGAAGGGAGGCAAAGAAGGAAACAATGAAAGAAAAGAAGAAAGACAGAAAGAAAAAATGTGAAGTGAAGAAGGGCAAAATTGGAAAGAAAGAAAGAAAAAACACTAAGAGAGGAACAAAGAATGGTAGATTTTGTCGATGGTGATACACACACTCTCACACAGATATATATATATATATATATATATATATATATATATATATACATATATACATATATATATATATAAAAATATATATATATATATGATATAAATATATATATATATATTTATATCATATATATATATATATATCATATATATATATATGTATATATATAAGTATGATATAAATATATATATATATATATATATATATATATATATATATATATATATATATGATGTAAAATGATATAAAATCAGAAAACGAGAGAGAATAAATATTGAAAAAAGAGCAAAATCCAAGAAATGATCAGGAATTGATGGTCTACACTACAAGAAAAAAAATAGTTCCAACACAAGAACAAAACTGAAAAGCTTATAAAAATCAATGTTTTTCTTTCCTTCTTTGTGACTCAGTTTGAATCTAGCAAGTTTCGTTCAAAAACTGACAGCAAAGAAATGACAGAGTGTCAAGTTTTTCTAAAAGTTCATAAACACAAAATACTTACGATTATTACTTGACACGTCAGATTTATGTTTTAGATAGTGTCGTGCGTGGAGTAAAGATAAAGAAAAGTCAAATAAATTAGCGGCAAACTGTTTTATGCTGACTTTATGTGATATGAAACCATTCTGCTGACACACGAGCACTAAAGTGACCTCCCGCTGCTGCTGCTGAAGAGGTGTTTAGAAGTCCACTTTCTTTCACAGCCACGTGGTAAATTAGGGACCAATCAGAGGGGACATTACTATGCACGCATGAAGAGATACGCTCCCGTAGGATTAATCATTCGGCAGTGAGGTGTCATTGACTGAGCTTGTCTACTGTGTTGCAGTTACATTTACAATGACTAAGCTTGCCCACGTCATTGCGAAACATCGCATCATCCAGGGCTCCCCACCACCACGGACAAAATTTGGCTCTCAAAGAATTCTACTTTGTTCCCAAAGAGATTTCAGACCATGGGCGACATTGAGGAGTACGCGACGAGGCAGCTAATGGTGTTAGCCAAAAAAGACTTAGCGGACAGTTTTTTTTAAATTGAAAGCGATGGTAGGATAAGTGTGTGACCCCAATAGGCGTAATTTGATGGAGGTTGAAGTTCAATCGCCTTAGTATGCGCTATTATCGTCTATATTAAACACGCCGAAGACTTAAACTAGAGCAATTAATAAATTAGAAAGAATGCAATCATAGCCAAGAGACTGAGTATTGTGCAATTCAATGGTATCTGGTGTTAGGCATGATTTTAACCACGGTGGTCACTTTTTCAATTCTCTTGCTAATCATTATCTAAAAGAATGTGAAATTTATTCATGGTCAAGCAAAATTTACTGAAATTTCACAAGGCCTACGTGTTTTGAGAAAAATACTAATTTAGATACAGCAGACAAACAGAAATATATATGTGCCAAGGAGAGTACCAGTCAATGCCTGGTAAGATACATTAGGAGTAAAAAACGGACTAAACTTTTCAGGCATATAAGAATAGTTTTCTTTCACTGTGAGGCATAGTTAGGGCACGAGAGGGTTGGCTCATCGAGGAACCCCATTCAACATTTCGTGAAAGTTGTTATTGCATAATGTCAGCAGAAATGCAACAAAAGATCTACTATTTATATCGGCTAGGAAGGCTCCAAATTGGGGCCTGGCTATCCCTCAACTACGCCCTGCCTTCACTTTTGCCCCCTCATTTGATGATAAAAGTTTCCCCTCACTTTTTTCCTATAAATGTTAGGAAGTTCCCTTCAGTTCTGCCTCAATAAAATTTTACCCTTGGAGGCGGGGGTCTTCCATTACTACTCCCCCTCTCAAAGAGGGGATGTCGCCTCTCACTTTTGACCGCTTGAAGGAATGGAAACACTTTTTGATATTTAAAAGTGGGTAAAAGTTTCCCATTCGTTTTTTATCCTTAAACCGGGGGAAAAGTATCCCTTGATTTTAGAACCCTTCATCTGTCCACTTCTGACCTTGTTAGACACCTTAGAGCAAGGAAGTCCTTCACTTTTTTTACCTATATGTACGCATATGAATGAAAAGATATGCATATGGACGAAAATTGAGTTTCCACTTTGGTATTATAGTTACATTATAGAGAACCCCTTCTAAATCCCTCTAGAATAATGTCTGAATTTCATTTTATTTTAAAATCACCTTCCCCGCCCCCCACATCCTTCAAGTATGCATGACAAATTTGGTTTTGCTGAGCCCATGTTTACATATATACATACTTATTGCACGGATACCTGATAAATCAGCTGGGTGCCAGCCACACTAATTGGTTAGGATCTGCAAAAGTAAAAAAGTCTCATGAGACCTATAGTGAAACTTTATTTCAGGACGCTAATTAAAAAGTAGCAAATGCTATGTGGCCCGCGGGTATTTCGATAGATTTGAACAATTATCAACGAACTTTAAAAAGTTAGGGAGTGAAAATTAATTGGCTGGAAACGTAAATTTTAATTAATCAGTTTTATCGAGTGGACATCAAGAGCATGTGCATTTATCATTTCCTTGCTTGACCACTTAATTGCTACATTAATTTCCGATGATTGGCTAGTTGGGTTTAATTTCGGATTTCCGACTGTCCCCGATGGGATTTTATCAACTTGTTGAGATGTAGTCCTTTAACCAAAAGATAACATACGTAATATAAAAATGTATTATGATTTTTACATGTTCTTTCTCCTTCTCTTGTCTTATTTATCGTTTCTTTTCCCTTTCTTCTTGATGCAGGACATCACAACAAATCACAATTTGGCAGCTTTTTCGTTTTTTTTGGTTGAGTAAAAATACTCTTTTACACTGTCAATTTTACGAAAAACATCTCTGGTTCTATTGAGTTTAGACGCAGAAAATTAACCGCATATATTTTTCCAATCTTTATTCTTTTGAAAATAAACATCTACTCACCCTATCTACCCCTCTCTCTCTCACTCTCTATCCCTCTCTGTCCCCCCCTCTCTCTCTCTCATCCTCTCTCTTTCTCTCCCACTCACTCTCACTCTACTCTACTGTTACAAAGAAGGAAACATCATTACAAAATGGAATTCTTCATTACCCGATGGAAAGATTTTCTAGAGATGAGTGAAATGTTCGACGAGACACGGGAAACGCTGGGTAATTCAATTAGTGAACAGAATGATCACTACGTAGAGGAAGCAAGTCAACCCCCTTCTCCTCAGGAGATCGGCACAACATATTCTTCCTCTCAACAACTCTCTCGACCCGTGTGGCATCGTCCCATGTCAAACTGAATTGTGTGAATATCCAGACTTGGGGCTGCACTTACCACAGTATTATTGTTGTCAAAAATAATACTAAAGCCATGGGTAGAAATTTTAGGAGACTTCCTGCCACTTGATCACATTAAATTTCGAAAAGATATCTCCGAAGTTAGAAAACCTTGGAATAATGATAATGTTTATAGAATAGAACAGACGAAGATATGAATTTTCTACTCAGTGTGTGTACATACCTGTACCTGTGCGAGTGTACATGTGCACACAAGCGTGGGTGTGTAATGAGTGAAAGCACAAAAAATAGCTACTGCCGTGAACCAAACTATGTAGGGGCTAAGTAAAAAGATAGATATGAACAGAGATAGATATATAGATATAAACAGACTCAGATAGGTAGACCAACAGCTATGAACAGACTGAGATAGATAGATAGATAGATAGATAGATAGATAGATAGATAGATAGATAGATAGATAATGAATACATATCGCTATATACAGACTGAGATTGATAGATAGATAGATAGATAGATAGATGGATGGATAGATAGATAGATAGATAGATAGATAGATACATACATACATACATACATACATACATACATACATACATACATAGAAGTGAACAGCTAAGATAGATAGATTTTTAGCTTTTGGCTGTAATCATAAAGCGGTAGACTGATAGCTAGCTAGCTAGCTAGATAATGAACACAGATAGATATGAACAGGGTAAGATTGATAGATGGAGGGAGATAGAGAGAGATTGATAGATAGATGTGAACAGCTAAAATAGATAGATACTTAGCTTTCGACAGTAATCATGAAGCAGTAGATAGATAGATAGATAGATAGATGGATAGATAGATAGATCGATAGATAGATAGATCGATAGATAATGAACACAGATATGAACAGGCTGAGATTGTTAGATAGAGAGATTGATTGATAGATATGAACAGCTAAAATAAATAGATAGATAGCTTCCGACTGTAATCATGAAGCGATAGATAGACAGACAGATAGATAGATAGATAGATAGATAGATAGATAGATAGATAGATAGATAGATAGATAGATAGATAGATAGATAGATAGATAATGAACACAGATATGAACAGGCTGAGATAGATAGATTGATAGAGAGAGAGAGATTGATTGATAGATATGAACAGCCAAGATAGATAGATAGTTGGCTTTCGACTGTAATCGTGAAGCAGTATTAGCTAACATTATTTATTTTCCTGTTTTTCTCCTTATCAGCCAAATCGGTCAAACCTACTTCCCGGTGTAGTTCGAGAACTAATCACAGAAGCGAAGAACAGCGACTCGGGCCTCGTGGGAAGAGAAACGGTCACGTATAATTTCTCCATTCGAAATAGTCAATAGACGAGATGCCGTTATAGATATCTCGTGTGTACCATTGATATTGTAAGTGCCATACCAATGCCTCTAGTGATGTCTTTCTACAGAGCATCCAACGTTCGGACTGGAAGATTAATGTGCACATTGAATTGAATATGATTGAACGTATCGGAAGATATAATGTATCGGAAGATATAATGTGTCGCGCCGGTGATGATTAGTATAACTCGATTGAGGCGTGAGTGATTACCTCCCCTGTCTTTTCCCCGGCTTCAACACTTTCGATATGAGAATACTTCCCCGAGATTTTCTTGTATACAAGAATTGATGGTATTTAATGATAAGACATCGTCTCTGTACCCTTTAGTCCGTTATATATATATATATATATATATATATATATATATATATATATATAGAGAGAGAGAGAGAGAGAGAGAGAGAGAGAGAGAGAGGGAGAGAGAGAGAGAGAGGGGGGAGAGAGAGAGAAAAAATGCGAATATCAGAAGGCTTGTTGAACAAATGATTCTTTATTTTTACGCTTTGACCGAACCAAATTTTGTCATGAACTGAAGAGTTATTATATGAAACTGGCGTTTTTTCGTATGTTAATTGTGATTGGCGGTGGTAGTTAATTGAGTGGATGGTTGAGCAGGTCATGTGTGTTGTAGGTTATGAAATGAGACATCTCAGATGTATATATATAAATATATATATATATATATATATATATATATATATATATATATATATATATATTTCTGGTTTCTTTTGCCTTGTCGTATGAATTTGCGTTTATGTGTATATTTGAGGAAAAATCAGGTCACGTAGTCTGGTCTTGAAAATATTGTGTTGTTCCTTGTCTGTGGTTTTTCTGTGTCTGTTAGCCACTGTTAGCGTTTGTGCTTGTTATTGTGTGAGTGTATGTGTGCACTTGTGCATGTCTGTCCATGCGTCTATGCGTGTATCTTGGGTTTTTTAATTGAAATTGCAGCCTATTGATCATCAGCGAGTTTTGTCTATATCTATATCACATGGAGAGATCAGAAGACAGCACAGTACAATAGAGAAAAGAAAGAGTCAGAGCTATCTTAGAGACCATCCGAAAACTCAAATGGGAATGGGCTGGCTATGTTGCAATGTTAGACAACCGCTGGACATCAGGACTCGTAACGGTAATGCAGATATCATATGCAAAAATGCAACCGGTAAAATATGAGATGGCGTGACAAACTAGACAAGTTAGGAAAGTTTTGGCTTCGTGACACCCATAATAAAAATCTCCTACGAATTTTGAGGAACCTCAATGTTCAGCAACGGACGTTAAAAGGCTGATGAGGATGTTCCTTGTAATGTACCTGTGATTACTCCTTTTCTTCAATATGTTTCGGTACTGTGTAGATTAAATTTGAAATTGAATCAAGTCAAAAATCTGACTTACTTTTTTTAGTGGTTATTTGTTTTCATGTTTTATATAATACATGTGTACAAGTATTTTTTTTTCATTTGCTTCCCCCTTCTTTCTTTTTTTTTCTTCCTCTCGCGTTTGCTTCTTGCTGTACAAAATCAAATTATCATTACAATTAAACATATATATATATATATATATATATATATATATATATATATATATGCGTGTGTGTTTGTATTGGGGATGTGAAATGATCTGTTAGAATGCTGAAGAAAGTGCTGATTGGAAGATGAAGAGAAAAAACTTTTACTCTCTCTACACGGATGCAAACACTTATTCTGTTCCTACTGAGCAACCGTACGATACAGTAATTCCCTATTTTTCCCCCCAACAACAAACATGTAAACAGAAAAAAATTTCAGCGAACTACTGAAATTCTTTCCTCTGAAAAAAGATGGCTGGCACACGTTGAAATGCATCGAAACATGCTCACAGTATATCAAAGAAAATGAAAAGTAACACCTACTTTCTCTTAAGTTCTATTCTCTTCACCTTATTGTCACTATCATCAACATGTATAAATCTAATATTTTGGCGTGTGTGTATTGTGAATGTGTTTTGTTTTATTTATCTTTTTATCTTTTTTATTTCTTGAATGTATTGTTGTAATCCTGTTGTTGAGCTATCATAGGTTCTTACATATTTTTTGCAACTTTTCATATGTATATATATAAGTATATATTTATATGTATACTATCATGGTCAGGATATAGTATATTCTCTTTAATATATGTTTTTTTAATACCTTTGTGTGTGTATATTTTCTTGGTTGGCTTTGCTGGTATTATGCATTGACTGTATATTTTACGTTCTAATCATATTGGCAAATCTCTTTTCCGTATGTGTCTATTTATAATAAATGCTTTCCATCCTCTCATCATATTGCTCCTTTTAATTTCACCTCCGTATTTTTGTTGTTCCATATATATATATATATATATATATATATATATATATATATATATATATATATATATATATATCTGTACACACACACACACACACATATATATATATATATATATATATATCTGTTCTCGAGTTTCTGGGTTATTAAGATTCAAAAAGCGCAATAAATGAGTCAAAAAGGACTCAGCCTGAACAGGCTGGACCAGACCCGATCAGGCTGGGTCGTTTTTCTGGAATCTATATGAAATATAGTGAATTCTGCGTGTTCTTATCGTCAATATTTCCCAAGATATAGGCCATATTTGTGACAAATACATTCGATAGGAGTGACCTCGTTTATAGCTCTATTGATTTCCAAGTGGCAAACGTTACTTTCATTTCAACAAACCTTTTATAAATCAATGTTCCAAATTTGATGCCATCACAACTCAATGATTCGGCTAAATTTTATTGCCCCACTGAAAGATACTTTTAGCTTCTTGATTTTAGCTAGTATGGGTCAGGGCTATGCCCGGATAAATAGATAGGTAGATAGATCAATGGTAGACAAACAACCACAAAATTAAATATATTTCTTCTTTCTTCCTCGTGTTCGGTTTGAGCACGCGAAATAAGTCGCTTACTTTGCTAAGATCCTTTACATGAAGATGATAACATCTTCCCACAGACATCATTTGATTTAAGCCTGACTCTTCAAGAAACTGAGACAATGTCTTATCTGCACGAAGAACAAATCATTCATGATAACCTAAGAAGATTACGATAAGAAAATGAAATAAGCATTTCAAACACATACATGATCTTTATGTTTTCCCCTATTGATCAGTGATCAGCGCACTTATCGGGGTGAAAAGGGGGTATTCAAGGGTATCCTTATTTACTTTGAACACGGCAGTGAATGAACCCTGAGAATATATATATATATATATATATATATATATATATATATATATATATATATATATATATATATATATATATATATATATATATTAGAAAGAATTACAACTTTAAACACAAATGCATAAAAACTTTTCCTCTGGAATCAGGTTATTTTTGTCAATTATTACATATATATATATATATATATATATATATATGTATATATATATATATATATATAGAGAGAGAGAGAGAGAGAGAGGGGGCGGGAGATTGAACATTCTGTTTCACTTAATAAATATTTTCAAGCTAGATTCATTTGATAATCTTTCTCAAATGAAACAGAACGTCCAATCTATATTGAGCCGTTGAAAAAAATCTGTACTCATTTCATAACCGCTTTACTAATGGTATTGACTACTTTTCGACCTAAGATTTACTTGACACATTCATAAGACCGTGTTTTTTGGGGGGGGATCTTCTCAAATAAGATTTTTCTCATATAATATTACTCAATTTATAATCATTCTGTCGGACTGTATATGTTCATTTCTTATATATATATATATATATATATATATATATATATATATATATATATATATATATATGTAGTGTGCGGTGATCTTTGAGGCTTTGCATGCGTTAAGCACTCAGGGGTTCTAATGAATCATTGAAGAAAATAATTAATAATTAATAAGAACCATTTGTCTTCGTAATATACCCGTAGGGGTCGCTGTTCAATACAAACTAATGATTTTCAAGCTCTTCCTCTCCGTGATTACGTAATTTGACTGAAATTTCGACATTTGTTTTTCGCTTCTTACTGATATATTAACAGAGGGACTCAATCTTTTAAAATCTTTCAGATAGAAATTCCCTCCCCAGACAGATTCAAATCGAAGAAAATCAATCAATTTAATGATTATTTGATAGGATTATGCCAAAAAATTACTTACAGGAAATATTGTGAAAAAGGCATTTATATATTAGGAGGGGCTGTAATAGTTGTCCGGAGGCCGGTTTTGATCTTGCACAATTTAATGTAATTAAAACTTCCGGTCATCCCGATATGCATCAGGTATTGGTTAGCTTGTGATAAATACTGATGATTGAAACGGGCAGAATTGGCATGTTAATCAACGTAGCAAGCGAAGAAAGATAATCAATTACTGGTTACCATATGCTTCAAGGGTAACTAATCGAAAACCAAGAAAACAATAGCTTTTGCTGGGTTAGCGGTTTTGCAAGGCCCAATCGCATCACTTGTTTTTGAGTTGGGTTGATGTGCGACGACTCAAACAGTAACAGGAAACAAAACAGAATTCCAAGAACGTCACTAAGAAAACAACATCGAAGGTAGCTTCCAGCAACTTCAGAACTCTCTCAACAGAAATGCATATAACAGATCTTGAAAATGAAATTGAAAGCATCAAATGAGACATTATCGGTATTAGTAAAATGAGAAGACCCGAACAGGAACTAATCGAGCTGAAGAATAAGTATCTTCTTTACAATTACGAAAAAGAGAATGGATAACAAAGCAGATTCGACTTTCTTATCCATGAAGAACTCTAAGAAAATGTTGGAGATTTCAGAGCTGTCACCGATCTCGTTACCAGTGTCACCGTAAAACTCTGAAAGAGGTACAAACTGAACATAAATCAAGTCTACACTCCCTCTTCAGAAGTTGCCAAAGAAAAAGACAGACAACTTCTATGACAACTTAGGCATCATACTCCTAGATATCAAAACATACGTCAACATCATTATTGGAGATTTCAACGCTCAGGTAAGATAAAGACATGAATGCTGGGTCAGCAAGTTTGGATACAAAGAACGAAATGCGAGAAGTGACGATCTTGTCAACAGCAAACGGATTCAAAATCATGAACAACCTTTTAAAGAAAAAACACAATGAAAAATGGACTTGGAGGATCCCCCGTCACAAAACCAAAAGCAAGTTTGACTACATCTTAGCAGACAGAAGCGACACAATTAAAAACATTCAGGTTTTGAATCAAGTCAATGTACGAAACAGCCACAGAATGATGAGATGTAAAATTGAAATTAATACCTAGGAAGAGCACAGGAAAATATTCTGAACGAAACAGAAAACCCTTACCGTAGAGTAGATCAAACCGAAAAATGATATGATCATCAACGAACTCAACAAGGAAATGATAACCTCTCTGACATAAGCCATCAATATGTTTAAGCTACAGAGCAAACAAACCATCAGCGAGCACTCAGAAGAAACTAAAGATCTCATGGAAAAGAGCAAAAAACTTGAGCCACCGACATCAGCAAGAGAAAAGATTGAAGCAAACAATTTGAACAAAACTATCCAAAAAAAAGAGTAGATAAAAGGAGATGCCTTGTGCAGTCATCGAAAGTATTCTCGAAGAAGGTGGTGCCATTAAAACTATTAAAAAGCTCAGTACAGGAAAAACGCAAATAATAAGTGTGTTCGACAAAAATAGAGACTCAACAGCAGAAAGGGACCAAACTGTCAAAAGCACTAAAGAATTCAACGAAAACTTCCGTTCCTCCAAACAAGAAACAATACAACGAAGATTCACAAGTAATCAGTTTGAAGATTTCCCAGAAGTGGGAAGTGAAACATGCCAACAAACAAAAAAAAAAAAGAACTTCCAGCGAACCAGATGACATCACGATCGACTGACTCAAATAAGCTGGTGAAGTCATTACCAGGACAGAGTGAAATCTTGAAAGATTGGGACAATGCAGTCATAATGCTAATATATAATATTATATATATTATATATTATACAAACTTTTTACCAAAGTGATCACCAAAAAAGTTAGATGAAAAGTAACTTTGGAAACAGGCTGGATCAAGACAAATGTTCCCAACCATTGACCAGCTCCATTCAGTAAATCAACGGAAAGAAAAAACAGTAGAATATAAAATACCACTCACTGCAGCATATGTCGATTTTAAGGCCTCCGACTCAGTGGAAATCCTCGAGGTCATCGACCCTGTACATGTCACAGTCTTACAACATGTATACCGACACCGCAGTTCATTTATTAGGCTACTTAAAGACTTTGAGACTTTTCATCTCGAAAAGCAAAGAAAACAAAGTGATACCAGCTCACCGAAACTCTTCACAACCTGCCTCCAGATGATGTCCTGAAACCTAGACTGAGAAAATTAAGGAATCAGAATTGACAGCAAATATCTAATTGACCTCAGATTTGCTGATGACAACATCCTTTATGCAAAAAAAAAAACCCTCACAATCTCCAAGTGATGCTCGACGAGCTGAGAGTTAGTCTTCACATGAACTTCAGTGAAACAAAATAATTAGATCACTGCAGCTATTTAGGACAACGAATCTCCATGAAGTCATCGAAAGAAGATATCACACAAAGAATCGCACTAGGATGACAAGCTTTCAATTGAGGAATCTCGACTTTTACGAATAAGAAAATCCCACGTCTTAAAAAAAGGGTCTTCGAACAACGCATCCTCCCGAGAGTTACCTATGGAGCCGAAACATGGAATCTACCGTGGGACTGACTCTCAAACTGAGAACCATGCAACATGAACAGGAGAGAATCATGCTCAACCTCTCATGGAGAGATCACG
>OY735232.1:22681555-22766555 GCA_963457665.1 Thysanoteuthis rhombus | reverse complement strand
TTGTAAAGTTTAAATGTATATTTAATTTTTGTTTTAAGATATAAAAATGTTCAAGTCCAAGCTAAGAAAAAAACAATTGCATCTTTTTTAAAGACTTGGTAAACAATATATTTTCAATTTGAATGATGAATGAAGTTGTACAATCGAAGTCTTAGAATTTGACTCATCCTGTCTCATGGAAAGGAAGAATTTGAAAATGCCGAGCGGGAGTTGAGTATTTATTATTCATTTCCTGATGTGGATGGTGGTGCAAGCGGCCTAATGACTTGTAGCACGCAGAACAGAATCGACGAATCGAGTTCAATCTCTGGATGAGATAGTTTGCGTTCATTTGGCTCTAGTGACCGAGGGAAAGGATTGGAATTCTATTCTCTAGCCCAGCTATTGGTAAATGATAGGTCTGACAGGGCTCTCTAGTAATGGTTTACAACCAGTCTTGGAAATGGACAATTATCATTCCCAACCCAGGAATGGGACTCACTTGAATCGGTTGGGTGACAACCTAGAATCCCTTCCAGCAGCTCTTGCAACCAAATTGATGCCAGTCATGGGGCGCTGTTCCTTTAAACTACATCAGCAAAGCTGGAGAGGGCGGTGCACCATGAGGGGTGACTACAGCGATAGAAAAATGGGTTCTTCATGAGGATATTAACAAAACCAAGTCTGGCGCAGGGTCATGAGGATAGATCATTCAGTGGAGATCTGAAATAGCAAATTGCCTGAAAGACTACCTTGGTGACCAAAGCATTACGGTAGAATTCCAACGCTATTTATTTGTCTTAATTTGAACTTTGTTGGGCGAACTAGTTAATTCATTCTGGTTTTACGTAAACAGTTCAGTGTGTCTAAATTTTGAGACCTCGATTATTCTGTCTGTATGTTTGTTCTGCGATGACAATTTCTCCAAATCATCATCCAACTGGAAACAAGAAAAAAATTAACGCTTCAAAAAATTGTACGATGAAAAGTTCGCTTAATGTGAAGCAATTCGTTAAATTATTACCATGTATTCATCCGCAAAATATTTTAAAAATAATTCTTTTGCAATTTATTGATTGGTGACATTAGGGTCTAACATCATAAATCTCAATCATTTTTCGCTCGACTCGAGTGTGATTTACAAGCAGTTAAACAGCAAATTTCATCACAGTGGGAAAAAAATTACCATAATCTATAAAAATGAACAGTATGACTTTTTCTGTTTATATTCTTTTGATTCTCAGTCCGTAAAACATAATAAAAGTAAGATGAAATTTATATTTTGCTGATAAAAAAATATCTCCTACCAATTATTTGAAACAATGGACTTTTCAGCTTGAACGAGTTCTGTCACTTTTTGATAAAAACTCAGACGGAATTAATTAGGCCTCAACATTTATTCATGGCAACATTACTAGCTTTGAAGTTGTGAACTATTAAATCTTACAGTAATTAAAAGAATGTGAAGAAACTGCTTGAACACGGATAGACATTCCATCGAATGTTTCAGGGCCTCACATGTATACTGTGGGGGCAATAGTTATTTGTACTACGATAGTGCTTTTGTTTGTTATCTGGTACTGTGGAGAGTCCTTGAGTCTTGATGTAACCCATACCCACATATGTATATAAATACTCACAGGTGTGTATATTTGCATTACATTGAAATATATACACAACTGCAGTAAAAAAAACATTTGTGTATGCATAATGATGTATTGTTTATAGTCTTTATAAATAACGATGAATATAAGCGAGAGCTTGATATATAACCATGGGCCATTGCCCACCGCAAAACTCAAAACATCAAAAACATGATTAGCCGTAACACTATAATAAACAATAAAGTCTCACACAACAACATCCATAAAACCATTAAATTACTCCAACCCTACAACCAAAGAAATAGTCTATGCTGCAACCACCTTGAGCACACCAATACCTTCACAAGCTCTACCATTAACAAGACTTTCTACATGTACCATAATCTTAACTTTTGAAGCGAGAATATTATGTACCTTCTAGGGTGTAACAGATGCAAATTACAATATATAGGCAAGTCTGAGTGGCTATTCAACATTGGGCTCAATGATTACTGGCACAGGATCAAATCGCCCAATCATCCGAACCTACTCCCAGCATAACTACATTTCTGCACCACTGGACATGGTTTTTGTCACAGACGCTAGACTTTTAATCGTTGTAAGAATAGAAAATTACACCAACAGACATGACAATAACTCTAGAACGATATGGTGATATTTAGATCAACAAACTTAGAATTCTATCCCCAACGGAATTAACACTAAACTCAGCCATCCTAACCACACTGATCTCTAAAATCAAAATTCTCAGACTAATAGCAACCCCACGTCCACATCTTACCTCTTCATGTATATCCAATATTGAGAACTTCACAAAATCACTCAGACCCGTATCTATAAAAGCCTTTGTATGGTATTTCATTTGTACAACTCAAAGTCATCAGACTTTTCAGAACATCCACAATGTCCATTTAGGATACAAAACACAAAGTCCCTTAGAGATATTCGATCATATTCAACAAGGACCACGTTATCCATCCATCTGAAAAATCCCCAACCAACCAAGCACCCACTCAATCTAATACTAAACTATTATCAACTCCTTAGTATTCATGACAACCAAAAGCCCCTCAAAGACCTGCAACAGCTACAACAAGGATATCCATAAGCATATCAACACAGACCTCACCACAGACAAAACATAGACCTAAGTCATCATGATGACCCGGAAGGAATCCTCTTCCATGATTCCCATTTTTGCCTCCAAAGCCAAATAATCAATGCTAAATTTGTTGTCTACGGACACCTTTCACCAATGGAAAGTACTCACATGCTACCGAAGATGGGAACTTCTCCCAAAACATGTATAGCATACAAAATAATTGAATTAATTAAACGCTCCATATACTTTTACTCCTGGGTCTGGCTCATTCCTTATTATCCATATATGTATATATATATATATATATATATATATATATATATATATAGAGAGAGAGAGAGAGAGAGAGAGAGAGGGGAGATAGGGGGTTTTCATTTTGGTAACTAACCATCATTCAAAAACAAAAACAAAAAAAATTGAAAATTTGAACCGACAAAAACAAAACGTCAGGTTTAATGAAACTTGCTTGGAAAAGAAATTATAGGCAAAATATACATTGTTTGATATACATGTATTTATATATACGTGTGTGCGTTGGTGCAATGAATTCTTTTGAACTTATTTCATCTTCCCATTAATTTTGAAGAAAAAGAATATAATTGAAAATGGTTATGAGTTCCTCCATACGTAATCCAAGCGGAGTACAATCATTGGAACGCGCCAAGAAGAGGGGGTACTTAATGCCTGTGGATGCATTGGTAATTTTTCAGTCGTTTATGGGTTAATTAATTTATTTCTTTTTCATATGAACAGGCTAAGGTAATAATAGCAACCAGCGGAAGCCATTACCCAATTTTGCCGCCAATAAGAAAAGAATCATTTAATTGAGAAGGAGAAAGTTCTGGATATTGACAGGAAACATTAACAGAAAAATTTTAATGCCGTAATTCATAAATGGAATATATTCAGATTTGGTAGGGGAAAACGTATCATAAAATGGAGAATTATGTATCATCATGCACACACACACACACACACAAATACATATATATATAATGCATATATGTCTTGGTGCGTGCGTATTGCACTTAAATGCATAATTAAAAAAAGAAAGGGAAAAACAGATGTGTGCCTATTTATGTGTGGAAGGAACAGATTTGTTTTGGATATATATAAATATATACATACATGTATATATATACATACAACACTACATTAGTGGGTTGGTCAACTAGACAAGATAGATAGATAGATAAATAGATAAAGCCTTTGTGGTAACTTTCAATAGGAAAGGAAAAAAGAGACTCATTCTCGAAATATTAGTATTTGGAAGCTAATGGAATTTACTAAAATTAAAAACATGTCCTCTAGCAATATATTAAATCTATTATGTTGCTTAACGAGTTGTCTCCCTTGACACTAGAATCTTAAATGTGAATTCGTATTACAAAAAAGACGTTCACAGAAATACGAAGTCGTTCGAATTCATACTTATATTGTGTGCCTATGAATTAATGTATATATATATATATATATATATATATATATATATATATATATATATATATATATATATATCGTGGAGAATGGGGCTATTGGGACCAGAAATCTCGCGCCTACGTGTCGCGGACTAATTGGGCGAATGCTCTGTATTATTCAAGCCATTCTTAATCTTAAAATAAAACACCTTTCCACCATCTATGTTTTATGTTTTATTAAGACTACTCTTATGTATCTATCTATCTATCTTTCTTTCAATCTTTCTCTCCCCATTATCTATATTTATATATCTCATATCTATCACTGTTCATGGCTATCTACCTATCAGGACGCCCAATAATTCCAGCCTCTTCATATCTCAGTCCATATCTTATCTCTTAAAACACTAGCCTACCACCCATGTATATTTCTATCGATCTATTTCAGTCTGTTCATGGCTATCTACCTAACAAGATATCTATCAGTCCTAGCCTTTTTTATATTTCATTCCATGCTTTATCTCTTAAAACTAGCCTTCCATCTATCTATCTATCTATCTATCTATCTATCACAGTTTGTTTATTTGAATGCGCTCTATTATGCATCTAATCTCTTATATAGGCCAACCCTCCACAACCCACATCATGATGTCTCTTGCTTCTCTCATCCCTTTTCATATTTCCAAGTCACCTATCCGCTAGCTTTTCACTATTTTGTACTTCTCCTTTCTTGTTTACATTCCCACTTCATCATTCCTCTAACCCCAACCCTAATTCGTCTTTCCATTACCCACCTCCTTAACTTATCTCCCAATAATTTTCCAGACTCCAATATACCTGGCCCGAAGCCCCTTTTTGTACCAGGATTCCCCAACACCAGTTCTATCCAGATTTTGCCTAATTTATCGTCTCAAAACCGTCCATTCCAACCCTGCATCAGTTTCATTCCAGGATTCATCCCCAGCGTCTCGTACCTCCCCACGCTCCACGGCCCACGCCTTACGCACCGCACACCACGCCCTTTTCTTGTCAGGATGCGTTCTTCTCGTCTCTTAACTCTCTCCTTCGTTCTTCTTCACGCCTTGCGCCCCACACCTTGCTACCCACACCCTTTTCATGACAGAATTCGTTTCTCTCGTCTCTTGCCTGCCTTCTTCGTTCTGCTTCTTTGTCTTCATCTATTTTAAGCTTCACTAATCCCCATTTTTCTCTGCACTGCCCATTACCTGGATTCCTCCGCGCGTCCTCTTGTAAACCCTCATCAGGTTGTTAGTGAGGGCTGTTAGAAAGGCACAGTCTACGGCTGCACTTGTGGATCGAGCCAATGAGGCTGTAGGGAAAAAAGGGGCCCAGCTGTCCAGGAGTATTTAAATGTAAGGCTACGAAATTACCTTTACTCTACAAACAAATGCACAGAAACAAAGACACACACACATATATGAAAGGCTGAACACGACTGACAAAGAATGTCGTGTTAACCTCTTCAGCAATCGTTCCTGTTTTTGTCTCAAGAGAAAGAATTTCGGGGCAAAACCAATGTAAAAACTGACAATAAACAAATTCAAATCGAGCGCTTTCGATTGCTTCGTCAGTCATCATCAAGATCATATAGTCGTTATTAATGAAGGTGAGAATGGTAAAGATTGTGGTAGGAAATCTTATTCTTTTTCAGGAGGTTGGGGGCTTTTAGTTATCAAACACTAAAAGCACTTCCCACAGAGAGATCTTATTAAGGGTAGTTTGTTTTGTTTGTTTTTGTTTTTTTTTTGTTTTGTTTTTTTCATTAAATGGCCTCAAGTGCAAAGAGACATTTTCTTTGCGGCTGGATTTTTGGGGAGTATTTGAGTATTGTCGACCAAGCTATGGTGTATAAGCGTTCCAAATGGTATGTGTGTTTTTTTTATTTATTCTCATTGCATTCTGATCGAAGAGATGGTTGGTGAGATTACACAGTGCTATTTGTAATAGTATATTCAATATATGTATTCGAAATGTTTTGAATGGGAGAAATATTCTCCTAAGGAGTATGTGAATACATAAATGACATTAGTTTGGCCAATACTTTTTTTGTTGGCAAGGGTTATTATCAATAACAAGGTAGGACGATTCAAAGTATCTGTAGTAAATTACAAGTTTTATGTGATTGGCAAGCTCAATAGTGAGGGAGGGCTAAATTGGCGTGTTATACGTTTCATTACAATTTCATTTTGTTTGTAATTTATTGCAATTGTATAGGATTATAATTGTGTCTTTGTTTCCATTGAACTAATGTAGCCACCAATAATGGCGATGGGTTCCATCCTTCTTTCATAATTTATATGGGTGTGCATTTGTTATTGTGTCCCAGCGCTCCTGGTCATATCGTTTTGTCGATATACTGGAAAATTAGCATCAGTACTCAATTAGACCTTTTTTCTAAAAACGTTTGCGTTTTTTTTTGCGGGGGGGGGGTGAAGCTTTACAGAGCCTGACGTGTTTACAGAGTCTGGCGTGTTTATTATTCTATTTGTGTGAAGACCTGAGAATTGGTATTAATACTCCACTGGCACTTTTCAAATTGCTGTTTATAAAAAAATTCCTTTTTGTACTTTTAGGGGACTTATTCTGACAGGGTTGTAATAATATTTAGATCTTCCAGAATCTAGATGTGTCCATTTGTTGTTGTTTTTTGTGTTTGCTTCTTTGTTTGTTAGTTCGTATTTTGTTTTGTTTTTTTTCTCTATTTAGATATTTTCAGTGGAAAACGCCATTGATATCATAAACAGAATTCTTTTTGGTTATATTTATTCCTACACGAAATCTTTTTTACTTATGACTTCAAATCTTGCCGCTACGATTGTTGAATTATTGACTGTGATAGCGAGTTAGTGTCGTTATTATGGAGGTTTTTAAGGGTATTTTATCTGGTTATCCACTTTAGAGCTAAGGAAGCCATTGTTTATGAGCAGTTGCTTGATGTGTAAAAAGTTCTTGGTAGAATATTTCAAAGAATCAATTAAGTTCTATGAGGCAATTTTGTAACGGTAAAGGCATTCACTATTGCATTTGAGAAGGCGAAAGATTTTACTTATGGGCCTTTTATATGGTGATGCAGTAAAGGTTTTATCACTTGCATCGTTGAGAACATCGAGAAAAGAGATTTTATTGTTAGTTTTAAACTTGACAGAATTATTTTCAAAGGGCGAGTTGACTTTTTTTCTTTACATGATCAGTTAAGATGAAAATGTTATCAACCAATTACATGTATAATTTGGGTTGGGGAAAATTTTCCAAAAATTTGCTCACAATATGAGGTATATAATATCCAGCACCTAACCAAGAGACAGACCCGTAAATTGAGAACCATGCAATGTGCACATTAAAGAATAATGCTGGGCCTCTCATGGAGAGACCAAAAGACAGTACAGTACATCCGAGAAAAGACAAGAGTTAGGGACATCATAGAATCCATTAAAAAGCTCAAATGGTGGTGGGCCGGATATGTTGCAAGAATGGCAGACAATCGATGGACATCACGACTCACAACATGGATCCCCAGAGACCACATGTGCAACCGAGGCCGGCAAAATGTTAGATGGAGAGACGAGCTAGACAAGTTCAGGAAGTACTGGCTCCGTGACGCCCATGATAGGGAAGTGTGGCAAATCCTGGGGAAGGTCTATGTCCAACGACAGACGCTAAAAGAATGATGATGATGATGATGATGATGATGATGATGAATATCCAGCAATTGTCGGACTTGATGCACTGCCCTTACTAACACCGTTGGCTTGTATAGGTATTACCATTGTAGCCATAAAAGGGAACTTTTGTAATGCATGAACATAATGATCTGTGGAGAGTTGTTGAATTGATTTGGTGGGGGACAGAGCAGTGTGTATATACACAAACGTGATTAATGTCAATAGTTTCCTCAACGGTAACCCTGGTAAACAAACTTTCAGTGTCAAGCGAAGCTAGAACGTTTTGAGCAGATTGAATTGTTATTAATTGTTGTGAAAACTCCTGGGTATATCTAATACTTATCACTACTAAATTGTCGAGGCGTCTCACCTGCTATCTCTCCAATCAGAGTCCAATGATAGCCCATTCAAACAACCACACTATTTGAAACACTTATTCGCCAAGGTTTGGTCAATAATTCACTAATATTGTACAAATCCAACTCCGAATATACACGCCGTAAAAATTATAAAAAAAAACTTACCTTAAAAGATTTCTTATGAACATTGGCAAGGAGTACTTGTAGTGTTCCCAGTAATCTCTCTTTCAAAAAAGAACAAATTATGGAAGAAAATATTCTCATCATTCTTAGTAATTGTGACTTCATTATCTTGGTAATGACTGTTCAATCAAACCTGCATAAATGAAGGATTGTTACCCAATTATACAATATATATATATATATATATATATATATATATATATATATATATATATATATATATATATATATATATATATTCCACTTCGTAAATACTGTAGATTGAAAATTTCTTATTACTTCCAGAAAACCGAAAGATTCCAGACAGGCTATGAAACACTTGTGGATAGAGATTAAACCTTCAATGCCAATCATATGGGTATACATGTGTTACATTGAAGGATACAAATTATCATCAACACATCATTGACAGGGGTCAAGTTTCTTGACATTAGCTCAAGATAACTCACGCACTCCTACATATACACATATCCTCATATATACTTACGCTTTTAATGTATCTCAAGCACATACTCATATATTAGTACTTATATACACATATACATACACTTTCAAAATAACTCGCAAACGTATTCATATTCTCACATGCATATGTACACATACATACGCCTTTAATGTATCTCACGCACATACTCATATACTAACACATACATACGCATATACGTACGCCTTTAATGTTTCTCACAAACGTACTCATATACTCACGCATATACACACATATACAAACGCCTTTAATGTATCTCATACACATACTCATATACTTACACATGTATACACATATATATACACCTTGAATGTATCTCTCCCACATACTCATATACTCACACATATATACACGCCTTTAATGTATCTCACGCACATACTCATATACTAACACATACGTACACATATACGTACGCCTTTAATGTTTCTCACAAACATACTCATATACTCACGCATATATACACATATACATACGCCTTTAATGTATCTCATACACATACTCATATACTCACACATGTATACACATATATATACACCTTGAATGTATCTCTCCCACATACTCATATACTCACATATATATACACGCCTTTAATGTATCTCACGCACATACTCATATACTAACACATGTATACACATATACATACGCCTTTAATGTATCTCACGCACATACTCATATATTAGTACGTATATACACTTATACACATGCTTCCAAAATATCTTGCAAACGGATTCATATACTCACACGCATATATACACATATACATACGCCTTTAATGTATCTCAAACACATACTCATATACTCACACGCATATATACACATATACATACGCCTTTAATGTATCTCACGCACATACTCATATACTCACACGCATATATACACATATACATACGCCTTTAATGCATCTCACGCACATACTCATATACTCACACATATATACACATATACATACGCCTTTAATGTATCTTACGCGTGTACTCATATACCCACGCATATATACACATATAAACACGCTTCCAATATCTCTGTAGCCCATGGGAAAGTCAACTCAACATACAACCTGATTACGCACGTACATTGGCAAAAAATGTATTTCACACTTATGTATACAAACAGTCGCTGACAACCCTCAAATACATATGCAACTCAATTCATCTATCCATCCGTAACTTATCTATATTTTAACACATGCAGTATCATAACTAATAAGATAGATTGAAACAAATTCAATCTATCTCAATTTGTTTCCATCTATCTAAAATCCCTTGGTTTTAACGTATACATCTATTTTATAGTTGTTTTTTCAAAAGTGTTTGTAACTGTTATTGTCATATGGCTTATATAGTCTAGGATATCTGACCAAGTATCGTTATTAACACGAAGCCAATTTCCTTTGTAGAAGTATGCCTGGATATTTCATTATTTTACAATTAAAACTTGACTAGATGCGTAATGTAGGGATAGTATTATCTCAATCTTTTTTTATTAGATGAAACAGAGGTGGCCATTAATAATTTTAGACTGGTATTTTCTTTCATTCTAATTTTAGTTGTTTTTCGTTGCAACAGCCAATCTGCAGGGAAGTGTGAACCACGCAAATCAGAAAAAAAGAATAAGTTCTAAGCGAGACTCAGACTCACACCTTTTTTCACGTTGGGAAGCTTGCCCTTAAACAAAGACGGCTGCACTGATCGACCTACTATAACTTTTACTACTAACAGAATATTAAATCTAACCCTTAAACTCATCCTTCATTTTCCTGTAATAGCTCAGCGCTATATTTGTTATCGTTTTTGAAGGCACATCTCTTGTATCAGTAACGATATTATCATTATTGAATCACCGTAGCCCTACAATTGGTCCAGACCAATCAGCCAAGCATGCTAGAGATTTTCCTCCATTAAAGTTTGTGTGTGTGTGTATATATATATATATATATATATATATATATATATATATATATGAAGATGTTTATCTGTACGTCTCTGGGCGCATTAAGTCATATTTTGAGGGTTACAACCTTGATAATTTGTATAAGTATACCACAAGGCTTCATGTAAAATGCTTTAGAGCTTTTCAGGGCCTCTATGGCCATTTCTGAACTAACAATGCCTAAATATTGTGCTGCTACTTTCTGAGATAATTCTAGATAATAGATTATTATTTTCTCAATAATTTCTTCACATAATTAATTCTGGTACAGGTGAGAGCTATGGTTATTCACTTTTGCGAGTCGTAGATATCATGATTTATTTTTCAGTAGATGAATGTTGTTAACCATTATTATTCTCGATTGGTATTTCTGCCATTTTAGAATTAAAGGATATACTATTCAAAAATCAATATTGTACACTAGGACTCCTATTCGGAGACTGATGTAGCCATGACGTAGCCAACACCTTTGTAGACCTGTCATTTTTGAGTCATGTTCCAAAAGATTATTCCCCATAGTAGACAGATGTTTTCAATAGTACTATCTATGGTCTCCATGAGGTCTTTAACTAAGCTTCACTCAACTGTTTATTAAAAAATGACAGCTACGAGGATTAAGCTATTTATTAAAATAAACAAACGTCTGATCATTTATTTACGAAAATAAATAAATGGCTTAAAAGTGTACACGTCAAAATTTCTTTTCAAATTCCCAGGTGAAAAGAAATATTTCTTAGAAAACTAGGTAAAACCAAGAGGTATATAGGCGATCGGTAAACTGTTCTTTTGATATTTGTATTCAAAGTAAAATAAAACGAGTTAGATAGGAAAAAATATATAGTTTCTATTTTCTTTTCATTTCTTATTGTTTCTGTTTGTTCATCTTATCAGTATATTTTTATCATTTTATTTGAGATTATTATTAGTATCGTTATTATTTCTATGTCATTCTTTAATCCCGTCAATGTTTAATAAAGAATTTTTAAAGATAATTTCAGGAAAATATTCCACTTTTTAAATGCTTTAGCTTTTTACGACTTCGAGGGAAATTTATGCCCAAATTGAATTCGAAGCAAGAACAATTATCAAAAAAAGTTATAAACCTTTGTTAAGCTTAGTTTGGCATAGGGCCAATATTATCAAGATTTTCATATACTTTGATTGAGATGGGCAAAAAGCCACAACTATGGATCGAACTCAATACTTGGCATATAGGATTCAAGAGAAGATATATATATATATATATATATATATATACATATATATATATATATATATATATATATATATATATATATATATAGAGAGAGAGAGAGAGAGAGAGAGAGATACCAAAGTATGAATCAGTAATACAATAT
Source organism: Thysanoteuthis rhombus (assembly GCA_963457665.1). Classification (NCBI taxonomy): domain Eukaryota; kingdom Metazoa; phylum Mollusca; class Cephalopoda; order Oegopsida; family Thysanoteuthidae; genus Thysanoteuthis; species Thysanoteuthis major. The sequence goes on along the minus strand of OY735232.1, from coordinate 22,754,456 downwards.
CAAATGTGAGATGGGTTTATTTCATAAAGAGCTCGATAAATTCAACGAAGAGTAGAGCTTGAAATATGATGAAATCAGGGATTGGCTACACAAACTCTGCCTTAGACAAAAACATAAATGTGTTTGCGTAGCAAATCCCTTATTTCATTATACATATGTACATAATTAAATCAAATGCGTCATATTTATTTGAAGCTGTATTTACATGGCAAATATATCAGTTGACTTGAAAGTAGAAACAGAAGGAACATGGGCTGCTGCGAGCGCCAACCGGAGGCCATCTTAATGCGACACTGCCCTTGCAAACTGATCAAAGTAGATTGATTAGTCAAAGACCCAAATAACAGCTTTATACCCGAATGTTCATCTATCTTCCATATCTACTCTTTATGTCTCTCGACTCAGAAAATCATCTTATGAATAAATGCATATATAATCCGACAGAATATATATATATATATATATATATATATATATATATATATATATATATATATATATATATATATATATATATATATATATCCAGGATATTTGGATTGCATACGTTGACTAAAAATGACGTTGCTAACTACATTTGTGGCTTGCACCCTCAATGAGCCTTTGTGTATAAATACCAACAGGCCTATTAGAAAAACACATTGGCAGAGGTGTCAGGATATTTAATTCTTCATGGTCGAATTCTGCGCACATCTTGACAGCACATCTTGTGTATATATAATTATGTATATATACACACACATACTGTTTATCCTCTTTTATGGTGCCTAATCCTTGGTCATGTACCAGATTCCATGACCGTTACAGCCACACCATTCTCAATGTGCACTAGCCTTGGGTGAGCTAGTTCTAGGCTCTCTCCTCCAGCTGCATTGGAGAAACCTGCGTTCCTTGTGTGGGCTGCAATAGACATGAACCGCCCCTCTAAATCTCTCTTCACTGAGATACTTCCATGGCGACCGTGATTGTGTTAGCCTCTGCTTTGCCCTATTGGCAAACCTATCTATCCCACCCTTCATGTATCTTGTCTGTTCCTGTTGTCGCGTGGGCATCAGTCGGTTAGCGTTTGGTTTCATCTGTTGTCAACTCTTCTTGCTAAGTGTTCAGCCTATCTCCATTTTTGTTTTTTGATTATTTGCATGATACCCTTCACACTATTCCTCCTTCTCAACCATGTTGATGTTTTGTATATCTCTGAGTTATCAGTAACATTGCTCTTTCCATGACTGTGATTATAAATTTGTTTCTAGTCTGCTTTAAGCTCCATGTTTCCTTAAGGCAAAGCTGGCATTAGGAATCGATTGTATACAAGATGCTCTTCATTATGTATCTATTAATATAAAATGGTTACCAGTTGATCATTGTGCATTGTGTAGGAGATACCAATTGGTACATTTTCCACCCGGTAAATTTCTGTGGAATTAATTCATTAAAACCCAAATATGACCACAAGTTACTATGAAAAAAAGACATCTGTCTAGTTTAGTGAATCATCATTTAAACATTTGGAAAAAGTGTACAAAATTGCTCCAGCACTGGGTATAATTAGTATGATCCGATTTGATGCTGTCTTGCTAATAAATACAAATGTGAATAATATATCGTTATAATCGAAGAATATAATATTCTAAACCAGACAGATGAATTTATTTGAATAAAATTAAGATTTAGGAAACATAATAATCACTTGGTAGGACAAGTGGAGCCGTATGTGAATAGACCTGAACGATTGTAATGAGGTGGAAATGGAAAGAAGAATAATGACAAAAAAGTGACGCCAACAACAGCTTCTCTGAAGTTTGTTTCATTTTACAAGTTTTTTGTTTCCCTAATCTTCAGTCACAACGTACCAAGTATCCCAGCTCGCAAATTGAGAACCATGCAACGTGCACATGAAAGAATTATGCTGGGCCTCACGTGGAGAGACCACAAGACAGCAGAGTATATCTGGAAAAATACGAGAGTCAAGGACATCATAGAATCCATTAAAAAGCTCAATTAGCAGTGGGCTGGCCATGTTGCACGAATGGCAGACAACCGATGGACATCATGACTCTCAACATGGATCCCCTGAGATCACATGCAGAACTGAGGCCGGCAGAATATTAAATGGAGAGACGAGCAAGACAAATTGAGAAAATACTGGCTCCGCGACGCCCATGATAGAGGTGCATGGCGAATCCTGAGGAAGGTCTATGTCCAACGACGGACGTTGAAAGACTGATGATGATGCTTCAGTCCCAACGTACCAAGTATCCCAGCTTACATTGTATAAACCAGCCGCAAACACATGGTTTTCTTTACATCCTATTCCAAGAATAAGCTATGATAGAAGCTGCTTAAAATATAGTGTGAGTATATATATATATATATATATATATATATATATATATATATATATATATATTGTGTCATCCACAGACAGCTGTTTTGTTGTATTGCTACTCTTCAGTGTGGCTATAGTCTATCCATTATCCCATCCAGTACACATATATATATATATATATATATATATATATATATATATATATATGCTGTTGATTGCCACTTTTCATATAAGTACACAGACTACGCTATCATCAGCTGCTCAATACAGCATGAAGTAGTTGCTTGTCATAGTGAAAAAGTTACTAACCAAGGTGAAAACCATTTTTATGCAAAACTTTTTTAAGCTTACAACACATATGACTCATACATTTCCTGTTCAAAATGAGCTTGTCGCGCATGTGTGAGTATGCAAAGAGTCAGAGGTACATATGCACGCATGATGCCATTCTTGAACCGAAATGTTTCTTCGATGGCTATCACTAACCTTTGGTTGGTATTTTTGTCAATTCCACTTTTAACTTGACAGCTAAAGATGGAATAGCCATTCAGACATCTGTACACATGAACAACACATCGTTTCGATGACTTGCTTCGGTCTAAATCTGTACGAACCGGACAGTCTGCAACACGGAGCTAAATTTATCCGGTCCGACTTTATTTTAGCTCACTTTCCTCTATTAAGATGTACTTGATTTGCTTTCAAACAAATCTAAAATATCAACATTTTTTTGTGTTTTTTTTTTCACTTAAACCTTCTTATATTTTACTTTGATTGTTTTTGTTTGTTTTTTTCAACTTTTTTTTTATTCTCGGATCAATTAATTTTCTGACTTCTGATCACCGCCCGGTGGGAACAACATTTGCTACGGACGTATGCAAAGGTTCTAACTTTGGCAACAAATAATGGAGGTGTGGGTTGACATCGTAATTATACGTGGAACCGTATAAAATAAGAACATGTTAGTCAAGCTGTTGACGCCTGGCTAGTCCATTTTGAAGAAACTTTCTTTCCAAGAAAGAAATGGTGACTGATTCCGGTAAGAGAAAAAAAAAAGAACCTGAAAAGGAAAGAAAAAAGGTCAGAAAGTTCATTTCTTGCTATTTCAATGTTCAGTTTTTGAAACTTTTTGTGGAAGCATTACTATAGTTATTCCTTTTTTTACAACTCTATTTTATCATAGTCGCTTTTTCCTCACACTACTCTTAATTGGTACATCATTAATTAATATGATTATTTCATTATTAGTCCTATTCCATCTTATAATTGTTGCTCTTTAACTCAACACTCTAATTGGTCAATGCACTTTTAATCATTACGATAATCATTTTATCACTAGTTTTATACAATCTTATTATTGTTGCTTTCAAACTCAACACTCCACTGAGTCAATTTCTTTATAATTATTACAATGATCATTTCATTACTAGTTTTCCTCCATCGTATTATTGTTGCTTGGTACTTTTATATCACAATACTCTGGAATGCCAAGATTAAAAGAGGAAATAAACTCTTTGCTGCCAAACTGGATCATGAAATATACCGCATATTTTACAAATAAATGAACGTATTGAAATCTTGATCTTATAGAAGGTTTTGGTGTGGCAATTTTCCCTGTTAAGGAAGTCGGTCGACCTCGAAAATCTGCATTCAAATTCATAATCATGGACTGTAGATACTAGCATGAAATACACAATTATCACAGCCTTCAACCAAGTCCTTGTAAAGATCCCCGTGTTTATGTGTGTGTGTGTGTGTGTGTGATTAAACATCGTTATACAGGCACTCCGCTGGCATGCATTAAATCATATCATTGCACCCAGGTTTGTCACTTACTCCCAACAGTCAAGGCTCTCTGCGAGTTTTCGCTGCGGAAAGGGAGGGAAATTCAGTGTGAAGTGGACGATATTAAAGTAACGCGATGAGAAAGTTAATGGCATTCCAGAAAGGGGATTGTTCTGAAATTTTTCATGGATGCACGGGTAAATATGTACGGTCCTGAAGGTACTACTTTGAAAAGGTGCCATTAGCCAAGGTACACCATTTTGCCTTAATTATAATTGTCTGGGTCCTTCCCGGACAGACCAATTGTCCGATATGCTTAAAAAGTATTTTTTAGAATAAACTCAAAATACCAGCTACGATGCATGGATGTGAAAATGGGAAATTAACAAATTCAATTAAGAACAAAAAAGTCACACAAAGACCAATTGAGCAAGGAATGTTAGGAATGATTCGATCAAATAGAAAGAGTTTAGCATGGATCCGAGAGCAGATTAATACGATATATTTTAGAACTGTCCTTGTCACCAAACTGGATCACGGAATGTAAATAAAGATACTTAAATTTTGAGCTTCAAGAAATGGAGGTGAGCAAGACACATTGCAAGCAGGAAGGGCACAGAGGGTGCAATAGATTGGTTGAATGGTGCCCTAGAATAAGACATGACAGTGTTTTAGACAATGACGGTCGGTATGGAAGGAGTTTGGAATGGCTTTTGTCCAGCAGTGGACGCGAAATATCCGTTGCTGCAACTAATGGTGATATGTAGTGCAAATTGTGGAACTGACACTTCCTTTCAAAGACAAATTCCAATGATCTGAATATATATTACGTACTTAAGTCCATCCAGGATCTTTACTGGCTGGAATCGATATTCGAAGGAATCGCTCATCTCCTTTAAATTGATCCAGCTCAAAAATAAATCACTCTCCTTGAAAATCAGACTCGACCTTGCACTTCCCCCTCCAATTTTAGGAACACCCCTTCCGAGCTTCCACTCCCTCCAACGACACTTCCTGAACAATTATGTTAATTAATTGGCTTAGTCTCCTCGTATAGAAGTATCGAGTACCCAGCTGATTGCGTTCAAAGATTTATTCCAACTTTTACAGCCAATGCAGATTTCCATTCAGTAAAGGGAGATAAATCTCTTGAACGGGCCGGATTTTCGTTAGTCTGGCGATTAACAAGAATGTTTAAGCTATTGAGCAATTTGGTTATCAGAGCAAATGGAGCATGAATTCTAATAATTAGGTGCAGCTCTTGGGAAACGTCCGATTTCACTCCCCAAATGAAAATCTGCTTGCTTCTCAGGTGGACCGTTCCCTCCATCAGTATTCGTGTTCATTATTATCTCTCTCTCTCTCTCTCTCTCTCTCTCTCTCTCTCTCATTGATAACCAGGCGAATATCTCGGATTTTACTCGTAAGGAAATGAACTTCGAGATGCCAAGTGGCGTGACAGTTATCAGCACGAAAAACAGAATCGGAAAAACCAGGAGTGAGTTTCGGCCAAGGCTCCTTACGCACACTCTTCATCAATACCCTTGGGAAAGGCAAGAATCTACTTCTTCTCCAGATTTAAGAATAGTAGGGTTATTGGAGCTCTCTTGCTCTGTAGGGCAGTCAATCTCATAGAATTAGTATTACAAAAAATTGTACAGCTTGGCTGAGGGCATAGTTGGTCCCAAGCCCGGATAAAGAAAGGGAGCTTGGCATTTTGCTAGCCACTCTATCCCATAAAAGGTAACTTTCTTTTACGGTTGTAGCAGTGTCGTTGTGGCCCTATGCTCCACGAGGAATTCACAGAAACAAAACAAAACAAATAAATTCAAAATGACTTTGTCTATCAGAAAATATCAATTGATATTTACTGAACACAACTCCGAAAAACCTTTTTTAGGTAATAGAAATTAGATTAGCAGACAAGAATGACGGGGATTCAGTTCGTATTTCAATATCTATTCCTATCATCTTCAGAACAAAATAGAAAGAAGAAATGATTCTTCCTATCAGAAAAGGTATCAACAAATCGAAATAAAATGAAGTCAGAGATGTACCGATCTTGGTTCCTTAGCAATTCTTTTCTTCTGATACTTGGTAGACAGATCTGATTAATAATGATAGGAATCTCTCCAAACCATACTGGTTCAGGTTAGTTTTGTTGCGCAGTTGTAGGTATAAGAAAGTAAAGCATCAAAAGAGGTATGAGTGGAAATTTTGGATCCAGGATGTAGAATCCAGATCCTAAAATCAATTCGGGTCGGACGCACAATTTTTTTCAGATGGTATAGCTAAGTTCCCCTGATATTTAGTGTTTTTACAAAAATCTTCACCAGATTTTTTAATTCTTGAATTCCATTATTTCTATTGATATTCGGACCATCCTCATCTTGGTTGTTTTTCATACAACGTTTCGGCCGTTGCACTCTACGGCCTTCGTCAGGTATCATCTGGTAGATTTTGGGAAGTAACGAACCGAACCCTTTATCTATTCAACGGGGGTCAATATTATTCCGTCGGATAAATAAAGGGTTCGGTTCGTTACTTCCCCAAATCTACCAGATGATACCTGACGAAGGCCGTAGAGTGCAACGGCCGAAAAGTTGTATGAAAAACAACAAAGATGAGGATGGTCTGAATATCAATAGAAATAATAATAATACCTCATCTCAAAAATTCCAAGATATATTGAATTCCATTGTTTTGGGGTTTGTTTTTTGTGTTTATTTTTTGTTTTTTTTATTTATCCACCACATTTTAGATGTATTCGCCCCATCTCTATTAGAAGCTTTCTTGGTCCCATGTTAACTGACCTCATCAAAAAACAAATATTTATTCTTTTATTTGATCAATTCTCATGATAGATATTCTATGTGGATAGCATTTTGTTATTTAAAAAGTTAGAACATTTTTAGCATATCTCATATTGCAGTGTTTTTTAATGTATAAAAAAAACGACCCAAATTGAAAGACGTATAAAAATCAGTTCTATCCGCGGCTTCCCTCACTGTGTTCCCCTTTCTCCGTGGTTTTCTTTTCACTTGTCCCCTCTTATCCACGGTTCCTTTCCAATGGTCCATCTTATTTAATGTTTCCCTCTCAGTAGTACTCCTTTAACCACGATTTTCCTTCCAATATCCCCACCCTTATGGGAGGTTTGCCTTCCAAGTAGTACTCCCTTGACTGCTGTTCCCCTTCCAGTCCACCCTCATCAGCACTTGCTCTTTCTGAGGTCCTCCCTTCAGTATTATGAGAAGACATCATTAGAAATCCTTTCTTGTCCTCGAGAGATGTAAATATTTGAAAACCTGTTTGCATTGTTCTGTTGACAGAGATATTGAAGTACACAAACAAATAAGATAAAGCTATTGGAATCGTCCAAAAAATTTATTGAGTCAATGTTGGGTCCATGAGATCTTTGTTTTGATTGAATTGAATTAAATCAAATTGAATTAAATTTTGATTAAATTAAAACGATGTATTCATTTATTTTATGTAAGAATGAAAGTCCCCAGAAGTAACAATATTGATACTCTGGCGTGATACGTGACATAATACATAGTATCATCTGCAAATTGGCGCCCTTGATCAGAATCAATTAATAAGTCCAGATTCTGCATCGGATTCTATATTCAGTACGGCTTAACTCTGGCGACATATTTTTCCTTCTTTTGGGGTGTCATGCGGCAGGCGAGGAAGACTACTATAAACAAGCCTGGCTGCTGCAATAACACACTCCTCTCCGACCTCTATACAGACTGAAATGTTTAATGCGACTTTTGTATTTTGGTAGACGGGGAATTATGCGTAGGTAAATATAGATTGCTTAGTTCGGTCCCATAGACCGTCCAGTTCCGTGTGGGGCTGGGGTATAATGTCTGCCTCTGGGTCTGATGCGAAAGTTTCGATCCTACCTGGTGGTACTGGATGTTGAATAGTGTATAGCCACACTGAAGAATTGTAATACAACGAAACAGCTGTCTGTGGATAACACAATTATAAATATATATATATATATATATATATATAGAGAGAGAGAGAGAGAGAGAGAGTCTAGAAAGCCCTGCAGCTTTAAACATTAAAAAAATATTTAGGACTTTTTTTGTCATTTCAGTCATTTTTTCCCAATGATGTTTATGTAATTTATGTAAATTTTTCAGTATTTTTCCTATTTTACATATACTTTGTTATTATGGTAAAATGTATAGATTTGCCCCCATTGGGATCATCAGTTGTTTACGATGTAACGGTTTCGGGGATTTTAAAAACAAAGTTGTATCAAAATGGCATCCCAGCAGTGTTAATCAAACACCATTTCCTTTTCAGGTAAGATTTTAATATATAACTTATGACATACGTGTAGCTTTTTTAGATCGTGTATTATCATTATAATTGTAAGTGGATGCTTTTTCAAACTACACATCGTTTTTTTAACACAGGGCTCACTCACGTAGGTTACCCAAAAAACGTATTTAACGATGAGAGATCGGTAAGTATAACAACTGATGTGATTCACTGTTCGTGTCACTTCTGTTGAGTGTACACCCATGTGAATATTAAATCATTGCGTCAGTTTCAATCTCAGGCTGTATTTAAACCGACATATGATGCCATCTTTAAGAACGTTAATTGCACATCATATATATATATATATATATATATATATATATATATATTCGAATCAAATAAGCCATTGCATTTCTGTGTGATTTTCATTGATATCAGAAGATCTATCTCATTCAGTGAGACAGCTAGCTGGCAATTAGCTGGTCTAGAGTTCAAAGCATGATGTTGGAATATGGGTTTTACATATCTTTATATATCCTTCATTCTGGTGAGGATCGTTCTTGTTGTTATTATGGAAAACAAAGTGAGCTTTGTACTTTGTACTCGAGTTTAATAATAATAATAATAATAATAATAATAATAATAATAATAATAATAAAGACCGATACAAATCCTTTGTTCTCGAATATGACAAGATAAAACAGAAAGACACAAAAGAGAAAATAAGAAGAGAATACCTTAGAAGGATGAGGAAAATATTTGAGACTAAACCGAACTGCAGTAACCTCATAAAATAGGATGAACACATGGGCTGTAACAGTGTTGAGATACACAAGACCATTCCTTGTATGAACAAAGGAAGAACTCCATTAAATGGACCGATGAACAAGAAAGCTTATGATTATACACAAGGCCTTACACCCCAGAGATGACACGGATAAACTGTGTGTGAAGGGGACAGAAGGTAGTAGAGTATTCATCAGTATAGAAAACTATGTTCAAAGGGCCTGGACGGTACTGGAAAAATTGTGCAAGCAAACAATAAATACGTTATAAAGAGCGCCTGAAGCAGAGCAACGAACAACAAGAGAGTAGCAAACTAAAGAGCTGCACAGCAAACAATGATAAAATGTGAATAGAAAAGACTATACGGAGAATTCAAAAGACGGATATATGATGTTGCAGACTAGAGATCATGGACATGGCTACGCAAAGGAAACCTAAAACAAGAAACAGAATTGCTCATCATGGCAGCCCCAAACAAATGCATCAGGGCAAACTATATCAAAGCAAAAATCGACTGAACACAAACAGACGTTATGCACGGAATCACAGACATGATAGAGTAATAAGGAAAAATAATACCAGCTCAAACTGGAGACAGCCCTGGAGAATGGAAGTCGCAAATTACTCTGAGACTTTGACATCCAAACTGACCACCCCATGCAATCGAGAAGACAGGATCCAGTAATTGTGGACAAGAAAAGGAGAACCTGACATATAATAGACGTGGCTGAGCCAGCAGATCACAGAGTGAATAGAAAAGAGAGTTAAAAGCTAGGAAAATACCAGGACCTGGCAAGGGAGCTTGTGAATGTGTGGAACATGAAAGTCAAGGTTGTACCAGTAATAGTAGGTGCACTTGGAACCTACTAAAGACACTGATAGTGATACTGGAAGAACGAGTATAAGAGAAAGGATTGAGAATATACAGACAATAGCACAGCTGAGGACTGCACAAATACTGAGGCGTGCTAGATATAGGCGATCTATGACACCCAGCTGCTAGCAGTGGCCTAAGAGGAGAGGGGAGAAAAGGAAACGAAAAACACCACAAAAGTCGGTGGAAGTACAAACGACAGCGCTGTTTTGATGGGTGAGGGAGATATGGGAGGAGGACTTGGGACCTGAGGAGACTTAGAGTTACTCAGCCTTCAGCAATAACCACCGGGCAACCGGTGTGGAATTGTAAACTGCTGCAATGCTGTGAACACAGACAAACAGCAAATGCCGCATGTGCGGTGAAAGAGATGAGACAGTAAACCACATAACTAGTGAATGTAGTCAACTCGCCCAGAAGGAGTATAAGCATAGACATGATAGAGTAGCAACGATGATACACTGGGAACTAAGTAAACAAATGGGATTCAACCATGTGGAAAAGTGGTATCAGCACAAGCCAGAGGCAGTTTTGGAGAAGGACAACCACAAACTACTCTGGGACTTTGACATCAAAACTGACCACCTCATCCAGGCAAGAAGGCCGGACTTAGTAATAGTAGACAAAAAAGGAGGGCCTGCCAAATAGTAGACGTTGCTGTACCTGCAGACCATAGAGTAAAAAAGAAGGAGGGTGAAAAAAGGGAAAAATACCAGGACTTAGCAAGGGAGTTAAGGAAAATGTGGAACATGAAAACCAGGGTAGTACCGGTCATAGTGGGCGCACTGGGAACTGTCCCCAAAACGCTGAGGGAGAGACTGGAGGAGATCGGGATTAGGGGAAGGATAGAGACCGTACAGACCACAGCACTGCTGGGAACTGCACGGATACTAAGGAAGGTACTAGAGATATAAGTACTGCAACGAATTGTAGCTCTGTCATGATATGCGAAAGAGGGAGGAGACGTTAGCTGAAGACCTGAGGAGACTTATTGTCACTCAGCCTTCAGCGATAACCACTGGGCAACCGGTGTGAAACTGTAAATCGTAGAATTACTGCGACCTATGAGTACTAGGAGAGGAGGGCTGGAGACTTGAGGAGACTTGCTGTCACTCAAACTCCAGCGGTTACCACCAGGCAACTGGTGTGAGATTCCAAATAATAATAATAATAATAATAATAATGATAATAATAATAATAATAATAATAATAATAATAATAATAATAATAATAATAATAATAAGCAGTCCTAGAAAGGTATGTGCAAACGAATAGGGAAGAAATCATAAAGAGTGCATGAAACAGCGCAACAAACAACAAAGTAGGAAACAATGGAACAGCACAGCAAACTAGGAAAGAAAAATGGGAAGAGAAAAAATTGTACGGGGAGTTCAAAAGGCAGATACAAGATGTGGCAGACGACAGATCATGGACGTGGTTACGGAAAGGAAACCTGAAGAGAGAAACGGAATCGCTCATCATGGCAGCTCACAACAAAAGCTTCAGGACAAACTATATAAAAACAAAAATCGACAGAACACAGACAAACAGCAAGTGCCGCCTATGCAGTGAAAGAGATGAGACCGTAAACCACATAACTAGTGAATGTAGTCAACTCGCCCAGAAGGAGTATAAGCACAGACATGATAGAATAGCAACAATGATACACTGGGAACTGAGTAAAAGAATGGGATTCAACCATGCAGAAAAGTGGTATCAGCACAAGCCAGAAGCAGCCCTGGAGAATAGCCACCACAACTCTGGGACTTTGACATCAAAACCGACGACCTCATCCAGGCAAGAAGACTGGACTTGGTAATCGTAGACAAAAAGAGGAAGACCTGCCAAATAGTGGAGGTGGCTGTACCTGCAGACCATAGAGTAAAGAGGAAGGAGAATGAAAAACGGGAAAAATACCAGGATCTAGCGAGAGAACTGAAAAAGATGTGGAACATGAAAGCCTGGGTAGTACCGGTCATAGCGGGTGCACTAGGAACTGTCCCCAAAACGCTGAGGGTGAGACTGGAGGAGATCGGGATTAGGGGAAGGATTGAGACCGTACAGACCACAGCACTACTGGGAACTGCATGCATACTGAGGAAGGTGCTAGAGATATAAAGACTGCAACGAATTGTAACCCTGACATGATAGGTGAAAGAGAGAGGAGACGTTAGCTGAAGACCTGAGGAGACTTATTTTCACTCAGCCTTCAGCGATAACCACTGGGCAACCGGTGTGAAACTGTAAATCGCAGTATTACTGCGACCTTATGAGTACTAGGAGAGGAGGGCTGGAGACTTGAGGAGACTTGCTGTCACTCAAACTCCAGCGATTACCACCAGGCAACTGGTGTGAGATTCCAAATAATAATAATAATGATAATAATATTAATTGTAATAATTATAATAATACTGCAACGTTAATTATCAACAGTGACCCAACAGAGGAAAGGAAATGAAAGCAGAATTGCTAACCGCAGTACTGACATGATAGGCGAAAGAGAGGAGACGTTGGCTGAAGACCTGAGGAGACTTATTATCACTCAGCCTTCAGCAATGACCACTGGGCAACTGGTGAGAAACTGTAAACTGCAGCATTACTGCGACTTATGAGTACTAGGAGAGAAGGGCTGGAGACTTGAGGAGACTTGCTGTCACTCAAACTCCAGCAGTTACCACCAGTCAACTGGTGTGAGATTGATGATGATGATGATGATGATGATGATTATTATCATTATTATTATTATTATTATTATTATTATTATTATTATTATCATCATAATAATAATGGTTGACGATGCTTCATCTTATAAATACATGAATAAGGACAAGATTGCTGCAACTTAGATCAGAATAATTCCCCTTCTTTTACAGCATTAGAAAACGTGTAACTTATTTTATAGTGTCAAGGAAAATGAATGAGATCTGGGAGAAGTACGTTTCTGCCAACCGCGAAATAGGAATTAATCCCTTCACCAACCAATCCTCATACACGCACACAAAAAGACGAAAAGAATCTCCGAAGATGGATCGGAAAGGAAAGAAGAACACGGGATTTGAACAAAGATACCATGCCGTGTTGGAAGTACGAGCTGAAGAATCGCCAAACATAGAGTATAAAGGGAAAAAAAACAAAACAGGTCTGCTTACTCAGTGAATAGAAAACGCCACGTGACCCACCTCTTTTGGCAGCTTGCTGTGTTGGGGGTGATCAATTAAAAATTGGGGAAAAGTGGTGCTGGAACAGTAGGTTGCTTTTCTCGTCTTTTGTAGAGCAGTCATCACTGAAAAGTCAGAATCCCCCCTCCCCCCCCAAAAAAAACAGTGTATATGCTGCTGGACACAAACTAAGGGACCAATTTGGCATAAAAGCAAATTGTTAATTGGGTACCCCACTCGAAACATAGGGGAGCAATTTTAAAAAAAACAACACAAAAGCGAACCGTTTTTATAGACATAACAAAGACTAGTTGTTGAAAAATATGATACGTAGCTATTCAACCAGCCGGATCAACTTGAAAACTCAAGAAACCTGAGTTGACAGTTTTGTTTGACAGTTTCTAAAAAACGATTTTTTTCTCTCTTCTTGTCCTTAATTCATAACAGCTTTTATATCTCCTTAGTTTCCTCGCCTGCATCGCTCGTCTAAAAGCTGAGAAGTCAGATTCGTCTTGATCTTATTTTGAAAAATTTCAAATCATGATTTCCCTATTACTCTGAGCCGCCGTTTTTAAGAAGAACGAATCAGTTAAGACCATCGTTGCAAAGAAAAAGATGATGGGGGAGTAAGAAGAAGAAACGCCAGAGAAAGACTGAAGGAGCGAAATAATTTTATATCGATTTTTAGTTCTTCGATCCAACGAAGCAGGAACGGATGAGTCTCTTGTAAGGAACATTAGCCAAGACAGTTGACATTAAGCCGTTTTTCAGGGAAATGATAACTTCTTATTTTGCAAAAATCGCTTGAATTTGGCTTTGAGTGTAGACGCAAAAATGCTTGCAGGATCAGTTAGCATACATCGAGGTTGATAGAAGAAGCGCATATGATACTTCAGATAAAATTTGCAGCTAACCATAATTTCGTACGTTATTTTCTGAATACTTATTTATATCTGTCTGTCTGTCCACACGAGTTATCCAAAGATTCTCAATGAATTCCAGTGGAATTTTATGCAAAAGTGAACCATGGGCAACAAAAAAAAAAAGAAGTGAATTCGAGGTTAGTCTAGGTGTTCGTTTTTGCTTGAAAGACATTTTATTATCTGACAGAAAAAGATGTTATAAATAAAGAATGATAAAGAGGCTACGTTTAAATTGCAAGGGAAGTAACTCAGTGTTCGTGCATTTAAAATTATTGCCTTTGTTTTTTAATACCGTTATTTTCATATGGTTTTTAGTGTACAACATTGACAGAGGTATGCGCTTACCGAGTGCTTCCTAGTTCTTTATTCCGGTCAAATATACGGCCTAATCGCATGGGATAAATCAATTCTCGTAGTCGAGCGATTTTAAGCCTGGTCATTACGTAAATAGATGACCGTCTGTGAATATCGGGTGCTGCATGCAGGGACAAAATTATTCTGCAGCCATCTTAGCCTTTGTTCTGACGCCGATTAACAGAACCTTGCTAAACTGGGACCAGATAGGGCATCAAGTTATTTCTCACGCAAACACCGATCCATGGAGGAAACATTCTAGTGTGCTCTCCTAGAGACCGCCATGCTCGTATTGAGTGGCAGCAAATATTATTATCATCGTTATTTCAATCTTTGGTGAAATCTGTAAGGAGCACCCATATCGGTACGGTGATGAGTGCAATGATCTTGCGATCCGTTTGAAGTTAGCTCTCTCGTTGTAGTAATGAGTTCGTTCCTTGTTACTCCACACCTTGGGCCTTGTAGCAAACTAAGTAATACTTCATAAATATCATTGAAGACTTTCTATGTGACATTGACTACTGCGGTAAAGATGACAGTCTTCGCTTGACACTCCAAAGTTAGGCTGAGCGTATATAACTGATGCCTCACCCTGGGGCAATGGCTTGCAAGCTACTCCATTCGTGTGGTTAGTCTGTGATAACTTGACTTTTATTGGTAGCTTAACGTCATTTTAGAGGGACTTGGGAGTGCTGGATGACCGAGAGAGTAACGGCTCAGAGACTAGATTAAGCAAGTTGGGGAATTTGTATTCACTTGGCTGTATTGCCCTTGGGAAAGGCAAAAATCAATCTCCTCCCAGCTATAGGTGCATGGTAAAGCGAGTGTAACCATATCTGGTGCTTGTTGCCTCTTAGTCTATTTCATATATCGCAAACAAGAGTCCAGTAAGAAATAATGTAATGTGTGGAGCCCATGGAGGGCGAGACTGAGGTCCTAACCAGCGTAAGGGTGCTATTAACTTTCTTTAGTGGACTTTCAGCACTTGGTTTTGTCTCTATGTTTAGCGCCGTGGAGATTCTCAATACCAGTCAGGAATGCTTGAGGCTAGTGGTATTTCCACAGGCAATGTATCAGTCAGATGTTTTTGACTTCCTACGAAATGACGTAGACCGGCGTCGGTTGGACGTTGTCCGTAGCTGTAGTAGAGGAATGTCTGCTTCAAGTAAAGTAGTGCCCTTACGCTGGTCACAGCATCAGCTGTCACTGTCCGGGCTTCACATACCACAAGTTTTTCTGTTTATGCAAGGTCTGCGTTATGTGATGTTGACTTACAGGCAAGGAGCGCTCGAACTGGCGTCACTCATTTCACCATACGCTATTCTACTCATAGCTGGGAGGAGAGAAGACAGATTCATGCATCTTCTGAGAGCATTAGCATCAATATCTGTGTCAGTCCACTTTCTGCACTGCTTACCGGTCAGTCATTGGCACTTTCTTTCAATCTCTTTAAGTCATTTAAAACCCATGCATGGGAGAGGATGATGTTTAACATTTATCTGAGGGATCACAAGATAGTACAGTATCTTAGAGAAAAAGAGGGATTCCGAGATATCATCTAATCCACTAGAAAACTAAAAAGGCAATATGGGGCACCTAGTGAACACTGTACTCATTATAACAGTAGTCATTGCCCTACGGCCAGGCTTCAGTGATATTACAAGGATGTCAGACAACCGCTGAACATCATGATTCACAACGTGGATTCTCAGAGATCACATTGCAGTACTAGAGGTGTTGGAATTGACCAATTCAATCACAGGATTGGGAAAGTGTTATGCCATCATTGACCCTGCACGCCCAAGCCGTATGGACAGGTGGGGATTCATCAAGGGTTTGCCAGTACTACAGCTTGCAGGTAAAGTATAGGGTTAGATCTACTGCATCGTCTAGTTATTGAAGCTAAATCATCTGGCACCATCTGGTCCCATCTGGTCTCATCTGGTCCCATCCTGAGTTGTGAATGAGTCATTTCTATCGTACCTATCAAAGGTGTTGAAAGGTTATATCATGTGCGTATTTTTGTGTGCTCCAACATTCCTGGCCATACTGTTTTGTCTACAGACTTGAAAATTGGCATCAGTACTGTACTAAATCCTTAAAAAAATTTTTTTTTTAATTATTTTTTTCACCTTTTAGAGGCCTTATTTCGACTGGCTTATTAATAACGTATACATTCTGAGGAACGTAGATGTTTTTTTTTCTATTTTTTTCCAATGGAAAACGCCAATGATGTCATAAATATAATTTATTCTGACCATATTTATTCTCTGATGGAATTTATTCTTCCTGGCTTCAAATTATGACACCATGGTCGTTCAATAATTGACTATGATGGCAAGTTACTACTATTATTATTATTATTATTATTATTATTATTATTATTATTATTATTATTATTATTATTATTATAATTATTCAGAAACATCTTCATTTTTTAGCATTTACTTCTTGATTTTTTTCCAATCATGACCTGATCCTTCAAGCTAAATGAGTTCGGGTGCATTTTTCAATTAAATCCATAAACTTTTTATTTCTTTTATAAGAATAAAATAAATTCCCAGGAAATCATCATATAAGAAAGGAAAAAAAATCTATGAATTATTTTTTTCCAAAAAAACATTCACAAAAAAAAATCTCCACAGTCATTTGCTCTCTTCATTTATTGAGAGATGAACAACAAAGAGCGAATACATAGGTTTTATATCTACATTCCACTTTCTCATATTTGGATGAAATAATAGCTAAAGGGGGTTATTTCACATCTATATCTACGTGTGAATATTTATTTCTCTATATGTGTATGAATATATATATATATATATATATATATATATATATATATATATATATTTGAATTACTATGTCTCTATGTGCGTGCGTGTGTGTGTGCGTGCGTTTGTGCATGTGCATGCATGTATATCTGTGTGTGTGTGAAGGAATGTATATACATATATATGTGTGTGTGTGTTTAAGAGAGAGAGAGAGGGAGCTCTCTCTCTTTCTCCCTTTCTATCTCTCTCTTTCTTTATATATGTGTTTGTGTGTGTGAGGGGGTGCGTGCACATGTGTGTATACATAATTATAAAAGCATGAGGAATATATATGTTTCTCTCTCTCTCTCTCTACATATATATGTATATACATAGAGAGAGAAACATAGACATGAGTGAAATGTATATATATATACGTATATATCAATGAATATATATCACACACATACACACACACATACACACACACACACACACATATATATACATATATATATATATATATTTGGTAAATATGTTTTTCTGTTTGGATACATATGTGTGTATATGTATATTTATTAAAATCCAACAATGCATAGATTCATATTTCTCTTACTCTCACTCTCTCTCTCTCTCTATATATATATATATGTATATAAATGTATATATTGTGTGTGTGTATGAGCAAAGACTTGTAGATTCAACAGAATGCTGCGGAAAAATTGACATAATGGGATAGGAAAAGACTCGCGACAGGCTTTCTGTAGGTTGAAGTTATGATTGTATTGATTGTTCAACTGGGGTGTTTGGACTGTCATCAAGTTTTAGGGCCGTTTGGTGTTCATATATCCTTTTTAATGGGTTTAGCGCACCACAGATGTAAACTTTGTTGCAATTGTTACATGGTATTACTTAAACACCAGCCTCACAGTGGCGGCTGGGATTGTGGTTTGATGATCCGTAATGGTTGCTGAGATGCTGGTTGCAATATGAATATTTAGTGTTCTAGGGTAGAAGCAGAGATTAACACTGCAATCTCTATAGAGAATTTTTCTGTTTGTTTCTTTGTATTTTTCTCCATTAGACCTAACCAAGAGACAGACCCGTAAATTGAGGACCATGCAACGTGCACATGAAAGAATTATGTTGGGCCTCACATGGAGAGACCACAAGACAGCGCAGTACATCCGAGAAAAGACAAGAGTTAGGGACATCATAGAATCCATTAAAAATCTCAAATGGCAGTGGGCTGGCCATGCTGCAAGAGTGGCAGACAATCGATGGACATCGTGACTCACAACATGGATCCCTAGAAATCACTCTTGCAATCGAGGCCGGCAAAATGTTAGATGGAGAGACGAGCTAGACAAGTTCAGGAAGTGCTGGCTCCGTGACGCCCATGATAGGGAAGTTTGGCAAATCTTGGGGAAGGTCTATGTCCAACGACGGACGCTAAAAGACTGATGATGATGATGATGATGATACACAACTCAGATTAAGCAAGAGCAAGGTCTGTAGTATATGTTATAAAAGGGCTTAGATAGAAAAATTTTTTTAAAAACTTTTGTATCTTACTTGCAGAGTAATTAAATCTATTCATTTGCTTTACATCCAGCTGACATTTATTTCAGTATAAGTATTACTTTGTTTTTGCATTAATCATTGTGCAGTGGGTATTTCTAAATACCTTTGTATTTATGCGTTATATACATATTATATAGATACTGCACTACATTAAACATCAAGTTATTCATAAAAGTGGATGAAAGTATAGAATTATTATAATAGAGCCAGTGCAAGATCACAGAATTAAAATTGATAGCTTTTGACATAGAGCCCTTAAAATTGCAGGGCCAGTACCAAATGCTACTTTTGTTACATAGTTAATCTAGCACTGGTAATACATTATAAAAATAAGATGAAATTTACATATAACAGAAATGAATATCTCCTAAACAATAAACCACTGAAATGAGATCAATTACTTTTTACATAGACTACAGATGAGTAAACATTTATTTATATAATTAGGAGCTTTGTAAGAATTATTCTGTAAACTCTTCTTCATTGAGCTTTGGATACTAAATGATGCTCCATAGGATAATATGCTAAAAACCAGCTTTCATCTAATCATCAAAACTAGACGTTATACGAGAAGATGGATAATATTTTTGGAAGTATCATCCAATATTACATGAAGTACACCACAACACATGCCCGATGAAAATGTGTTGTTGACCAGTATCATGTACAGTGTTAATTTGCAACTCTGACCAAACTTTGTAGTCAAGCCATTCTTGCAATCATAACAGGTCATATAAGCAAGCAACCCAGGGGGTGTGGGTTGTGGGGACAATGTGGGGTGTGCAATAAATGCAGCCTAATGAGTTGAATGGCATCTTGCTTTTGTGACACTTGCATGCGGTTCATTACATCCATCTAGCAATCGAACTGTCTGTCTGTCTATCTTCGTCTGTTTAGAGCTGAGACCTACACAGAAATCATTTGAGCCACTGTAAACATTAACAATGGCAATTTAATTTTTCAAAATATCTCCATACATTCAGAGACACGTATGAAAAGTCTGGCTAAGAAATAAGAACATATATATATATATATATATATATATATATATATATATATATATATATATATATATATATATATATATTGCTTGTGAATAATCATCACATACACACACATATAAATTTATGTATTTACATCCACATGTGCCAATAAGCCTTATGTATACTTATAATTAAGTTGGTAAGCTTAAACTCACATACTCACCCCACCCCACCCCACCCTAATCACATACACACATCTTTCTACTTATGTAGTAAAGTGATGGAGAAGTATCAATATACACATACACACTGTATATAGATAAATAGATAGATAGATACATAGATAGATTGATTGATAAATACATAGATATATGTAGGAAGTGTCCAAAAAGAATCCTAACTTTTCCGAAAACAAATTTATTGCTTTACCAGCAATCTTATGAGAGTTGTGTCCTTCAAAATAATCCCTCCGCTGTCGATACAGTGTTTCCAGCATTTTTTCTCCAGTCCTGGGAAGATAAATATTTACAACTTCATACTAGCCTCTGACAATGAAAGCAAAAACTTTTTACAGTTATTATATCCTGGGAGAGTATATATATATATATATATATATATATATATATATATATATATATATATGTGTGTGTGTGTGTGTACATATTTATGAATGTATTATATTATTGGAAATACTATATGAAATGACCTCTTGTTGTTATATGGAGAATGAGACACTTAGTCTAGACGTGGACAGAGAATGAATAAGATTTGAAGAATAAGGATAAAGTGGTTATTTGTACTTTCACCTTTCTGCCAGGCTGTTTAGCTCAATGGTTAAGAGCTAAGCAATGTTGAAGCTGTCATCTCATCGGTCGCAGGTTTGATTCCAGCAGCAGCCCCTCTTTTCTTCGATTGTTTATTCTATTTAAGCTGTCTTGGCCGAGTGACTCACTCTCCATGAATGAATGGGAGGTCATTTCAAATAGAATTTCAAATAATATAACGCATTCATAAATATTCTGTCTTATTATGCATCAATTTCTCAATGATACATACGTTTATTATATATATATATATATATATATATATATATATATATATATATATATGCATACAATATATATATATACACATGTATACATCTATATATGCAAATATGTTTGTGTGTGGGGATATGGGAGTGTGAGTCAGGCTATGAATTGATTGGTAGACTCTTGTATAATCTATAAGAACAGACTGAAATCCCTATTATTTGTATATAAGCAACTATTTTCCAGTTGCCAGTTTTTCCTCTTTTCTCCCTAAATCTACCTTGGACAACAAATCTCTTTGGAACCCTCAAAAAAGAAGCAAAGAATCATAATAGAATCATCATTTAAAAGAAGTGCCAACGAACAGTGTGCCTTTCAATAGTCAACTACAGAGCAGAAATATGAAACATAAAACTCTACCAAGAAAGAGATCAAGAGACAATCATGTAAAACAACACATGAAGAATCAGAAGACAGCACATTGTATTACAGGGAAAACAGGTGTCAGATATATCATGAGAAACATGAGAAAGCACAAATGGCAACAGGCAGGCCATGTTGCAAGAACGTTAGACAACTACTGGACATCAAGAGTTTCAACATGGATGCCTCGATATCATATGTAAAATTTTATTTCAGAAAAAAATTAAGATAGAGTGATAATTTAAACGAGCTCAGAAGGTTTTGGCAATCTGAAGTGTGGCAGATCTTTGGGCATGTCAAGCAACAGACTTTAAAAGGATGATGATGATGATTAAGTAAACTACTCTTGCAAGTGATTACTATTGAATTGAGTTCGATCCTCACTGAGTTACTAAAACCTTCCACCTTGTACCAAACTAAACTCAGATTGGTAAATAAATATTTACGATTCTTTTCTGTAGCATAATAGTGAGTTTGATCTAGTTTGTCATCACTCCTTTAGTGAGTTCAACCCTCACTACTTTACAAACATTTGTTGTCTTGTGCCAAACTTAACTAAAATCAAATTTTTAAAAGTAAATGACTATTAAGGGTATTTCTCGGTGCAGTTACTCATGTAAGTAGTTCCAATCATTACAAGTTTGATCCTCACTGGAAAATTTGCTCCTCTTGCCTTATGCCAGACTTAGATCAGATAAATAAATAACCACTTCAATAAGTTGTCCACAAATAAGGATGTTTATGTTGAAGATCACTCTCTTAATTAGTTGGTTGGTCAGTAAAGCAGCTCAGTTTAGATGCTCTTGTATTGTGTGACACATGAGGCAATTATTTCACTAATAAACCAAGGAGATCCAATCATAGTTTGCGACAAGTGTGAGTTTTTACAGGACCCGGATGCTAGCCCAACACCAAGATGGTCTGCCTAATAAAGCAGAAGTTATGCAGCTGCACTGCTAATTTCTACTAGGTGGAGGGGGGGTTAATTCATGCCTTTCCTAAGGTCATCAATGCGAAGTGAATACAAACTGTTCCAAACTGTTGATTTGCTGATACATCCTCCATGCGCTTAACCTTTAGGCCACCCATAAATAGAGAAGAGTCTACCCTAACAAAATCAGAATTATCACCAAAACTATCAAAATAGGTCTCTTCAGTTTTTAAGTTGGTCTGGCTGGGTGGTTGGTTAGCTACATATCATGTATACAGGCCATACTAATGGAGCTAGAGGGCTAAGATTTTCAACATTTAATCTATTCTACATCAAGAGAAAAAGGGTTTTTTTTTTGCTTTTTGAAAATTCCCCACCTTGAATAAGTTTTTGGTTCAACTTGCAATTTAAGTTTATCATAATCTGATCCCTTAGTTTATGTCCTGCAGCATACAAGATTTGTCTCTTGAAAATTCAGAATTTTCCAGTGATCACTATGGATCATAAAGCAAGAGAAGTAACTTCTCCATTAAAAAACCCCTTCTTCAAATTTTTTAATTGATCACGTCATGCTGCCAAAAGATTTTGGTCATGTGATGATTTCTATTGAGGGACTAACCAGACCTATGCATTTTTGTTAATAATAGTTTAAAGGACAACTTTCTAACTTTTATGAGAAAAAGTTTGACGGTTTAAAGGAAGATCCTCAACATTGCACTCAGCTCGTATGAGGTCACTTGGCAATTTAGAGCAACGCTTTGATATACAATGCTGTCACTGGAAATACTGATTTCCTTTTAGGTAGGTATGCATAATAATTGTGTTAAGGGTTACATTTCGTGCAGTCTCCGTATTCATTGCTTTCATTCATTCATCTGTAAAATCCAGACAGCACAAGTAATATAAATATTTATTGTTCAACAGATGGATTGCTAGCAATAAATTTTTCTTTGTGATTCGATATTGGCTCGCTTTCATGACTTAGTCATGTCGTTACATTCGCTTTTATGTTTCTGTCTAACCCAAGACTGACCGATTCCTTTTCTTGTAATAATTGATCAGTTTGGATGAAGGAGAACTCTTCGTTTTGTTCTCTCTCTGCATCGGATCATAAAATATTTACTTAGTGGCCTCTGTATTCAAACCGCAGACTGCCAACTTTTTCCCTGACCACAAAATTAGAAACGTGTGAAACAATGATGGACAACTTGTGTCTCGGATGAAATGGCTTTAATGGAGAAGAAAAGGATGTATATAATTATAAATCGTGTTGGATAGAGACAAATATAATTCTGGCATCCCCTTCGTTGCTTTTTTTTGTTTTTGTTTTTATCTTTGGCGCAGAAAAAGACACTCGTGTTGAAAACAGAAACTCATTAATTTTAATTCAAAATGAAAGATAAGAAAAGATTTGTCAGTTTTATGTAAATTCTCTCTCTGGCACCAGTGAGAATTACATAACTATCCTAATATCTATTAAGTTTTCCTTGGTTTGGCACAAGGCCAAATTGAACATGATAGTATCATACCAATTTTGAAAGTTGTAAGGATCTGCCAGCCTAAAATATCAGCATTTGAAATCTTGATTCTCTACGTGGTGAAATGGAGATAAGCGTAAGTTGTAGGAAGACTGTAGGTTTGAACTTAGTTTGAAGTCTAACCTCTGACATCAAGATAAAATATATGGCTATCTAACGCACATGTGTTAATCAGTAGATGGACACTGTATATCGGATAGAATGTGATAATTATAAAGATATTCTACTTGGAACTATATCTTGTTCAGCACCGGTTTTACCCAGTAGCAGCTCAAATGGCCTCAGATCTCACCAAAGAATCAACTATAAAAAAAATGAACTATATTTATTATTCTCATCACATTAAAGATCTTCCATGTGATATGTAACAAAAATGAGCATTAAAAGTATATTTAGAACAATCTTATAAAAAATACTCAAAGACAAAAGTTAGAACAAATACTTTGCATTTCGACCTTTAGCAAGTATTACAGCTCCTGGTCTCTTCGGATAAGTTGTGATTAGATTTTTGATCTTCCCAAGGTCAAATTTATCCCATTGTTCGTTACAATGTCGCTCCTCTTCTCAAAGATTAGCAAGTTTTCTCTCGTGTACAGCCTTCTTCAATATCCACCCCAGAGGTTCTATGATATTGAGATCAGGAGACCAAGATGGCAATTCAAATACTTATTATCTTGCTGGAATGTTCAATACCTGCTCATTTCCGATTTTCTTGCGGATGATTTTAGATTTTCTTTCAAAATTTCCTAATATTGAATGATATTCATTTTGCCATTTACATTGACAAGCTGACAACAGCATCAATTATTCGCCTTGACGTTTTACACTTTGGATAGTAAACTTCTCTCAATGTGCATGGTTTACTCCACGCTGGACAAAACGTATGTAATTAGGCTTCAAAAGTTCAATTTTGGTTTCATAAGACCATATAATTTTATCGCTAAATGTAGGTTTGGTACGGTGGTCATTGGCAAATCTTCGACGATCAGTTTTATGTTTATGTCTCAAGAATGTTTTTTTCCTTGCCACTCTGCCAATTATCCCAGCTACGTTTGAGTGGCGTCTTTTTGTTTTGGTGTTGATATCAAATCCTGCTACTTGTATTGTTGCCTGAAGATCAGGTGATGTTACATAATGGTTTTTTGTGGCCTGTCGTGCAATCAAGCTTAGTGTCTAGGGTGTTACTTTGCTTGGTTATCCAGATTTCGGCTTGTTGATCACAGACCCACCCGATTTCTACTTACCTATTATTGATCTTGGAGAAAAAATTGGAAATTTCTGGGCTTGAGGTAGGTTTCTATATGACTTGCCTTTCTTGTGTGGCTTTCCTATCCCAAGTTTTAAAATCCGCAGCCCCAGGTCATCGCGTATTTCTTTAGACTTGCCGATGACAGTTACTAGAAAGTTTAAACAATATATTTATCAAAAAATGTTTGGCATTTATAAAAGCAGGGACAAAGATAAGAATGCAAATTGCTTATTCATATTTTTATAATTTAAAAAAAATCCCTTTCCTTTCAATGTGTACAGGAATGAGTGCTTTTAGTTTTGTCCCTACAATGATATTCAAAATGTTAATTTAAACTAAAAATAAGCTATGTTTGGGCTCTTATTGATAGTTAAATATACATAACCAACACATGGATCCATATTGAGGAGATGAATGATAAATACTTTATACAAAATACATGGAAATATGTAATTACTATAAAACCTGGGGATGTAAGTAAACTTATGATTATAACAATGCCTGTTAAGACCAACCTTTTCTTTGTACATCTCACCATGCTGCTGCTGAACTCGTTTAATGTCCTCAGATCCTAATAGGTTGATTTATTTGTTTTCTCTGACCATAGTAGGTTGTCTCAAAACTTTGAATTTTTATCTTTATTCTTCTGTGCAAATTTCAAACAAGTGTCTCGATGTCAGTAGGGGTTTCTTACGCAGTCGTTGGCCATGTAAGCTTATCTTGTTCAGGGTATGTTTGATTGTTTTAATTAAAACATTCATTGCACATACTTTTTCTTCCACTTCGTTGGCAACATCCTTTTCTGATATCATGAATAGACCTTAGGGTCAACTTGCATGTTTCAATGGCTACTGGAAAGAATCACACCCATGGAGAGATCACGACAGCAATATGTATTAGAGAGAAGACAGGAGTCTGAGATATTATAAAATCTATCAGAAAACTGGAATAGAAATTTACTGATCAAGCAAAGAATCACACTAGGATGGCAAGCCTTTGGCAGAGCTAGCTCAACCTTAAAAAATAATAAGATCCCATTAATCCTAAAGAGAAGGGTGTATAACCAATGCATCCTCCCAATAGTCACTTATGGAGCTGAAACATGGAACTTAACCAAGAGACAGACCCGTAAATTGAGAACCATGCAACGTGCACTTGAAAGAATAATGCTGGGCCTCACATGGAGAGACCACAAAACAACACAGTACATCCGAGAAAAGACAAGAGTTAGAGACATCATAGAATCCATTAAAAATCTCAAATGGCGGTGGGCTGGCCATGCTGCAAGAACGGCAGACAACTGCTAAACATTGCAACTCAACACATTGATCCTCTAATATCACATACAAAACCGTTGCTGGTAAAATATAAGATGGCATGACAAACTAAAGAAGTTCAGATAGTATTGGCTCCAAGAAGCCCACAATGGAGAGGTCTAGTAAATCTTGGGGAAGGTCCATATTCAATGACGTATGCTAAAAGGCTGAACATGATGATATCCATATTTTTGTGACAAAGTTCCAATGCTGGAGAGTATGGTCATAAATAATGCTTAATATTATCTGTTTTGATTGCTTAATGTTCCATAAGAATAATGAAATCCAAGTATGTTTGATTTTGAAGAAAATTAATTTTTCATAAAAGATTGGTAAGGATGTATTCATTCATGGGCGGCACTGTATGTTCATTTGCTTGATATTAGAGTATCATTATATAGGAATTTTATATTGTATAGGAACTTTAGGGATAATTCCTTCTTGGAAGTTTTTAATTCTCAACAACATACTTCTTTACTCTTTGGGGAGTTCATAAGTACCTAGAATTATTGAACAGTTAAGAACTTGGATAATAATCCCAAAATGGTAACCCTGGTAAAATGAATAATTATCCACCTTTTCAAGAAACAAGTCAGGTTAGTCATCAATAGGAACTGTCACATGACCAGTGTTCTTGGAAGCATGCCATTTGGGGTTGATTAAAGAATTTGAAAAACGGGTGATCAATAAATAAGTAACTTCTCTCACGTTTTCTTGAGCAATGATAACTAAAGAGTTTTAACTCTAAAATTGTGTGTATGCTGGTGGGCACAAACTTGGGGATCAATATAGCATAACATTAAATCAAAGCCCCCATTAAAAACCAACTGAGGCAGGGGGATTGAAAATATTTTTTTTAAACATAATAATGAGTAAACTTTTCTGCCCTCTAGCGCCATCCATAAGTATTAAACATAGATATCCAGCCAATCAGCCAGCCAGACTAACTTAAAAACTGAAGAAATGACAGTTTCGGTTGACAGTCCCTAATAACTTCCTAATTGCGATGTATCTGAAAAAAATACCAAGCATTCAATAAGAAGGCATTTAAGAGTCAGGCGTGCATGAAAATTTAATTGCTTAACTCTTGTTATGATTACAGTAATATCTCTCGAGAGCAGTTTATAAGAATTGATAGTGAAATTCTCTGACAGTTGAGGCTTTATTCTGAGAACAGTGGACACTAAAAATAACACATCCACGTTCCAATCAGGTTTACCAGTTGCAGGGAACAAACATTCGTCATGATCAACTTTTTGAAGGAAAAATGTATTTAAGGTGTTTACAATGATCAAATTGCTCTACTCCTATTGTGTTCCAATCAACTGAAATCTATCAATCTATCTATCTATTTTTCTCTTCATCTATCTATCTCTCTCTCTCTCTCTCTCTCTCTCTCTCTCTCTCTCTCTCTCTCTATATATATATATATATATATATATATATATATATATATGCGTATCTATATATATATATGTGTGTGTGTCTATATATATATATATATATATATGTGTGTCTATATATATATATATATGTGTGTGTGTGTCTATATATATATATGTGTATATATATATACATATGTGTGTGTATATATATATATGCGTGTATATATATATGTGTGTATATATATATATATATATATATATGTATGTGTATATATATATATATCTATATCTATGTATATATATATATATATGTATATATATATATATATATATATATATATATATATATATATATATATATATACATTTACATTATTTGGAATTTGATATGTAATCCAATAGGAATAATCATAAATTATGTTACATTGTTTTGAAATTCTATTTGAAATTATATCTCATTATTACATTATTACATATTATTAAATAGAATAAACAATAGGAGAAAATGGGTCAGCTGCAAGAATCAAAACAGCAACCAAAAATGTAATCACATCAACAAAGCATTGCTCTTACCATTGAGCTGAACAGCCACTGCCAATACATAAGTTGGAATAACTGCTTTAAATCCAAAATCTCATTTTGTTCATTCATTGTCTATATCTGCTCTATTTGTTTCTTTCCATGGGGTAAATCATATAATACATATGTTCCTTAATTGATAGCAATCTACTATACATACACTTTTATGCACAGACACATGTATATATATATAATTTCACTTATGGTGAAAAATAACAATCCAGATAGAGAATGTAAATATAAGTATCTGTTATTTATTCATAATTGTGGTGATATTTTGCCAGGGGGGATGATTCCCTCAAACCAAGAATGGTAAAACAATGGCCTCAAATCAAGAGAAACAGGGCAAAGAATGGAGACTCTTCTCTCTGTTCTGGAGTAGGAAGGCCAAGTTGTGTCAAGGTTAAGGAGAGGGAGTGTCATTGGTACTGTGTATGTGTGAATGCATGTGTATGTGTCTCTGTTGGGAAAGCTAGAGTATACACACACACATATATATATATATATATATATATATATATATATATATATATATATACATATGTGTGTGTGTGTGTATGTGTGTGTGTGTGTATGTGTGTGTGTGTGTCCATGTGTGTATTATGGAGCTGAAACATAGAACCTAACCAAGAGACAGACCTGCAATTCGGGAACCATGCAATGTGTGCATGAAAAAATCATGCTCAACCTTACATGGAGAGACCACAAGACAGCACAGAATATCGGGAGAAGACAGGAGTCAGGGACATCATAGAATCCATTAAAAAGCTCAAGCGGCAATGGGCTGGCCATGTTGGAAGAATGGCAGATAACTAATGGACATCAAAACTCATGACATAGATCCCGAAAGATCACATGCACAACTCAAGCCGGCAGAATATTTATATAGAGAGAGGAGCTAGACAAATTCAGAAAACTGGCTCCGTTACACCCACGATAGAGAAGTGTGGTGAATCCTGGGGAAGGTCTTTGTCCAACGACGGACATTAAGAGACTGATGTTAATGATGATCAACCAATATTCTCATCAAAATGCCCCAATTAATCTGAATCTACTGTAAATCTATCCAGTGATCTATATCTAAATACTTATGAGTGCACAGGGGAAATGTCTATGTGTTTGTATGTGTATGTGTATGTGTATGAATGGGACCCTTATGTATGTGTGTGGATATGTCAGATCTTCTTTATATTGAAACAATGAAATTATTGTTTAAGTGCTTTTATTGTTCATAGAATTCAACTCAACAAATTAGAAAAAGGTAAAATATAGACTTACTATAAAAAGTCAAGAATGGTCAAAGCTATTGCAACTGAATCTTCTGTGGTTATCAAAAGAAACCCATAATAGGTTTTTAGCAAGTTAGTTATTGGAAATCAGTCATAAAGGGGGGGGGGGTATTCACAATAAAAACTTTTACCGAATTGATCATTTACATTCTATCTTGCAACATTCATGCTTACCTAAAAATGTAGTATTAAGGATTTCCAGCTAGTATCAATAATTCAAAAAATGATCATGTAAATGTTTTTATGTTTTGCTGGGAAACTTCTTCAAAATGTTAATATTTTTACACCCCTACGTAGAAATATTTGTAATGGCTAACTCTTGGTGTGTGCTGATTTGGATCCAAAATGATGAAGGTCATTTAATTATCTCACATACAAATATATACAGTATCTTAAGAAAATCTCAACTCATAAAATCTTAACAAAGTTTGATTCGTATGTCATCGAAATCAATATGAAAACAGTTTGAAAATTGTCTACTGATAATAAAAATTATTTTTGAAATTTGAAAAAGGCAAAAATGTTATTGACGTGATAATTAACGACAAAAACAAATAATCCTGTTAAGAGAGCAAGGACGGATCCAGGATTTTAGTGGTACGGCTGTCCAAATGGATGAATCAACTTTCACAAACAACAAAGATTAATGTAAGATTACCTGGAATTATTTGTTTTTTTGGTTATTAAATTTCTTTATCAAGATAATTTAAGAAAATCAATTCTGCTCCACCCAATCCACCCAAAACAAGAGGGGTCAATACCCCTTGAATCCTCCAATGGGTCCGCACCTGGAGTGGGGTTGCTTTTTTAATTGTTGAAGGTTTCTGAATTCTGTTTAAAATTCCTGGAAGACAACCAAGTGTGACACATGGTTGAAACTGCTGAGATGAAGGAAATGGCACAAATTGATTAATGTATAATGTTAACAACACTTCACCCGATAAATTCAGAAATAAAGAAGGTTAATGAGTACACTGTACGTAATGTTCTGATAAAAAAAGCAAAGCTAAGGACATTGACCAAAAAACATCAATATATAATGTTAAAAACATTTAATTTCAGATATTCAGAAAAGGCTTTGGACCAGTTACTTCATCTTTCTTGTTTACACAACATTGTTCCAAATGGTACTTTGGAGGTCACCGAGTAAGTAGCCATAACGTTCACTATGTACTTAAAAAAGGCAGCAAGTACAGCAACAAAAAGATTCAGTTTGTACTTAGAAGGGTTACAAGTACAGCAGTAAGGACATTCACTTAATATTTTGAAGGGCCACAGGTACAACAGCCACAACATTTACTTTGTAATTTCTATCAATATTTGGACCATCTTCATCTTGGTTGTTTTTCATATAACGTTTCGGTTGTTGTACTCTACGGCCTTCATCAGGTATCATCTGGTATCAGATATATTTACTTTGTACTTCAAAAGGCAGCAGGTACAACAGCAAAAATATTCACTTTGTACTTTGAAGGGGTAGCAAGTACAGTAACCACAGCATTCATTCTGTACTTCGAAGGGTAGGAAGTACAGCAGCCACAACATTCACTTTGTACTTTGAAGGGAAGCGAGTACAGTGGCCCCAACATTGTGATGAAAACCAACTAAAATGAGAAAACTAGTCAAAGAAGAAAGCTGTAGAATGGATCGTTCAAAATACTAGATTGTTCCACAGCTGCCAAGCCTTGCGACATGTTTTCAGTGGTTTAACTCTTAAATTCATAAACTGCTTGAAACCGCTTGCAATTGAAGGTGGAACTTTTCAGTAAATTGAATGACAAATAGCGAACTCTTCAGCAAATTGAATCAAGAAAGGAAATAATTCACCGAATAATCAAAGGACAATTATTTCAATCAGAAGTTATTTCCTTTGATATTGTCATTCAATTTTCTTTGAATTGATACAAGAGTTAACAAAGAATGAAGGAGGTATGAAAATATGAAAGATAGAGACACTCAAAAGTTATGGATTCTAAGAAGATGGTAGAGACCTCCTGCCTTTGATATGGTAAAAATGCAACTGTAAATACTTGCAGAGGAATACAGGGACTCAGCCACACCCGTTTTCAAGTCAGAAACTTTTATAATCCACTTTTCTGTCAAAAAGTAATCACTGACTACAAGTCTTCCCACTTTCTTTCTTCTCTCTGTTACTTGCTACCTAGCATGGGAAGGTCAGCTTTCTATTTTGGTATGACATTATGTCACCTATCAGCTAAGCCAAGTATTCGATCATAAAAGAACAATTTTGATTTTGATTTGGCAAATTCTTACAGAAATTCTTTGATATCTTGAATTTGCAGAACCACTGACCAGTCTAGGAGTGTTGAATGAAGCTAAACAACTTGCAGTCTGAAGGTGACAGGTCTGGAGAGCACATGGTTTGTGAAAGAATTTCCCATCCCAGTACGATGATGCGTTGCATAAGTGACATGAAGACAGACGTTGTCATGCAGCAAAATCACTGCTCAAATCTCTTGCCCAGAAAAAGTTTTTTATGGTTTCAATGCATCATCAAACAGGCTAAAATGACACTGTATTGTAGTGCAGTTACTGATTGTCCAGGTGTTGCAATTTTTCATGGAGAATTCTCTATGGATCTTACTAAACCCAGAGAAGAACTTTTTTTATCCAGAAAATTTACCTTACAGTTGAGCTGCTCTCCCCAAGATCTAGTCATGATTTTTTTTTCCATTCAGGATTCTTGTAATAAATCCAATTTTTATGGCCAGAGAATTTTATATCTTTCATACTTGATATGCACTAGATCTTGCCACGATTCTCTTTATTTCAGATTCTCGTGATGAATTCATGTTTCATTGTCAGTGAGTTTTACATCTTTTGATATGTCCTGGATGCAGCCATATCATTTTTTTTTTATTCTGGAATTCTCATGATAAATCCATTCTTCATGGCCAGTGACCACCTTGTCTAAAAAAAAATTTCTGTCCATACAAAAAGAGAAAGTGTTCAAATGATGATAGATTTTCCCTTCTATTTTTTCATGAAGAACTTGTTTGTTCAGATTTGTGAATGATGCACTTTCATTTGACTTTTTGCATCAGCAATAAAAAGTTGAGCAACACGGAAGATACTTCTACAATTGCCCTAATTGGGGAGGGGGGGGATTTTTGCATCAAGCTGATATAGGAAGGGCTCCATGACAAAACGCATTATATCCAAATTTCTTGAAATGAGAAAAAAAAAAAAAAAAGGAAAAAGTTAATCTAGTATAATGCATTCTTCAGAAAAATGTAATTTTCTCTCAATCCGTTGGAGGGCTTAAAATGTGTCTTGCAGGAAAGCAAGGCAAATATCGATAGCTTGCATTCTGGAGAAGCAACTGAGTATAAGCACAAGACTGGCAAGAAGGATTTTATAAGGTGAAGCTGTCCCCCCCCCTTACACATCCAGTATGCAAACGCCCTCATCCTTTAGCCTTTGTGTTTTCATCTGCTCTAACCCCTTTTATGATGTCATACTATATATTTTATTGATAGACATATTGCATCAACTCTGAAGTTTGACTTTTAGGGCTCCTCTGACTCTCTCAGGGCCTCCTTTGTCCCGCTCAGCCCCTAGGTGATGCCCAGCTGCACTTCCCTCTTTCCCTCTTGGAGACCCTATATCTACAGATATATACCTGTGTATATCTATGAATGGGAAAGGGGCGTAAGTATATGCATAGATGAGGGTGTATAAGTACATGTATAGATTCTTATATATGCAGATAAAACCATAAGTCCATTGCCAAACGATAAAAAATCCATTTATTCTTTAAAAATATTCATTTTTCAACACAATCTCCTTCTTCGTCAATGCACCTAATTTCAAGGTGCACATAGATTGAATATTATACAGTGATGATTTTCGGATCAAAATTCAGCTAATAACTCAGGCTATAGACACATCGATCCACTGTTACGGGTATGTATGTGTGTATTCCATTAAGGCGGGGTCTGGGTCAGTGTCTATGTTTTGGTAAATGGACTAGCCTGTTGGCACAAGATTAGAAGAGTTATAAATTCAGCCCCTTCTTACGATGAATTATTTACCTTCCTGACTGTATCTATTTACTGCACTTTTTCTCGGGTTACCGGCGAAGAGAAGTAAATACTCTTGCTAAGCAACTATTCAATTCTATTTTTCCCCACTGTCGGATAAAAGATACCCAAATATTGAAACCATGGTTACTATCATCCAAACAAGAATTATTTCAGGCTGCGACATTAAATAATTACCACAATAAAGAAAAAAATAGTTAGTCACTCGATAGAAACCATCCTATGACCAATGTCCCTTTGTTATGTCAGGGGTGATCAATTGAAAAATTAGAAAAAAGAAGGATCACTTGATAAGTAACTTCTTCTAACTTCTGTGGGGGAGTGATCACTAAAAAGTCTGAATTTCAAAAAACAAGCATGAATGTTGTTCGGCACATACTTAGATACCGATTTAGCATGAAATTGCATTATAAATTATCGTAAATACAAAAAGATTTTTGGGAAGGGGATACTAAAAAGCTATCTGGGAAAGGGGTTTTTCTAAGAACAATTTTTTTTCGTAGATTTAAAAAGGAGTAAATGTTTATCAGTTTCAGCCCTCTAGCTACATTGGTGCAACCTGCATGCACAAAACATTTATAAATAGATAGCCGGGCAGACTAACTTAAAAACTGAAAAAACCTGTGATTTCTAATGAAG
Organism: Thysanoteuthis rhombus; assembly: GCA_963457665.1. Lineage (NCBI taxonomy): Eukaryota > Metazoa > Mollusca > Cephalopoda > Oegopsida > Thysanoteuthidae > Thysanoteuthis > Thysanoteuthis major. The sequence goes on along the minus strand of OY735232.1, from coordinate 22,720,199 downwards.
AAATAATGCCAACAGACTTATATGTTTTGTACAGCGCTTCAAGGTTGTAAAAAAAAGGCTCACCACCACGTTTATTAGGTTTGAGGGGACTGATTATACTTTATCTTTTATAACTACTATTATGATTTTTTCAAAGTATGCATTGCCCATCTTGCCAATGCAGATGGCACACCTCTGCTTTTAACCACTCCCTATTGATGTCTCTTGGTGCCATGTTTGTTTAACTATTTCCATTAGACGAAACATTGTAACCAATCATAATTGATTTTTGACCGTTATTTACCTTGTTACCACTCGCTAGACAGATCCCCAGAGATGATCATATGCAAAATTGTGGCCGGCAAAAAATATGACAATGTGCCGTGATGGCTAGGCAAGTTCAGGAAGTACTGGTTCCTTGACACCCATGATTGAGAGGTCTGGCGAATCTTGGATGCTGAAAGGCTGATGTTGATGATTTATTACCGTCTTGATTTTAAGTTCTTTATTATCACAATTTAATTCGGGCTGTCAATCTACGTCAGTAAGAAAACAGCTCAGATTTCTTCATCTATTTCTCTCCCTCCTTCTCTCCCTCTCTTGGTCTATTTCTATCCCTATTTCCCCTCTCCTTCTCTCTTATCACTTCCACTCTCTCTCTCCCTCTCTCTCTCTCTCTCTCTCTCTCCATTTATCTTTTTCACACTCTCTCTGCCCTTCTCTCTTCATCTATTTCTTTTACTCTCTGTCTCTTCATCTATTTTTTTCACTCTCACTCCCTCTCTCTCTTCCAATCCAAAACTATCGCTCCTTTTTTTTCTATTTGGAAATGTCAAAATAGGTTTCTTCAGTTTTCAAGTTGGGCTGGCTGACTGGCTGGCTGGCTGGCTCCCCATGTACATATCATGCATATTGGCCACACCAATGGAGTTAGAGGTCTGAAATTTTCTACATTCATTCATTCCTCATTGTGTCTACAAAAACTGTTTCCTGTTTTTTGTTAACTAACCATACTTGTTCTCTTTATTTTTTTCTTTCTTTCTTTCTTTCTTTCTTTCTTTCTTTCTTTCTCCTCTTCTTTATGGTCAGCTTTTGTCTCCCTTTCTCTTCCTCTACCCTCACCATTTTCCTTTGTCTCTCTCTCACTTTATTTCTCTTCCTTTCTTTCTTTCTCTTCATTACAGCTCTTTCTTCCTTTCTTTCCCTCTTATTTTCACTGTCTCCATCTTTTCCTCTCGCTCTTTACTTCTCTCTCTCTTCTTATTTTGCTCTCTTCTTTCTTTCCTTCTTATTTTCATTCTAATCTACCTCTTGCTTCCTTTCCTTCTTTATTTCTCCTTCTTTTTTCACTCCGTTCCAGCTTCTTTCTTCTTTCCTCTTCCTTTTTGTTTTGCTATCTTGATTTGCCTCATTTATCTCTCTCTCTTTCTGCCTCTTCTTTTCATTCCAGCTTCTTTCTCCCTTTTTCTCTTTTTTATGCTCTTCATTTTCCTCTCTCTCTCTTTGCCCCCCTCTCTCTTTGCCCCCTCTCTCTCTCTTTGCCCCTCTCTCTCTCTCTTTGCCCCTCTCTCTCTCTCTCTCTTCACCTCTTTCTCCCTTTAATCTTCTCTCTCTTTCTTTCTTTCTCTTCATCTCAGTCTCTTTCTTCTTTTCTCTCCCTTTTTTCCTCACCACCGTTCCTGCACCCCACATCCCGGCTCCGAATTTCATGCACCCAAAGCTCATTAACAGCAAACCATACCCTCTCCGCCGCCACAAACCATCTTCCTCGCCTCATACCCGGCATCTTCGTTTCATTCTCTAATCGGTTTCATCCTCTCCTCTTCAAAGATGTTCCCCCCCACGCCCCCCCGATGCACACACCTCCCCCGCTCCTTCCACGGCTCGAAAATCTTTACCTCACTAAAAGCCCAAATTTCCGCAAGGGATCCATCCAACAGATTCGAATTCTTCCCGAACCCCAACCAAACCTTGCCCCTCCTCCCCCCACACCCCCAAAGACCCTCCCCCCCACATACACACTCTGTCGGATTATCATCATTATTGAGTAAAGAGGCATATAAAATTATAAGTAAATAAAGTGCAAGAAATAGAATTACTTATATTATTACTTACCTGGCTGCAGGAAATTTGTCATGTTTTTTTTGACTTTGCATTCAATCAGAAGTTCTTTAAAAAATTTACATATACATAATTAGATAGATAGATGTGTGCATTTTTAGGAGTATGATTGAATGCTGATATGTATACATGAAGGAACACGCTAATACACACACAAGCACACATACACACACACACATACATACACACATGCACACATAGATATATGCACATGTTTCTGGTAGCAGATACATATACATATATGTGTGTGTGTGTGTCTGCGTATGCACGGTGTATATGTATGCAGTTTCGGTTTTGAGCATTTGCACTTTGATGATTTCTTTTTACATAGATATAATTATATGTATCATATATATATATAAGATATATCATTTATGAATATACATTTATATATATATGTATGTATAAATGTTTGTATATATCTATATGAATATATCTATATGAACATATATATATACATATGTATACATGTATATATATATATATATATATATATATATATATATATATATATATATATATGTATATGTATATATATATTTATTTATATGTATATATATACATATATATATATATATATATATATATATATATGAATATGAATGTGAATCTGTGTGCATTTATGTGTGTGTGTTTGTCTATGTGTGTGTTGGTGCAAGTGAGCATGTCTTTCTGGGTGTAGATGCATTTTCACAAAATTACGGCTAGTGGTTAAAAGAGCAGACTCGCATATGCATACATATATATGTTCATACATAAATACCAAGGAAACAGGAAGGAAGGAAGGAAGGAAGGAAGGAAGAAAAAATTATAGGGATGAAGATAAAGAATTGACTATCGTAGACAAAATGATAGGTAAAAAGGTGCATATATATCAATCAACAGTTAGATAGATAGATAGATAGATAGATAGACAGAGAGATAGATATGGATAGACATAGTTATGGATAGAAAGAGATTGATAATGATAGACTGATAGATAGGTGGATATATATGAATAACTTGGATAGATAGATAGAGGGATCGATATGAATAGACTGTAATCGATAGATTTGATCAGACGTAAAAAGGTTAATATATGTCAATTAACATAGATGTATAGATATAAAAAGACAAGGATAGATAGATATGAACAGACACATTGATAATGAATTGACTGATAGATAGATAAATAGTTAGATAGATAGATAGATCGATAGATACATACATACATACATACATACAAACATACATACATACATACATACATACATACATACGTACATACATTCATTGACATGATTAGACTTGGATATATAGATAGACAGACAGACAGATAGATAGGTAGAGAGGTTAATATATGTCAATCAACATAGACATATAGATATGAATAGGCATGGATAGATAGTTAGATAAATAGATAGATATGTATAGACTAGGGTAGATGTATAGATAGACAAATGCTTGAATGGATTATTATCTTCGATCGATGAAGAACAAAATCTTGAAATATTAATGAGGAATTGCATATATAATCAAATATATAAATAGATAGATGATAGATAGCTATCAACTTAATGTACTGTTACAATTATATGTACATGTCAAATATATCTACATATATATATATATATATATATATATATATATATATATATATATACATATATACATATATATTTATATATATATATATATATATATGTCATGCGTATATATAATTTGTGTGCTTATATTCACATATAATCATACCCATTGCAATGTAGCGCAGATACATAGAGTTAAATTTATTCTTATCTCTTTTTCTGATATTCCAACCTGGGAATTTAGAGTTAAGGAAAGGAAATATTTTAACTCTGAAGATGTTTTCAGAACAAATTAAACGTTTTCTTGGGCCCCAAAACCGAACGGCCCATTAGAATGATTACTTGCTTTCCTTTCTTTTCTCCCTGTGTTTCTCTTTTACTTACTTACTTCTTCTATTTCTACAAGTAGATAAATTCATATCAATAAAGTGTTTATGCCAATTAAATAGGAATGTGGTTGAAAACATCTTTTAAATCCTTTCTTAAAAGATACACAGAAAAATTCATGCCGCACTCACACGCTACTACAAGCTTTGTCTGGAAAGTATCCAGTCATTTCGAACAACTCAGCAACTTAGTTAGCCTTTTTCAAACTCCTCGATTGATTCTCGACAAGACAACAACAGGATAGAGAAATAATACTGTGATTGATTCATTAACAATTTAACCCCACTGAAAACAAGATTTTCCAGATATTTAACGTTCAGAACACAAAACATTTTTTTATGTATGTCTCGTTGTGCAGAATGCAATAAAATTTGGTTCTTTTGTGAAAGGTTCCTGTTCGTAACTCTGAAAACTAAACCATATAAGCAAAATTTCTGCTTGTTAAATTACTTATAAGCAGCCTTGATATAACTTGGCAATTGATCAGCGAACAGACACTTGAGCTGATGTACAACCATTGCATTCACAATGACACAACAAGGAGATCAACTAAAATATATTCTAGGTTTTTCTGGCAAAACATTGCATCCCCCAGGTCTGTCAGCATCCCACTAAGGTTCAGAAATTGACTTCCTGTCACTTTTGGTTTTTTCAAAGGTTCGAACTGCCATTGAAAGGGAGAGATTTGGACCATATTGAGCAAAATATGATGAGGCAGCTGATAGCAATCCCAAAAGAGGCCTTTCCAACCTGTTTTTTCAAAGTGGAGAGGATGCTGGGATAAGTGTGTGTTGTTCCAAGTGAACTACTTTAAGGTGCACAAAGAGGTTACGCCCTAGATTTTTTCCTCAATATCTAATTGTCAAATACTCCACAAACAAATATTGTACATACATATATATATATATATGTGTGTGTGTGCATATATATCCTCTTATCCATTGAGCTAAACAGCCAGACGGAGAGGCAGGAGTTGAAATAAAAATAGTGGGTAAAAAGCAATTATTTGAACTTCGGCTTTTCCATTAAGCTGTTTAGCTCAATGGTCAAGAGTGATACTATATTGGAGTGGCTACCTTATCAGTCGTAAGTTTGATTCCTGCAGTATTTTTCTTGAATTGTTTAATCTACTTAAGTAGAGTAGGCTGAGTGACTCATTTTGCATGTGACAATAGGGATCATTACAAACAAAGTTTCAAATGATATAAAGCAATCTTATATACATATATATATATACATATATATATATATATATATATATATATGTATATATGCCACATGACTAAATATCAATGGACTTTCTTAAAGGAGCTGAATACTTTTTGTCATTCAATAACAGATATCATTGAATCAACATTATCATTTAAATAAATCTTTCAATTAGGGCTATATCATTAGAAATGTTTGAAATGTGTTTGGAGCTTGTTTTAAACAAAATTTCAAATAGATCTTACAATTAGAAATAATACTTTTTTGCTTCACTGTATATACATTTACATACCCGTACCTTGTATACATATGTGTGTGTATGTCTGCATGTTGTAAACACAATAAGGATAAGCCTAGCTGCTGCACAGTCAAACTCTGCTCTTACTTCTATTCCAACTGAATTTGATTACTGAAAATTATGTATTGTACATAAAACTTGTCAGAGTGTGCTCAGTCAATAAGAGATCCACTGAGCAATCATGTATTCGAATCACTGTAGGGAAATGTTTATTTTATGAATGTATCTATCATTTAAAATGAAATAAGTGTTGGCGTATTTCTAACAAAAATTCTCATAGGTTCGCGAGATTTGTCAGTTTGACTGAGTTGGTAAGAGAGCCAACTACCGATCACTTGATCGTATTTTAAATCATCGTTGGGAATTGTTAGTTTCATGTATTGGTTTCATTTAATGTTATAGAACTGACAAACACTGAAGAGTATTTTACCCTAAATTAGGTGAGGATGGTTCTTATTCTTGTTCTTGTTATTGACGTTATGGTACGGGAAAAAATTTCTGACTTGGACTGAAGTTTGATAAAAAGGTGTCTTAATTAGTTTGTCAAATTCATTCAACTATTTCATCAGTTTCACTCAGAATTTAAATTCTCAACAACTCTCAATAGAAATGCACAAAGAATTTGAATATTTCCTCTCTTTTCATCAATTACAACAAAGCAGGTCTGGTCGGTCACTCAATAGAAACTGTGTTGGTGGTGATCAATTAAAAAATTGGAAAAAGAGAGTGAGCAGTGAATAAATTACTTCTCTTGCTTTTTGTTTGATCACTAAAATTCTAAGTCTAAAAAAAAACAAACACAAATACAGTTGGACTCAAACTAAAGAACCAATTTAGCATAAACTTACATTGTAAATTGAATTTGGTAGAGGAAATTTGAAAAAAACGTTTTTATAGAAAAACGATATTTGTTCAAGTTTTCAGCCCTCTAGCTCAATTGGTATTGCCTGTATGTTGGATACACACATAAATAGATAGCCAATCAGAATCACTTAAAAACCGAAGAAACTTATGTTGACAGTTTTGGATGCTGGTCTCTAATGAGATTAGAATAGACGAGCCAGCACCCTTAATAAGGAAAGTGTCTCCAATGGAAATGTTTCTCAAGGAAATTCTTTTGGAGGCTTCTTCTAATGGTTGCTTGGGGATATCATAAAAGTGTTATTAAAAGGAAAGAATCTTTTTCATTCTCATCACTAACAACGTAGTGAATTAGGCAAATTCTTTTTTTTTTTTTTTCTTTTCTCTTGTTTATTAGACCAAATTATTTCTTCTTTTCCTTCCGCTCTATCTAGTCCCTCTTCCTTTTCTTTTTCTTCTTTTTCTTATTCTTCCTCCATGCCTTTATTCCATATGACTTTTTCCTCTTCAGCAAGACCCCATTTTTCTTCTTTGTCTTCTTCTTCTTCTTCTTCATCTTCTTCATGCCTTCATTTCCTATGACTTTTTCCTCTTCAACTAGACCCCTTTCTTCTTCTTTGTCTTCTTCTTCTTCTTCTTCTTCTTCTTTGTCTTCTTCATGCCTTCATTTCGTATGACTTTATCCTCTTCAACTAGACCCCTTTCTTCTTCTTCTTCTTCTTCTTCTTCTTCTTCTTCTTCTTCTTCTTCTTGCCTTCATTCCCTATGAATTTTTCCTCTTTATCTAGACCTTCTTCTTCTTCTTCTTCTTCTTCTTCTTCTTCTTCTTCTTCTTCTTCTTCTTCTTCTTCTTCTTCTTCTTCATTATCATCATCATCTTTTCACCATTATTATCATCATCATCATCATTATCATTATTATCATCATTGTGATCATTTAGTTATCTTACCAGTAGTAACTGGTGTCTGTCAGAGAACAAGAATTCCTTTTATATGATTGTGGTTCCCCCACCTCCCTTTTCTTTCATTTGTCTACAATCTATTTCTTGTCTCACTGTTCTAAGCAGATTCCCTGATAGACACAAAGGATATAATGTAAGAATACTTACAATTTATCTGCATTTGATATAAAAGATGATTTTTAAATTCATTAAAGTCCTCTGTTAGTCACATAGACAATCCACTTATGCTTGTATACTGACTAGCAGATATATCCAGTGTTATCTATGTGCCAAATATGTTGAAACAGTTTTTTTATGTTTAAGTTGAATGACTTGACTTACAGCAAGTTTTTATGTTGTTTTTTTTTATATAGTTGTATGTAGCGTGCTCTTACCATTGAGCTAAACTGTCACCAGTAATGCAAAGGCCTCAATGACTGTTTTAACTCAAAATTCTTGTCTTGTTTATTCATGATCTATATCTGCTCCTTTTGTTTCTATCAATGCAGACAATAATGTCTTTAAGAAATGGATACATGATCAGATGGATAGGAGATCTTTTCAAATGGAGTTTTGATATAATATGACGCAATTTACAATCATTTTATCAGACAGAAAGGGTCTGTCTTGTGTGAATATGTAAATTTATACAGCTCTTCTCTTATCAATGTGACTCGAAAGCTGGTCTGATGAGAGGTAGGTTCATCATAGTTTAGTCATTTATTTCACTCCACTGGAAATTTTCCTCTTAAGTACTGAACCCCATGTACAGATAATACCAGAACTTGGGTAGAAACCCTTGATTTAACATTCAGGGCTATACACTTCTGTACCAAGTCATCATAGGATATCTCTTTGATTCTTATGCATTAAAGCATGAAACAAGAATGTTTGTATAAAGATATTGTGGATCATAATGATACAGAGTGTCAGCGTGGATAAATTTGGATCTATATGTATGTATATATAAATAACATTTCATCTGCGCATTCTCTGTCCTCCCTCGGTATGTGTGTCAGAAAACAAGATTTTACGCACATTGAAGAACACTGCAGACACCTGATGAAGACCTGTGGGTACACAGCTGAAACATTGTGAAAAGCAAACTGCAAAGACAAAGAAAGTAATCTGAACAAACCGTATATGAATACAGCACCCAATATAATGAAATTCAGGCAAGAATTATTTTGTAATTATCTCTGCCTCTTAACTCAGATCTAAATTCATGTAAATTAAAGATTTTATTTTATTACCAGTACATCTGGAAAAAGATAGGAGTCAGGGATATCATAGAATCCATTAAAAATCTCATATGGCAGTGGACTGGCCATGTTGCAAGAATGGCGGACAACCAATGGACTCACGATATGGATCCCCCGAGATCACATGTGCAACCGAGACCGGCAGAATATTAGCTGGAGAGACAAGCTTGACAAATTCAGAAAGTACTGGCTCTGCAATGCCCATGATAGAGAATTGTGGTGAATCCTGGGGAAGGTCTATGTCTGACGACTGATGTTAAAAGACTGATAATGAAATTGAAGATTTATAATGTATTAAGTAAAATATCAAAGGAGATAATTGTAACGAATATACATTAAGGCCATCATACACATTTATAGATTTTATATGATGAATCACATATATTATGGCTTGAGTTTGTGAACAAAAATCAGAGAGGGTTTACCAAGTCTGTTGCAGTCCCTCGGGTGATTGACTACGCCTATGTGGGGGAAGCAGGCCTCCCCGCTGTGGTTGCAGAAGAAAGTCTGGTCCCTGGAGAGAGTATTCGCCTTAATGCAATTCTTTATGTATAATGTTTATAATTTTGATGACTTAGATATATGTGATACATTATACATATATTTCCATGATGTGAATAATAATTTACCTATGTTCATATGCAGTGATGAGAATGAGTTTGGTAACTAGCTATACGGTAAGGCTGGGTTTTTGAAATTAGGTACACAGTGATGTCTTTGTTCATCATCATCATCATCATCATCATCAGCAGCAGCAGCAGCAGCCTTTTAGTGTCCATTGCTGGATATAGATCTTCCCTCAAGATTTGCCAAATCTCTCTATCATGCCAGTACTTTCTGAACATGCATAGTTTGTCACAACATCTCATTTTCTGCTGGTCACAGTTTGGCAAATGATTTCTAAGGATCCATGTTGTGATGTCTGGCTATTGTATGAAATTATTGTGACATAACCAGCCCATCACCATTCGAGTTTTCTGGCAATCTCTTCTTGTGATGTTTACTGTGATTTTCTCCTTTGCATGTTGCATGATTCTCCGTTGGAGAATCAATCTTTTGGTTAGGATCAATGTTTCAGCTCAATAGGTGACTACCGGGAGGATGCATTTCATGAAGATTCATTGTCTTCGGTGGATGTGGTGGTCTACTTTCTTCGGTTCTGTATTCTTGCTTGTTGTATTTTTGTTCTCAGCATACTCATTGTCCAGGACACTTGTTCAACTGAAGTTCATGCGGAGTCCAATGTTCTTGCTGTCTTTATACAGTTTGTCTTGTAGTATTTGGTGATCATGAAGAGCCCCAGTAAAAATGACAATGTTGTAAAGAAAATCTGAGGTTACTTAGGTATTTGCCATCTATTCTGACATTAAATATACAAAATACCTGGAAACTAAGGAATAAGTATCCGCCATGTAACCCCACCTTTAAATCTCTGTCCCTATGTACATTTAACATTTATAATATTCAAGATTACGTCCATGTAATACATTTTTGTCTTGAAGTGTACTTTTTTTTGTTTCTTCGAACTTGTTTTTCTCGAATGAATTTTAAACATTGATTTTTCTTCATTTTTTTTAGAAACCACGGGAGTGTAATAAGCATTTCTATTTATTGCTTCATCATCAATTTTCTTCATCACCCATCGAACCCCTCATCCTCTAGAATTTGCCAGGACACCTCCCCCTGAGATTAATTACATTAATTAAATGCTTTGACATGTCAGTTTAACGAGAAACTGTCAATGTCCAATGGAGACCCGCTTCATTTTATTCACTGATGATGAAGACGATGAAATTTGGAGTGAAAAATAACAACAAATATTTGTTTGTTGGAAGCGTGAATTTTACGATTTATTTATTATTTACTACGCGAACAAATTTGCTTTTAAGCAATAGGCTTATCCTTTTGTTCTTTTTTTTTATGAAATTGCTTCTTGAAATTCATTTTTGAATTCATAAACTAAATATTATTATCAGTTGGAAGAGGAATATGTATTCACAAATGCTTAACACTTTATCTACACAATATCCCAATGTTTCAATGAATTTCAATGACGTTTCATGGAAGGGTTGGCCTCGGGCAGGAAAATAATGATTAAGTTTTGGGGAGGTTGAAGTATTCTTTTTTTTCGATTGAGAGATATTTTTTGGTCTATTCTATCCGAGACATAAGAATTCACAAGTATTTGTCTGCTTGTCTGCACAATATCAATGCTGATAAGTACTACTTGGTCTCAATTTTATTTTGAATTCTGTTTTTCTTTATCTGGCTAAAATTTTAACTCTAAATTATGTGGGTAAAGATCTCTCCTTGTCTTTCTGTCTTCATTTTCCCCCTCTCTCTTCCTCTCTTTCTTACCCACCTGAAGAGATAGGCAAGGCTAGAGCTTAAATTTCTTTTTGTTTATCGCAGTAAATTTGAAACAAAACAAAAAAAAAGAAAAAAATTGGAAGGAAAACTAATCCAAGAGTCATATCTGCCCATCCCCACTTTCCAGCAGAAAGCACCTCATCGATAAATATCTAGGGACGGCTGATGAAAAACCCAAATCCTCAGACCATCCACTCCAGGTTGAAAGACAATGAGAAAATAGTCCGAAATATGAAAAATTGGAACTTTCACATTTACCAAACCTGCATCATAGCTATATATGAATTGATTTCAATTCAGCTTTTTGTTGGCATATGAGATTTCATAGGTTAGTGTTAGTTACTGCTTACATGAACCGTTTGATCAGCTTTTAGTGATAATGGCGCTGACAAAGGTATGCGTTTTCTGAGTGCTTTCAAGTCTACTTACACAATGAACAGAATGACTTTTTCTGTTTCTCACTCAATAATAATGGACTCTTCCCCTTAAAAGTAACAATTTTGCAGATAGAAATATCTCTTACAGACCATTTAAAACAATGGACTGGTCCACAGGGAATGAGTTCAGTAGTTTCATTTCTAAATAATTCATCTCTTAGAAATTCAAATACATTCATTAATTATTTCTTTGTGATTGACTTGTTTTCATATAGAATAAACAGGTAGGGGTATGCTGGAAAAATGTAACTGGATTTTGCACAGTATTAGGGAAATCTTAGGAGTGTTTCCGATGTTAACTCAGGTCCACATCGCTTTTACAATCAGTCAACTGTAGTACGCCATTTACAAGCCTAATGAAAATTTCAGATGCCAGGAAATATGGTTCCACATGTGTAACAAAACAATGACATAGTCAGACTGCTGCAAATAATTTTGAAAACTTGATTTTGTTATTAGAAACCATCAGCAAAAACTGTCACTAAAACTATCTACATAGCTTTCTTCAGTTTTCAAGTGAGTCTATTTGTCTGTCTGTTATGCATTGAGGCCAGGAAAATAGAGCCAGAGGGTTGGAAATTGATACACCTACTCACTATTATGTCAACAAAACACTTTTTCTTATTAGGTGATGATTCTCTCTCAAAATAGTTTTTTTTGGTAAGGTCCAATCCAAAATGAAAGTTCATGCTAAATTGGTCTCTTAGTTTGTGTCAGGCAGCATTCTGACTTTTTAGTGATCATCAACCAACAAAAGGCAAAAGAAGACACTTATTCATTGATCATCCTTTTTTTTTAAATTTTTTTATTGAACACCCCAAACACAGCATGCTGCCAAAACATATTGGTTGCATGGCGGTTTCTATTGAGTGATAAACTAGACCTGTCTTCCATGTAGTATAAGGTTGGTTATTCTTAAGAAATGTCTTGACTAGCTTGCCATCAAGTTCAACAGGTCTACCTGACTGCAGAGGATCATTCAGCAAAACGTCTTCAGTACAAAACCTTTTTTTAATATGTCCAATTATTCTGAGTACTTTCAACATGAACTACACAAATAATTCTTTTGCATTTGAGCTACATTTTTACGTTTCCTTTTAAGCATACTATATATATTTCTTCCATTTTCAGTATTAAAATCAATATATAAAATAAGTCAATTTTGACAATTAAAAAGAAAAAATGAACATTATATTTTGAAAAATAGCAAACTTTTCGGACAACTCGTTGGAAATTGTCAACCAGAACTACCACCATAGGCAACATAGGTTTTTTCATTTCAAGTGATTCTACCTGAGTGACTATGTGTGTGTCATGCACACAGGCCAAACTAAATGAGTTTGAGGGCTGAAAATTTATGCATTTATTCCTTATTAAGTCTAGAAAAAAAGCATCTGGTTTTTTTTCTTTAAATTCTTCCACATCCAAATAATTCAGTTTGCGATGTAAATTTATGCTAAATTGATCCCCAGTTTGTGTCCAGCAGCGTTCACACTATTTTATTGAAAATTCAAACTTTTTAGTGATCATGGCCCTTCAAAAAATGAGAAAAGTAATCTATTTTTTAAACCTCCCTCCCCAAATAAGTTTTTGAAGATGGGGGTCCAATTCACAATGCAAGTTTTTGTTATATTGATTCCTCTGTTTGTGTCCAGCAGCATTCATCCTTGTTTTTCCAGAGTTTGGACATTTTAGAGATCTAACAGAAGGCGAGAAAAGTAACCTATCCATTGATCACCCTTTTTCCCTATTGACTTGATCACCCCCAACATGGTTTGCAACTAAAAGACATTGGTCACCTGACAGTTTCTACTGCATGACTATCCAGACCTGCTCTGAATCCAGTTCTGTGGACTCAAAACATAGAATAGACTTTGAGAAACATACTGTTATCTTGTACAGAGTGGCAATAATGATGGTGACATTATCTCGTAATAATTGAGATGTGATTGATTCAAAAAGACTAATGAAAGGAAGGTACATGAATAATAAAGAATGCCATCTGGGTTTAAAAGTAGAACCTACTGACTGGACAGACACAGGAATTCAAATGCTGATTTTCAAAGTATGAGCACCCCGGTTCACTTTGGAGACAAGTGCAGCACAATTTTCCAACTCCTCATTCAACCCAGTACTCAATTATGCCTACTATCCCTCAAGCTAACTTGCTATTTGTTCGGTCAATATGACATTCGGGCTCATATTAATGAACATAGATTGCTAGGCACTAATAATTCAGCTAGTATATGCCAAATACTCGTAAACAGTATGTGTATACAATATAAAATTCATTGTAGAAAAAAAAGCCCCAGATTCCTTAAGCCCTTATCTTAAAATCAAGAAACTCAAAATTTGATAAGATCTTCAGTTTGGGCTTTGGGATTTCAAATGTATTTTCAAATGATCGATATATTTGGCCCAGTGAAGAATTTTGCTTGTTTGTTGCTTCATACCTGATGTCATCTTAACGCACAAATGACTAATGCCATAATACCAAGTTTTAAAGTATTTGAAAATTGAAAAACAAATTAAATCCGCTGTTTTTTTACAGATCTTGATAACAGCCAGAGGGGTAGTCAGAAGAACTAAATCACAAATGTTAGAATAATGTTTACATTCATTAGATTCAAGCACACATTTTCTTGTATGAAAACAAAAAAAAGTTTACATTAACCATAAGTTTTTTATCTATGTCACTCCCAGCCATTCCCTGCCAATCCATGACACTCCCTGCCACATGCTAATTGAATATTTAGATATCAAAACTATCCTTGCTGTGTATGTTAATGAAATATTTCCATGTAAAGAAGTGGCAAAGAATGGCTAGGAGTTTGTTTATGTTTGAGAATTGATGGTATTAAGTGGCAGAGAATGGCAGGGAGTGGCAAGGATGAAAAGTACTGCCTAAGATGAACTAAATATTTATAAAAAAAAGGTCTCTATCTACAGCCTTTAATCAAACTTGTATTTATGATGTATTGCTGCCTCGATACACAGGGTTCCTTAAACTAGTAGAGCCATATATATTGTTTTCCATCATGCTACATCTGAGAAATTTGAATACTTTAATCAACAGAGTCAAACCACTTTGGACACTCCCGGATCTCAGAGCAGAGAGATCTTTGTTCTTGATAATGGTTTTTATTGAGACTGGGGCTTGCCCAAGGTACCAGCAATACAGGTCATCATCTATGGTACCAAGTGCTATGGGGCACCAGTCATGTGTCTGGGATTAGTAGGAATTTCCAACTACAAATAGAAAAATTGGAAAATGAATAACTCAAACAGAATAAAAAATTATTTGGATAGTCACTTGATAGAAACTGTAGCATGACCAATATCTTTTGGCTGCATGCTGTGTTGGGGGTAACCAATCAAAAAAATTGGAAAAAGGGGCTGATCAATAAATAAGTTACTTCTCTCACTTTTTGTTAGTAAATGATGACTGAAAAAGTTTGAATTTTCAAAAAATATGGGGACATAAACAAAGGGATTATTTTAGCAAAAAATTACATTGCAAGCCAAACCCCTTCCTAAATAAAAGTACCAGAGGGGTTGAAAAGATGAAAAAGTTTGGGGGGGGACATGATGAGTAAATTGTGAATTTTCAGCCCTCTAGTTCCATTGGAGCAGCCTGTATGCATGATACATGCAACCAGCAAGCCAGCCAGAGCAATTTGAAAACTGAAAGAAACCTGTATTAATAGTTTTGGTGAGAGTTTTGATTGATGGTTTCTAATAGTCAAAATTTTTTGAATCCCTGATGTGAAGTCAGATTTTTCTTGAATATCTGAAATCTGAAAAAATTCTGCTGTTGTGAAATTAGGAAACAATTAGCAAAGGAATCATAGTCAGTCTTGGCTACTTTTGTGAGATCGAGTGCTCAAAATAGAAGTAAAATTGATTAAATCATAAATTGATACTGCAATAATCTTGATGGACTATTGCTGTGTTGGAACTGTCTTTTATCTGATCATTGTAAAAAACTTTCCATTCCTATACATTCATTTTGCTGACTATAAGATGTAAATAAATGAATAAGATAATACTATACTTTAGAGTTTACCTAAGTTCAACTTGCTCATGACACGTGGAATTCTAGGGTCAGCACTGGTTGAAAGCACAGATTATTAATCATTTTTACATGATGTTAGTGGCCTGACACATTCCTGAGAGAATCGGTGAGTGTGGACCCAAAAACCACTTCAAGTTTTCGGACATACACCTTCATCTACGTAGCCTTGTTCAAGCCAGCCTACGGTGTGAGGGCTTTAGAACACTTTACAGAGACATGACTGAAATGAAAAAAATCAGGTGAATGATTAGGGTTAGAGAAAAAGATAGAAGGTGTATCACTGTCAGGGAGCGAGAAAAAAAGCAGAAGGCAAGATAAGAGACAAAAGGTGAGTGGTTATGGTTAGAGGAAAATAGAGAAGGAGTAAGTATCTCTGTCAGAGATTGAGAGAGGAAGAGAAGGCAAGATGAGAGACAAGAAGTACCAGTCAGAGAGAGAGGGAAGGAGAGAGAATTAGAAGAGAGACAAGGAGTATGTGCTGCTGTCGGAGAGAGAGAGGGAGGTATTGCGATAGATAAGGAATGACAATAACTATGAGAGAGAGAGAGAGAGAGATAGATAGAGAGATAGAGAGAGAGAGAGATCTTATAAATCACTGTTTCTTCTTCCCTTGTACAAAGTTCTATTGGCCTGAGGTTCTTATAACTGATAAAAAGAAGAATTGACCAATCTTGAAGAGGCTTTTCATGGCTTTGTCGAGGAGATAATTCAGGCAAATCGTATTCTCTAATTAGCAGGAGTCGAACTCTGCAGAATTGGTCTGCCTTGCTTCAGGAAATAGAGCCTGTACCGGCATAATCATTACTTTTTTTCCCACTTATTTTCTGTTGTCTTCCCTCTATTTTGTTTGAAGGGTCTGGAAGGTGGCTTCAAAGATCAACAAGAACTGGCTTACTTATTTAGAACCTTGCTGTATGTTTTTAGCATTTGTTGCCAGTATATAGACCAGATTTTTATATTCAGAGGCACATTGTTCGGATTTTGGACAAAGCTGGGAACAGTATTGAATTAAATGAGGCAAACTGAAAACTGGTTTAGTTTGGTTTGTCATTCAATCGAAACCGTTTTGTTTCTTTTGTCTACTGGAGTTTATCAATTAAAAAATTAGAAGGGGTGATCAATGATTGAGTTACTTCTCGCACCTTCCAGTGGCAGTGATCACCAATAAAGTGTGAATTCTTAAAAGCTAGGCATGATGGCTGCTAGATACAAATTAACAGATCATTCTAGCATAAATATACATTGTAAATTGAACCCTCACTAAAACCTATTTGGAGAGGAAGAGATTTTCAGAAAAAAAAAATTTTTAGGACATAATAAGGAGTGAAGAAATTTCAGCCACCAAGTTCCCTTGATGGGGCCTGTACACATGATATATATATATATATATAGCAAGCCAGCAAGCCAGACAGCCAGAATAACTTAAAAACTGAAGAAGCCTTTGACAGTTTTGGTTGACAGTCTGGGGTGATGGTTTCTAATGAAAACAAATTCAGCATTTATTCTCAATGATTTGTTTTGGACTTAAATCCTATATATAAGAAAATGGAATACTGAACATTGAAAGCCAAGTAATAGTCTAAGTTTATAAAATCCTTGAGGAGTTACAATTATTCATAATTTATTTGAGTATTTAAAGGAAAAAATTATAGATGCAAGATGATATACAACAAGGAAAAATTGGCTTGTTGGAAAAAATAGTCAAATTCTTGGGTTGATTTTGGTGGTAGAAAATCAACTCAAAGAAGTTTTTCTGTGTAATCAGTATTATCAAAGAGGATATCATAAATTGGTTTGCAGGAGAGAATTGCATAAATTACATTAACAGATATTGGTAAATAAGTGACTGAAATGACATAAGATCTTTTCATTTTTTTCATTTCATACATTTAGTGTTTAAAGCCGTAAAGCTTTCTAGAATTTAGAGTGAAAACATATGTATATATATATATATTTATATAAGTATATATATATATATATATATATATATATATATATATGTTTATATATCTATATCTATATCTATATATATCTATATCTATATCTATATCTATATATATATATATATATATTTATATATATATATATGTTTATATATCTATATCTATATCTATATATATCTATATCTATATCTATATATATATATATATATATATATATATATATATATATATATATATATATATGTTACTATGCAAAAGTTTTTGCCAGCCCTTCAGTTTTGTATTCCAGCAAATTTAGGATAGACTGAAAGTATTTATCTCTAAGTCCCTATACCTGATATAACCTTTTGAGATAATGGAAAACATACAAATTTGTGGTATATCCAAATTATGAATTCAAGTCATCATTATATAAAATTATAAACAGTAGTATATCAAAGAAGCATTAAAAATTACCAAGCTGAATATCACAATGCTGATGTCACTTACTTTCCCCACCCCCAAAAGTAGTGCAGACTCCCAGTAATCCTTCGTCATATAAAAACCTTACTCCCATCTTTACTACTCTCTTCCTCTAAGCTTTGTGGCGCCAAATGGATAAGTGCATTTGAGCACCAAAGTTCTGGTTTCGCATCTGACTGAATGAACGAGCAATTTTATAGTAAGTCTAATTACATATATTTCTCACTCTCAATTGTTATTTTTGTGATTTGAACAGCAATACTGATATCCTCCTGAAAGGAACATTTGTTCCTTTTGAAAATATTCCATTTGACTAATCACTCCTTTGGTTCAAAACAGACATTAATGAACATTTATGTCTGTGTAAATCATTTTAAAGCAATCCTGTTTTACGAACGGTTTATCCAATTGATCTCTTATGATCTTGTTCCATAATTAAAAATGAAAGTGTTACAGTTTGATTGAAGTTTTCCTGTGTTTTACATCCATTGTCCTTTTAACTGGCTTAATACTTAAAACAATACACAAACAATTGCATACTTCGAAATGACCCTCGAATATTCAATCTCTACACAAGATTCTACCGGAGAATTTATTAGGGCATAATCGAACCAATCCATTGAGACTAATAATCATTCTTAAAATTCATATCTTTTGATGGTCGCACACCATCCACACAGCTACTATGAAGTAAATATTGAAACTTCAGGGGAAGTCAAACAAATCTCCAAAAAGTACATTGGGTTTGACATCAGAAAACATTTCTCCAGCCAAAGCTTAATCAATGACTTCAATCAATAGCCAGAAGAACCTGTAAACACACAGAACATTGTACAATTCAAGATAAGCATTGATGAAGAGTCCAGATATGGGGGACTATACATGATCTCGTAGGAGTTCTGCCTCCACACACATATCGGGTGAATCTGGTGAGCCCTTATAAAATGCATTTAGAAGACATGTGCACAATTAGATAGCAGCATGCAATTCAAGATTACCCATAGTTCTGCAGGCTAAAGTCAGCATTTAGTATGACCTCAAACACTTTGCAGATGGAAGAGTTTGAAGTCACTTAAGCAAACTGCCTTGAAGTTTTTCAGAACTTATCTTTCCCTGAAACTTTGCAGAACACTTCTTTCTTCTCTAGAATTTAGACACAGACAAATTATATAGGATACACTTTACACATAGATAGATAGATAGATAGATAGATAGATAGATAGATAGATATGAACAGGCTGTGGATAGATAGATAGATAGATAGATAGATAGATAGATATGAACAGGCTGTGGATAGATAGATAGATAGATAGATAGATAGATAGATAGATATGAACAGGCTGTGGATAGATAGATATATAGATAAATAGATATGAACAGGCTGTGGATTGATAGATAGATATGAACAGGCTGTGGATAGATAGATTGATAGATAGATAGAAAGATGTACATAGGGACATCAATATCAACATTCCTGGTCTATTGATCACATAGATCAAACATTTTACAATGTAGGTTCCAGAGCAAAAATCAGCCGAAAACATTGATGTACCCTGGAATATGAAGAGATCAAGACAAACAGATACGAAGATAGATAGACAAATATGAGCGATGATCCAAGATAGACAGAGGGATACAGAAAGAGAAAGATAAATAAAAACCAACTGCATACAATGTATACCTATGTATACCTATGTATATATATATATATATATATATATATATATATATATATATATATACAAGAAGTGTAAGAGGGAGTGGGAGTGAAGGAGAGAATAGGAAATGTTGAAAAATAGCTCCATTTATGAATAGCGATACGAACAAAATGATATATAGAATGCTAAAAGATAGACCTACCGTTAATGGAACTGGGTGACTGTCATGAGGTCAAATGTCATATGGAACTGATTTGGGTAGAAACTCCCTGTAGTCTTGGCAAGTTTAGTTCAAAGTTCACCTTACTCCCCCGAAGCTCAGAGACTTAATTTCCGGAGAAGTGAAACTCGTACCAATATGATTCCATTAACCCTTTCGAATCTTGAAGTTTCTGAAATTCCTCTAAGACTGATTTCAAGTAAAATTATATTTGAATTATTTAATTTGAAATGATAGTAATCTTATTTATGCGAATTTCTTATGCATTTAACGGTATGTTAGTAAGATTATATATATAAATGTATATATATACATAACATGAGTAAAGATTTTTTCAGTGGTTCATTAAAGATTATATCTTGCTTTGCTTGAAAAATATTTACAAATGAATCTCTTTTTAAGTTAAAACGGAATGATCAACCCGTAATGAAGCATCAAAAAAATCTTTCTTTTTATGTTGTTTCTGCTTTCATGATCTCTTTCTTAATTTGAAACCTGGCCTTGGTAAACATATAGCCTTTTCTTAAGGCTCACTCTCTACTCTTATGGCCTTTTTCAGGACTTTGAACATTACTTATATCTTTGTTCTGTTCAACTTCAACCCTATTTTTTAACTTTCCCTTTTTAGATCACTCAACTTGTTTTGTAACTCACCTGATGTTTCTCATGCCATTGAAATGTCATTTGCAGATTTTAGATGGTTAAAATATCCTCCATGTATCTTTGCTCCAATTTTCCACAGTCAGCTTCCAAAAAGGCGCTTTCAAGGCTCACTGTAAGTAGTTAACATAATGTTGTATCCCCTAGTCTCACTCCTTTCCCAATATTCATCTTGTTTGTATCTTTATTCCGTCAAATCATTGCAGTGCCATTTCAATATGTATTCTAAATGATTTGTATATAATTCTCATTTCTATATGGATGGAGGCGTGTCGCATGGTTTTCAGTGATAGCAATGAATAAAACAACTTTTGATTTTGTCAATCGGAAGAAAAAATCGAAATTACATTAAAATCCTTGAAGAAAACAATTACAACACAATCAACACAATAACATTTAGAAGTGAAGAGAAGAAGTTAATGTTATGTTTTGTTCACATAAGAAGAAAAGATACCTCATCTTGATCTTGATCTAAAGTTAGCAAAAGGTGCGTTCCAATGGAGACTCCACCGTTTTGATATCGCTGATTTGAGGAATACCATTTCAAGAGTTGATTCTAGCCGATTCCAAATGCTAAGCAAGAAATTACCGTAATTTGTTGCAACCTTAAACATTACAATATTCCCATTAAATAAAACCCCTAGACTAAGAACATAAATAAATTTATTTTATCAAATGTTAAAATTAGATATCAAAGTCCAAAGCCCTTGGTGGCTGATGTTATGGAACTAAGATGCTGGAATTACAATCCCCCAACTCTATTACAAGAGATGTGATATCGGCCATGTTTTAAAATTTGAATTTAGTGAACCATTTTTTTACATAAGGGATTTATAGAACTAGAATTACTAATACCACCCGAAAGGATTTACACTTTATGTTTATATTGTAATGCATAAAATAATAGGTTTAAGGAAACTTTTAAAATCTATATACTGTTACATATCGGGTTTATTCCAAGTTGGCTGATAAACACTTCCCAGTACAGTATTCTAAAGAACCAATTTTTGCCATCGCCCAAAGAGAAACTACGCTTTGCGTTCAGAATACACAGAGACAAACAAATCTTAATGAACTTTCAATATAAAAGACGTGAGGAGGAAGAAACATTTGTTTTAACTTTTTATGATTTCATTGTCTTTTTCCAAATTTTATAACCTTGTCATATTCATATCATAAAATGCAAGAAGGGGGAATCACCAGATATTGCAAAGATCTTTGGAAATTTTCAATGTATTTTAATAAATAAATGAATAAAAAACTTTCAATGACTTTTAAAGACATCTTTACGAGTCGGACATAAACTGTTTTCTCAGTAACGAACTGAAGTAAATCAAATTTTATGGGGACTGCTTTAAAATATGGTGCAGTATTTTTTTTCTCCCTTTCAGTGATCTACTTTTTATTTTGATAACTTTTCAATTTTTTTACAACAGATCTCTTCTTTTTGAAAGATGATTTTTTTGTTTTCTTTCAGTAATGTTTTAATTTCCAAAGAAAATGGTAACAGCCCAAGACGATCAGGAAAGGCTTGAACTGGACTTGATAATAAACAATGGTAACTAAAATGAAAGACAATATTAAAATTTGCTTTTAAAAAAAAAAGAAAATGTTTTATTTCTCTCGTGTTTTTGTCTTGTTCTCTGCACGCAATTTTTATTTTCCTAGAAAAGAAATTTGTGGGAATATAAACCAAGGAATTATTTGAAATTAGAAAAACAAAAAGATAGACAAAAATTCTTTTCTTGGACGTTAAAACTGAACTAAGTTTCAGATCTTTAGATCTACACAGCTAAAAAGGAACAATTTCAAAAGAGATACAAAAGCGAAGTTTTTGACAGGTGTAGTTTGATTTATTATTATTATTATATTCATTGTTATGGCGGCTATGATTATAGAAATGTTGCTAGGGACATAGCTGGAGATTCGGGGAGCTGAGGGGTGGCTTCTTGAGCTCCATTTCTAACATTTGGGGCAGTGATTCCCAGGTTTGTATAATGGCTGTAGAAATGCAGTAGGTGAACAACTAATAATAAAGTTTTAGGGCCCCTCTCCATTGAGGGCTAGTAGGGCAGTTGATTTAAAATCCTCTAAACCCTTCCTCAGCAACAACTTCTGCTCATCTTCCTCCTTCTAACTTACTTTTTCTTCCTCCTTCTGCTCATCTTTCTCTTTCTCCTTCAACCTAACCTTTTCTTCTTTCATCTACCCATCTCTCTCTTCTTCTGTCCACCCTTTTTTCTCTTCCTCCTTCTATTCATCTTTCTCTTCCTCTCTCTACTCTTGTTTCTCTCCCTCCTCCTTCTCATTGTTCTCTTCCTTCTACCATTCATCATTTCTCTTCCTCTCTCTACACATCTTTCTCTTCTTCTTTCTACCCTTTCTTTTCTTCGTCCTTCAACTCATCTTTCTCTTCCTCCTTCTACCCTTCTTTTTCTTCTTCCTTTTGCTCATCTTTCTCTTCCTCCTTCAACCTAACCTTTTCTTCAATCTACCCATATTTCTCTTCCTCCTTCACTCATCCTCCTCCTTCTACCCTTCTTTTTCTTCTTCCTTCTGCTTCAACTTTTACCTTCCTCCTTGCACCCTTCTTTCTCCTTATCCTTTCACCTAACTCTCTCTTCCTCCTCGTACTCATCTTTCTCTTCCTCCTTCCACTCATCTTTCTCTTCCTTCTTCTACTCATCTTTCTCTTTCTCTTTCTACTCATTATTCTTTTCCCCTTTCTGCCCATCTTTCTCTTCCTTCTTCTGAAAAAAAAGGTTGAAATCAATCTATATGGAAATACTTATCAACAGAATGGCTCTATTTCCATATTTTTACACTTTAATTCAAATCCTTTTCAAGATGGCTTTTAATCTTGCTTTTCTAACACTCAGTTATCATCTAGTTCTCCAACTCATGAGGTGTGAGGTGGCTGTGCAGTTAACAGCTCAAGTTAAAATTCTTACTTTGCATTCATGCCCTCAGGAAAGGCATATATCCATATCTCCTCTCCCCCTGACAAAGCATGGTCCAGCATGGTAGGTTAATCTCCCCCAAGTCTTGCATGTCAATGGCATATGTCCCGCAAAAGATCTCAAAGGGATGATCAAAAAAGACTTCTCTTACTTGAAGAAATAATTTTTTCTTCATCTAAATGAAATCATATGAATCGATATTCAAAATACAAGATGTTTTCTCATTATTTTTAAGTCGGCCTTTTCCTAATATATTTACTTTTATAGGAATTTTCTTGATGATAGTGTTCTTAGGATAATTATGAACTCCACCTGTTGCCTTGTGAGATATTTCAGTGATGATGAGCTCATTTGTAATTTTCATGGATACAATACAATTAACTTTGTTTCAGACTTTCTCAAATCTCCATTCTCAAGTCATACCTCAATATCTCGTTAATGCAAATTTGACATTTCTCATATGAATTCAGCAGGGACATCAACAAATATTCTAGAAACCGCATAATATAACTCACCATAATGAGACAGAACAAGTTATGATACTTATCGTCATAAGGAATATTTACTTAGCATAACTTTCTACAATGTGAAACCAAATTAAAGAAGAAAGTTTATGTTGAACCAGATTAGAAGATCCAGTTTGCCTACTTTGTAAAAGAGCATTCAAATCACCAATAGAACTGGCCAATTGACATAGAAATTGATATTTAGAATCTATCATAAAGACAATAATAGGAAGAATGATGAATGCAGAGAACATGTGACATACACGGTTATGTTGAAAACTCTTAGAATAAATACTTACATCTCAAATATATAGCATGGATGCATGTGCCTCAAAACTGTAGAAATTCATAGATAATGATACTTAGACAGTGGCTTAACTAAAAGCATGTGGCATAAACAGTGATATTAAAAACATATAGCATAGATACTAATGCTTGGAACATGTGCCATAGAATGTAAAATTTCTTATGTGTTATAGACATATTTAGAATGTGGCATAATCAATAATACTGAGAACATGTGGTATCAGCAATAACACCGAAGACATGTAGCATAGATGCTAAATTCTAAAACCTTTGAAAAAAATACCATTTTCTTTCACATGTGGCATAAGTAGCTATACTGAAACCATATAGCATAGATGCTAAATTCTAAAACCTGTTGAAAATATACTGATTTCATTAACATGTGGCCCTAGTAATAATGAAACCATGTAATGTAGATGTTCTATTCTAAAACCTGTGGGAAAAAAAACAAATTCTTTCAACATGTGGCATAGGTAGAAATACTGATGGCATGTGGTATTGACATTTACTGTGGATTTCATCATAAAAAATAGTCAACATTGTTTGATTGAGAAATTCTTTGTGGCTTTAATATCCACAACTTCCTTTTGATGTCTTGGTAAATTTTCATAATTGTAAGATATTATGCTGGGTTTTTTTCTATCATTAGAAACTGGTCTTTAACCTCCCTTACTTATCTGGTAAGAAGTAGATTCAGCAGCAAAACTTCAAAAGGAGAGGTAAGGCCTATGATCATGTCACAAGCAAATAAATCAACATGCTTTATTGCTGAGAGAAGACACCAGTGGAGAGATGAAGAAATATTCATAACAGAAAACTTTTTGATATCAACTGAAATAGTTGAAATAACTTTTCAGTGGTCACATCAATACTTACAACACGGCATAGTAGCACTGAAGGAATGCAGTACCCCTGAGAACATGTGCTGTACTAACTAATACCTAAACATATATATACTGCGATACACAATTTACACAAAACTCACCCCTCTGTACAGACTGTAGTTACCAGTAGCTCAAGTCGTTACAAGTTTTCAAGGAAAAAAATAACATAAAACGATATTAACTGAATCAAAATCAGTTTGAGAAGACTTCAGGTATCTTATGGAATATTTTATGGAAAGAATTCAGTTTTTCTTTGATGAATTTAAATAAACAACTTTTCTTTACAGAACTTTTTGCAAAGGGATTAAAATCACTTCACAAGGATGGCATTACTGATTGGGGGAAACAGAAGGAAGAAAAAGATCACATTCTGGATTTTAGCAGGTGATATTAATCAAGTAAATCAAAAGCTGTTTACTGCAGACCTGCTGTGTTATCAGATTCAGCCATTTCAACAAAAATTTCCTCTATGAAATCAGTTTTATCTTTGATTTTTATCTCAAGCTCTTTGAGATTTTTTCTTTTTGATATTCATTTTTTGGGCTATACAGGTATACCTCGATTAGTGCGGTCAGTGTGTTTCAAAATTTTCCATACATTTCAAAATTGCTATGTTCAGAGTATTTTTATGATTCAATGTGTTTTTTTTTCTGCTTATACTTGGTTACGATAATTTGAATAACAATCTCTTAAACGGAAGGGAAAATGTAAGCTAACTTCCCATCGGAAATTATCTACAATGTATATTGTCTTAAAGACTTCAACTTTCCTCACTTTTTATTACCTTTTGGGGCCCTTACTCTGCAAATGATTGTTCCTATCTATAACTACACTACCAAATTTGTTTCATGATGCAGAGGTATTTTTCTTTAAAATGAATCCTGTGTTGTACAGAATTCAAAAGTAATCACCACTGATGAGATATATCTCTTTTGGTGTAACTTTTGAAGTGAATTCTGCAAAATTGGCCAGCATGGCAGGGCGTAGCCTAATACTTCTCATGGTCTACGCAATCAAAAATATACTGTCCGTTCCGAATTGGTCTCCATTTACAAAAGGCCCAGCCAAATCACTTGCTTTTAGTGAGGGTGATGCGCTCCAAACACACCAAAGAAACAAACATTCCTGCTGAGTCCGTGGTTTTGCAAGGCCTAGTGGTATCACTATTTTGATAATAATATTATGCAAAGGCACCAGCAATGTCAGAACACTCTCAACAGAAATGCATCTAACAAATCTTGAAAATGAAATTGAAAACATCGAATGAGACATCAGTATAAGTGAAATAAGAAGACCCTGAGAGGAATTAATCAAGCTGAAGAATAAATATCTTTGCAGCTATGGAAAAGCAAGAGGAAAACAAAGCAGACTTGGCTGTCTTATCCCTGAAGAACTCAAAGACAATGTTATGGGATTCAAAACTGTCTTTGACAACATAGCAAGTGTCACTGTACAACTCTCAAAGAGGAATAAGCTGAACATGATTCAAGTCCACATTCCCACTTCACAGTCAGGAAGGGAGAAATACATAACTCCTACAATGACTTGAACTCCATACCAAAAAACATACTTCAACATCATTATGGAAGACTTCAACGCTTGGGTTGGATAAGGACAGCTGTGACGGCAAGTTCAGATACAAAGCACAAAATGAAAGAGGTGATAATCTCTTCAATTTTGCAACAGCAAATGGTTTCAAAATCATGAACACTTTCAAGAAGAAACCCAGAAGAAAATAAATTTGGAGGAGCCCAAATCATGGAATCAAGTATGAAATTGATTATATCTTAGCAGACAAAAGTGACATAGTGAAAGACATTCAGATCCTAAATAATGTCAATGTGGGAAACCGCCACAGAGTTATAAAAATCAAAATAATACCAAGAAAGAACTCAAGAAAATGATCCATTCAAAACTGCAACCACTTACTGTATGAAAAGAGCTCAGTCGACCCTTTGAGCTAGAACTGAAAACCAGGTATGAACTTCTCACCAAACTAGTGGAGAATATCAAGCTCAACAATGGAACAATAACTTCTCTGATAGAAGCCAACAATGTGTTTGAGCCAAATCGCCAGCAAACCATCAGAACACCCTCAGAAACAAAACAAGAATCTTATGGAAAAATGCCAAAATCTCAAGCCACCAGCAACAAAAAAAGAAAATATTGAAGCCACTGAGCAGAACAAAGCCATCCAAAAGAAACGGAGAGAAGATAAAAGAAGATACGCAACAGCAGTCATAAAAAACAAATTCTAAAAATGTAGGTGCTTTGAAACTATTGAAATGGCTCTCAGTAAAGGGAAAACCCAAATAACCAGTGTGTTTGAAGAAGATAGAGACGTAAGAACAAATTGAGACCAAATTGTTGAACATGCTAGAGAATTATACAAAAACCTCTATTTCACCAAATGAGGGACACAACAACAAACAGGATTTCCAAATTATGAGTAACCAGTTTGAAGAATTTCAAGAAGTTACTCTGTTGGAGGTGAAACCAGCCATCAAACAAGCAAACAAAAGAACAGCCCCTGGATCAGATACTCTCAACATTGAACAACTCAAAAAAGCAGGTAAATTCATCACCGGGAAACTAGCCATCCTATTCAAATTATTCCTAAGACAGAGTGAAGTCTAAGAAGATTGGAGTACTGCAATCATAATGATATTACATAAGAAAAAAAACTCAACAGCATCTACAAAGTTTTTACCAAAATGATCACTAACTGGATCACCAAAATGCTAAATGAAAACCAATCATAAGAACAGGCTGTATTCAGAAGAAACTTCTCCACCATTGACTATCTTCATTCTGTAAATCAACTGAATGAGAAAGCAACAGAATATAAAGCACCACTTGCTATAG
The DNA here is from genome assembly GCA_963457665.1 of Thysanoteuthis rhombus. Lineage (NCBI taxonomy): Eukaryota > Metazoa > Mollusca > Cephalopoda > Oegopsida > Thysanoteuthidae > Thysanoteuthis > Thysanoteuthis major. The sequence goes on along the minus strand of OY735232.1, from coordinate 22,692,231 downwards.
CATTTGTCAACTCTCAGAAGGCATTTGACTCAGTGGAAATTCCCAAGGTCATCGATGCTATCATACAACAAAGCGTAGACCCTGTATATGTCAGTGTTGCAACGTATACACCGACACGGCAGTTCATTTATTCAGCTACAGAAAGACTCTGAGCCCTTTTTGCTTGAAAAATCCAAAATGATCTTCCAAAACCTACACAGGGAAAATAGAGGAATCAGAATAGATGGAAAAGACTCAAGTAACTTTAGATTTGCTGATAACATCATGAGGCTAGACAAAATAAATGAGGAGAGCAAGAAAGTTGGCCATCACATGAACTTCAGTAAAACAAAGGTCATTTACTACAAACATGTTAAAGACAAAGACACAAAAATTAAAATTGAAAACGCAGACCTGAAAAAAGTAAACTAGTACATCTATCTGGGACAAAGGATCTCAATGAAACCCTCAGAAGAAGGAATCAAGGATGGCAAGCTTTCAATAGAGTAAACTTGACCTTTAAGAACAAGAAAATTCCCTTAATTTTAAAAGAGGGGTCTACAACCAACGCATCCTCCCAATAACCACTTATAGAACTGAAACATGGAACCAAACCAAAAGATTGACTCTCAAACTGAGAACCAAGCAACATAAACATGAAAGAATAAAAATCGACATCATAAGAAAAGATAAAAAAACAGTGCAGTATATTTGAGGAAGAGAAAAAAAATGTTGAGATGGTATCCATTAAAAAACTGAAATGGCAATTGGTTGGTCATATTGCAAGAATGACAGACAACTGGTGGACATCACGACTCACAATGTGGATCCCTAGCAATCATATGTCCTAGGTAAGCTATTTTTTGTTAATATCAAACCTCTCGATATTTTCTGGAGAGGCTTTGTATTCACATATCTGACTAGTATATGTTCGATCAAACTACTTTAAGATTATATATGTTCACACTGATATCTACTTTTGCCAATGCTTTTAATAAAGCAATAAAAAGCAATCTAACGGCGTGTGAGTAATTCTCTTGGATTATTGTCAGACTTCAGTCCAAGTCTGGAGTTGACTTTGTTTTTCCAATGTATCAAGAACAAGAAGAATCCTCACCCCCTTCAGGGGAGTAAACTCTTCACTGTTTGTCTGCAGTGTCACAGTAAACTGAACCAATTTATAAATGATATGACATTTCCTTACAGTGATCCAAAATCATGAACAACTGATTAGTAGATGGCTCTCTTACAGATTGGAAACTACAACATATCTGCAGAAATTTATGTTACAAATATGCCAGGGCTTATTTCAATCTAATTAATAGATACATTTGTACTAAAATGAAAAAAATTCTCCTCACCTCCAAAACTGAGGTGGTATGAAATAATCTCGTTTTACAAACAATATATATATATATATATATATATATATATATATATATATATATATATATATATATATATATATATATATATATATATGTAAAATTTTTATGAAGGCTAGTTGCGAATATTTTTGAAAAAAGATATAACCTACCACCATTGTCAATAATAGAACAACCATAATGACAAAATTTGAAGTAATGTTAAAAAATTCCATGGAAGAATAAATATTGTCAGAATAAATTCTATTAATGACATCACTGGCATTTTCCACTTGAAAACATTTTAAATAGAGTAAAAGAAACATCTGGAAACATTTAGATTTGGAAGAACCTAGATATTATCGATAAAATGATCAAAATAAAGCCCCCCAAAAGGTCAAAAAAGCTTTCTTCCCAAGAGTAAAATAAAAATTTTAAAAAAGTACTGACGCCAATTTTCAAGTTTGTAGACAAAACAATATGGCTGGACTGCTGAAACACATAAACAAACAAACTCACAAACATACGCATATATATAAAAAAAGGATAAAACTCTTTGCCACCTTTGGTGGCTACGGTTGCTCAATCATTTCAAAAAAATTTAATCCAGTTTTCTACCATTTTGGTGAATAAGTGTAAAGAAATTTGTTAGAGAGTTTCAAACTGAAGGTGAAGAAAAATTTGATAATTCATTATTCCCTATCTCCCTGATGCTAACAAGAATAGAAATTCATCATAATCAATATTCATTTCTTTCATTTCCCTGTTTCGGAGCTAGGTTATGGCTTAGTAATCAACCCAAGGCCATGTCTCTACCCCAGCAAAATGAATAACTTTTGATATTGACAATTCTGTAATCTTGTTATTTATGATTAATTCTTCTAACTAGTTTTTCTTTCATCTAATTTTTGTTGCATTTTATCCCAATGCACAAGTCATTTTTACATGCTATGCCCGTTAAGAAATCAGCTTGGATTAGATATAACGAATTAGATTACAAGATTTGAGCATTCCTTATCCTCAGAAGCCTCCCTGTCTGTGACAGCACCTTATCGATTAGGCTATGAAAGATCACCTGCAGACATTATGATGAAAAGCAACAAAAATGAAATGAAAGAAAGCAAATGCAAACATTAATAATGAATATGCTTTATAGAAAAACTTCAGATGGATTAAGACTGCTACATCTAATACTAACACCAGGTGTAAACAAACTATATAACATACAGTAAAATGGGATGAGGAAGAATATAGTAACTAGGCTAAATCTGAATGCCATATACTGTTTGGTTTCTGTAGCCTAATCTGTCAGGAGTTGTCCTGGTCAGATTTGAGCTCAAAAGCTTATTCTTCATATCCAATCTATGTTATACTCCCAAGTATTAGAGAATGTAAGAACTGTCAAAGCACTGTGATACAAAGCAGCAAAAATTATCGATAATTGACCATGCTTCATTCATGAGATTTAGACGACTTAAGGATACTACTACTGAAACCATTGCCAGCAAAAGGGCACTACTTACTTTCTTCCTACAGATAGAGCATTCTTTTTTTTTAAAATCATGTTTGTAGTCTGAGGCATCGAGTGAGCAAAATTGAAAATCTAATTACTTACCAATTTAGGTCAATAAGTATGTTTGCCTAGTAGATATTAGGGGCGGAAATTACTAATAAATCTGGTTACGAAGATATTACACCTGGGCCAGCAGCAAAAATGTCAATTTTTATTGTGGCTTATCAACTATGATTGGGTTACTTGTGGGCACAAAAGCAAGACTCGTTGCCATCATCTCTGTATTTTTGGCATTATTTTTTTCTTTGACTCATATCACCAATTTCAACCATCAGGGATGTTTGGGAGTCATCATCATCAGCATCAGCACCATCATTATCATCATCATCAGCAGCAGTATCATCATTAGTACTTGTTTGCCATTATTTTTACATGACCAGTCCATTGCCTTATTGATTTTCTTATAGATTCTGAATCTCAGACTCCTGTTTTTCCTTTGATATACTGTGCTGTCTTGTGATCTTTTCTTGTGAGGTTGAGCATGATTCTCTCTTCTGCATGTTGCATGGTTCTGAGTTTAGTCTTTTGGTTAGGTTCTATGTTTCAGCTCCATAGGTGACTATTGGGAGGATGAATTGGTTGTATATCTGTCTTTGGGAGTACTTCTTCTCAAATATGTGTATTATTTTGCAAGTTTTTTCAAGAAAAATATGACCAAAATATTTTCTATACTACAAATAAAGATATTAAATTAGATTGAGGATATAAAAATAATGCAAGAAACTTCTATCAATTTTCACAATTTGTATTTGTTTTATATTATTCCTGATGCTTTTAAGATGAATCTACAAAAATCCTCAGTAAGAAGATCTGTAGGTTGATTGGTCCATCCGTTAGTCCATCTGTCTGTACGTCTGACCCTGATCGATTTTCTGTACATGGTAAAAAGAATCTTTTTAGCCCTGCATCTTCACTGTGCTCTAACTCAGAGAATAAAACTAAAAATGAAAGTGTCCACCTATTACGTCATTTTCTGGGTAGGGGGTTCAGTTTAACAAACAATCATTATGCTGAACTGGACCCCGACTTTATAACTACTTGAGATTACATCATTCAGAGAATTATAAAAATCCTCTAATGACATAGAAATGTGAAGAACAAAACAAATCGATTGTTTTGTCAATGAGAAACCGTCAACTAAAACTATCACTATAGGTTTCTTCAGTTTTAAGATTGGATGGCTATGAATATATCACATGAAAAGGCAGCACCAATGGAGCTAGAGGGTAAGAAATCTCATACATTCACTCCTTATTATGATTATTATCTAAATAGATTTTTTCAAAGGGGTTGAGTCTATAATGTAAGTTTATGCATAACTGATCTTTTAGTTTTTTTTAAAATTTGCACTTTTTTAGTGATCCCTGCCCAACAAAAAATGAGAGATATAACCTTTTCATTCATCACCCTTTTATGTAATTTTTTAATTGATCATCGTCAACATGGCATGCTGCCAAATGATGTTGATCACATGACAGTTTCTATGGGGTGACTAACCAGACCTATCATTATAAATTTTTCAGCGGTATTTCTTTTATTTTCAGTCAGTTTTTAATCCAACTCAGATCGTCATTCCACAATCATCAAAAAGCAGCATGATTGGAAATAAAGATTAAACCTCTGGCAGGACTTGAACTCACATCCCTCATCCTTAGGAACCTATTTAATGAGAGCTGCCTTACTGATTAGGCTATGGAAGCCACTGGCTTCAGTATTTCAAATCTTTATTTTGCCCGTACACTCGATATGCTGCCATCCTTATTAACATACACCAGTAGTCTTCATATTAAGACAGATTCCTGAGGATAATGGGATGCGAGCTTGAGTAGGGAGGAAAAGAATGAAGGGGGAGGTGATGATGATAATGAAAAGTGGTGGTGGTGGTGGTGGTGGTGGTGGTGGTGATTTAGCGATTGATGATAATAGCAGTGACTAGGATGAAGAAGATGGTATTTGTGATGATGATGCCACGGTTGTGAAGATCATTTTAGTGGTGGTGGTGGTAGTGAAGATCTCTATAATGATGGTGAAAGGTGATGATGATGATAATGATGGTGGCAGTGGTGAAGATCATAATATTGGTTGTGGCAGTGGTGATGGCAGTAGGAATGATGATTAAGATAACGACAATGATGATGATGATGTTATAATCAGGTGATCCAATTATTAAGTTCTCTACCGCGGCCACAAGTGTGCTTGAAGATCTTGTTCAACAAGACACAAGTTTTTGAGCCGGCAGCGTATCATTTCATATTGATTCCATGATTCCAGTAACATAAACAAATCCTCGAGTAGCAAAACAAAAACATAATAATAAAAACAAAGGAATGACTATTGACTGAAAAAGCTTGTGACCAAGATACAAAGCTGAAGTACTAATCTCATTATTTGAGTAATTTGTTTGCGACTTAAGTGCTTTGGACTTCGAACTTGGTCAGCGTCCAACGTTATCTGGGAAATATCAGATCCAATTTTATATAATTTGGCCGTATAATATACTTTTAATGGTTGTAGCTTAGCAGCGTAATGACAGTCATTTGAATAACCTAGTAGAAATAACAGATAATGATTTGGATAATGATTACAAGAGAAATGATGATGCTGGTATTACAAATTACGGATGGGAAAACAAATATCATTGAGATTACAATAAAATCAATGGTAATTAGAATAAGTAATTAGTTGATAGTCAAGACAACATATTCAAGCCACTTGAGTATAAATTGGTATATATATATGTACTAGCTCGATACCCATCTACGCCAGGTGAAATATTTAGGTGAAAAGCTTTCAGATGTGAAAAAATTTTTCCTTCATTTAGTAGCTTGAGATTTGAGGGCTTGGAAAATTTGGTTCCTTGAAAGATCCCCTTCAACATTTAGTGAGAGTTGTTATTTTAGAATGTCAGTAGAAATGCAGTAAGTGAACTACTATTCATAAAGCTTATGGATGCGAGTTTGGATGGTGTTTTAAAATTGGGTCCCAAACCACTCCTCGCTCAGCTGTGCCTCTGCCTTCATTTTTTACCCTTTATTGAGGAAAAAAGTTTCTTTTCACTTCCCCCTGCATCAAGAGAGAGAAAAAGTCTCCTTTTACTATTGACACCTTAGAAAAGTAAAAAGTTCCCCATCACTTTTAACCCAATCAAGGGAGGAAAAAATTTCCCCTCAACCTTCCATCCTTGAAAGCAAAGTGTTGGGGGAGGAGTTTCCCTTCACGTTACACCCCGCCAGGAATTACATATAATGATTAATTGCGTCTTATCATATTGAAACTCTATTTCAAATGATCTCCTGTTATCACACGGTGAATGCATCATTTGGCCTAGACAGCATAAATAGAATAAACAATAAAGAAAATAAGAAGATTTATAATCATTCTGTCGGATCATGTATCCATTTCTTAATAACACAAATATATATATATACACATATTGATCTTTTTTTCAATCGCTCAAAGTTATTCCAAACATTGCTCTTCCTATGGCCCTCTGAGCTATTCTGAGTTTGTTTTCAAGTGCTTTTGTAAGTCTCCAGATTTTGCACCCTTACATCATCGCTGGTATTATGCATTGATTGCATACTTTACGTTTTAGGTATATTGACTGTTTTCTCTTCCATATGTCTTTATTTATACCAAATGCTTTCAAGCCAATTGTTATGCACCAGCTTGTTTCCTTCCTGTGGTCAGGATTAGAGTGTGGAAAATTGTGTAAGTAATAAAGCAGCAAAAATGGAAATGGGCAGGGCACATAAGAAGAAGATAAGGCAAGAGATGGAGCAAAAAGCTAACCAATTGGTGCCCAGGACAATCAGTGGAAGGTCACCTGATCTGATGAGTATCACTTTTTTCTTGAGTAAGGTGACAGTAAAGGCAGTAGAAAAAGACCAGACTGAAGATGGGGAGACAAGACAAAGAAAAGTTTGCTGGTAAGATGTGGAGGGAGATGGGAAAGGCATTTGTTGAGCAGTGGACTTATAATGGTTGCTGCTGCTACTGCTGCTGCTGCTGATGATGATGATGTATACACATATACTGATGAGCCAAATTGTTATGACAAGCAACATGTAAGAATTCTAAAATATTGAAAGCCAGTTATTGGCAAGAAGAAAGACAAAGGGCAATATTTTGAAACAGCATGATTTGAGGGGTGCTCACCTTTAGTTATGGCGAGTACCTGTCGGCAGAGGTCCAAAGAAAGGAAAATCACCAACAACCAATGATGCATTGGCTGGCCAAATTGAGAAATGATAGAGGCTTCCCTACCAAATAAAAATGGCTACAGTAGCTGGAATTACAGATAGCTCTGATCAAAGTGATGGAAGGAATATATCACAACACCGAGTCCATCAAACCTTGTGTATGAGGCTGCATAGCCGAAGGCCAGTCAGAGCACCCATGCTATTCAATGTCTGAAAGCCGCTACAATTGGTAGGCCAGTGTCAGAAGTGGACGTTCTATCAGAGGAAGGTCACCTGATCTGATGAGTATCACTTTTTCTTGAATAAGGTAACTGGAAGGATACATGTGTGTTGTTAGATTGACAAAACAATGGCAACAAGATTTACTGATGGAAAATACAAAGCCGGTGGAGGCAATGCGATAGTTTGGGGAGCAACATCCTGATGGGAAAAACTAGGTTCCATCATACCTGGGGTTGGTACTTTGTCATGTATCATTTACCTGGATATCACTGAAGACACTCCTTTATAGCAACATCTTCTACAATGGCAGTCGCATCTTCCACTGCCATACTGCATAAGTTTTATGGAAATTGTTTCGGAAACATAAGGAAGACTTAATCGTGTTGCCTGGGCACCAAATTCAATTGAGTACTAATGGGATGTATTAGACCAACAAGTTGACTGCTAAACCTCTACCATGTAACTTGACGCAATTTAAGTACCTACTTTAAATATCCTGGCATCAGATCCCCGAGAAAACCTTCAGAGGTCTTGTAGAGCCCATGTCTGACCAGGTACGAGCTGTTTAGCGGGCACATGACGTATGCATCCAATTAGGATTGATGGACAATATTCAAAGGGATGGTTTATATTTGGATATCAGCAGGGGCTTGCCCAAAGTACCTGCAACGTGGGTAGTTTAGGGAACGTCGACTTCCCTTTGATAGATTTTAATATTTGGCCAAACAATTATATATAATATAAATTTCAAAGGGAGTTGCAGAAATGTACCAAATTTTCTAAACATACCAAAAGATGTTGAAAAAAAAGTTTTCTAATTGTACCAAAATGAGTCAAAAAGAACCAATCCAATATGACCGTACCAAAAATTGGTAGTCCTAGTCATATCTCCACCCTGAGCAATAATTCACCAATTTTTTATGGACGTAATGCACCACCCACAGAAGAAGACTCCCGGTGACTTCTCCACTCATAGGCATAGCAAAAAAGAGAAAGGGGAATATTTGAAAGTAGCCCTGAGCCTCAAATTTATTCATTGCAAATTTTGGAGGGGGACCCCAAGGAGCTAAGACTCCAGGTCCTCAAAGCTCTTTTTAGGCCTCTATCTCTAACTAGTGACTCTGCAGTACCTCCAGATTTTTAACATTCTATTTGCACAATCCCATAAGAAGTACCATTACCAGGGACACAACATTATATGATTTTAGATAGAATGGTACGTTACTAGTCTCAGCCTCATCTGGCAAAGGGCCACAATATCTGAATAACTAATAAGGAACACACAACGTTAGTGAATACTGGCAAGACTAGTTTGCTAAACATTGCTTTGTAGTCATTAAAACAGGTTTCCTCCATTATCTGAAATGGCATAAGACAACAAAGCAATTACTGTATATTTTCAATATAAGGCGAGTTCACTTTATACTTGGATCAGACAAAAATAAACAATACATTTGTCTATATCATAACATCATTGAAAGAAACAATGCATATGAGTGAGTGATGACACCTGATCTTTTAATGCAGTTCATTACCACGGTTTTGTATGAATAGCTTTGTGGTTATCATACAGTACATATCAAGTAATATCCTTTTAAAATCATTTTTTCAGCTGAATTTGTCATAACTGATGAGAATTTTACTTTTATGACCTGAAAGCAACGATCAATATGTTGAAGATGAAACAGCTGACCAATGGCCATAAATGGTGAATTCATTAGAAGGGGATATCTCTCGTGACGACATTATGATAAAATAATTGACTCATTATTCGAGTCAGTCGACGTTCTGAAATTTTATGCTCGATTACGGGCTCGTCTTATTCTCATGGTTGACTTATATTCTAAAATATTTTGTACTATAAATTCATAAGTGAAAATTCTTTGAACGATCCTAAACCAGAAATAAAATTTTTTCATGTTGATCCTGATTTTCATGTTAAATTTTTCGCATAACACATAAATATGGTAAGTGAAAGCCGAGTGGCATAATGGAAACTTTTGAACAGTGGAGAAATCTTATGATGATAACGCATTATTTGGTAAAATGCGTACTGTCAAACACTAGTGTAAAGTTTGGAGTTGACTTTGTTTTCCTTACATAGCAAGAAGAATGATAACAATCCTCACTAAAATGAGGTGTGCAAAAGATATATAAAATCCATATTCCCCCCGCCATGATTTGAAATGCTTGTTTTGTGAAAATGATAGATTAACCTGATAGTTATATTAATATCCAGTCTCCATCGGAATATATATATATATATATATATATATATATATATATATATATATATATAGATATATATATATATAATTTTGTATGTACATGTATATATAGATATGTATATGTATATATATGCATATGATTGCCAGGATGCTGTCTTATTGACTGAGCTAAATTGACAAGTGTTAAATCAAATTTCTCATACAGATACAAAAGCACTTTTTTTTCACCCTAATAAATAATTACATTTATATAAATATTTCATTTTCAATAATTTTATATAAGTTATATAAATGAAACCAATCCGGCTGTGATCATCCTCAGTTGGAATAGAAGTTGGAGTGGTGTTTGCCCCTGTAGCAGACAGTCTTGTCATGATGGATGTCTCACATTATAGATTAGTGAATACGGTAGATCTTTCATGGAAGCTAAGTAAAGTTTTTTTTTTGGTGAAAAGTGTATTTTCTTCATTAGGTTATACTCTTTTGGATACTATAATAATGTTAATCACGTTGATCAGATAATGAATGAAAGCAGTAAATAGTAACATTATTGAAAGTACTAGCAGTAAAAATGATTGCAATAATGAGGTAAAAAAAGATAACTGATCAATTACTTTGATAATCTGCAAAATACCATGAGTTACTGCCCCTGATGATATAGGAAGATTGCAATGGACCATTAATCTGATTGATCTGTTAATGTCACATGACTCTTTTTTCTCTTCCCTCTGCATGGCTGTTACTAGTGGTACCACAACTTTTTATCGAACGATGCTACGCCAAAAATGCAAAGTACACCCACACGCACATACCACAAATGCATACATACATATCAACAGACATGCATACAAGCTCCACATACTCACACACATACTACATATGCACACATAGCATATATATCTACGTATTTACATATGTGCTATATATGTACACACATACAAATACATATCACATGCATACATGTGTGTATTTGTGTGCTTATGGCTTATGTATTTGGCTTTTTTGATGAAACAACATTCGCTGAAAAGTCTTGCCGAGGCTGCTAATTAGTCTATGTGAATATTGAAACTATTAACTCTTTGTACATAGTATATTTTCTCATGGAATC
>OY735232.1:22659055-22679055 GCA_963457665.1 Thysanoteuthis rhombus | reverse complement strand
CGACCACTTGAAACTGGCATCCCATTTCAAACCAAATGTTACCCTCATTTACACAGATACAAACACTTCCCCTCCCGCTCCTACTAAACAACCAAAAACAGAAATATTCACATTCTCCTCTCCAGCATCGAACATGTAAACAGTATATTTTTCTCTGCGAACCGTTGAAAATACCTTTATTTGAAAAATATGGCTGTCCCCCGTCGGAATGCATCAAAATACGCTCACGGAATGATGATAAAACATTTTGAGATGTAATACCTATCTCTTGAAATTTTCTCTTCGCCTTCAAATTGTCATTCTCATTTACATTCCGTGTGTGTGTGTGTGTGTGTGTGTTGGGTATTTAAATATCCCAGGGAACCCAAAGTTCCTACCAACAAAGCTCCAAGTCATCCTTGATCAAGGTGTAACAACTGATAGCCTTGTTTTGACATCTCAAGGCATGTATTTAAGAGAAGCAAAATTCTGACCTTAAACCTTCGCCTTTGTCCTCGATAAGACAACCCTCTTAGAGAAAGATACTCTGAAATAAAACCTACAGTGCTTGGAACCTCTGGCCATCTTGCTTTGTATTTTTGGCTGGTTTAATGTTTGCAGATACCCAGAAAGTGGCACTCGTGTTGCAGAGGTGTTTCGTCACTACAAATTTGCCGTGTTGGTACTCGTTGCATTCCTCAGACAGTCGTATCATCTGAATGGAGTATCTTGATGTTTGAATCAGCATTATTCTCCTAAGTTCTGCAGTGATAAGGAAATAAGGACAAGTGTAGATCTAATTAATTGGTTTCAAACAGTTAGATGTCTGTACGTAGATGACAGGGGATTATTCTTAACGTTATCCTCTTGCTGTCACGACGACAGTAGAGTCGGGTATAAGTATTTGTGACTAAGAAGAATTTTCTAGGTGCACAGTATTCTCCAGTAGGTGATGGAGTGGACTAGAAAAGGTGTCTCATAGGTTGCCTGTCATAAATCTAAGCTAGTTATTTTACTGCAACGAACAACCATTTCCTAAATGCGGGGAAAATCCAAAGAAAATTAAGCATAAGAATTCATACTGATGAAATCTTAGAACTTTATTAGATGATAGCGGAAGACCAGAAAGAATAACTGCAATAATTGCTAAGGAGTAGTTAACATATAACATTAACATAATATAATAATTAATATAAGTGGGAAGTGGTTTTTCTGGATTGGTCTAAAAATGAGAGAAGTGGTGTAGTTGGATTTACCAATTGTCAGAATATTGCGGAACAGTTGGAGGAGGTGCCGTATGGTGTACGAAACCGTACAATGAGATTGAGAGCTCGGTAGTTCGAGAGCAACAAACTGTTGATATCTTCGAGTATGCTCCTACACCATAGCCCTGCAAATATGACCCTTCCTCTTTATGAGTTACTGAGAGATGTTATTTTGAGTGTCCCCAAAAATGACATAATCCTTCTTCTTGGTGACTTTAATGCAAGGGTTGAAGGTGATTGCAATACTTGGCCTTCTTTGGATCATTATAGGCTAGGGAAGATATTTCCAGTGGTCTCCTATTGTTCCAATTATGTACAGAGCAAGAGCCGTTCATTTAAACATTTTCCTTCTAAATACCATCAACAAAGCATCACAGATGCACCTAAGACCTAAGTACTTCATTATTGTTCGTCGCTGTGATGGGCAAGATTTTTACAAGGTTCGTGCAGTTCGAGGAGCAGAATTCGTACTAACGATTGATCGACGAGGGCGAGGTTTAAATCTGTTGTCAGGCATAATAAGCATTTTGGGGGCAGTAAGTGTTCCAAAGAAATCGATGTATCCAAGCTCAAATAAGAAATGTTGCCAATGGGCCGTGGAAAAAGCCTGGACGATTTGGAATTGGATAGCACTTAGAAGGATTTCAGTGATAAGATCTATGCAGTCAGTGCAACTACATTAGGTTACAAGAAGAAAGCATACCAAGACTGGTTTGATGATATTGGCATTGAGGTGGAAGCGTTGCTCAAGGGAGAGAACTCTGTGCTTGTTATGCTCCTCCAGACAGATATCCCTGTTAGAAAAGAAATTCGCAGCATTGAAACGTAACCTACAGCGTGATCTCAGAACAATGGAAAAACTACCGGTGGGCAGAAAAAGCTGTGGTGATCCAGGCAACAATAAATAGGAAGAATGGTAGATGTATGTACGAGATGAGGAAACAAGCCAATGGCAAGGAGGGATTTATGGCCATTGGGGATCCAAATAGTATTATAAACTGATTTACTGGATGAGATCCGAATGGTATTATAGAGTGAATGACTGACTACGTCACGGAACTTCTTTTGGGAATCCATCAACTGTGAATTGGGACATCATCAGCGCATATCCCCAATCTAAGACCATCTGACTCTTGAAGAAAGGAGGAGAGTGATTAGTCAGATGAGAGGTGGAAATGCGCCTGGCATTGTTGGAATCCCTTCAGAAGTTCTTTTGTATGGTGGTGAGAAGCTTGTAGGCGCTGTCCATTATCCCATTAGTGATGTTTGGCAGGGGTTGTCTGTCCATCAGGACTGGAAATATGCTATCATGCTGTCATTATATAAGTATTAGGGCAGAAAAGGCAATACAGCAATTATCGGTGTATTTCTCTGTTCTGAGTTATCGGAAAGGTGTTTCCGAGGACATTTCTAAGTAGACGTCTCCATCATACATGTCCATCATTTTCCATAAAAGCCACTGTTGTTTTAAAACAGGAAGAGGAACATCAGACATGATAATAACTGCACGGAAAATACAAGAAAAATGTATCAAAAAACGTGCCGACCTTTGTCAGGTGTTTGTTGATTTGATAAAGGATTTCAACACAGTTAATAAGAAAGCACTTCAGATTGTCTTAAGGAGGGTTGGCCACCCACCAAGGTTTGATGACATTCTGGGATTGTTTCGTGATGGTACTTGAACAAAGGTCATCTTCAAGGGTGGGTAATCATCTCCCTTTTATTCTAGTGAAGCAATGGGATATTCATGCACTAGCTCAGTTCTCGATGAACTGTGTTGTGATCTTCTCAGTTGCTTCCCAGGATTGCAATCATCACCATCATTATCACCATCATCAGCCTGTTCATCGATAGACAATCACCCTCCCCAAGATTCGCCAGACCCCTCTATCATATGCATCATGGAGGGAGAAGTTTCTGAACTTTCAAGTTCGTCACACCATCTCACTTACTGACATCTTGCACATGATTTAGGAATCCACATTGCAAGTCGTGATGTCCATCGGTTGTCCATTCTTGCAACATGACCAGCCCGTTTCCATTTGAGTTTTTATCAGTATCTTTGATATCTCGGACTCCTGTCTTTTTTTTAATATACTGTGCTGTCCAATGACCTGTCCATGTGAAGTTGAGTATGATTTTCTCCTATGCACGTTGCATAGTTCTCAGTTTGAGGGTCCGTCTCTTAGTTAGATTCCATGTTTCTGCTCCGTAGGTGTATAAGTTTATTATCTCACTATCGGTAAATTTTTTTATTTACAACATTTTAAAGCTAAACATTAAACAGTCCTTGTATAAGTTAAATATCTATTATATGCTGATGATTACTTTCAGTGCTGGATCTTTAAGTAATCATAGACAGATTCTCAGAGGCTTGCACGTTAATGGGTCTCACAAATAGCTCATCAGAAAGGAAAGTGATGTTTGTCCTTACTCCTGGGAATCCCCATTACGAACCATTCATTCTTGTAAAACTGCCTATCATGGATGTCTGTTTACCTTGGTAGTACCCTTTCGTGATTTGGGACATTGGATAAGGAGGTTCAGTGATGAGTTGAGAAAGCTAATGTGGCTCTTACGAGGTTAGAGACTTGAATATGGTCACAGAGGAACATCCATTTGAGTACAAACTTGAAAGGATGTAATGCTTATGTCCTTACAACACTTTTCTATGCCTATGAGACCTGGTCAACCTATCAAAACAAATGAGGCTGCTCAAATGTTTCCACCAGAACTCTCTTGAAAACGACAACACAAGCTTGGGAAAAGGAATAAAAAATGTCTTAGAAATGGTCCTAAAGACACGAAAATATACAATGAGAACTAAGCAGTCCAGGCAAGAGATCCTGCAGAATAAAGAAAACCGATCTTTGGAAGAGGCTAACAGGAGACTAAGATCATCTGTCAGTAGAAGTCGCTTTGTGCAGCTCATAGGATGGAAGGTGTATAACTCCCTTCAGAGTTATTGTAAAAAAGGCTGGCATACACACATTGCAATCGTGTTATGTTGTCTAAAGCTGGATGGGTGGGCCATTCAAAATCGCATTCAAAACAGACCTCTTGACATGCCTATGAAGTCTGCCAGTCACAATCAGGTGTAACCAGGCAAATCATTACTGGATATGCCTGTTACCATGCAGTTGAAAAAGGAGAAGTTATGATAGTGCCAAATGTCACTATGATTCGCCATAAAACCTGCAAAACGGCAACAGGCCTTAAAAGCGATCTCAGAGCCCACAAAAGTAAGAAACTTTTCTATGGAAAAAAAATACATTTTTAAAAAGTGAGGTCAAGAAGAAAGGAGCTCAAGGGGTGGTCTACAATTTACAGTCATTATATATATATATATATACATATATCATAGTGTCATCCACAGACAGCTGTTTCGATGTATTACATCTCTTCAGTGTAGCTATAGACTTTTCATGATCCCATCCAATACTGCGAGGCAGAATTGAAACTTTCACTTCAGACCCAGAGGCCGATATCCTACCTCTGGACTACGGAACTGGACGGGCAGTAAGGCTGAATTTAAGCGTTATATTCGAATTACACAGAAATCCCTCGTCCACCAGAGTGCTCAATTCATATAGAAGAGCATTGCATATACATATATATATATATATATATATATATATATATATATATGTATATATATATATACACATATATATATATATACACACACACATATATATATATATATATACATATATATATATATATATATATATACACACACATATACATATATATATATATATACATATATATATATATATATATATATATATATATATATATATATATATATATATATATATATAATGAGTATCCGACGTAATGAATAAAGAAAGACAATTTAGGAACTAGCGATAGGTGAAGGAAGGGATGAGTTGAGGTTATTGTTTAAAAGTCAGCACACCGTTAGGGTCTCGGTACCTCAATCGGTCAGAGCAAACTTAGGCTATATAGGCATTCCCACGGGAAGAGGTGTGGGTTCTCACCTGGAACTCATTTCTGTATTTCTTTATATTTTCCGATCATCGCAGTTGTTTCGCTCGCAACTGTAAGTAATTTGGTCTGACCAAAAATTCAGTTCCTAAATTACCTCCCTTTATTCTCATATATATATATATATATATATATATTGTGTCATCCACAGACAGCTGTTTCGACATATTACATCCCTTCAGTGTGGCTATGGACTTCCCATTATCCCATTCAGTATCGCGAGGCAGATTTGAAACCTTCACTTCAGACCCGTAGGCCGATATCCTACCTCCGGACAGTCAGTAATGCTGGATTTAAGCAATATATCTATTTACACAGAAATCCCTCATCAACCAGAGTGCTCTATTCCTATGAAAGAGCATTGCATAAGCTTACGATGGATGAGTTACCTCTCTTAAAGAGTGCTCAACTCTGTGTAGAGGAGCAAATGAGGACGCCCAAACATTTCGTATAGAAAATTCATTTTCTTTATAATAGGATTTTATAATTTCTGGTTGAACGTTTCACAATCCAAGTTGATATCATCAGATACTAGTTATGACCAGACTCTACAGCACTGAAACTTTGCCAAAAATATGAAAATGATGCCGTCCAAAAATGTGTACACCCCCCAAATTTTAGCAACAGTGTTTCAGTGCTATAGAGGTTGGTCATAAATAATACCTAATCATATCCGTTCCGAGCGCGCAATTTTGCAGAAGAAATGATAAAATCCTTCTATGCCTGGTTTTGAAGGGAATTAACATTCCATAAAAATGTTGTAAGGTGTACTCATTTATGGACAACACTGTATATAAAGGAAAATAGCTGTTTTGCACTATACAATATTTGTACACTCTTATCAAACATTTTTAATTAGTTTTCTTTTTGTTCACATTAAAAATATTTTTCATTCTTTTCAATATTATTTTCTGTTTTCTGGCCTTATCTTCCAAATCTTCTAAGGTTTCATCGAGAACCTGCTTTGAGGCTTCATTTAGAAACTACTTTTAGGCTTCATCAAGAAACTTCTTTGAGGCGTCATCAAGAAACTTCTTCTAGACTTCATCTGGAATCCTTTTCAATTCCCTGGGTTTTTTTTATTCCTTTCCTCATCATTTTTGGGGATTAACCCTGAATTCTCATTGAGTTACTTCCCTTTTTGGTGTGCCTCAAAGATTCTTTTCCAGGAACAAATTCCGGTTAACGTGTATGGGTTTGTAGCAAAGAAACATTGTGAAATACTCACTGAAACTTCAATTAGTCTTCATGTATGAAGGCACAGTCAATGGAGCTAAATTGAGCCCCTAGTTTATGCCTAGCAGCTTTCGTATTTATTCTTTGAAAATTCAGACTTTTCATAACAAATAATGCCCAACAAAAGATAAGAGGATTAAGTTCCAATTTTTAATTGGTCACCCCAACACAGCATATTGCCAAAAGAACATCAGTCATGTGACGGATTCTATTGAGTGACATACCAGACTTGTAATTTATGTTAATTGTTTCATCACTTTGTCATTACAGCTCACAAAATATTTCATAGGGACTCTTCATTTCATTAAAATCTTTCTCTTTCGCTCTCATATATTTATAATCTGACAGAATGATTATGAATTGCTTTATATTATATTGAAACTCTTACTTGAAATGATCTCCCATTATTACGCGATGAATGTACCATTTGGTGTAGATAGCATAATTACGATAAAAAGTCAAAGAAAAGGGGGCTGCTGCAATAATCGAACCCGCGACTGATAGGGTAGCTGCTTCAACGTTAAGTTGCTCTTGCCATTGAGATAAACAGTCGCTGGTAATGTAAATAACTGTATTGACTCCGAATTCACATCGGCTAGCGTATCGGTTGCCGGTTCCATTTCTGCAGTAGCCCCATTTTCTTTGAATGCTTATCATATGAACGTTGTCTCCTCCGTTGATTCATTCATCAAATAATAACAGGATACCATTTCAAATAAGAGTTTCAATATAATATAATGATATATACATATATATATATATATATATATATATATATATATATATATATATATATATAGAGAGAGAGAGAGAGAGAGAGAGAGAGAGAGAGAGAGATAGATAGATAGATAGATATATAGATAGAGAGAAAGAAAGAGAAAAAGAAAGAAAGAAAGAGAGAGAGAGAAGGAGAGAGCTTTTACCACCATCACCCAAAAATTGTGACGGTGGTAATCCTTGGCATTCCACGGTTACGATTATCGAGCCCTCAAGTCAAAAAATAGATAAACAAGGCAAAAAATGATATAAGAATTTCATATATGGTTTAGCTTCGCTTTTGGCTTTCTATCTGATAACCTCGACATAGGCATGGACAAGGAAATATTTTTTCTCAGGCATTAGCTTATACTTCCTCGTAGCTTAGGCGTAATTTCAAGTTGGATTATTCTTATAATGTTGAAGAAGTGTTAAAACCTGCATACTGATAAACTTTTCAATGCTCTTTCATTTAAAAACTGGACACATGCAATTTTACCAAAACTGCAGCCACCATCTTTATTTCAAAATCACAACCATAAACAAAAGAAAAAGGCTCAGTATTGTACAGAAGATTCGTTGAAACTTCGACCAAAATGTGAAAAAAGTACGTATACTTGCATGCTAGTAGATTGATTGATGTTCTTTCATATTAAACCAAGACTCATACTATTTGACTGAAAGTACGACCACCATGTTCATTTGCAAATGGCGGCCATAAAAACAATTCACAGAATTCATCAAAACGGGAAAAAAATCTTGCTATTTATGTTTTTTTATATAAAAACAGAATACAATCAATTTGGACAAAACTGTTGCCGCCATCTTTATTCAAATAAGACCGCCATAAAAAAAAATTGTAATAAAAACTTTGCAAAATAGCTCAGTATATTTTTTGAAATTCCAATTAGAATTGTTTAAAACGAGAAAAAAATTGAAAAACTCACATACTGGTAGATTTTCCAATGCTCTATCATACAAAATCAAGAAACTGCCGCCGCCATAATAAAAGAAAATCAATATAGATTAGTTAAATTTTCACTAAAATAGTTCAAAATGTGAAAAAAAAAGGGTGATAACCTGTAGACCAGTAGATTTTCCAATCCTCTTTCAGATAAAAACAAGATACAGGCAGTCTGGCTAGAACTGCAGCCACCATATTTATTTCAAAATGGCAGACGTAAAATAAAATTTGCAATATAGTACAGCAGAGTAGTTAAAACTTCATCCAGAATTGTTCAAAATGTGAAAAAAAAAGTGGAAACTTGCATACTGGTAGATTTATTTATTTTTTTAATGTAAAATAGTAAGCAGATATAACCAAAACTCAGACCTCCATCTTTATAACAAAATGATCGCTATAAAAAAAAAATTTTCAATATGGTTGAAATTTCCCCCAGAATTATTCAAAATGAGTAAAAAAAAAAAAAAAGAGTGAAGATTTACGTACTAGTAAATTCACCAATGTTATTTCAATTGAAATCAAGACACAAAAAATCTGACCGAAAATGCCGCTGCCATATTTTTTTCAAAATGGCCACCATGAAAGAAAATTCGCAATACGGTGCAATAGATTAATTTTATTGTTGGGTGAAGTATTGCAACATTATTCTAAATTTGACTAGTTTTCACTTTTATCCTAACTTTCAGTTGCTTTTCAACATAACTTTGAATTGGATCGTAATCCTTTATCAGCGATTACATTTTCTATCAGAATGGTTCAAAATGAAAAAAAAAATTAATAGATAGCCGTATACTGGTAGATTTTTCAATGTTCTTTCATATAAGATCAAGACACGAGTGACCTGACCTAAAACCGTAGCTACCAGCTTCATTTTAAAATGCCACCATAAAAAACTAAATCTCCAATATAGACGTGTTGGAATTTCGACCAGAATTATTCAAAATGGAAAAAAGGTGTGAAATCTTATATACATAAATCTTCTTTCGTATAGGCGCAACACAAACACGCTCTGAAAAAAATTGCGGCCATGTCATTATTTCAAAATGGCTACCATAAAAAATCATAAAATAATACTGTAGATTAGTTGAAATTTCGAACAAAATTGTTCAAAATGATAAAAAAAAAATGTTAAAACTTTCATACTGTGAAAGATTTCCAATGCTCCTTCGTATACAAATACATGTTCCGGTTAAAGATGTGGCAGCCATCTTTGTTTCAAAATCACACCACGAAGAAAAATCCGAGGAATGCATTAGCTGCAAGAATCATTCTATCAATTGATACAATGTACAATCACTAGCAATTAAATGCAATTTATGACACTACTCTGCTTCACCTAAGCACATCATGATAATATATGCATATGATATACAAAGTTGCTCACAATTTACAGACACAAATTTTATACATAGTTCTGCATCGAAACACTTGCAAGGGGTATGCATGATTTTACAACAGCATTTTATCAGTTACTTGCATGATTTGTTGTTCCGAAAGGAATCCATCGACTGGTGGAGTCCATGTTCCATCCCCACTCATATAAACTTGGCCAATGCTGCTTAGCTACGGTTGACTGCCCCTAAATATGCCCTGCTTGGTATGCATTTCTTTTAATGTGCTGTGAAAGGCAAGATCTTTCGATTGTAGATGGGCAAACACAGCTACCTCTTTCGAACAATTATTAGCAAGATTTGTTGAGATTTCGTGTTGTCTTATAAATGATACAGAGACCCCGACCTCATAGTTTATCTAGCAGGCTGCTCAGTGGGGAACTTGGCGTGAATCATCAAACCGGTATAGATGGCAAAAGAAATCTCTTCCGTTTTAGTGTGACAGAGGTGAAGTTTGGATGACTCTTTTGTGGATATTTTTGTTTCGGAAACCAATAACTGGAACAAGGTTACTGCCGCTCTTGTGGCTGAACAGATGCATTGTTTTGATATTGGATACTTGGTTCTTTTAAGATCATGCTTACAAGGACAAGAACAGATTTTGAAATCGCATTTAGGTTTGAATGACCCATCAAATATGTTCTTTTTTGGTGAATATATCCTTTTTCAATATTTATGCAGCGCGTGGTAAGTGGATAGTATGATCATGATTGTTGTCGGAGTAAGCAATCTGTAAAGCTTCCTTATATGTATATATATATATATATATATATATATATATATATATATATATATGTATATATATATATATATATATATATATATATATATATATCAGACTCAAACATCAGCATCACTTCTTGACCTTGTGTTTGTGCCATCAAGTCTAGAATAAAACAGCCATCTTTCTTCCAGCCGTGTTCCATTGACTTTTTCCAGATTTTGTTCCTTCAGTCTGGATCAATAGAGGCTTCGTAAATCAGACCATTCGAAATCGTTACAGAAATTCTCTTCGTAAGAAACAATCTCAACCAACACAAAACTTCCTACTTTATTTTTCTGGGCACCTTTCTTCTGCTCAGCAAAATGTTCCCAAATGCGGATGTTCAAAGAAATCCAACAGGTGAGATGATACCTTTCATCTAATGCACACGTATCTCCTTCAGAGTATTTTTCCAATAAGTTTTCTGTTTTGTAGAATATATATATACTTTCGAATACGACGATCAAGTCTGGCCGCACTCCTTAGTTTCCTCCACGCCGTTGAGCCAACCCCACTGAATCTGATTCTAATTCTGACTTCACTTCAGCCTTTTTGTCTTTGAGCACACTAAAGCTTTTGGTTATCAAAAGTGTTTCTACAGTTTTTATTCTACTCTACAAAGTTTGGTTTAAAAGAAACAACACCATCGCCCAATGTAAAAATATTCATATCATTTGGTCAGGAATTGATTTTATGGAACTCCAAAATATTCTCGACGAAAAATTCCCGACCACATTTTCTGTCACGTCCTCTGTACATTTCCTCGCCAGGGTTAACAAGTTTTTCGCTTGTGTCCTGTTAACAAATTAGATGTTACTGTCAGTTCGTAACAACTGGTCCCTGGGGTCCTCGTAAATTTGAAGAAGTACCGTCACCTGAATCTATCAACTTGAACTTTTTTGACATGTTGGTCGGCACGGTAGTCGAGTTGAACACCTGATCTAGCTGAGTTTTTGCGTTGGCGATGAAAAGATGCCAAAGAGCCGTGCGATGAAGGAATGCTACTACCTCTGTAACAAAATCTTCAACTGTGTGCTTGCTTCTATCGAGCCAGAAAATTATTCGCTTTGGCCTTCCATACAGATGACAAGTTATGATTTAGGAAATTATATCAACTTTTTGTACGCTCTAGCAGTTGAAATAAATAATTGTTTTATCAGCTTATTTAGAATTAGGATTATAACTGTTGTCAAATCATACGAATCTTTTTAGTACGCACATTTTTTTTCACACCTTTATCGAGTTCTGAACAATTCTATTCGATCTACAGTACTAATTGGTATGAAACAAGTTCTTGCCTAGTGCTCCACAATTGTGGCCTTGTGCCTGACTAAAATGATATTAGTAAATGTAGGTATCCCCAGCTTTTTGAAAGATCTGTCATTGTTTAATAAAATATTCCTATATAAAAATGGCAATTTTTCGCAGACATTTTGAAATTAAGTTGGCAAACGCCATAGTGATCAGATCACAAGTATCCTATTTTTAGAGAGCATAAAAAATCTACTTGTATGCACATTTTCACACTTTTTTTACATTTTTAATGATTTCTTTCTAGGCTACCGTACTATCAGTTGACTTTGAAGAATCATGCTCAACCTCACAAGAAGAGATTGAAAAACAGCTATGTATATTAGAGCAAAGACAAGAGTCAGAGGTGTAGAATCCATTAAAAAACTCAAATGGCAATGGGCTGATTATGTTGCGAGAATGACAGAAAAAAACACTGGACACTACAGCTCACAATGTGGATCTCCAGAGATCATATGCAAAATTGTGGTAGGTAGAAAATAAGATGACATGAGAAACTAGAAAAAATTCAGAAAACACAGGCCCCACAATGCCCATGATAGAGAGGTAAACAAAATCATGTCCATTTGGTGAAGAATTGCTAAAAATAGAAAATGTTTGTTCCCTAGTTGTCATATTACCAAAGTAATTATGCAAATTTTTTTTCTGTTGGCACATCAAGATGCGGCCATCTTACAAAAGAATAACAAATAATCATGAATCATCTTGTCCATGGCACTCTATCTGATAAAATGCTAACATAAGACAAGTTATCTCTTCTATAGCACTGAATGTATGAGCTATCTCGTCTGTAGCTCTGGACTAATGACTTGCCAAGAAAATTCATCTCATCCCCAGCACTGGATCTACGATTGTACGTCTGTAGCACTGGACGTACGACTTGTTAAGACAAGTTATTTTGTCTAGGGCAGCGCAAAGAATTAAGAATTGAGAATTCCAAGATGATACGTTCTGCGATTCAGTACTTGTTCTACTATACTCCCTTCAACTTTTATGCATGACTGAGTATTTAAAGTCGGCAATTTTAGCCAATACTTGACTTTAATTGAAGTTATTATTATCGTAACATTGTATTTAAAGGGGATATGGTATCTGTGTGATACATGTACGAAACATGAATACGAAGACACCTGAAATGATGTCATAGTCTCGTTACAAAGATTAAAACAAAAATAAATAAATACTATTACTGAGACGTCAGAGATACATTAGAAAAGGCTGCTGATGATGAATGGATGTGTACTTCCCAATGTAGTACTGTTTCTTTTAGTACTGTAGTTTTTAGTCATTTTTCTTGAGCGCTGACTGAGGTATTACTGTACGTGATTTCCTGTAACATGTAATACTCCAACAACAAACGTTCAGAAGAAATTGGATTTTTTTTTTGTAAAGAAGAGGCTCTCAACTGTTCCTCCAACAGGTGGCATTGAATCTTGTAGTACACGTGAGAAAGATATGGATGACCCAGTGGAAATAGGTGTTTAATCTGACAGCAATTAGTGATTTTCTCATGCTATTATATGAACGGTGAGAGACTAATTTCATTTAATTACTTACTGTGAACTAAGCTTTTCTTTCAATTAATAGAACAATCATCGTAATTTAGTGTTTATTGTAACCTTACTGGAAAAATGAATATATTCGAACATCAGAACTCAAGTCCCTGTCTCTACGGAGTACATCTAAAAGTGCGTACTACTGACAATTTTTCTAATGGATTCTATGATGTCTCTGACTCCTGTCTTCTCCCAGATGTATTGTGCAGTCTTGTGATCTCTCCATGTGAGGTCGAGCATGATTCTTTCATGTACACGTTGTATGGTTCTCGGTTCAAGGGTCAGTCTCTAGGTTATAGATCATACACAATGATTATCATGTCAAAAATAATGGCATATACCCAGAGGCATAGCTAGAGATTTGAGGGCTCCCTCAAACATTCGGTGATATGTGTTAGTAGAAACACAGTAGGCGAGATGCTATTTGTAAAGTTTTGGGGATCCACTCCATTGGGGACCGGGGGTCATTTTCAAAAACCACTCCCCTGTAACACCCTGAACTAAACCTCTGGATATGACCTCTCCACAATGTCCTGTGAGTGTGTGAAGAATAATATCATTAAGCCAAAAAAGAAAGCACAGCTACATCAATAAAACTGGTCGCCAGTTTTAACAACAGTGTAAAGCGCAGACTGGAGTTCTCAATCGATTTACAGGAACCGGTGTCAGGAGAATATTCCAGTACATATGTTTGTGTGTCATCACAAGTTACCAGTTTAACAAATTGAAATACACCAATCGTTTTCAAATTGGATTACGCAGAACATTGTCCCGACTTACCAGCTGAAGTTCACATTCACCCCTCAGCATTCTTAGATTGTCATCTGGTCAGCTGATTTAAATCTCACATCATTGAATTAACTCATGGGCTCATAAACATTGATTGGAAAGTTGTGAATACGAGAAAAAAATGTATGATGAGGCTGTCTTTTCATCTAACATTCCTAAACTGTGACAGAGAACCAACAAGATCAGGTGGTATCGTTATATACTGCTAGGATGCTCTGAATTGGTGGTAAAGACTATTTGCCCCCCAAATCCATGTCTGACTTTTGGGTCATCATATGATGAAGGTCATTTTAATGCAACTGAATGTTTATGAATTTATTTCATATATCTATACCATTATTAGAGTATGGTATTGCACTGTACTCTTTTCAACTTTTAGGTCCAACTGAGTATTCAAAGTTAGCAATTTTAGCCAATTCTTGACTGTAATTGGAGTTATTATTGTAATATGGTACTTGGAGGAAGTATATCTTTTATTTTATATATCTATACCATTATCAAAGCCTTTTGTTTGTTTGTTCATTCTTTTTCACTGCTAAAACTACGTAGCCAATTGACCTGATATTTAACATGGAGATTTGGTAAAAACTGACTTCAAACTGCAGCAGTCAGTAAACAGTACATATTGGAAGTAAAGATTCACATCTCTGGGTAAATAATAGTTTTTCAATTCGTTGTTTTGGGTAAGATGGAATGAAAAGCATTTTTTACAATGTTATCAAGTTATTTTTGTATCTATATCTTGAAGTTATGTTTTCCCTGGGCAATGCCAGGTACCATATATATATATATATATATATATATATATATATAAATATAAATATATATATGTATGTATGTATACATAATGATTCAAGTATATCATTAAAGGATTGTTAATCTTTAAACCATACTCCAAAGCCGTACCTATCCTGCTGTTAAAGCCAGAGAACTCAGCAAACGATTCAATATTAAGCATATGACTGTTCATTGCAATTTGAATGAGCTAAGAAAAGTATCAAATGTTGAATAATGGGTCCCACATGACCAGTCTACAGCAAATCGTCAGCAACATGCTGATTACTATGATTCGCTATATTCTAAGTAGCTCCAGGAATCTTTTTTAGACACAGTTGATTCTAGGGATGAAAAATGGATCCTTTTCCACAATGTTAAAAGCCACCGTCTGTGGCTCAGTGGCGGAAATAGACATGATCCCCCACCCCCACCCTGTGATCATTCATTACAAACTTTTAAATCCAATCCAAACAATCACAGCTGAAGTTTCCTGCCAGCGACTTTGATGTTTGGAGAAGGCTTTAGACAGAAAACATCAATTACCATTCTTCATTGAGATAATGTACATCCTCAGCTCGAGTGACCAAAGACCACAAAGAAACAATTCTTCCATCATACTCTTCTGAGCTAACTCTGACTGACTGTCATTTGTTTAGGACTTTGCAAATTTACTTCGATAAAACAATGGTTAGAACATTCATTACAACCTGTTTTATTTTTATTTGCGAACTGGCTAAAAATTTGTAGAGAAGGTAAAAAATTATCATATGCAATAATGATAATGACGGTTCATAAAAAAAATCGCAATGATCTCAGTACACACACAAAAGGTTTCATTAAAATATTATTGCAACAAAGTAAAAATTGCTAAAAAACTTAAATATGACCAAGCCAAAAATTTCTTGGCCAAATATTTTTTGAAAAGGGCCAGATTTGTCAAATTTGGCCATACTATTTTTCTAATTTTTTTTGGTAAAATTATTTTGCAACTTATTTTAAAATGAACTAAGTTATATTTTTAATAAAATAAATTTCTTCTAGCACCTCTCCACTCCTTCTGTTTCTTTTGCAGATGAAAATCCGAAGTAATTCGGTTCATACTGAAGTCAATATAGTGCGGGTTTGGAGCATATGTACAGATAACTTGGGTTATTTTCAAAGATTATCACCACATGATATCAGTAGTGACTTCTCTTTCACAACAATTTGTCTTAAGACTTTCTGCCCTATTACGCTTCAAAACATCTTGAGTTGAGTAGTGAGTTTTTTTAAAAAGGGACAGATTTGTCAAATTTGGCCATACTTTCTTTCTAATTTTTTCAGTAAAATTATTTTGCAACTTATTTTGAAATGAACTAAGTTATATTTTTAATAAAATAAGTTTCTCCTAGCACCTCTCCACTCCTTCTGTTTCTTTTGCAGATGAAAATCCGAAGTAATTCGGTTCATACTGAAGTCAATATGGTGCTGGGCTGGAGCATACGTACAGATAATTTAGGTTAGTTTCTAAGATTTTTACCACATGATATAAGTAGTGACTTCTCTTTCACGACAATTTGTCTTAAGACTTTCTGCTTGATTACTCTTCAAAACATCTTTTGTTGAGTAGTGAGTTTGAGAAAAGAATAAGAGTTAGAATATTTGAATTATCAAGAATAAATTACCTAATGAAATATTTTTAAGCTCCTACTTGCTGAACCTCACAAAATAACCCTATCAATTTAATGAAGAAACTGTCCAGCCAGAAAATACCATTGCAAACCAGATTCAATTTCCACTTCAGACTGCACTCATAAATCTCAAGCTAATGCCTTCTGGAGATGCATCTATGAAAAATCTCCTCAAACAGTCCCATCTCCAGTCATTTGAGCCATGACGTTGTGACAAGCAAGCTATCATATTAGAGACAGGACACAGTGCGTAAGTGAGTGCCTGGGCTATCCCTCCTCCTATGATTACATTCCCTGCACAAACAGTGAAAGCAAAATAGCTGCTACACTCATTTTCAGTCCTGACGGATGAAGGCCACTCAAAGTTCTTAACTGGATATTCCCTTCACGAGGCTTTTCAGATGATGTCCCCTTAGATTCATTACAAATCGAGATAAACACTCCAATACAGTAATTATGGCATCTTTACTTGGGTTTGCTTGAATCAGTGGTGCCAATTAGTAAGCTGAGAACTGAATTCTGTTTATTCTAAACCCTCTTTGCCAATATACGTTGATCTTTTGAATATTGATCTCCCCAACACTTTGGCACTGATCAGTCGATATGATAATGTACGATATCTCGTGGAGTTCTTCATTGATTGAAAACCATAATTGTCAGTTTAGATGCAATCAGATTACTTTCTGTATTCATTGAACCATTCATCATGGATTGAGAGGAATGGCTCAGAATTGGATTTCAACGGTGGAATCGGTCAAGAAATCTATTGGCAACTCTGATAAGATTGTTAATCAAGGATGGTAGAAGAGGTGTGCAGCCAGTCAGCATTTAGTGATCGTATATAGTTATATATAACAATAATATGGGGTTATGTATAGTGATAATATTATGTAGAATGTAGCAATGATATAGGGTTATACATAGTGATAATATGTAAATACATGTAGCAATAATACAATGTTATATATTGTGACAATATCAGGTTATATATGGTGTTTATAAATAGTTATATGTATCAAGAAATGGATCTATATGATCCGACACAATGATTATAAATTGTGTTATATTATATAGAAACTCTTATACGGAACAATATCCTTCATTACACAGTTGATATATCACTTGGCTCAGACAATATAAACAGAATAAACAATTTAAGAAAATGTGGCTGCTGCAGCAATTCAACCTGTGATTGATAAGTTTATTCAATTTTCATTGTCTTGGCCAAGTGATACAGTAACAATGTAATGACAGGAGATCATTTCAAATGAGAGTTTCTTTATAATATAATGCAATTTATAATCGTATAGTTATATACAGAAATAATACATGGTTTTATTCAGTGATGATATTTATTCATACATGCCAATGATACAGGTCATATATAATGATATATAGTTGTATATAGAAAAGATAAAATATTATTTAGGGTAATGATATGAAAAGATTTATGGCAATATATGGCTATATGTAGTGATATTGCATAATTACATTTAGCGATAATAATAGGTTATATATATATTGATAGAATATAGTCATATATAACAATAACAAAGGGTTATATATAGTGATGATTTATCTAAAGATGGGTGAGTAACCAATGCATCTTCCCAATAGTCACTTATGGAGCTGAAACATGGAACCTAACCAAGAGACAGATTCGCAAATTGAGAACCATGCAATATGCACGTGAAACAATTTGCTCAACCTCACATGGAGAGACTACAAGACAGCATAATACATCTAGAAGAAGACAGGAGTCAGGGACATCATAGAATCCATTTAAAATCTCAAATGGCAGTGGGCTGGCCATGTTGCAAGAATGGCAGACAACCAATGGACATCAAGACTTACAACATGAATCCCCTGAGATCATGTGCACAACTGAAAGTATTAGATGGAGAGACGGGCTACACAAATTCAGAAAGAGCTGACTCTGTGATGCCCGCAATAGAGAAGTGTGGGGGATCTATGGGAAGGTCAATGTCCAATGACGAACATTAAAAGGCTGATGATGATAATGATGGTCAATGGTTGTGTAGCTTCTTCTAAATCCAGTTTGTTCCCATGTTCATTTTTTATCAAATGTTTCGGTGAATTGGTTCGTGATTACTTTGGTGAAAAGTTTATAGATGCATTTGAGTAGGCTTATTGTCTAGCGGTGGATGTTGAGAGACTGATGATAACTGACCTGTAGTTTTGAGGAACCTTCATGATCTCCGACCAATGCTAGATGAACTGAATATGAACATCAGTAAAATAAAAGTCATGTATAACAAACATATTGGACACAAAGACGCAGCTTGAGAAAGTAAGCCACAACATCAACTTACAGCAAAGAATCTCCTTTAAATCCTCTAAAGAAAAAAAAATCAAATGGAGAATTATTCTACGATGACAAACTTTCAGGGGAGCAAATTCAACTTCCAAGAACAAAAAAAACCATCAGTCCTAAAAGAAGGGTATATGACGAATGCATCCTCTCTATAGTCACCTATGGAGCTGAAACATGGGACCCAACCAAGAGACTGACTTTCAAAGAGAGAACCATGCAATGTGCACATGAAAGACTCATGCTCATCCTCATATGGAGAGATCACAGGACAGCACAGAATATTAGGGAAAAAACAAGAAGGATTCAAGCTATCATAGAATCCATTAAAAAACTAAAATGGCATTGGGCTGGTCATGTTGCAAGAATAGCAGATAACCGCAGAGATCCCATGTAAAACCGGGGCCAGTAGAATATAAGATGGTGAGACAAACTAGACAAGTTCAGGAAGTATTGGCTCCTTGATGCCCATGATAGAGAGGTCTGGCAAATCCTGGGGAAGGGGTATGTCCAATGATGAATGCTAAAGGTCTGATGATGATATAAAGTAATATTACATTGTTATTTATAATGATAATAAATTCATATCAATAATGATGATATTTAGTTATGTATTGTGAAAATATTTTGTTATGTGTAGCTAAAATATTAGGCTATGAAAATAAGGCTATAAATACCAGTGTTTCCCAATGCTAAGGAAGATTTGATGTGGCAAACTAACTGTAAGAATGAAATTTAAACAAAAACATAACAAGCCAATGAACTTGATTTTAGCTTTTCCACTTGGGAGCTTAGGTATGGAGTATCTTAAAGTGCAGGAGCTAAGTGTTCAAAGGGTTGAGTTATTGGTGTAGATATATAGATATTTTGATTTTAAATGTTGAAATTCCGTGCAACGTATAATCAGTAGTTGCACCCGTGTTTTGTACCAGCCTGGGCAAGGCTCAGCTTGCAAACTATGAGTACGGGCAAAGTTTCTATATAAGTAATGATATGAGTTTTATATAATGAATAAAATTCAAGATCTCCTCTCAATGTAATTGCAGAATTATGATAAATAAAAAGAATTAGACACGAGAGATGGCAACATCTATTATGAGTCGCAGTAATACAAACTACACAAAGGCAATTCACTTGTTTACATGGGTATGTACGAGGTCACATTAAGATTAAATTTTATGAGCAAGGCTTGGACAA
>OY735232.1:22634055-22654055 GCA_963457665.1 Thysanoteuthis rhombus | reverse complement strand
CGTTGGATAATTAGATAAACGGAACTTCTCTAAAGAGTTAGAGATGTTGGGTAGTCTCACTATCACTGTAACGTCATCATCTACCACTTTATATTTGGTGGAGTGCCAACCGAATACATGGAAGAGTACAGTTGAGTTGAGCATTGAGTTTCAAGTCTTGCTTTTGTGCAAAGTCACATTTTATCCTGAACCTCGTTCTGAAAGCAGAGGTCAAAACCGTTGCAAATAGGAGTGTGAGTGGAGTTGTTTGTGAGAGACACATACTGAACTGGAGTTATGGTTTAAGTAACCAGAAATTCCCTGTATGATTCATTCCTATCTATCTATCCCCGTCTCTTCATATCTATATATGTATATCCCAGTCTCTTCATATCTATCTATCTGTCTATCTATCCATCTGTCTATTCATATATATATATATCTATCTCAGTCTCTTCATATCTACATATGTATCTCTCCCACTCTCTTCATGTCTATCTATCTGTCTATTTGTCTATTCATATCTATCTATCTATACCAGTCTCTTCATATCTATCTATGTATCCTAGTTTGTTTGTATTTATTAATCTAAGTCTTTTCATATCTATCTATCTATTTCAGTGTGTTCATTTCTATCAATCTCAGTTTCTTCATATCTCTCAACCTATCCGTCTATCTATCCAAATCTCTTCATATCTATCCATCTCAGTTTATCCATATTCATCTATCTATCTATCTATCTATCTCAGACTGTTAATATCAATCAGTCTCAGACTTTTAATATCCATCTGTCTATCAAAAGAATTATCACTGCATCAAAAGACTTAATTATTATGACAAAAATATTAAATTGCAATCAATTAACATATAATTAGATGGTGTTTTGCACGTTATTTCTTTGATTTTGTGCTGAAAACTATACTTTCGTTCATAGGAGAACTTATAATTGACTTTTGATTATCTCCAGTTCAGTTATTACATAGTTATCATAATTCCTAACATCACAACTTTCTTGTTTGTATCATTATTACCTGCTTCCCATCTTCTCTTCCTGACTTCTATGCTTGTCAATGATCTACTAGTAATGTTTCACCAATATAAGTCTCTTGAAGTATAAGGTTGGCCTCCCAATATGAGATTTCTGTCTCCTAAAATGTCATGGACCAATACAACATTGCAATGAGATTTAAAAAGAAAGGATCCAAACTGAATTCCTATTCTGAGACAATATTGCATGTAAGTCAATGTAAACCAATTAAAAAAAATTAGAATCTATCTTTCCAACAGTAAGTTTTATGACATTTGGATATTAGGTAATCAATCTAATTGACTTGAATGCTAAAAGTCTCATAAAAGAACAAGATAGTCTCCACTGTCCGCAGCAGAGGAGCTGGATTGTCTCCATTGTCAGCAGCATAGACCCGCAAGCTTGCAGGCAACTGCCCTCCCAAATTCAGTCAAAACAATGAGAAAGATTTGGTCAATTGTTATTTTTACAGCTGAGGAAGGCAGACGACAATATTTCTCTCATATTGCATATTGTGTGATTTGTACTGACTGTCTATGGCTGTTAAAAAAAAAAAGACCTTTTGGGGGAAATTGATACCTATGTTTTTAATCGGTTTAAACTTGGAGGCAAATCAAGCCAATTACAATGGTCTGTATTTTTCAAATCCAAGTTAAGCCTTGATTATAATTGCAGATTTTCATGACAGGAAATCAGGATATTGGTCCTACATAATCTAACTAATCCAGTATCAGTCAATACATTTGTACATGTGTAAGATCTGCAGTATTTACATTGTACAATTATTTAATGATCTCATAGCCTATGTGTCTTGGTCTGCTCTGATCTACTGAACATGCCAGTATACGAGACATTCAATTTTGATAAAAAAACACATGCAATTATTACACTGTATCCAGTGTGCTAATATTATGTATCTATCTGCCAAAATTTGATATGAACAATTATGGGGTTTGGATCAGTCACAGTGTGCAGTAGTCCTTCAAATACTCTTGTAAACCATTTGTCTTTTATTCCGTCATATACAGAATCTTAATCTCTCTGTGTTTATGTCTACCTTTTCATTTCTCTCTCCGCTCATATCAGTCTAAATCTACTCACATCCACCTTTTTATTTATATGTACTCGCTAATAGTTCTAAATAGGCTTGCTCTCCACTGCCAGTAAGTAGTTGGTGTTCATGTTAGGATAAAAGTTAAGATTTTGAATGCTGATTTTCAAGACATGTAAATTCTACCCTTGAGAGGGACTGTTGATTCAACGTATTCATAACAAGACCCTACATTTTTAATCTACAATACTTACACAAATAAAAAAAGAACAAAAACTTACACGTAAGGTGACATTGTAAACAGGATTATCTCTCCCTGAAAATCTTACTCGGACAATATCCTTGAACACAATGACAAGACACTGAAATTGTATTGACATGATTTTTATGAGAAATTTCCCAGTCAATTCATACCTATCTATTCATCTATCTATTTATAAATCTACATCAGTCTGTTCATTTCTATATATCTTCCTATCCCAGTCTGTTCTTATCTATCTATCTATCTATCTATCTATCTATCTATCTATCAGTCAATTCATATCTATCTCAGTTTGTTCATATCTATCTATCTATCTATCTATCTATCTATCTATCAGTCAATTCATATCTATCTCAGTTTGTTCATATCTATCTATCTATCTATCTATCTATCTATCTATCTATCTATCTATCTATCTATCTATCCCAGTCTGTTCTTATCTATCCATCTATCTATCTATCTATCTATCCATCCCAGTCTGTTCTTATCTATCTATCTATCTATCTATCTATCTATCTATCTATCTATCTATCTATCCCAGTCTGTTCTTATCTATCTATCTATCTATCTATCTATCTATCTATCCCAGTCTCTTCTTATCTATCTATCTATCTATCTATCTATCTATCTATCTATCCCAGTCTCTTCTAGTCTATCTATCTATCTATCTATCTATCTATCTATCCCAGTCTCTTCTTGCCTATCTATCTTCTTATCTGTTCTTATCTTTTCTCATGAAATCTCCCTTGGGATGTATTCTTAAAGAAAGAGGAGAGGCAAGTAATTCATAATGACTAATGATGTTTTAATTAGAATTACTATTCCTCGCCCAAAATAGTATGATAAAAGTTAAAATACCAATGCTGTTCATTCATCCACGATAATAGACTAAAAGCCTCGTGCTGTCTCGAATGATGACTTCAGGTTAAAGAATTGAACTGAGATATGATCAAGTCATGAATTATTTAGACTCATCTTCTTATCTTGGAGGCATTGATAGAAAGAGTAACATACAGATTATTGGTTTTGACTATACAGACGTCTCTCAATATAACGTGGATTGTTATAGTGTGGATCACAGTATGAAGCAAGCGGGTAGCAGACCTTGATATATTTGCTTATACAATCATCAACTGTTCAAGAAAACCATGAATAAAAGGAAAGATTTATAGTAAAAAAACAAGGAGGCACTCAGAGAGGGCATACCTGTGCAAACAACACAAACTTCCAAAATCAAAAACATGGTGAGAGATCCATCCAAGATTTTAAGCATTTTTTTTCCTCCTGGTTGTATGGCCTGTCCTTCCAAAAAATTCTGTGTAAATTCCTGGAGGACTTCTAGAGATATTGTGTGAACATTTGGAGAGATAGATAGGTGGAAATACATATCAAAAAGTGAGACTACTGTACTGATATCTGAATATATGAACTGAGAGAGAGAGAGAGACAGAGAGAAAAAGAGAGAGATAGAGAGAGAGAGAGAGATGTAGAAGGAGAGACCATGACAGAGTCAGTTCTGCTTGGTGATGAAGGCACTTGCATATCTTGTGTGGGCCAAAGAGAAAAGCTATTTCAAATGCTTACTTGCACAAGTTTTGTATCAGGAAATAAATAATTTCAGGTGTGGTTAATCACTCAATAGAAACTGTCAATAAAGGGTATTGAGGGTTATCAATTAAAAAATTGTAAGAAGCTGTGATCAATGAATAAATTACGTTTGTCACCTTTTGTTGAACAGAGATAACGAGAAATGTCTGAATACAAAAAAAAAACAGGTTTGAACATATTTTGAACAAAGTCAGGGACCAATTTTGAATATCTCCCCCCACCACTAAAAAACAATTTGGAATTGGGTATTTTAAAAAAAAACAAAAGAGCATTTTTTTCTAGACATAAAAAGGAGTAAATGTATAAAATTTTCAGGAATCTGCCGTGAATCTCATCTGGAAGCTACTTTCCAAAGCTAGATGTTAATATGCATCATTACATTATAAATTATAGTCTATTGTGTATGTTTTTTATTCTCATACACATGGCACAATAACCAAAATGTACAGTTCACAGTTATTTCAGTGGTCTCCCATTCTTGCAACATGACCAGCCCTTTGCCATGTGAGTTTTCTATTGGATTTCATGATGTCTCAGTCTTCTGTTTTCTCCTTAATATATTGTGCTGTCTTGTGATCTCTCCATGTGAGGTTGAGCATGATTTGAATGACTGAAAAACCTCTTTGAATATGTTGCAGATTATAATATATCATGTTATTCTTCTTGTTAATTCACTGGGCCTCATGGAGTCAGATACTATGGAAGGGCTGCAATTGAGAAACCTTTGCCTCTGTAAATTAACAAAGAATATCATAAAAGGTGATATGATAACCATTAGAGTTGGAAGATGGACCAGTGGAAGAATATGATATATTTAGACAATTCTTCCCATACATTATTTCCATTGTTTGGTTGAGTTTAATTTCGGATGCAGCCCAAAGAAGCTTATGATCCTGACTGCCTCACTCCAACAGTTAAGCATAGAGGTGGATCTCTGATAACTTAGGCAGCAATATCTTGGAATTCTCTCAGTCCAGCAGTAGCAGCACATGGCAGGGTGAACACCCAGGACTATCTATCAATTTGGGCTGACAAGTCGTATCCCATAGGGCTCTTTTCCAATGGCAGTGCTGTCTTTCAGGATAATAATGCACCTGTTCACCCTGCCAGAGTTGTTAAAAACTGGTTTGAAATGCATTAAATTAAACTTCAACACTTTGATTGGCTTCCACAATCACAAGATCTTAATATAATCGAGCGCTTTGGGTGTCAATTGGATTAGCAACTAAGAACCGATTCTTCCAACCAGTGTTCCAGAAAGAGCCGGAGCAGATTTTGCTCAAGGAATTGAAAAGAATTTCTCCAGATAATGTCCAAAAGCTGCATGAATTAATTCCTTGACATATTGAAGCTGTTACCAATGCTACAGATGGGTAAACACCATATTGAAAGTATTTTTAAAATTCAAATAAAAATTGGTCATCAAAATGGTGTTTCCATTATTTTCTCCACTCCCTGGTACATGTACTTGAATGTGTATGTAGGTATATATCAAATCACACGCACACACATACATTTGTATACCAATAAACTCATCACACATTGGATACTGCATTATATCATATCATATTGCATTCCCGATTTGTATTGTGTATATGTATATACTTATGTATGTCTCTCTCTCTCTCTCTCTCTATCTATCTATATATATATATATATATATCTAGATATATACATACGTGTGTATATATATGTATATATACTTATGCATATAAACATTTATAAATATATATATATATATATATATATACACACACATATATATGTGCATATATATAGATACATATACATATATATTTATATATATTTGCATATATATACATATATTTTTAAATATATATGTATATATATATATGTGTGTATGTATTGAGCCAACACTAGGAGAAAATAGTGGTATTTAAATCTAATTCATTCTACCAACCTGTTTCATCCGTTCATTATATCAAAGTGGCAAATCCAAGTTTTACAATATCATTACACGTGTGCAGCAAGTGCCAAGTATTTCAAAGTTAGTAAGAAACCACAGAGCTCAAATGGATCTGTACATTCGAAAACTTCAAATCAGTAGGGAAGCATGAACAAACATTATAAGTAATGTCAGATATATCTTACCATTGAGCTAAACAACTGGTCACAGGTTTGATCCCTGCAGCAGCCTCATTTTTTAAAATTGTTTTTCTATTTTCCTTGGCTAGGCCAAGTGATACATTAATCGTGTAATGACAGGATATCATTTCAAATAAGAGTTTTTATATAAAATAACATAATTCATAATCATTCTGTCAGATCATACATATCTATTTCTTATACACATTCACATATATATATACATATATATACATATATGTACAGACTTATTCATATAACATAACTTGAAACTTTTGAACAATGGAAATGATCAAATTCCAATTTATTAGTCTCTGTTGTTGTTAAAGATAGTATCAAATTGATAACATATGGAAAATGGTAAGAGCAACTTCATTTTGAAGTGGCTACCCTATCAGTAACTGGTCCGATTCCTGCAGCAGCCTGATTTTATTTAATTGTTTATTCAATTTACATTGTCTGGGCCGAATGACACATTCACTTTGTAATGACGGGA
Source organism: Thysanoteuthis rhombus (assembly GCA_963457665.1). Lineage (NCBI taxonomy): Eukaryota > Metazoa > Mollusca > Cephalopoda > Oegopsida > Thysanoteuthidae > Thysanoteuthis > Thysanoteuthis major. Next base: position 22,647,526 of record OY735232.1, on the reverse strand, counting down.
GATCATTTCAAATAAGAGTTTCAATATAATGTAACACAATTTATAATGATTCTGTCTGTTCATATATTCATTCTTAAAACTATATATATATATATATATATGTATCAAAACAATAATGAAAGGTAATTTACATTATTTTATAAATAACTAATCCATAGAAATAAAACTGAATATTCATGAAAACGGACCATTAAATCTAAGGTTCATTATACTGGGGTCCGATCAATTGAGCGTTTGCTGAATATATGTATATTTTGCCGGTTGATTCTGCTTTGTTTGAGGTATTGTATTTAGCCACAATTTTCTTTATTTTGGATTTTTGCAGTAAATCCATTTTCATGGCCATTGATTATCTTGTTAAAGAATAACTTTTCCCGGTATCAAGCAAGAAAAGGAAGATAAATGTTCAGATGTTAACTGATGTTCATTCCCATATAATCATGTGGACCCCATCTTCTGAGCTGAAGAAATTTTCTATAGCTTGTAAAGGACATGCAAAGCATAAATAGTTGAGTAAACTTCAAAGACACTTCCAAGATTTTCCCAACATTGTGCCAAAGAAGGCACTGGGAACTTTGGCATCAACTGAATACAAATAAGCAGATCACTTTTTCTGAACCAAAGTTCATTGGGGCAGCATAGATGATACACAGGAATGTCCAGGGCAAGATGACCAGTTGGAGCTCATCCGTCTTCAAATTGGTTTTGAATCAGAGTTGTCTATCTCCTAGACTAGTTGCGAACCATAGCTAGATAGCCCAGTCTGCCCTTTTAGAGGGTGAAAGGAGAAGAGGATTCATGCCTTTTCCAAGTGCACTAATGTGAAGTGAACACAAAACTACCTCGGCAGGAGTTTGAACTCTGCTCACCAATCCTATTTTCAGTACAGTTAACCATTCAGCCGCTCTGTACCTCCATTAATCAAATTAGTATGAATGAATTTCTTATTTATTCTTGACTACAATTAGCTACATGAATTGTAACCTCTAATGTCATGAATCTTGCTTGATTTTATGTTCTGTTCATTCCCATTTGGATTCGCAATTAATTTAGCTGGAAATATCGTCAGATATTATTGAAATATTATTCTGTTTTGTGTTTCGGATCTGTTTTCATTTGTTTAGCAATTTTTCCGACTGCTTTTGTTTCGCTATTGAGTAATATATTTTATTTCTTGATCTATCTGTTTGTTTTTTTCTGTTAATTTAATTAAACTCTTTAGCTCATCAGTATGTTCGAGTTTGTTTCCGTTTTATTTGCACAACAGCAGATTAGCAAAAATTATCTTTTTTCTTTAGATGCGCGAGCAACACTAGTACCCATTGCCATCATTGACTGACTGACTGGCTGACAGATATACTGAAAACCTCCCACCATCCTTCATATCCTCCCATTCCTTCAATACATATCTGAAAATGCAAGGAAATGAATTTGCACATCTATGGTCTAATTTTCAGGCTTTTTGTCTTGTTATTATTCTGTTTTGGTATTATCACAAACCTGCTTTTCAAATCCACAATCTTGAAGAATCTTTTTGTCTTCCTTTCTTGCTTTCATTCATTCGTTTACTATTTCTCTATTTCATTCATTCATTCATTCATTACGATTGCCACCAGAAGCGTAGAAAGGTTCTATCTTTTTTTATATATGCGTGTATTTGAGAGTTTGTGCATTTCAGCACGCCTTGCCTTACTGTTACATTGACAGATCAGAAAAGACGTCTTCTGAAAATGCATTTTTTTTTTATTTTGGAAAAAAAAATTCTCTTGCCTTTTCTGTGCCTTACTGTAACGTGTTTTATTTCTATTATTATTCGGACTATCCTCATCTTTGTTTTTTTTCATACAACGTTTCCGTCGTTGTACTCTACGGCCTTCATCAGGTATCATCTGGTAACGAACTGAACCCTTGATACCTGATGAAGGCTGTAGAGTACAATGGCCAAAACGTTGTATGAAAAACAACCAAGATGAGGATAGTCCAAATAATAATAGAAATAATAATAATACCTCATCTAAAAAATTCAGAGTGTAATGTGTTTATTGAGAACACCTAGATTCTCCAAAATTTAGATGTTTCTAAGTGCTTTTTACTTTACTTTACATGTTTCTCAGTAGAAAACGTCAGTGATGTCATACTTGGAATTCATTCTGATCACAATTATGCTTCAATAGAATTTTTTTACGTGACCTCAAATTTTGCTGCTACAGTTGTTTAATTATTGACTGTAATTGCAAGTTTCCTCATTTTTCTGATCTTTCTCTCTCTTTGCTTTACTCCTTCCTTTCTTTCTCTATTTTTCTTTTATTTTTTTCATCCTTCCTTCTCTTACTCTCCTCTTTTATTGTTTCATTTTTCTATCTATTTCCACTCTTTCTTTCTTTTGTCGAACTCTGAAAGTCGAGTTGACTTTATTTTTTTTACCGTAACAAGAACCAGAGCAACAAAAACAATCCCCATCAAAATTAGTTTTGTAAAATTCAAATTCCCCAACTGTGATTTGAACACACAACTGACTAAATGCCAGAATGCTGTCCTACTATTGTGGTAAATTGATAAGCTTTAGTAATTAAAGTAAATTTATCATTGAGATACATGCATGCTTATATAAATACATTTATACAAAAAATATATATATTTTGTAATTTGTTATTCATCATAGATACAATAAAAAAGTTGCAGAAATTATCTTCAGAGGGAATGTAAGTTGGAGTGGAGTTTGACCTTGAAGCTGCCAGGCTTGTCTTTTCTCTTTCTTTCTTTTAACCTTCATTTATTTCTTTCTACCTACATTTTCCATTTTTTCCTTTAATTCTTATTTCTTATTCTCTTTTTTTCCTTTTTCATCCCTTCTTCTTTCCTTCCTTCCTTCCTTTTTTTCTTTCTATCTTTCATTTGCTTGCTCTTCCTTTCTTTCTTCCTTACTTTCTTCTGTCCATTGTTTCAAGAATGAAAGTTCTCACACTTCCCTCCATGGATTCAGTGAAATTAAATGTTGATATTTATGCCAATGTAAATTCATGAGTATATATATATATATATATATATATATATATATATCGGCCTCCGTGTCTGATGTGAAGGTTTCAATCCTCCCTCAAGGTACTGGATGGGATAATGGAAAGTCTATAGCCACACTGAAGAGATGTAATACATCGAAACAGCTGTTTGTGGATGACACTATAATCGATGCTCCTCTATTCAGGATGGAGCACTCTTTAAGTGAGGTAACTCATCCATTGTAAGCTTACGCAATGCTCTTCTATAGGAATAGAGCACTCTGGTAGATAAGGAATTTCTGTGTAAATAGATATATTGCTTAAATTCAGCCTTACTGACCATCCAGTTCCATAGTCCAGAGGTAGGATATCAGCCTCTGCATCGGATGTGAAGGTTTCAATTCTGCCTTGCGGTACTGGACGGGATAATGGAAAGTCTATAGCCACACTGGAGAGATGTATTATATCAAAACAGCTGTCGGTGGATGACACAATAATATATATATATGTACATAGTAGATAATGTATTTATTGTTTCAATTTGTTACAAACAGAAAAAAAACAAATGAAAACATTTTATCCATTGTAGATGTTTAATCACTGTGCTTGATTGGGTACCTGTCCTTGTAAATATTTTATATATATATATATATATATACATTTAATGTATTCAGGTTTTCCTAGTTTTTCTCCAATATTATTATGATGCAATATCTAAATATTATGAAGATATTGAGCACTCAAAATGATTTATATGAATTCAACATTACTACCTATTGTGTCTGTTTCCTTTTAAACTTCCAAGAAATATTACATGGAAAATGTATTGTTTAACTTGCAAACTGTATTTTCCACATTTAATATAATGGAAAGTAAAAAGAGAGGCTTTCTATTTCTCCAGACATAGAAGACGCTTTGAGTGATTCTTTGAAAAAAACATAGAAACCAGAAAGATACAAGAACACTAATTAACTAATCCAAGCTATCTAGCCCCAGCTGGATAACTGTTCAACCCTATATGAGAATAAATGAGCAATAATGGTTGAGATATCAAGCAAGAAATCGCTCTAGGACGGCAAGCCTTTGGTTGAGCAAGCTCAACCTTCAAAAATAAGAAGATCCCATCAATTCTCTCGATAGTCACATTTTAAGCTGAAACATGGAACTTAACCAAGAGACAGACCCGTAAATTGTGAACTATGCAGCATGCACATGAAAGAATTATGTTCAACCTCACATGGAGAGATTGCAAGACAGCACAATATATCTGGGAGAAGACAAGAGTTCAAGACATCATAGAATCCATTAGAAATCTCAAATGGCAATGGACTGGCCATGTTGCAAGAATGGCAGACAACTGATGAACATCGCCACTCATGACTTGGATCCCAAGAGATCACATGCACAACAGATTCTAACAGAATACTAGATGGGGAGACAAACTAGACAAGTTCAGAAAGTATTGGCTCCATGATGCTCATGACTGAAAAGTGTGGTGAATCCTGGGAAGGTCTTTGTCTAATGACGGACATTAAAAGACTGATGATGATGAAAGGTTTTTGAACTGAAAAGGTCAAAAGTGACCCAAACTAGCTTGAATATCTTAATGGTAACTACAAGTCAGACTTTATCCTTCTATGATGGATTAGTACCACTGTGAAACTTATTCAACTTTTGAAATTGTATTCTATATATAAATGATGCATTGCTTGAATTTATCACTGGTATTATTACTAACTTTCCTAACTTTGTTTAGGCAGCAAACTAATTTCCAAGAGAAAAAAGAGTGGACTTCTATTTCTTTAGACATAGAGGATGCCTAGAGTGATTCTTCGGAAAAAACACAGAAAACCAGAACAATATAAGAACAAGAAAGAATCAGTGAAAATAAGTTAATCCCCAAGCTATTTCTCTCTTTCCCTCCCTCTCCCCTCTCTCTCTCTTTATATATATATATATATATATATATATATATATATATATACATATATATATATATATATATATATATATATATACATGAATTATATATAGGACATTTTTCACTCATATATACATATATATATACATATATATATATATATATATATATATATATATATATATATATATATATATATATATATATATATATATATATATGAGTGAAAAATGTCCTTACATATAATATATATATATGAGTGAAAATTGTCATTTCACACTCATATTGTCAGATTAACCATAATCAATACTGATACATTGGTCATATATATGTTAATATATGTGTGTGTGTGTGTAAACAGGTGTATGTGTGTGTGTATGCTTGTACGTGTATACATGTATACATGTGTGTATGTGTGTGTGTGTGTGTGTGTATTCCTCAAACTAAATAGATAAAATCCACCTGCCAATGTCCACAGCCAGTGTCTCTTAATATTTATGAATACTTACATGTGTTCCTCTCAACTGTTCATTTGATCTGTGGCTTTAAGGTCACTCGATTGATGGAGGAGCAGATAGCAGGACATTCAAAATTTACAAGCAATCATACTAATAGAGACTGGTCTTTTCTTGTCAGACAATCACCAGCCATGGTGTACAACAATTATTATTTCTAGCAAGACCCTCAGAAATTCCAAGGTGAGTTTTTGCAATTCACATTGAGAGCACAAAATAATGCATATATTTTACTGAGCCAAAATTTATGAACAATATATACAAAAAGAGCTGTGTCTGTAACACGAATAAAATCAGTTGTGGCCCTCATCACTTCTTCCTTCCAACCCTTTTATTAAACTCTCTTTTCTCCCCTCTCTTTTTCTATCCTTTTATCAAATGACCTCATATTCTTTTTCTCCTCTCTCTTTGTACCCTCATTAAAGTACTTGACTTTTTTTCTTCCTTCTCTCCTCATACCCTCTTATCAGAGAATCTAACTTTATTTTCTCCCTAACAGACTTAGCAATCATCTACTGAGCCAGCAGTTGTAGACATAATAACCATCAGTAAAGAGACAAGTCTTGAATTAGTATATATTATGAATTTAGTGATAGAGTAGTTGTGTATTTTCTACGGACTCAAGTGATTGATGCTAAAACCTTACTAAAAACCAATTTTTTCAATAGTGTTTTTCAATGTCAGCAGGCCCTCCCCACTTGAAAGAATGATGCTATCCAATCTTCCTGTCCCTAAATTCTACCATTTAGATTTGTATTGGACTAAGAAACTGAATCACCAAAACTCTAGATTAAAACTGGCTCTAAAAAGCTATTTGACCATTAACCATCTCCGTGCAATAAATCAACTAAAAGAGAAAACAGCAAATAAAATGCCACTCACTGTAGCATTTATCACCACCCAAATCTCCAAAATGCTAGATGAAAATCAACTATAGGAATAAGAAGGCTTTAGAAGATACTACTTGACCATTGATGATCTCCATTCAATAAATCAACTAAAAGAAAAAGTAGCAGAATATAGAATTCCACACGCTGTTGCATTTATTGACTTCAAGAAGGCCTTCAACACAAATTGCCATGGTCATCAATGCTATCACTCAACAAGGTATAGACCCTGTGATGTCAGAGTATTGCAACATATATACCATCACAGCAACTCCTTTATCAGGTTGCATAAAGACTCGAAGCCCTTTCAGCTCCAAAAACGCACGACAAGATATCAGCTCACCCAAACTTTTCTAAAGTCTGCCTTGAGATAATCTTCCAAAACCTTCACTGGGAAAATGAAGGAATCAGAAAATACCTAAGCAACCTCATTTTGCAGAGGACATTCATGACTTCCAATTAATGATAAATGATTGAATGATGAAAGCAAGAAAGTTGAACTAAATATGAACTTCTGTGAAACAGAGGTCATGTACAACAAAAAAGTTGAAGACAAACATAAAACAATCAACATCAAAAATGCAGAGCTGTAGAAAGTAGACCACTACATCTATCTAGCACAATGAATCTCCATGAGATCCTAAAAAGAAAGGCGAAATCAAGCGGAGAATCGCTCTAGAGTGGCAAGTTTTTGGTAGAGCAAGTTTAACTTTCAAGGATAAGAATAATCCCATTAGTCTTATAGAGAATGGTATATAACCCCTACATCCTCCTGATAGTCACCTATGGAGCTGAAAAATGGAATCTAACCAAGGGACTCACTCTCAAACTGTGAACCATGCAATATCACATGGAGGGACCACAAGACAACACAATACATTAAAGAAAAACAGAAGTCCAAGACATCATAGAATCTAATAGAAAACTCAAATGGTAATTTTTCCATTTGGATCTTCATCCTTGCCGAAATTAGGGACCAAGCCCATACTTTAAATCCTGAATCCACCACTTCACATACAATATTTATCGAACAGCTATAGATTACTGTGATTTCACTGAGGTTCACAAGGGAGCTTGATTGGTGTATCCAGAGGACTTGGGCAGTGCCCATTCCAAAAGTGCATGTGTAAAGGGGATGGACTTTATGGTGTGTGGAGTAGCCTGCAATAATCACCTTATAAAATAATTTGTCATCTGTCGGATGAAACTACTGCTTCCAAGTGTTTTGGTTAATTCTCCTCAATGTTACAAATCCTGATATCTTATATCTAAATTAAGATAATTTTTATTGTTTTATGGATTTTTTTAAAGATTTAACTGTGGACCACTGTTTCCAAAAACTTCAAATTTGCTACTGCCCTGCTGTATGTGCTGATTGTTATATACCTGTTAAACGTCAACTTTGTAGATGGGCCTTTTTCCAAGTAAAACACACTGTATACATGCACACACACAGATTTCTCCAATTGTTGTAAGATTATCGGCAAAGGTGTAAAGATGTGTTGACAGAGTGTTGATAAATTTGTGTGTATTAGTTTCCAACTGAATCTGTGCATCCCTTGGATTAATGAATGTAAGTAACAACATCCAATTGTCCAGGTGTTTTGTAAATATTTGCATCATGATGAATGAATCTTCATATTTTTAGGTAGGCCAAGGTGTGTATGCAGCAGTTAGAGGGGAGAGGGCATTTTGCCGGGTAGAGCGTATTTTTTAGTATGATCAATGTCTTCTAATGGAGGTATTTATCATTCGCTATCCTTTGTCAAATTATCCATGGAGGTTTAAAGAATCAAAACTGCACAGGTTCACTCCACTCTTCCCTGTGATCCCTGAACATGTCATAGATCCTGATCTATGGAATTCTTAAATACGACACACCATTCTATGATATCTCCCCTCGAACTGGAAATCTATTGACAAGACAAATCTCAAAAACTAAATCTACTCGATAATTTTTTCTTCCAGATCAACTAACATATTTTTCAAGTTGCATTGTCATGCTAAAATAGCACGAATGCTGAGAGTTTCCCAAGTAATTCAGATACCCGTACCTCACATATTTGAATCACCATAGCCTGCGTGTGTAACAGAACTAATTATCTAAACAATTATCTTACGAAATTGAGCTTTTATCTAAAATCATCCCCAAAAATACATCTTTTTACGGGCCATTCGTAGGGCCAAGTTGATTCAATAAGTTAAGAAATCAAGGAAAGAGAATGATCTTAAAAAGACATTTTGGGAATCTGTCGGATGAAATTTTCGAGCAAATCTGATTTGTATATATATTGTCTTGAATTCTAAATAATGTTTGTCAAATCATCATGGCCTAACAAATGGCCTGAGTATCTAGCCTCTCTTTGTGGATCTATGTCTACGTAAATATCTAAGTGTACATGTCATTGTGTAGATCTCTGGGTGCTCCTGGTCACGCTTTAGGGGCTACAACCTTGAAGATATACATGAGTGCACCACAAGGTACTACCCAAAAATCTTATTTATTCTTTTCTCAGAAAATACTTTTTGGAGCCTTTGTGGTCATTTTGGACCAATAATGCCCAAATCTTGTGCTGGTCTCTTTTAACAAAAGATTTATTTTTCTTAGATAATTTTAGACATTTTTTGGAATGATTAGTTCTAGTACACATGAAGGCTAAGATGATTCACTTATCTGAGTCATGGATATACTTATGTGCGCTTAAAGGTGTTTTAGGGAATTTTATATTTATTGTATATCTATAAGTTGATGTATAAATATTGACTATAAGTAGAGGCATAACATATAAATAAATAATCTTTTTTTAATCACAGTGTGCATGTAATGATTGATCTCTCTAAAATAGATGTAGGGATATCAGGATGTGTGTTTCCTGATAGAAATTAATTTTACTATTCAAAACATCTCTTTTCAAAAGTAAGAATTTAATATTCATAATGGAGCTGAAACTGAACCTAAGTGAGAAACTAATTTTCAAACAGAAAACCATGCTATGTGCACATGAAAGAACCTCATATGGAGAGATCAGAAGACAGCAAAATATATCAGAGAGGAAACCAGAGTCCGAGACATCATAGAATGCATTAGAAAACTCAAATGGCAATGGACTGGTCATGTTGCAAGAATGGCAAACAACTGCAGGACCCACAGCAGGGATCCCCAGAGATCACAGGCATAACTGAGGTTGGCAGAATACAAGATGGAGAGTACAAACTAAACAAGTTCAGAAAGTAATAGCTCCATGACGCCTATGATAAAGACGTCTGGTGAATCCTGAGGAAAATCGATGTACAACAAAGACCGATGATAATGATGATGATGATGATGATGGAGATATAGTATATGACACCTTTGTACATTGTTGTAAGCAGATAAAAGAGAAAGAAATTTCTCAGTTGCGCAACATGGATTCGATGGATGGGATAAACCAAGATTCTCTGTTTCACAATAGAGTGTCCGATAGATTCTTCGGATCAAAATAATGTCCTTACGTTCAGCTTCCATATATATTCTGTCCCAAGTTCAAGGTTTTTGTATTCAAAGAATGGAAGGTTGGAAAAAAAGCAAAGAAGTTTTCCAATAGTCTGCGAGATGCGCAAGAAGCAGGAGAGCTCACAAAGACTGAGGGAACGTGAAGAAAAAAAAAGAGAGAAAGTGAATGCGAGAAAATCCGCGGTGTTAGGAGCTCTTCAATTTAAGCACCCATTGTGTGCAATACTCTGGAGTCGTCGGTTACACAAGTGCAACGTAACAAGTCCTTGCGTTGGACAAGTAGCCAGCGAGGAGATCCACGGTTAGAGTAGCATGAGATATCGTGGCAAAGGAGAAAGAGTAAAGAATAGTTATAAATGCACTAGGAGAAGGAAGAAAGAGAGAAAGAAAGAAAGAAAGGAAGAGAGGAAGAGAGAATGAAAGAAAAAATTGAAAGAGAAAAAGAGGAAAAGTATAGAAATGAATGGAAAGAAATAGCAGGAAGAAAGGAAAGAAGAAAGAAAAAGGGTGTATTTCAGAAAAAATGTACGGAAGAATATATTGAGTGGAAACAGACGGAAGGAAGATTGAAAAAGGATGTATTTCAGGAAGAAAGAAAGAAAGAAAGAAAGACAGAAAGACAGAGAGAAAAAAGAAAATACAGTTGAAAGGAGAGGAAGGAAAAGAGAGAAGGGTTGTACTTAAGAATGAGAGAAAGAATGAAGATATAGAAGGGAAAAGGAATGGAAGGAAGAAGGGAATAGAATATACAAGAGGAAGGAAAAAAGTTAGACAGAAAGAGAGAAAGAAAGAAAAAATATATTGAGTAGAAGCGAAGGAAGGAAGGAAGGAAGGAAGGAAGGAAGGAAGGAAAGGATGTAGTTATGAAGGAAAGAAAGAAATTAGAGAGTGGAAAGGAAAAGAAGAAAGAGAGAAAAGGGCTATATCTGAGAAAGAATGAAAGTATGAAAATATAGCGGGGAAACGAAAGGAAGGAAAGAATGATGAAAGAAACAAAATGTCGAGTGGAAAGGGGAGGAAGAAAGAAAGAAAATGTATAGGGATAAGGAAAGGAAGGAAGAGAGAAAACACTTGTACTTAAGAGAGAAAAAAAAAGAAAATATATAAGGGGAAGGAGAGGAAGAAAAAAGGGATGTATTTAAGAAAGAGAAAGAAAGGAGGAAAGATAGAGAAAGAGAGAAAGAAAGAAAGAAAATATACAAAGGAAAGAAAATATAGAATGGAAAGGAAAGTATGGAAGAATGAAGAGGGACATATTCAAGAAAAAGAGAAAGAAAGAAAGTAAGAGAGAAAGAAAGAAAATAGAGTGGAAAGGAAAGGAAGGAAATGGATTTATTTAAGTAAGGAAGAAAGAGAGAAAATATAGAGAGGAAAGGAGAGTAAGGAAGAGAGAAGAGGGATGTATTCAAGGAACAGAGAAAGAAAGAAATCAAAGAGTGGAAAAGAAAGGAAGAAAAAAAAGATCTTTTCAAGAAAGGGAGAAAGAGAGAAAACAAAGAGAGGAAAGGAAAGTAAGGAAGAGAGAAGAGGGATGTATTCAAGAAACAGAGAAAGAAAGAAATCATAGAGTGGAAAAGAAAGGAAGAAAAAAAGATCTATTCAAGAAAAGGAGAAAGAGAGAAAATATAGAGAGGAAAAGAAAGGGAAGAAGAGAGAAAAGGAATGTATTTTGGAGAGAAAAAAAAAGAGAGAAAGAAAAATCAAGACAGACAGAATAAAGATCTGAAAGAATCAAAATTGGAGAAGCATCAAAGAATCAGGCAAATGCAGAAAAAATTCTGCAACTGTGTCACCCTCGACTTAAGAGGAAGCAATCGCACGATGGTCTCCGAAATGAGTATGCAAGCAAGTGTACGCATGTCTCAAAGATAGGCACTTGAAGATACAAAGAAATCGTTATGAAACGGCCATGTTATGTCTTTGGATTCTCTCCAAATGCACATGTCCCCGCCGCAACACACTTTACCGACACCAGGGGACAATGGAATCCTTCGATTATATAACACTTTACAACTATAGTATTGCATATTTTGACACTGTCTGCGATTGCAGTGAACCAAGGGAGACAAGAGACATTTATTGTGTTTGCAGATCTTACAAAATAAAACCAAGGAGATGGCTATTTTCAGAACGGTAGCAGTGAATGTGTTCGTAATAAACCCTAAAATGACAATTTATGAATATGAACAGAGCAATTTGTTTTGTTCATTCTTGTAAACTCTTTGTGGAGGTGGAGTATAGGGCCGCATTGCAGTTTCAGTAACAAATAGATTTTACAGGGTGGAGTTAATAGTCCCACACCCAGGAGGGACTGCCTTTCAAGATTAAAGCTGGAGAGATGTAAATCTATGCCTTTCCCAGGCGATTAGAGCAAAGTGAACATAAGAAGTCTCAGTTAAAACTAACTTGGTTTGTCGATTCCGTTTTATGTACTGGTTACCACTATGCCACTCTGTACCACCAGCATGAAGGTGGTGAAAGGTTTGTTTACTACAGCAGCCCCATTTTCTCTGATTGTTTATTCTATTTACGTTGTCCAGGCCAAATGATGCATTCACTGAGAGAATGGGTGATCATTTCAAATAGAGTTTCAATATCATTGAAATAATTATTTGGGTCTTTGCATTGACGGCCACAGTTTGGCTCAACGGTAAAAGAGAAATGTTTGATCACAGTGCTTAATATTTAACACTGTGTTGTATTCTTATAAACTGAAAACATATTATGAACTATATACATATGTATATATATATATATATATATATATATATATATATATATATATATATATATATATATATATATATATATATACTAATGCACTGGGATGGTATGAATCAAAAAATATGTAAATGTACATATCAGTATGGTAATGTATATTTGCACTCTCTCTCACTCTCTCTCACACACACGTATACACACAAATATTAGTATATGTATACAAATATAAATGTATGTGTACATATATACATAAAACTAAACACACCAACATATGCATATACATATATGTGTGTACACACGTAAACAATGTAAACACACTGGTATGTACACATGAAACCACATACAAACAATCACACATATAAATATATAAATACATATATATTTGAATATATGTATATACAATGCAAAATGTTTTTGTCAGGTAAGTGTATAGTCATCATCTGCCACTTTTCCAGGGGGGTCAAAAGAATAATTTCTAGGGGAGGGGAGTTGCAGGAGGATATATATCATCTTTTTATATTGGAATGTTAAGTTGATGTTAGATAAAATATTTGTATGACACCATCATCCTTTATTGACTATAAGGTTCCAACTTTCTCGTCCTAGGTGAGAAGGGCTGATTCACTTTGTTTGAACTCCAAGACAAACAAGTCACCTCAGATATCTCATCAATAGTCCAACAACGATCTCCATCGATTATGTTTGAAACACAAATACCACTTTTACATTTTTACACTTTCACCTAAAGCTTCCTCCTTAGAGACTTCTCAAAGCATCACCACAGTTTCGGCTGCAGTTTCCCCCAAAAGAAAACATATCTTCACATACTCCTTGCTTTTTTTTATTAGCCATCATCCACAGTTGTGTGGCCTTGGGTTAACTTGGCAACCAATTAAAGAGGACCTTACTGCACAAGGGCACATTTAGAGCAACTC
>OY735232.1:22376555-22629055 GCA_963457665.1 Thysanoteuthis rhombus | reverse complement strand
CTAGTTAAATAGGATCATTATTTTTTTTTGTCAATCAATTGTCCCCAATTAACTGATTTCATCAATTTTTTTCATCTATTCTCATAAATGGAAAAAAAATATCCGCAATTTTCCTTTCAGTGGTGCATTCTTTTTTTGTCATTGGAGAATATTCATTTATTCTTTTTTTCAATCAATTCTCACGATAGATATAAAGTTAAGTCATCAGCTTTTGTAAGCATGGGATTATAGATTAAAATTGTTTCTTCTGATATAATTTTTTATATTTTTTTGATATCATTAAAACAATAAATAATATAATTCATATCATTTTTCTTACAGTGATCCCGCTTATCTGCAGCCTCCCTTTCAGGGATACTTACTAATACACCCTTTCAGTTGTTTACCCCACTGGGGATTTTTCCTTTTCATTCTTGTTAGTCACTTATCATCTTTGGTTATTTATTATCTTCAGTTATTTACTGTCTTCAATTATTTATTGTCTTTAGTTATTTATCATTTTCAGTAATTTATTATTTTCAGTTATTCATCATCTTAAGTTATTCATTATCTTCAGTTACTTATTCTTTTCAGGTATATATCATCTCCAGTTATTTATCATCTTCAGTTACTTATTATATTCAGTTGTCTAATATCCTTAGTTACTCATTATCTTCAGTTATTTATTGTCTTCAGTTATTTATCCTTTTCGGTTATTCATTATCTCCAGTTATTCATTGTTTTCAGTTTTTTATTATATTCAGTTATTTATGATCTTCAATTAGTTATTGTCTTAAGTTATTTATCATTTTCAGTTAGCTATCGTCTTCAGTTACTTATTGTTTTCAGTTATTTATTATCATAAGTCATTTAATATTTTTATTCATTCATATTTTTCAGTATTTTCATTTTTTGTCATCTACTATTTCTGCTTATTCATTATCCTTAGTAATGTATTATTCTAAGTAATCATCATTAGTTATTGTATTTAGTTATTTATTATCTTTCATAATTTATTATCATTATTTGTTATCCTTAGTTATATAGTATTTCAGTTATTTGTTACCATTCGTTATCTTTTTTCAGTTATCTAGTATTTAAGTTTTTCACTAGTTATCAGTTATTTACTACTATTCATTTTTCTCTTGATCATTCAATATTTTTAGTAATTCACCCTTTTTATTCACCTGCACTCAAAAAAATTCCAATTTCACGTCTACTTACTTTCATTCCCTGCATTACAAACACTGACTTTCATGATAAGAATTCCAAGATGCTTTACGTATCGAGAGTAAAATGATTCTCAAAGAATTTCTATTGTTATATAGTATGCTACATATTTCTATAATCAAATAATTCAAAATGGATTACTATAATAGAATAATTTGTGATGCATTTATATCATGATAATCTTCTGTGTGTTTCTATTTTGAAATAATTTGCTGTGTATCACGATAGAATTTCTATATTGATATATTTTGGGATGCAATTTTATATCAAAAGAATTTGCAATAGGATTGTATAGTGAAATAATTTGCAAAGAATTTATATATTAAAATAATTTCAGATGCATTTCTAGAGTGAAATGATTTGTATTGTATGATTATTGTAAAATAATTTGGAATGCATTCCTGTAGAAAATGTTTTCAAAGTATTTCTGTTATAAAATAATCAGCAATGAATTTCTGTTGGGAAATGATTTGCAATGAATTTCTAGAGTAAAATGATTTGTATTGTATTGCTATAGTAAAATAATTTGGAATGCATTTCTGTAGAAAAAAGATTTTCAAAAGTATTTCTGTTTTAAAATAATTAGCTATGAATTTCTGTTGCAAAATAATTTGTAATGCATTTCTGTTGTAAAATAATTTATTGCGTATTTCTATAATAAAATTCCACAGAACTTGCGGATTTTTTAAATATTCTTCAAGAAAATTCCAAATTGAATGTTGAAATGATCTTACAGAAATGATGCCTCCTTCCTTGGATATTTCGTGCAAATGCAATTTGTGTTATTAAGGAATGAAAATCCATTCTTTTATAAATTTTTTTTCAAGTCTCATGTAAAATCTCTTAGAAATTTAGCAAGCCCAAACATTGAACTTAAGAGATTTCTTGAAGAAAATAATGCATAGCAGAAGGTCCCAGGCTTTTTATATCCTAATGGAATCACCATCTTAGATTTTATTAAAGCAGAAGTAGATGCCACCCTTGGTTTGAAATTTCCATTTTCCATTCTTTTAAGGGATGTAAAAGTTTCCATGTTTTTTTTTACTAACAAATACTACAAACACCCTTTCAAAAAGACTCCTTTTCCACTGACACATCATAAAAGACCAGTTCAAGAAAACCCCATTCCAACTGATACATCTTGAAAAGACCCCTTAAAAAAAAGTTTTCTACTGACTCAACCAAAAAAAAAACCTTTCAAAAAGACTCTTTTTCTACAGACACACCCTGAAAAGACTTCTTTCAAAAAGATCTCTTCTTCTACTACAAACTCATCCTGAAAAGATTCCTTCAAAAGATTCCTTCAAAACTGGAATGTATTTGGCAATAACATTCATTGAATATCTTTGATAAGTTATTCATGTTATAAAACCTCAGTTTTGAGGTGGTTATTTTATTTCAAATTGCTTAAAAAGTTTAATGAAGTTGTGGGAGATTTTTTCATTAGAGTATTCATTCATCTTACTTTTTTAATTGCTCTTTATTGCAACTTCACGAGAATTCTATAATTTGGTAGTCGATCAACTCTAACCCAAAAGCCTTCCCACTATTTTTCCTTGGCCTCTCTTGTCACCATATTTGTTATTTTTAGGTTAGTGCAATCACGGACAGTAATATTATTATATCTCTGAATTTTTGAGATGAGGTATTATTATTATTTCTATTGAAGATGAATATGGTCTGAATATCAATAGAAATAGTAATATTATTGATAATGAAGTTATTGTTGATTTGAAATGTAAAGAATTTCAGCAGATATTTTGTCTGTTAATTCAATGTTCAATATGTCTGTCGGTCAGTCTATCCATGTTATTTTAAACAACAGAAATAGGAAGGAAGAAGTTTGATGTCATAAAGAGATGTGGCGTCATTTAAAGGTATTAAAAGAATGCTTTTCCAATCAATGTTTTTATTAGCAGCTAATGATGCCAGAATAAAATATTTGTATATCTAAAAAAGCTAAAAATAGCTAAAAAAACGTTTAAAATAGCCATTTACGATTTTTATTGAAAATGATATTTGCAGAAAATTTCCATATCCCAATATTTTACAAGTATGAGAAACAATTGATTAAAAAAAAAACTACTTGCTCTTCTTCCTCCTCCTCCTCCGAATGCTACTACTACAAGGAACAGTGGACGCATCATTGAATATGTGGTTCTTTTTTATCAACATTTTTCTTATATGATCTTACATTACAAACCAGTTATCTTATCTTTCCTGAGTACAAATATTGACATTTATTCCTGTAGACTCCTTACTGAGCAAAGGACCGCTTTGTAGTTTTAGTACCAAGTAGATTTTCTGGGGTGGAGTTAATAACCTCATACCCAAGGTTTTGTCTGTTAGAAAAACCTTCTCTTGGTTAGGCTGCTTTAGGCTCAAACCGCCCAACTATTTAGTAGATTTATGCCTATCTCAAAGGCCGTAGTGCAAAGTGAAGGCAAGCTATAGCCTCCATCGAAACTCAAACTTTTTTCATGCTAGTAATCGCAATGCCATTCTGGACATCCTGAAAATTGACTTAACAAGAAGGAATTTTTGATTGGTTCAGGAAAAAAAAAAATTCCTAACTATTTTTTTACAATCCAATGTTCACCTTGATGGCTTTTAAATGTATAAAATCTAGAATACACTATCTGGAGATCTATCAAGCTTTGGCAGTATTTTTGCACAAGTGCTTCACTGTAGCCGATTTGGATTTACGTAGGCTTAGTATTGCATTCAGAAGCCAAGGATTCATTCCATGGCTGCAAAAATATATACTGCCCAGTCTTGGGGAATCAGTGAGCACCAGGGTAGCACCTCATGATGAGGGTTCAGTTCATTCTGACACCTTTAAGGCCCTAGTTGCAGGGACTAGAACGATTTTTGGAACTGCCAGAATGCAGGATCTCACGGTAAACCAATCTTGTAGCATTGGGTCCCTGTAATGAGGCTGGTTGAATGATTACACTATACGGAGAAGTGTCTCTTTTGTTATACTTAGGCAGTGATCATTTAAAGAGTGAAAGTTTCGAGAGGGCTGGAATTTATTGAGTGTGGAACAGCCTGCCATATTAGTCTTGTGAAATAATTTTCTGTCTGTCGTACGAAACTATAGCTTCAAAATATTTAAGTGACTTTGCTATATCATTAACAATTAATTTCATATCTTAATCTTAATCTATGTGGTTAGATTGTAAATTCAGATCTTTTATATCTAAATTTAGAGCAATGATTTTCATTAAAAGATTATAATCTGTAATTTCTTTATCAAATTTTCTTAGATTTGTTGAGAAGTGCTAATACAAAACTTTAAACATGGCTCTGCCTCACTGTCTTGCATGAAAATTTATATATCTGACGAACGTCAGCTTCTAGTTGTCAAGTAATCGCGGTACATTAAATTTCTGGTCAACTGCTGATCCAAACAACAACCTCAATACTGCACTGCCTTGTGTGCTGACAAATGTATCTGGCAAATATCAACTTCATACAATGGCCAGTTGTTGAGTAATTGCAGTGGATACATACATGTAAACAGATTTCTTCAATTGTACTTATATGCTTTAAATATGTTGACCTTGCTGTCAAAAACGTTCACTTTTCCGAAATCGGAAACTCATTCTGAAATCTTCTTAACTTTTCCCCAACTTTAAGATTTTCACAATTTAACTTTTTCATTTGGGGTTTAAAAAGTGGTGTTGATTTGTACGCAGGTCTATGATTAATCTGTTTTTCAAAGTGTTATTTGCCAAGTCTCACTCGGTGGAAGCTTCTCTGAAATTTCCTGTTGCATTGGTAACCTGTATTTTTGTATATAATGACTTAATCTATCTTCATTATTTTCTGCAACTTGGATAAAGATTCTCCTGACACATCCTAAAAATCCTCCTTCAATTCTGATCGTGTCACACACCATCCGTCTCTCAATCTCCCAGCACCTCCCCATCCTTATTCTGAATTTACTCTTTTTTTAGAGACTGTCAAACAAAACGGTCACCAATACTATCAACATAGGTTTCTTCAGTTTTTAAGCTAGTCTGGCTGTCTATGTATCACGCATACAGGCCACATCAATGAAGCTGGAGTGCTGAACATTCAAACACTTATTTTCATGTCGAGAAAAAAACTTTTTCTTTTTCGAAATTTGCCACCCCAAGTAAATTTCAAGTTTGATTTACTATGTAAGCGTATGCTAAATTGATCCCTTTTTTGTGCCCAGCAGCATTCACACTTTTTAGAAATCTCAACTTTTTTAGTGATCACAGCCCAAAAGAAGACGAGAAGTAATTTATTCATTGATTACCCCTTTTCCAATTTTTTTTTATTGATCACCCCCAACATGGCATGCTGCAAAGAGATATTGGTCATGTGATTGTTTCTATTGAGGGATTCACCAGACTTGTTTTTCTGTTTTTTCGCTTCATCATTACCTGTGTCAAAAGTGTCGTCTGGTTCTCATGATATAGTCATTAATTAACTAATTATTCCAAGTAATTACTTCTCACCTCAAAAAAAACCAAGAAAAAGTCAGAATTCAATTGGACACTTGCTTTTCTAATATCCGTCTTCTATTTTTTTCTCATTAAGGAAGTCTGGGAAGATTTTTATACGCACAACTTGACACATGCCTACTTGATCTCCTCGGACAGTGGTCCCCAACCAGCGGGCCATGGACTGGTACTGGGCCACTAAGCATGTGCTACCGGGCTACTCGGAAACAATATTACCTGGCAATATTATTCGGTAAAATAAAAGCAAAATTTATTTTGTTGGAATTAATATCTAATTCATTAGATAAACCGTTTTAGAAATAGAATTAAGTGTATAAACCAATTTTAAGTGAATTATAGTTTACTTATCACCTGTATTCCAGCTGTTATTAGCACATCCGTCCTATCGGGTAATTTATAAGAATATTGTCGATATTAAAGCAGTTTGCGAAGCAAAAAATTTTTTAAACCCTTGCCCCCTAGAATATAAAACAGGCTTTGGCTCCACTGAGCTCGGTATCTGAATTTAGAGGAGTTATGGTGGACATAATGAATTGAAGTTACTTTAGTATTGTGGAAAATTTTTCTAAAAAGCACTGGATAATTTTTAAATCATCCGTGAAAAAAAATGATTAATGAATTGCAGTCATTTTTTTGAAAAAATTTGATTTAATAATCATTTAAGTTGGGCACCTCATTGCAAAGTGATGATTCGGAGATTATTTTTGAATTCTTTCTTTTATTCTTTATTTCTCTTTCTCCAAGTAACATCTTTTTTCTTGTTTCATTATCTTTTTCTTCATTTGTTTGTTCATTCTTCCTTCTAGTTGCTCATTTCCTTTCTTTCTTTCTTTATTTCTTTCTTTCTTTCTTTCTTTCTTGATTTCTCCTTCTCCAAATAAATTCCTTTCTTTCTTTCTTTCTTCATTTTGTCCTTGTTTGCTTTCTTTTTCTTCCTTCTCCTACTTACTCCCTTCCTTTCTCATTCTCCTTGTAACTCCCTTTCTTTTATTTTTTTTTCTTTCTTTCTTTATCTATTTATTCATTTCTCCTTCTCCTTGTAAGTCTTTTTCTTTCTTTCTTAATTTGTTTCTTCTCCCTAGCAACTCCCTTTCTTTCTTTCTCCTTCTCCTCGTAACTCCCTTTCTTTCATTTTCCTAGTTAGTTTGTTTCTCCTCCCTAGCTTCCTTCTTTCTCTCTTCCTTTCTTTCTCCCTTCCTTTTTTTTCTTTCTTTTTTATGTTCGCCCATTCTTCTTCATTCCAAACTTATTTCCTATAATTCTTGTGATAGAATTAAAGATATTTTCAAAACTTTTTTCAAAATAATAAATTCTAAGAAATCAAAAATTCTTTATTCTGTAACTTCTTTGATTGCAACAATGTCTTCCTTTGTCTTTCATTCATTCAATTCTTAGATTCAAAGAAATTCTGGTCAGCTGACCTGCATTCATTAAAGTTGTTGATTGTCTCAGGGAATTACATAAAAGATAAATAAAATGCTGTTAAATCTTTCTTTATGTTCACAGACAATCATTCCTCCATGTGACAGCTTCAGTTTTAGAATGAAGGAGGAAAAAAAAAGAGGGAAAGAAAGAAAGGTGTTAGAAAATGAGAAAGAAAGAAAAAAAAGAACGGTATTGGATAAAGGGAGATAAAACTAACATTCGTGTATGTTTCTTTTCACCTTGTAAATTAAGCAGTAGTGGACACAAAATTAGGAATCAATTTAGGAACAACTTACATTGCAAATGGGGACCCCCAATAAATACCTAAATAGATACATGGATACACAGATACAAATGAATGTCAAAACAAATGACTAACCTAAACCTAGCAACATTGTTTAAACCAGTCTGTTGTAAGAAGCAGTGGTTAGAAAAATATCTCTACTGTACAATGGAATATTTCTATTTCATTTGGATAAGATTTGTTCGGAAAATGTTTAGTTGCCTGAGACTTATAAAGAAATTATAAACTCTTTGTATTCCTTTTTATGTGTTTCCCATGCCAGTGGGGAGGTAGTGATAGTGAAAATGGATCTGTAGTGCCAATTATGATAATCTATTCATTTAACAATGTCTGCGTGGCTTATTTATCTTTCTTTCTTGAATTTGGAAATGTCCGAGGCTGATCAGTTAACTGCATTGAAAATGGATTCAGAGACCCGAGTTCAAACTCTAGCTTGGACTGAGACTGGTACTAATGCTAATGGGAAAGGCATTAATCCCCCTTCCCTAGCTATGGATAGAATAGTGATGCGACTTTGGATGCTTTTTGGAGCAGTCTATTTCACACATTGCATACCTCATGGAACTAACGCGAGCCAGAGAAACTTGAGATATGATTAAAGTGAGATCACTTCATGACAAAGAGTTAAATGGAATGCCAAAATGTTTATTCATTTTTTGGATAGAGAATTCAGAGCCAACAATAAAAGACTAAAGAACACATGTAGACAAGAACTATCATTACCATTGAATGGTTGTTATCATACCAATTTCATTAACCGTTGCGACAGGAATTATATGCATATGGGAACTCTCTGATTCTGAGGAGCAGTGGGCTTGATTTGCCCAAAATTTTACACAAGTACTAATTTCACTTTTCACTTTTAATCAAGTGCTCAAATTTTCTCTACAGTTCTGCCCGAATTCAGGCATGGCAGTCCCTTCCCCTACCTACCTACCTACCTCACTCCTATACCTGTGACGGTAGTATATCAATGTTCGTTGAGTGTCCAAGACATTTAGCCCTGTGCCAGACTTAGCTAAGCTTAGTAAATATCTGTTTGAGCACATCACCAGGGAATGGTGCCGAGTAAAGTAGTCTTGCAGACTATTTCCACTGTAATGAGATTGAACCTCCTCGAGTGCCCCTGGACTCCCTTTCCCTCAACTGGATTCCGTGCCTGAGAAAGAGAAGCCAACCATCTTGATAGGATTTGAATCCTAAGAAGCACACAACGTGCACATGAGAGAACCTTACTTAGAGAGATCACAAGACAGCACAGTATATTGGGGAGAAAATGGGTGTCAGAGACATCAGAAAATCTATTAAAAAACTTAAATGGCAATGAACTGGCCAGGTTACAAGAATGGCAGTCAACCGATGGACATCACGACTCACAACATGGATCCCCAGAAATCACATGCAAAATTGAGGCCAAAAAAATACTCGATGGAGAGATGAACTAGATGAATTCAGAAAATACTGGCTCTGTGATGCCCATGATAGAGAACTGTGGTTGATCCTTGGGAAGGTCTATGTCCAACAACAGACAATAAAAGACTGATAATGATGATGACTCATCCAGGGGCCATGCCAATTTGCTCGTGGTTTATCATTCAGTTTCGAAAAGAACATTGAATCGATTGGTGTCTTATAAAAATCTTAACTTTAACCATAACTCCTTACTCCTAACCCTTACCCATTTTCAGCTCCCAGGAATTTTTCGGGGGGGTCCTTGTCACCAATCTGTGGCAATTTGGATTGTAATCAGTCAAAAGGGAACTTCTTTACTCGGAACTGTTCCCTGGTGATGAAGCGTAGAGAAAGAATGAAAAAGGTACGAGAACCATGGAAGAAAAATGGCAAAGTGAAGAAGGTAAAGTTGAAGAAAGAACGAGAAGAAATAAGAAGTGAAATAAGAAGAAAAAGGAAGATCAACAAGAGCAAGAAGTAAAAGAAGAAGAAGAAGAAGAAGAAGAAGAAGAAGAAGAAGAAGAAGAAGAAGAAGAAGAAGAAGAAGAAGAAGAAGAAGAAGAAGAATGCAAAAAAAAAAATAAGGGTTTTGAGAATAGAAAAGAATTAAAAAAATTGCTGCAAAGATGGCAGGGGATTATGCTGAGTTAAAATTAAGAAACTACAGGGCGGGAAAAAAATGATAAAAGAAGCAAAACAACAATATCCCCTAAAAAGAGAGAAGAAAGATATTAAAAATAACAGTCAATGAATTCAACCCCCACTTTCGCCATTGCGCGAGAAACAGACGTGCACGGCCACCCAACCCCTCTCCAAGTAAGGAAGGAAAAAGAAAACTCAAGTCATGTCTTGTATTAATGAAGTAACAGGCACGTTCCACTCCTTCGTGGAAATGTTTCACGTCCGCCGATCAACAAGCAGAAGTTCTCTTGTATTTTATATTTTCTTTCTTCCTTATATTTTTTTTCTTGCTCTCCGAAATGTTTCGACTTCTGTCTTTAGTCTTTTCTATACTTCTTTTTATTTTAGGCTGTTTTTTATTTCTTTTTAATTTTCTTTATTTTCACGCCTCTGCCTCAGTATCTGTCCCACCCTGTTCCGCATTCTTCTCTCCAGTGTCAGGGTTTGGGGTGTATAGGGCGAGGTTGCGTGCTTACTTTTTCCACCTGAGAGACAACGTTTCTCCCACCCAACTCTCCATTGCTTCCTTTCGCCCACATTCTTTCATCCTTTCTTCATGTTTCCAAGGAAGGCGCGTGCGGAAGAGCATGCACGTTTGTTTTTTTCTCCACTGTTTTTCATTTATGTTGTCATTACTTATATCATTTGTACTTTTTTTGTATTTTTTGTTATGTTCTTCCGTCATATTTGGATTTTTTTTAAAATCTCATTCATTGTTCTTTTTTATATTTTTTAATGCTTTGTTATTGTACGTTATGAATATATTTTGTATTCGCATTACTTGAAAAACATGTAAGTCTTGTCAGAGACTGTCAACCAAAACTGTCAATAAAGGTTTCTTGGGTGTTTTAGTTGGTCTGGCTGGCTTGTTATGTATGTGTATATCACATGAACAGGCCGTACCAGTGGATTATTATCATCATTATTATTATTACTATTATTATTATCATTATTATTATAATTATTTGCAAATTCACACCAGTTGCCTGGTGATTACTGCTGGAGGTTGAGTGACAGCAAGTCCCTTCAAGTCTCCTGCCCTCCCCTCCACACTTTCGTAGTCCACAGCAGTACTGTGGTTTACTCTTTCACACCAACTGCCCAGTGGTTATCGCTGAAGGTTGAGTGACAATAAGTCTCCTCAGGTCTTCAGTCCTCCTCTCATCTCATCTCTCCCTCACCTATCACAGCAGTGCTTTGGTTTGTGCCTTCACCACCATTTGGATGCTTATTCTCCCTCCTTCTCTGTTAGGCCACTGCTAACAGCTGGGGTTGTAGATCTTATATTTCTAGCATTTTCCTCAGCATTCATGCAGTTCCTAGCAGTGCTGGGGTCTGTATAGTATCTATCCCTCCTTTTATCTCATGTTCCTTGATTCTCGCCCCCAGTGTCTTTAGTACAGTTCCAAGTGCACTTATCTCTTCTTCTACAACTACTTCTACTACTGCAACTACTCCTACTATAATAATAATAATAATAATAATAATAATAATAAAATAGTAGACGTGGCTGTGCCTGCAGACCATAGAGTAAAAAAGAAGGAGGCTGAAAAAAGGGAAAAATACCAGGACCTAGCAAGGGAGTTAAAGAAAATGTGGAACATGAAAACCAGGGTAGTACCGGTCATAGTGGGAGCACTAGGAACTGTCCCCAAAACGCTGAGGGAGAGACTGGAGGAGATCGGGATTAGGGGGAGGATAGAGACCGTACAGACCACAGCACTACTGGGAACTGCACGGGTACTGAGGAAGGTGCTAGAGATATAAGTACTGCAACGAATTGTAGCTCTGTCATGATATGCGAAAGAGGGAGGAGACGTTAGCTGAAGACCTGAGGAGACTTATTGTCACTCAGCCCTCAGCGATAACCACTGGGCAACCGGTGTGAAACTGTAAATCGCAGAATTACTGCGACCTGCTAGTACTAGGAGAGGAGGGCTGGAGACTTGAGGAGACTTGCTGTCACTCAAACTCCAGCGGTTACCACCAGGCAACTGGTGTGAGATTCCAAATAATAATAATAATAATAATAATAATAATAATGATAGGGGATAGAGACTTAAGGAGACTTGCTGTCTCTCAACCTCTAGCGGTAACCACCAGGCAACTGGTGTGAGATTTAGGAGTATTAATAATAGTTATAATAATAGTAATAATAATAATAATAATAATAATAATAATATAAAAGAGAAAACTTCTTTTAATTCCCCTCAAAAAGTTTATGGGGTTAAATTCACAGTATAAGTTTATGCTAAATTGATCCCTTAATCAGAGTCCGGTAACATTGAGCATGTTTTTTGAAAATCTGGACTTTTTTTCTCAGTGATTACTGTCCGACAAAAAGCGAGAGAATTAATCTATTCATTAATTGATCACCCCAACACGGCATGTTGTAAAAAGATGTTTGTCACCTGACAGTTTCTATGAGGTGACTAACTAAATTTCTTTCTTCTTGTATTCTTACTATTCTCGCTATTATTATTTTTTGCTATCATTTTCTATTCCTCATTCTTCCTATTTTTTCTTTCACTTTCACCTTTTAACTCTTTTTCCTCAACTTCTTTCATTTTTCACTTGATCCTTCTATCTCTCTTGCTCCATTTCTAACAATATATCTTTCTTCTTCTTCTTCTTCTTCTTCTTCTTCTTCTTCTTCTTCTTCTTCTTCTTCTTCTTCTTCTTCTTCTTCTTCTTCATTTTTCAAAGTTCATTCCCTATATTCTTCAAGTTTCAAGCTCTTTCAATTTATTTTTCAATTATTCTTTTTCAGAACTTCTTCCTTCAACATGTTTCAATGTTCTCTCCCTACATTCTTCTTCTAAACCTTCTCCAAATGATATTTTTTTAGCACTCTTTTCATATTTTACTTTCCTTTTTTCTTTTTTCCTTATTATTACACTTCTCTTTCAGTCCTTTCTCTTTCATCTTTTTTTCAATTTTTTATCAATTTTTCTTTCTCTTTCAATCCTTCATTTATTAATTCTTTCTTTCAACCTTTCTTCCAGTCTTCATTATTTTCTTTTCTCTTTCTTTTCATTTTTCTTCATTTTTTTCTATCATCATTTTATTCTGCTTTTTTTGTAATTCATTCACCATTTTTCAATTAATGCACTTTTTTTTCTTCCCTTTCTAGTTATTTAATTTTTTCTTTTTTTTCTCTTGTGTTCTCCTTTTTTTTCTTTCCTTCATCTTTCATTAAATCTTCATTCTAATTCTTTTTATTCTTTATCTTTCATCTTCCATTATTTTTTACTCTTTTCTTCCTCCTCTAACTATTCTATCTTCTTTCTCCTTTCTCATAGAACCTGACCCCTCTTCTTGTTTTTCTCTCTCTTTTTATGTTGGCTTTTCCTTTCTTTGTCTCCTTCACCCTCTATCTTTTACTTTCTCCTCCTTTTCTTTCAGTTTCATTCTATTTCATTTACTTTTTCCTTTCTCCTTTTTTTCCTTTCAGCCTCTTCTATTTTCCATCTTCTTTTTTATTTCTCTGCCTTTTTTTTTAGCCTCTTCCTCTTTACATTTTTTTTTTTCATTTCTCTTCCTTTTCTCTCAGCCTCTTCTTTTGTCCATATTCTTTTTCATTCTCCTCCTCTTTTTTCAGCCTCTTCTTTTTTTCTTTTTTTTCATATCTCCTCCTTTTTCTTTCAGGCTCCGCCTTTTTCTGTCTTCTTCTTCATTTCTCTCCATTTCTCTCAGCTTCTTCTATTTTCCATCTTCTTTTTTATTTCTCCTCCTTTTCTTTCACCCTTTTCTTTTTTTCTCTACTTTTTCATTCCTCCTCTTTTTCTTCCAACCTCTTCCTTTCACAATCTTTTTTTCATTTCCCTTCCTTTTCTTTCACCCTCTTCTTTTTCCATATTCTTCTTCATTTCTTCTCTTTTTCTTCCAGCTTTTTTATTTCTCCCCTATTTCTTTCAGCCTCCATTTCTTTCAATCTCTTCTTTTTTTCATTTCTCCTCTTTTCCCTTTCAGCCTTTTCCTTTTTCCAACTTCATTCTGTACCTTTATCCAGAGCATCCATTCTTTCCTCCCCCATTCTTTTAATTCCCTGAATTCATTTATTTCCAGCAAACCCCTACTCAAACCATCTATCCCCCTAACACCAGTTACATCTTTGTGACTTCAATTATTACCTCCTTCCTGCTAACACGCTAATATTTATATATACATTTTTTTCAAATTTCCCCATTTCATTTATTTCCATATATTTCATCCAATTTTTTGCGTTCCATTTTTCAAGACCGTTTTTTTCACCGAACAAAATTTTTAGCATATTTCTCCCAACATTCTCTATCCATTTTTGAAAAAAAAAATTCTTTAAAATTTTCGAAATCCATTTTCACATCTCCCTCATAAAAAAAAATGCTATCCTAAGAAGAGAGACATTGTTGGAATATTCTCAAAAATTAAAACCATGAAAAACTCCATTTGAACAAATGTATTTCTTTCCCCTAAAAATACCCGCAGGGTGTTTTCTGAGGTGCAAATAAAAATGCCGCTTGCCTTGAATTTAAACAATTCAAAATCAAGATTATTTCTCTGTTAGCAAGGATTACAAGTATCAGCCATTTTTATTTTCTTTTTTATCTTAAGAATTAAAAGAACTTCTTAACTATAAGATGATGATGTAAAGACAAAGAACTCCCAATCAAAGCCGAGAATACCTCCTTTATGCTTTGAAATTCATAATCCCATTGTAATACAATAATTGCTCAGCAGTATTAGATTTACTATATAGGAAAAGTAGCATTTATTACAGACCCCATATTTTCAAGGGCTACTTGGTAAATGTTTGCAAGCTATCAATTCTGATTCAATGATTCCACTCTTGTTCTATTGATATAGCATGATGCTGCCCTCAACCTTTTTTAGTGAACTGCCTTAGAGAGCTAAAAGGCTCCAACTGTCCTGCTATTTATTCAAGTAAGAAGAAAAGTGGATTCATGCCTTTCCCATTGGCAATAAAGCAAAGCAAACATATGAATATTTCATGATCATTAATGGACAGAAGTAGCTCCAGGTGGTACTCAATTAACCAAATCTTTGTTACTGTTCTGTGGAACTAAATTACCGCTTCCAATGTATCGCTTTTGTTACGGTTCTATTACTATTATATTATTGATTATATGTTGATGTTATGAATCATGTTTTAGTTTTCATGTCCAATTGTATAAAAAAAAATTGTCACGATTGCATATTTTTCTTAAATAATGCAAATCTTGATTTACTACTTCTAGTGTAAAAACAATAACAAATAAGGTGCCAAGAGAGAAGAGGGAGGGATAGAAGATAGATTTAAAGGCTAGATTTGATCCTTTGAGAATATAATTCTTGTAACTTAGTTGGTAAGAGCAAATGGTATTAGAAGCATCGCAGGAGGTTGGCAGTTGCCCCTCTACACAGGTATGAAGGGGCGCAAAATAATTCTAATTTTATAATGCCTATAGATCCATAATTATGTTGTCCCCAGAGATATTGCGCAACTGCCCCCGAGCACTGTCTTTGTCCCTGGGCAATGAGATACCTTGCTACGGCAACTACAGTTAAACAGGCATTCCTGTGGCATAGGAGACATGAGTTTGAATCTCTCTAATAATTTTATTTCAAGTCTACACTATTTACTCATTGCTGATAGATCGAGTGAAGTTGTAATAAAAACAACTAAAAACTTTACACTAATACCCTTGGGAAAGGTATGAACCCATCTCTTCTCCTCCTGCTTGGAGTAAATTTGGGGGCAGACTGGGCTCTCTTGCAATAGTTGGCAACCAATCTAGGAGATGGACAACTCTGATTCAAAATCAGCCAGTAAAACGATAAGCTCTATTAGGCTAACTCTGTGTTGCACCCCCAAAACCTGCACTGTGTTTCAGGATCGGAAAAAAAACTATAAAAATGATATTCCTAAATTGAAATTCTGATCACAGCAGCTATCAGTTTATCTGATGACTCTAGGAGGCATAAATCTAACCTTCCCTGAGCTATGTCTCCCAGACGGTTATAATCTCATCACAGGTTCATCAACACGAGAAAGAATGGTGACAATCCTTCCATACAAGTCTCTCTCAATATAATCTGACACTCAATCCCCACAAAATAAGGATTGACATGGCACTCAGAAAATTAGCCGCAGCTTAGCTGTGCAACATTCCATGCCAAGCGATTTGTGTCAGGTTTATTCTGCCATCCTTGAACATGCGTGAGCGTGCATTAAATTGGGCTGAAGGACTCAGAGAAGGCATGGGAGTGGAGTTCAGGCACAGGTGTCCCTCCACCAAGTACACGCGACAGAGATGGATAGGGTGGGGCAGATTAGGGGAGTCAAGGAAGCTCCCTAACCTTACCAGCCAACTTCGCTTGATTCACAGGCACCCAGCCGCTATACACAATTTGTTGAACTCCCTAAACAAAGCCCCGAGCTCCAGTAAATGCAACTCTATGTCCCAAGGTATTTTTTCATGATTAGTTTCTTCTCAAGGTTGAAAATAGATGTAAGAGCTTTTTTGCTGCTACTAAGAGGAGTA
This sequence comes from Thysanoteuthis rhombus, assembly GCA_963457665.1. Taxonomy (NCBI): domain Eukaryota; kingdom Metazoa; phylum Mollusca; class Cephalopoda; order Oegopsida; family Thysanoteuthidae; genus Thysanoteuthis; species Thysanoteuthis major. The sequence goes on along the minus strand of OY735232.1, from coordinate 22,612,961 downwards.
ATTGTCCTCACTCTTCATTTTTTTCTTTGTTAACCATTGTGGCATACCAGTGAGGAGACCAAGGTTAGGAAAACTGATGATGAGAGAATGGAAAAATCGTTTCATGCCTTCCTGGTCAAAAATAAAGTGAAGTGAATCAAAAAAGCTTGAACCAGTATTTAAATTTGGTTTTCTTGAGAAATAATTGATTGAAATAACATAAGTATTTGGAAATATACATAGATACTCACACACATACACACACATACACACATATATATATATATATATATATATATATATATATATATATATATATACATATACATAGTCCTAAAGGCTTTACAGTTTTGAACACTACATATACAAAAAAAACAACATTTTTTTCAAAGATTTTTGTCATTTCAGTCACTCATTTCTGTTTATATAATTCATGAAATTTTCTTCAGTGTTTTTAATGTTTCACACAAAATTTGATATTATGGTACGATGTGTAAATTTTTATTGTTGGGATCATCAGTTGTTTACCATATGACTGTTTCAGGAATTTAAAAACAAAACAGTTTTATTTAAATGGCTCCCCAGTTGTGATGATCCAACACTATCTCCCCTTTAGCAATGATTTTGATATATACCTTATATGATATTACAAGTAGTTTATCATTTTATATAGGGTATAAACATAATGTAATATATAAGGATCTTATTTTAACTTCACAGCATTAAATTTTTTTGAAGTGCAGGGCTTACTTATATAAGTTACCCCAAAAAATGTATTTGACGATGAGGGATCAATATGTTAACAACAGACATGAGTCAATTCTCATGTCACTTTTATTGAGTGTTCACCCATGAGAATATTAAATCTCTTGTGCTGGTTTTAATCTTGGACTGCATGCAAACCAACTTATGATATCATCTTCAAGAATACCAGTAACACAGAAAAGTTTTAAGCTGATTTCCTACCAACGAATCCAACCGAAGAATTTGACAAAATTTTTTCATTGACCTTAGGGTCAATTTTCCAACTTTATATGTATACATATATATATATATATGTGCTAAGATAGGTAGGTATAGATGTATAACTGTCTCACACACACAGGCCTAACCTGCAATTAGCTGATCTACGAAGGTAAAAGAAAATCCTCATAAAGGCAAAGTGTGATGTCACTAAGCATTTATGTCATAATGATATAAAGATCATCAGACTTTATAAATCCAGTGCTAGACAATAGAGTTTACCACTTCCTTCAATGCTGATCATGACTGCGCTCAACTCTGCCATGACTTACCTGCAAACCTTTCTATCTCATCTCTCCATTTTAGCTTCCCCTACTGTCTTCGCTATTTTTAGAGTACCAACTTCTAACATTTTCTGCCATCTGTTACCCTTATTTCTTGCTAGGTGTCCAACATGTCAATACATATATATATTGATTGATATCTATACCATGAGTAAAGATTTTTTTTTCTATTGTCCATTACAGATTGTATGTTTTGTTTGAATTTAAAAAAAAAGATATTCAAATGAACTTTATTTGAAAATCTTCTTTTAAATCAAGCAGAATGTACAATCTGTGATGAAGCATCAAAAAAAAATTTCCACTCATGTTATAACTGCTCTACCCAAGGTATTGAGCACTATTTTTAATAAAGACCTATATAATATGTATACACATGCTTGTATATTTATTATTGTTCACTTATATATATATATATATATATATATATATATACATAAAAATGAATCAATATGGGTGAATTAATAATGGTGAATCAATAAGTCTGGAGAGTAACATGTTGTTCGCTGTATTTTGGTCAAAAATTTCTACTGTATTATGATCGATGTGATAAATATTCACAACTGATTTAGTAGATTGACGAAGAAGGAAATTATGTTGAAGAATGAAATTTGTTGTAGTGAATAAATCTTTTTCCATCCTTAGGCAACAGATCCATTGACATTTTTACTCAGAATAAAGAGAAGATAAAAGATGCAAAAAAGGAATGAGAAAAAGAAAGAAAATAAGAATAAGTTTATCAAGGGACAGAAAAAAAATGAGAGGGAGAAACAAGATGTAGTGAAAGAAAGAAAGACAAAAAGAAGGAAAGAGAGAATAAGTCATAAAGAGATAAAAAAGAAAGAAGAAAGGAAAGAATTAGTAAAAGAAGGAAAGAGAAGAGGGTAGAAAAAAGATTGAATTAAAATTTATACAAAGGAGAAAGAGAGAAAAATATGTAAAAAGAAGAAAAAGGTAAAAGAAAGGGAAAAAAAGAGTTAAGAAAAATATTCGGAAAGGTTTGGGTAGTGGTGGAAATGGGGGAGGGTAGCACGGGGCTATGGCCCATTATTTCTTCTCAATGTCCAGGTTTTTTGTATGTCTCAAAACAGCCACCGAGTTGGTCATATCTAAAAAGAAAATTACCCATGGGAGTTTACAATGCCCCGGAAACCCCAGCCGCACTGATTCGCCTCACTCATCCCCGAGTGAATCTTCTGCGATCCTAAGCATAAATCTTATCTACAGCTTTACCATATACCTAGTTCCCGAAACCCATTTTCATCATTGGGTTTGGGGGTAAGTCAGATGTGTTAATTTTTCTTGGAAACTGAACCCCTGCTTCTTCTGACTGTCATTTTTGGTTTTAAGATGTCACCATAATTCTGTCTTGTGGAAGCAGTCTTCAGTTAGAGAATCATTAAACTTTTAGTCTATGATTTCAACCGTATGAGTCAGAAGAATTCAGAAAGACAAAACAACACGGCTGGTTGAGTGGTTAGGGAAATGGTCTCAGTGGAGGTGGGGATGGGGTAAAATCTGTTGTGGAAAGAGTGTGTAATAGGATGAGAAGAAATGAGAAAATAAGCCGAAGTATTTATCAGATTATTTCATTTTGTTTTAATTTATTTTAGATCTCTTTTTCATTTTAGCTTGTGAATATTACTGGAATATATACTTCAGTGTGTATGTACAGTAATACACATATATCAATATATATATATATATATATATATATAGGAAGAGAGAGAGAGAGAGAGAGAGAGAGAGAGAGCACTCTGGTGGACGGGGAATTATGCTTGTGTAAATATATCACTTAAATTCAACCTTACTGACTGTCCAGTTCTACATAGGGCATTGGTAAGATGCCAGCCTCTGGGTCTGAAGCGGAGGTTTTGATCCTACCTTGTGGTACTGGATGGGATAATGGATAGTCTATAGCCACACTGAAAAGTTGTAATACAATGGAACAGCTGTCTGTCGATGACTATTATTATAATATATATATACATATACATTTATGTTCATTAATTTATACATACTTTATATAAAAGATACATAATTAACACACATCCATTGCTCTCTCTCTCGCATATATATATATATATATATATATTTATTTATATATCTGCTTAGAGAAGGGGTAGAATAGCGGACTCTGGGTCTGAAGTGAAGGTTTCAGTCCTGCCTAGAGGTACAAAAGTAGATATCAAGTCTATACCTATGACGCTTTAGGGGGAAGTTGAGCATTCTTAGGTAGGTCACTCATCTGCAAAAAGCAAACATGCAACGCTTTTATAACTCCTGAATTGAGGATTCTGGTAGATGATGAGTTATGACGTATGCTTAAAAATATATATCCTTTTATAAAGGATAGAAGGATTTAATTAAACATAAATAGAATGCTGGACAGTTTCAATCTTGCCTAGCAGTACTCAAGTGAATATCAAGTCAATAGCTACCCTGAAGAATCACAATTTGACAAAACAGCTGTCTTTGGATAATGCTATATAGATTTATATACATATACATATATATAATATATATGTGTGTATAGATGTACATACTTATGTATGTCTAAATATGCATAGACATTTACATGAATCGATATTTACAATTATATCTATCCACACTTTTGTATACAAATATATATATATATATCTTGAAAGCTGTATATTTTGTTATGTCGGTATGTGTGTACATTAGTTTTGATACCAAGCTAGTTACATAGATTGATATAAAAAGACTGTTAGATAGATGAAAAGCAAATAGTACCTTTGCACTGGTAATGGCTTCAGCCATACCTACTTTTGGATACATCATTATTTCTTACTCAGAACCTTTGTGTTATGTGAATTAGACATAGTGGCAACAAGTAGTGGCCTAACTCACTTCAGCCTGTACTAGTCTTCTACTGCTCAGGTGGAAATGGATCCATAACTTTCCCAAGAGTATTAACGTGAAGTGTACACAAACTGTCCCAACCAGAGTTTGAACTCGGTTTGCCAGGTTCATTCTCAGTGCCGGTACACATCCGCCTCCCTATGCTCCCAAATATAGATACATAGATAGATGGATATTAGAAAACTTATTATCGTGAAAAATCTTACATAATTTTGTATGGTGAATTTAATAGAAATATCGAAACACGAAAATTAGGAAATGTTTTTCTAATTTTCATGTTTCCATTTTGTCTATTGAATTCAACATTATGTTGGATAAATCTCATCCATTTTATATTATATTTGTATGTATATTGAAGAAAACATATGTGAGCATGTCTGTATGTTATGATAGACTAAGAGATATAGAGGGAAATGTCTATAGAATATTTCATATATTAGTATATGTATGTGTATACATGCATATATATATGTGTATGTATGTGTATACATGCATATATATATGTGTATGTATGTGTATACATGCATATATATATATATATATATATATATATATATATATATATATATATATATATGTATACATATATATTGATAAAATGTGATAGGTAGGGGGTATGCTCATAAGCATAAGTATGTTCTTTTTATATATATTGTTGGAGTACTTGGGAAAAAAGTTTCATAAACGTATGTATTGCAAAGTGCTTGTTCTAGAAATAAACACCGTGAATTATTTCTAGAGGCAGCCATTCAGTTTGACTTCCTTGCAAAACCAAAATATTCCATTAATGCTATTAACCAACATATCTCTCTTTCCTGACTGAAGAATTCCAAGAAAATGTTCAGGAAAAGAAAAGTCTGCAAGGCCAAAAGAAAAAATTGGTGCTAATATATATAAGTCAGAAATGTATTTATGTTATATTTACTTGAGGGGAAAAAAAAACAAAAAAAAACATTTATAATTACAACCTGACAAAGCTATTTCTCTCAGTTCTCAGTTGTGTAAATATGGACTCAAATTATAAGCACATTTCAGTCTTACTGGCTGAATAAATTACTTATACTTTATAGGTCATGAATTTAGAGTCAGTTTAGTTCATCTCATGATAGAAAATGTGTTCCATTATTAAAGTATTTCATAGGACTAATTTATAAGGACATGCCCTCATCTTAGCTTGTTATAGTCACAACATTTGTGCTCTCTGAGTTTCTTTAGGTTTGGTTGTAGTTGGTAAGCTTCTGGGATTGTCCAACAAAACCCTTTATTCAATCCATATATGTTGATATATATATATATATATGTATATATATATATATATATATATATATATATATATATATATATATATATATATATAAATATATATATATATATATATATATATATATATATATATATATATATATATATATATATATATATATATACATACATATCTATCTATCTATCTATCTATTATATATATATATATATATATATATATATATATATATATATATACATATATATATATATATATATATGTGTGTGTGTCTGTGTGTGTGTGTAGTCTTGGAAGCTTACAGCTTTAATCACAAAACACATTTAAAACTTTTTCAAATCTTTTTTCTCACTTTGGTCTCTTATTTCCCAGTATCAGTTAATGTAATGTAATTTGAGCAGTTTTCTTGTGTGTCTTTTTCATGTTTTACATATACTCTGTTCATATGGTACTATGTGTGAATTTTCTCTTGATGGGATCATCAGTAATTTACCATGTATATATATATATATATATATATATATACATATATATATATATATATATACATATATATATATATATATATATATATATATATATATATATATATATATATATATATATATATATATATATATATATATATATATATATATATATATATATATAAAAATGGATTGAAAAAATGGATTTGTAATCCAACAGATATGATTATAGATAAACTAAACACTTTAAGAAAATGGGGTTGCTGCCAGAAACAAACCAGCGACTAACAGGGTAACCACTTCAACGTAGCATTTGGCCTTTGCATTACTGGACGCTGCTCAGCTTGAAAATAAGAGCAAAGCTATGTTGAAACGGCAGGTTTGATTTCTGCAGCAGCCCTATTCCCTTTAATTGTTTATGCTATTCAAGTTGTCTAGGCTCCACTTTTTTTAATTGTTTGCGCTATTTAGGTTGTGTAGGCTAAATGATACATTCAATGTGTAATAATGGGAGATCATTTTTAATAGAGTTTCAAAATAATACAATGCATTATCTATATATATATATATATATATATATATATATATATATATATATATATATATATATGTATATATATATATACTTATATATATGTATATACAAATATATATATATATATATGTATATATATATATATATATATATATATATATATATATATATATATATGAATATATATATATAAATATACATTTATTTTGACATTGTATATCAAGTAAAATGTACAGTTTGTGTCCAACTGAATGTTAAAAGTATAAAGACATTTTGAGGAGGAACTGTATTTCGTCCATCTTTGGTGTTATCTGAAAAGGTTATCAAAAGGCCTTAGTCTGTATAAATAAAAAAAATGAGCATCATGTACGACTGAACAAGAACAGATACTTATATGAGCTGCTTCCTTGGTGGACAGGGTTTCAAGTTCAGCACAACACTCATTTCTTTGATAATTCATGCAGTCTAAGGCTGTTCGATTTGCTACTTGGTTAACACCAGCACTTAGCAAAATGTCTTTATAATTAACAAATGTATTTGATTGTCCCACAGTGGTTGAAAATGTTGGTCAATCTTATCTGGTAACATGGCAGAGGGTGCAATGACTGAAACAATGTGTCTATACCAACCAAGATGAGGGCACTGATCTGAGTGAATGATAATTCCTCTTAGTAGAAATTCAGATATTTTATTGGGCATAATATGACATAGGTCATAAAGAAGGGGGGCATGAGACAGAAAAAAAGGAGTCATAACCGTTTACAAATGGAAAACCGTTATGGGGTCTGACTAAAGGGACATGGTATCTAGTATATTATGGTGTCATATAAACAAAATAAGATATCTATCGATTTTCAACTCATCGCATAGACTTTATTGAATATGAAGTAAAAAATCTGTTTTGATTATATCCTTATTACTTGACTTATTCAAGCTAGATGATTAAAGATGTTTTTGTCAGAAATGCCACAGAATCAATTCCTTTCTTTTCCTCCCCATCTGTGGAGATCTGAAGATTCAGCCTAATCAGATCAGAAGACAAGAACAAAGGAAATTGTGTGCTTTATGATGGATACAACAATCTCTTCTGACAAAATGATGAAATAGATGGGGGACAAGAAGATTGATCAATATCAAAATCTTGACTTGGAATTGGTGAAATTATGGAAGATGAAATTGAGGGTAGTACCCAAAATAAATGGAGCACTAGGAAGGGAATGGAAATCTCTTGCAAAGGGATAAGAAGAATTTAATATCTAACAAAAAATCAGGACTGAAGTTGGCAAGAATGCTGAATAAAATGTTGGAGATTTCAGATACTTGTTGTCACTATATCCCCAATAGCAACCACCAGGCAACCAGCTGAAACTTGACAAAGACATGACAATGATAATAATAACAATGAAAATTTTTGTAAACAGGTTTGATTAGTCACTTGAAAATAACCATCATGTGACTAACATCTTTTAGCAGCATGCCATGTTGGGGACAATTGAAAAATTGGAAAAAGAGCTGATCAATGAACTGTTATTTCTCTTGCCTTTTGCTGGGCAGTGATCACTAAAAAATCTGAATTTTCTGAATCAAGCATGAATGTTACCAGATTCAAACTAAGGGATCAATTCAGCATAAACTTGATCACTGTCCAACAAACGGCAAGAGAAGTAACATATTCATTGATCAATTTTTTAATTAATCACCCCCCCAACCAATGCAGTATGCTGCCCCAAAGACATTGGTATTCTTATTCTTTTCTTCATAACTGAATAGCTGATGGACTCTTTTGTAAATCTGTCAATGTCTGGGTCCTGAGACTCAGAAGAAATTACTGACTTTTCAATCATTCTGAAATCTTCAGCTGTCTGCATACAGGTGAACTTCTTGGATTACTCAGTCTTGTGTCCTTGTTCAGCTTGTTCTTGTGGTATTTAAACATGTCATGGACACCGTTTTCTGCGGACAGGTTTGCTTGTATCCGTAAAAGTTTTCAACTTGAATGTTTGTACGTAAGGATGCGCTTGTAAGTTCAATTATGTATAAATTCATAATAACTTAATGCACTCAGTAACACACTTGAGTTTCATGCCAATCACAGGATATTTAAAAGTGTGGTATTTTTGTAATTTTGAATATTGGAATTTTAACAATCATATCAAGAAATATCAAAAAGTTATTGTGTTTATCGTAATAACATAGTCTTAGAAATTTGCTGCCGTCTGGACTCAGGCAAAGATGTCTACTGACAAAGATGTCTACAATACAATTATTTGGTAACAGAACAAAACCAGAGTGCTAAAAATTCAATCATTAACTTGTATTGATTTTTTTTTTTCTGGGAAAAATTTACTAAGAATGAAAATCAATGAGAAAAATCAGATATATTTTTGAATCAGTTCATCATTCATTTTTTTTCTTTGCTTCTTTAAAAAAAAAATATTTTCTCTATGGATGTTAGGGTGTGTTTTGTTCTTGGTGCTATTTGCTTTTTTTTTTAGATACTATAACTAATGTCGTGAAAGTGAATATGAATAACAATAATACAAGTTACCGAGACTTGTATGTGAGCATATTATGGAGTGTCTGCGTTACCCGGAGATCGATTTCATATTATATGTGTTCACAGATGAACTAATTGTTCTCGAGCCAAATTTCAAATACCCTTTTGAATACGTATGCACACTCATGGGTTCTGAATATCATGTTGCCTCTTTTGAATTAGAATTATATATATATATATATATATATATATATATATATATATATATATTTATGTATATATATCTAGAATAATTTTTTTTCCATGTATGTACATATGCTTTTTTTTTTTTTTTTTTGAGGGTTGAGTAATCTGTCCATGAAAAGTGCCCAATATCGGTTAAAGAGCATATGTGTATAGGGGTACATGGAGAATTCAGTTCTTTGCAGTGATTCAGAGTTTTGTGCCCATGGTGCAATCTGACAATTGTTCCATGAAGAACTAAATTTCTATGTACACCAATATATACACACACACACACACACACACACATATATATATATATATATATATATATACATATATATATATATGGTAGCAATTTGACAATGGGAAGTGAAAGATTTGAGAACAAGTCTGTTGCATCACAAAAATCTTCATCATCAAAAAATAGGCTTGATGCATTTTGCTGAACATGAGTAAAAATTATCAAAAGCACTTTATGATGCAGAAAACTATAGCAAAAAAATTGTAGCTGTTTAAATGTAAAATATTGACTTACATGTAAAAGATAACTTTTCTTACTCACATGTAGGACAACTTCTGCCCAATAGCAATCTTCATGAAAATGAAAATATTTTTGAGATTTCTCAATTCTTTCACCCACTCAGCTAAACAGTCAATGGTAATGCAAAGGCCTAAATAACTGCTCTCACCTAAAATTAGTTCAATGGTAAGAGCATCGCTATGTTGAAGTGGCTACCCTATCGATCACAGGTTTGATTCCTGCAGAAACACCATTTTCCTTAATTATTTATTCTATTTACGTTGTCTAGAGCTGGTTATACATTAACCTTGTAATAACATGAGATCATTTCCAATAAGTTTCTATATAATATAACTCAATTCATATTCATACATACTTGATTCTCAACCAACATATTCAATCCAAAAAAATTAGACAATTTTTTTTATTATATTTAAATCTAGTTTTTCAACATCGTATACCATCTTACTTCCATCAAATTATTTTCCTTTAAATCGTCAAATAGATTATCTTTACATACATGGTTGAAATGAAACCAAACCACTTTTAACTTGTAGTAACAATTCAATGGGCTATTCCATTATTATACTCAGACAATTTCTTACTTGGCATTCCATGTTCGATCTCCCACCCCTCCCAACTACATATCAGTCAGATAAATGGACCAGAGCCAAAGGTTTTCCCCTCTCCCTGGTTGTAGTCAATGTAAGGATCTTTCACACTGACAAAGACTTGATCCATCTTTTTTGGTTACCCAATTCCCCTAACTTTGATAAAAATATATTTAATCTAATAAATATTATTCCTTTATTCTCTTAATGGATCCCCAGAGACCACATGCGAAACTGAGGCTGACAAAAAATAAGATTGAGATATGAACTAGACAAATTCAGAAAATACTGGCTCTGCGACACCCATTATAGAGAATTGTGGCGAATCCTGGAGAACGTCTATATCCAATGACAGACGTTAAAAGAATAATGATGATGATATATTTATACATACACATAGATATATAAATATATGCATATACTCACATATATGTATATAAATATACAAATGTACATGTATATATATATATGTATATATATAGATAGAGATATATATATATATATATATATATATATATATATATATATATATATATATATATATATATATATATATAAGAATTACAAGTGTATATATCCATGGAATGTTTATGCACTTACTAGCACCCAGCAATATGTTTTGTTCTTGTAATTATGAAAACAAATTATGAGCAATGAATAAATATCATCAATGATGGATAAAATCTGTTTTCTATTTCTTTTTTTTTTGTATTCTTACAAATTGAAAATACTCTACGAACTATATATCTATCTATCTATCTATATATATATATATATATATATATATATATATATATATATATATATATACATACAAATATACATATACATATATATAATTATTCTGTAGAGAAAGATGAAAATGGTAAATAAATCATCAAATAGAAGTAGCTTCTATCTACCAAATTTTATTTACAATCCACGAAAAGAAAATCTCTTGAATAAAACCATCATTATATAATGTGAGAATCTTTTTTCCTGCATTTCTCTCCTCCAAATAACTTCCATCCAATCGATACTCATCGCTTTGAACTGAAAATCAAAGTTTCATCTGGCAATGTAGCAGAATCGATTCCTTTCACAGCATCCAAAATGCCAAGATTGATATCATTTTTGGATTGTTTCACTCAGTCACATTTGATGTGCTGTCTCTACACAAGGTTCTCCTCATCTTTGACCATTGCAAATAGTAAACCTTGGCCACTAATTCATTTGTCACTGTGAGACGTCAAGAAAGTCCCATGATTTATGTTTAGAAGATGATTTCAGGGTGCCTTCTGCCAAAATGGGGTCCCCAGTCACTTGATTTTCTAGTGCTTGATTGTTTTTTAATCTTTGCCTTGAAGACCCGTCGATTTCCATACGTGCCAAGTGCGCCATGCAGTGCGAGCCGATGGGTGGGGCTGTACATCAACACTTGATGCCTTGCCAGAGACAGCTAGTGACATATTACGTGTCGAAGGGAAGTTGCTGGTTGGGGCTAGGGTGGTGGGGGGGGGGACAGGGAAAGACCCAGTCTGGCACTAAGGCAAAAGTAGAAGCGAAAGCATTACCCAAGGTAAAAAAATGATGAGTGCCAAGATCTTTATCATCCAAGCAATGAATCATGCACAAATGACAGTTCTGGCTGGATGGACTGTTTACATTGTCTAGACTGACCGCAAACTACAAGGGGACCTTTAGTTTGGATTGAAAGAAGAGTTAGGTTCTCGCATGGCAGTGTTTCCATTCAAAACAGGATAAAATATACATGTGTATATATGTATATATATATATATATATATATATATATATATATATATATATATATATATATATATATATATATATGTATGTATGTATATATAAATATAAATATATATATATATATATATATATATATATATATATATATATGCTCAAAGTATTGAGCAGTGTTGGAATAATGATTTTTTTTTGATAATATGTATGATTTGTGGTAAATATATCACCTATATATATGTATATATGTATATGTATATGTATATATATATATATATATATATATATATATATATATATATGTATATATATATATATATATATATATATATATATATATATATATATATGTGTGTGTGTAGATATACTTGGAGGTGTGAGCGATATAATGGTAAACAGCACAGACAACAGAATCGGTGAGCCAAATAGAGACTCTGAGGCTCTTAATGTTCAATCCACTCTAATGCCCTTGGGAAAGCCATGTTGTCATCTCTTTACATAGATAAGAGTATAGTAGCTGGACAGAATGAGTCCTATAGCCTTGGGAGGTAAGTAGTCAAGGAGAATGACAAGTCTGGATTGAAAACCAGGTCACCAGAAAATTTTGGCAATGGGTGAGCTCAATTAGACACTTCCTTCCGAGAACAAACATGTTCACACAATCATGGTAGGCAGGTTTTGAAAAGGCTTTCATTTAGTAGCGGACTTGGAATGGCTTCAGCTGGTGCTTGTGCTGCTGCTGCTGCTTCTGCTGGTGATGATGATATATTTCACAAAAATGCAACCTAGAAAGTTTGAAAACTTGAAGCATGAAATAGTTTCCTCAAAGAGAGAAAAAATTGGGCAAAATAAGGTTCTCAATTTCCTGATGAGGTGATTTTGAAAGATGTTCGAAATGTCATACGAAACACAAGAAACATTTGGTAATTTGGACAGAGAAACAAAATAATCAATCTTTACAAATTTCAAAAACTCAGTTGTTGCTTCCTCTTTATGTATATATTCATATTCTGATAATGATGATATGAAGTTGGCTTTATGATAGAAGTTTTCAAAATCTCCTACAGAATAGGGCTAGTACATAAATACTTATAGAATCCTAGCAATAAATTTGTTTCACACTTTTCACAATTATGTTGAAAAATAGATATTTGTTGTATATGATAAGTGCTTGTTTTTCATTATTAGGCTGTGGACTTATTGATGTACCTATATATCCAAGATGATTTATAACTTCTTGAATGGTATCAAATTTTATCAATCAGTTCTTTTTTTTAAGAAAATATCCTTAGTTCTCTAGAGAAACTTTTAAGAGGTTATAAACAGTAATGGAAATCCTTGGTACACAGTGGCACGGTGTGTTGCATAACCATACTAATACTCCAACTAAGCATGAAGCTGCTTCTGATACTAGCTACATATAATAATACTAATACTTAGAGATAGTGACACCTCTTTACTGTGACATTGGTTACCTTCCCACAATGCAGTATTAAGCATCTTTTTTAACTGAATATAGGCTTGTCTATTCTCTCGTCTGAATCTTCCATTCTAATTGAATCACAACTTATCAATACTCTGTCTATCAACATATAAAACTATGCATACTTACTTCTCAATTTCCATGTTTTTTGCATGTCTATAGTCTACTAATGGAGACACTATTGGATACCTGGCTCCCCAAACCTATTTCCATCTCTAGTTACAAATTAAATTTTTATGAAAATATCCAAACTTCTATACTGGCTGAGCAACTACTGTACTTATTCAACTCAAGCAGTGAGTACTTGAGTTCTTTGAAGTGAATGAAATTTGGGAAAGAAACAAAAAAAAAGAATGAAAGAATGAATGAAAAGCTAATGAGAGAGAGAGAGACCGAGAAAGAAAGAAAGAGGAAGAAAGAAAGAAAGAGAAACAGGGAAAAAAAGGAGGCAAAGGTAGAAAGTGAGAAGAGAAGAGAAACAGAGAAGAATATGTAGAGAGGGATTAAATGGGAGGAAAAAGATACAAAAGAGAAAGGGGAAGAGGGATATGTAGAAAGAGGTAGCAGAACAGCAAAACAGAAGAGAGAAAGAAAGATAAAGAGGATGATAGAAAAAGAAAAGGCAGCAAGAAAGAGAAAGATAGAAATATTGGCAATGAAGGAAAGATGGTATTTGGTGGAAAATGACGGAATGAAGAATAAGAGAAAGGGAAACAGAAAGAAAAAAATATATATATATACATATATATATAGAGAGAGAGAGAGAAAGAAAGAAAGAGAGAGTGAGAGAGAGAGAAAGAGAGAGAGAGAGAATCAGATAAAGAGCGAGAAAGAGAAAGAGGGAGTGTGTGTTGAGAAAAAAGGCTAAATACTGACGTGGAGCAATAATTCATTCATTTTATTAATGAAATATTTGGGAATGGAAAAAAGATAAAAATTTAGACAGAATGAAAAATGTAAGAAAGAAAATTTTTAAAAAAGAGAGATTAAACAAGGGAACGAAAACAAGAAAAGAAAGGACTGAAAGCAAAATATGATAAAGAATGAAAGAGTGAGAGAAAAAGCAATAAATGAAAGAAAAAGAAGCAAACAAAAAAAGATAGATTGAAGAAAGGAAAAGGAAAGAGAAGAAAGAGTAGGAGAATGAATGAAAATTAGAAGAGAACGTGACGAGAAATGAAAGAGTAAAGGAATGTAGGAAAAGCAGAAGAGAACATACACGAAAGAAAATGAACACACGAAAGAGAAAGAAGGGATGCAACAGAAAAAAATGTAAGAGAGAAAAAAAAGAAAAAAGAAAACAGAGCAAGAAGGTTTCAAAAACATTGTCGTCACAATGCAAGAAGCATCTGTTTAATTCAATGTTCAAGAAAACAATTCAATTTTACAAGGACATCCAGATGTTTCAATAAACAGGAAAAATGAATTGTGATTTTTCCTCTACCCCACATTGCAGCTGAACCACCACAATACATTTTGAATTCAACTGCACTTTATCAATTTGAAGAGAAAACCTGACGTTCAATATCTCTCTGTCCTGAACAAATCCTTGCTACCAATCGTTCTATTCAAAAAATTTTCCACCTCCTTCAACGTGTAATAATATTAATCGTGTTAATTACAGAAACAAATTTCCTGTTGTTGCTTTGACGGGAAATTCTCTTTGCTTGACAAGAGGAAGGAAGCAATTAGTTTGCGAGAAGAACAAATTTTTTGAATTTTGTTTTGAGTGCAAATTATAGTATTCAGTAGAAATATTTCAAAATGTTATTAAAAAAAAGTGATTTGGGTTTCTTTATTGCAACAAAAGGAATTGATCTCAAGGGTGTCAGCATTTCACGCTATCGGGGATAAGAGTGTTTATTGGGTTATTTAGTGCATAGGAAGGTAAGGTACCTGGTTTGGTTCCTGTCGCTATTCAAAACCCAGTGCAACAAATGGATTTTTAAAAAATGATATACGCGTTTTATTAATTTTGTGGCCTTGATGCAACTTGGCAATCAATCAGAGTGGACCTAACTATGCATGCATAAACAGTCACTTTCCTGTGGGATACTCAGCTGTGAGAAACCACTGAGTGAGTTTGTATTCCGCGTGACTTTCGCATTTACAATGTCATTTCATCATATTTCAAGCAGGGATTTTAACAAAACATCCCGTCATCCAGGTTTTTTAGTCACCCTTCAGTCCAGATTCGGCAACAAGTAACTTCTGGGCTTTCCAAAAGCCAGAATCAATCCAAAGAGGGAGATTATGCACTGTGAGCGAGATTACGGCAGTTGATGTAGATTCAAAAAAAAACTTTGCGAACCTCTTCGCAAGTGAAACAGTTCTGAGATGTGTGTAAGGTCCCAAGGGGAGAACTTCGAAGGTACCACTGTGAATTTTTCTAGGTATTATTAACTAGCGGCATACTTTTAGGACATACCTCATATGTATGTATACGTGTATGTATCTGTGTGTGTATGAAAGAGAGGGGGAAGTGAGACAGCGGGAGAGACACATAGAGAGAGACCATTCGGTCTACATCCCTCTGTAGTCGCTACTGCTAATATGGTTGAATAATACAATATGTTTTTATCTATTTTTATAACCATTTTATTACTTTTATTAGTTATTGTGAGTACTGCATGGCTAACAGACAGAATATGGACAAACATTTAGCGACATAGCAGATCGAGAAGTGGGGGCCTCCAATGGGGAGTGTCCCAGAGGTTTTATGAATAGGAGGTCATTTACTGCATTTCGTTAGTAACATTATACAATAACAAATCTTGATGATAGTTGAGGGGGTACCTCAAGGATCCAAGTCCCAGCCCCCAAATCTCCTGCTACGCCCCAGCAAACATGGCTGCCGATCAAAATGAAAGTAGGGCTTAAGGTGCCATTTGGTCCCTTTGGTTGAATCTTAGTACCTCAGCTGGTAGAGCAGTCAGTTGTGTACCGAGCTCCCCGTGGAGGATGTGAGTTCCAATCTCAACTGGGAATTTTTATTTGAATTTCTGATCAATGCTCTTCACTCACCACCAATGGTTAACTAAATTAGTCTAAGTAAAATGTTGCCATATAAAAGCTACTAAAAAACGAAGATAAAAGTAAAAAGTACTCAAAATGAATCATGAAAATGACTCAACGTTTAATTCAATTCATAAAAATCTGTTCGTCAAAACTAATTCACTTCTAGGGACTTCACCATCCTTTGCTTATGTAACATGTGTTCGACTGTGGACCAGCAGATATTAATATTGGCGCCTTTTTACAAAAAATCGCGATGTTTTTATCTTGTAAATATTTCACTTGCTTTTATAGTTTTAATGTCTCAATATTCTCGCTCAGAATTGAGTGGGAGTTTCTGTAAGTTTTCTTTGTTGTTGACTCCATTAAGATAGGATTCATAGTATCGTATCAGAAAGTCCTTACGGATAAAATTAGTGTCATGTTTAATACTACTTAGAAGGGTATGTGGACGTTATTGTCCAACAAATTTGGGTGAAAAAAGGATGTTCAACCGATATGTTTATGGCAAGGACAGAAAATTAAAATTGAAAACGTAGAGCTGAAGAAACTAGACCTCTACATTTACCTAGGAAAACAAATCTCAATGAAATCCTTGAAAGAAGAAGAAATCAAACGAGGAATCACACTAGGATGGCAAGCTTTCGGTAGAGCAGGCTCAACTTTCAGGTAGAAAAAAATTAACAGTAAAAAGAAGAGTATACAACCAATGCATCGCCCCGATAGACACTTATGGAGCTGAAACATAGAACCTAAGCAAGAGACGGACCCGCAAATTGAGAAGTAGGCAAGGTGCCCATGAGAGAATAATGATGACCCCCCCACCACACTTTTTTTCTGGCTTTTCCTTCGGGATCAAAGTGTAGTATCTGTTCCACAGTATAGACCGAGGCGCAGCTACTGACTCTTGCCCGTCGAATGGGTCGGAGATTGTGTGCTGGTTGGCATCAAAGCCCGAGTGCGCCGGTACAAGCGTTTGCCAATGAGGTTTTACTGTGGCTGCGCTTTGCTACGCGCATTGGAGGCCTTTGGACTCGTCATGGCTATCTTATTATTACTCGGCTCAGCTGCGGGGGTCAGTTTCCCCGGGGCAGCACTGCTCCATTGCACTTAAAGGAGCAGGTCCCCTGGTGGACGCTTTTGTGGCGGAGGTTGCTTTAGCTTCTACGTTCGCTTGGCATTCGAAGTCGCGTCGGCTGGAGCCATTTTTGAAAGGGGTTACCTATTCTTTCCACGTTAAGCCCCACCTCGTGTCGAATCCCGCCTCGGTGGGACAGTAGATAAATAGATTCCCCGGAGCAGCACTGCTCCATTGCACTTAGAGGAGCAGGTACCCTGGTGGATGCTTTCGTGGTGGAGGTTGCTTTGCTTGCAAAGTAAATCGTAGCTGCATCGGCTGGAGCCATTTTTGGAAGGGTTGATCCTATTTTCCCGATGTTAAGCCCGACCTTGTGTCAAATATTGCTGTGGTGGGACAGTGATTAAATAGATGCTCAACCTCACATGGAGAGATCACAAGACAGCAAAGTACATTAGAGAAAAAGAGAGGAGTCTGAGATATCATAGAAGCCATTGAGAAATTCAAAAGATAATGGGTTGGACATGTTACAAGAATGTCAGACAACAGCTGGAAATCACAATCCACAACATGGATCTCCATATGCGAATTTGTAACCGACAGAAAGTTAGAAGGCTTGACGACCAAGACAAGTTTAGGAGTATTGGCACCGCGATGCCCATGATGGAGAGGTCTAGCGAATCCCAGTGAAGGTCTATGTCCAACATCAGTTGCTAAAACGCTACTGCTGATGATGAGGAAGCTAGAGGGAGACAAATCACAGTGGAATTAACGACAAAGTTTTATCATATAAAAATGCTATACCATTTCATACATGAATTTTAAACATATAATAGGGATGATTTTTTTGTAATGCCTGCCGATTATGAAGTCTTTCTAATGTGTAAACTAGAAGTCTGTCATCAAGGTACTCAACCTATAATTGAGTCGTTGTGTTGTTATATACACCTGTTGTTCATCAAAAGATTTTGCCAGACTCTCCTGTTATCTCTTCACTTCCCCTGAGTAAATAAGGGTTTTGTTTTCTTAGAAGTTTAGGCTTTCTGTCTGGGAATTCTCGCCATTTCTGGTTAAAGGGAATGATTTCCAGGAAAACCTATTTTGGCAATTCTAGGAAAAAATGTTTATCCTCCGGCAAATTCTCAGGTGTGTTTCTGTTTCCAAATCTAATTATTGTCTTTTAAGGTAAGTAGACAAATGAGAGGAAAGTAAGAGAGAGAGAGAGAGAGCGTGTGTTTATGTGTATTAACAAAGATATCAAATTTAGTTATATTTCTATTTTAATAAGATATTTCATGTATATGCATATATATATATATATGTGTGTGTGTGTGTTCTTGAAAGCTTTATAGCTTTGAACACTAAACATTAAAAAACTTTTTCAAAAGATTTTTTTGTGTCAATTCAGTCACCTACTTCCCAAATATCTGTTAATGCAATTTATATAATTTTCTTCAGTGTTTTACATATACTTTGTTATTATGGCACAATGTATGAATTGTCTCTTGTTGGCATCATCAGTTGTTTACCATGTAACCGTTTCGGGGATTTTAAAGACAAAACAGTTATATAAACATGACACCCCAGCTGTGTTGGTCAAACACTACCTCACTTTATTATACAGTTCATGTTATGTATGTGCATTGTCATTTCATATAAGGTTTTATGTGTATTGTGTATTGATATTTTGTAATATGTTTATTTTTCAAAACAGGGTTTACTTACGTAGTTTATCCAAAAACGTTTTTTAACGATGCAGGATCAGTACTGTATACATTGAATCGGTATCACTTCAGTGGCATTCGGTGTTTGCCCCATGACAAAAAGGTTTTGGAGGGCTGTCAGACTATGACATCTTGTCCTCCAATGTTTCAGATGGCAAAGCAAGTCTTTCGATGGTGTCCGTCTTCTCTCCAACCAATCCATTGCTGGTACCCTGCTACATGATACAAAGGGATGAGGGATGCACGGAGGCTTAATTATTGATGTTTCTATTCGCAGTCAACGGATTAAAAAGCTTGTGCTACATTTCGTCTGTTTGGAAGTACCTTGGGTTGGTTCACTGAGCACAGACTGGACGGTTCAACGGATTCCTGTGTTTGTATACGATTTGCATTGAACGAATCTATATGTCGCTATAAATAGAGGCCTTTTCATTGCAGAATCTACTCATATAAATTAACAGAGTGATGAAGGTTCTCTGTCCGTAATGTTGGACTCTCCAGCTTGAAGGCACGAATTTCATTAATAAAATATCCCAAACACACCTTTTGAGACAATGGACTCTTCCATTGAGGAGATTTCAGTAGTTTTTCCTTTCTATTATCTATCAAACAAGGATTCCCTGTGCCAAAAAGGATGTAAGTTCGTGTCTTCCGAAAGCTTATTTTTTCTTTCGATTTGCGTTGCTTACTCACTACCGTAGACAGACGACCTGAGTTGGGTGGCGAAAAATAATTAAAAAAAAAAAAAAAAAACTAGACAAAGAAAAATAGTAGCCTGGTTTGAAAAAAATAGATAAAAGCGCCAAATGTCGGGGAGGGTCACGTGCCGAAATTCAGCTCTTCGCTAAAGAGTTGCACATTTGTTCACCACCGTTTTAGCACATGACCTCGTCCCCAACGTTGTGGTATCTGGTATTGTGGTATTTTTGTAAGGGTTTGAGTGCTAGGGTTTAGAATCAGGAAGAAAACCGGTGGTCCAAGACATCATAGAATCTATCAGAAAACTTCCAAATGGCAATGGGCAGACCATGTTGCAAGAATGACAGACAACCGATGGACATCACGACTCACAATATGGATTCCCAGACATCTAATGCGAAATTGAGGCCTACAAAATAAAAGATGGAGAGATGAACTCGACAAATTCAGAAAATACTGGCTCTGCGACGCCCATGACAGAGAAATGTGGCATATCCAGGGGAATGTCTATGTCCAACGATGGACGTTAAAATACCGATGATGATGATGATGATGATGATGATGATGGCTCGGGCAGTGGATGATACTACCCTATCCAAAAGTCGGATGTGTGCATCTAGCGGAAAACTGGAATGAAAGATAAAATACCACGTATGCCCAAAAGTTTCCTACTTCCGTAGATAAGTATGGGCATTGGTTTCACCAAACCAGAATGATCCATGGAATAATTTCGCTTTCGAAATTATTCATTAAATCAAATTTTCTGTAGAAAAATAGAATTTACCTTAATTCAAAACCAATGAATGAAGCAAAGGGAGTTTTCTAAACATATCCTATACATATATGTATGTGATAAATGTATTGAAAAAAAAAAATACTCCTTCATGGATTCATCAAGCATTAATTGGAGGTCGTGTAGGTTCTCTGCAAACAGAACGATGTCGTCTGCAAATCTGAGGTTGGTCGGATAATCGCTGTCTATTCTGATTCCTTAGTTTTCCTTGTCTAGGTTTTGGAAGATCATAACAAAAGGCTAGATGAACTGAATGTAGAAAACAAGAAAGTTGGCTCTCATATGAACTTATGCACAGCATGTACCTTCGAAGCAAATACACAATGATCAAAATCGAAAATGCAGAAGTAGACCACTACATCTAATCAGGATAACGAATCCCCATTAAATACTCAAAGAAATCACTCATGGATGGCAAGCCTTCAGCAGAGCAAGCCCAACTTTCAAGAACAAAAATATCCTATTAGTCCCCAAAAAAATAGTATACAACCAATGCAACCCCCTGATTGTCACCCATGGAGCTGAAACATGGGACCTGACCAAGAGAGTGGCCTGCAAACAGAGACCAATCAACGTGCACATAAAAAATCATGCTTAACTTTACATGAAGAAATCATGATACTGCACAATATATATCAGGGAAGAATCAGGAGTCCGAGACATCATAGAATTCATCCGAAAACTCAAATGGCGGTGGGCTGGTCATGTTCCAAGAATGGTAGACAAGTGAGTGACTGAGACCGGCAGAATACAAGGAGAGACGAACTGAATGAGTTCAGAGAGTACTGGTTCCTCAACGCTCATGATGGAGAGGTCTGGTGAATAATGGGGAAGGTCTATCTTCAACAACAGACGATAAAAGACTGATGAAGATGATGATGATGTAGGGTTTCCATGAAGAATGCATAGCAGTGTCAGTAAACTTTTGCATGATTTTTGCTATGTATGCATAAAATATAACTTTTATACGTGAAGAAATTTGACATCTGATGAACTAGTTTTTTTTTAAAGTAATACAAAGTTGCAATTGAGAAACCTACTTGAGCGGACTCCCCAGGAATTATTTCCGCTGTGGAAATTTGACTAAACGGCCACCGAATCTTTTGTATGTAACTTGGAGTTCATGGATTGGGTAAACATGTCACGTGTACGTCCGTTCAGGTGGCACAAGAGATTTCATGATAGAGAGGATACCGAAAATGATGAACGTTATGGACGCCTATAAGCGTCAGGATCCGATGAGAATGTTTAAGAGAATCGCACAAATCGTTCTAATTGATCGATGACCAAGTATCAGGATGATTACAGAGAACGATTTGTATGATTTCAATGCAGTTATGAAACATTATACAAGTTGAATATTACTTCGTATTTAGCAGAAGAAAATATTACTCTCTTTCCGCTGATTCGTATAAATTAGGAACAAATTGGACAGAGCATGTAGAAAATGGAGAACTTTTGAGGCGGGTGAAAATTACAAAGAAGTTGTTGCTAACAGTGAGAAAGAGAAAGTTGAACTTTTTCGGACCCATTATAAGGAGGACGACTTGGAGAATTCACGGGGTGTATAGAAAGCATAAGAGGCAAAAGCTGACAGGAGTGACCTACTTGAAGGGGTTTATGCAGGTTGATGGCAGGAAGAAAATTGTGAATACGTGAGAGGGAGTGACAATGGAAAGGAAGCTATAAAGAGCCATGGTCACCTGCGTATTTAAAGGATATGACACTTGAAGATGAAGTAACAAAGGCTCACATTTTTGCCAACATTGATTTCTTTCTTTGAATTAACCAAATAATTCTGATTTTGTCTTTTTCATCTGTAACGGTCAAATCGAGTCAGACACACCGGTTCTCGTACTATCACCGAAGTTAATTCAACGCTGAGCCAGGTCAATACCTAGATGGGTGACTGCCTCAGAATACCACCAGTTTTCCAGCACTCTGATTCCAGATTATCCATAATTTACCTCTGATCCACTAGAAATGTATGAAACAATTATTAAAAGGGAATTAAATGATTACATGCAATACTTAAATATAAATGAAAGAGTTATTGATCAAGCTTATGCAGTACTGTACTTACAAAGAATTTTGATGTTCTGCCACTCATCATCATCAGTCTTTTAACGACCGTCGTTGAACATAGACCTTCCCCAGGATTCACCACGATTCTCTATCATGGGCGTTGCAGAGCCAGTATTTCCTGAATCTGTCTAATTTATCTCTCCATCTTGTGTTCTGTCGGCCTCGGTTTCTCATGTGATCTCTGGGGATCCATGTTGTGAGACGTGATGTCTATCAGTTTTCTTTCACTCTTGCAACATGGCCTGCCCATTGCCATTTGAGATTTTCAATAGTTTCTATGATGTCACGGACTCCCGTTTTCTTCCTTATGTATTGTGCTGTCTTGTGGTCTCTCCGTGTAAGGTTGAGCATGATTTTCTCATGTGCACGTTGCATACTTCTCAGTTTATAGGTCTTTCTCTTGGCTAGGTTCCATGTTTCAGCTCCAAAAGTGACTATCGGGAGAATGCATTGGTTCGGCAGAGCAAGCTCAACTTTCTGCCACACACAACATGACAAATCGTCAAGTACACCCATCACTTTTACCTTTTCTTGATATGGACTTGTGTGATTGAACCCACGACCTATCAAACCGGAAACAAGCACTCTGGATCTGTGCCACCAGAATTGAAAAACACCAAGAATCTGACATAGTGTTTCATATCGTCTAATTTCGGCAATATAGTATCCCTGCCTGTCACACAATTATCTTTACCAACGAAGTTGTAGATATCACTGTATTACCCCGTGTCTGTCTGTATTTCTGGTTGGTTTTCCGCACAAGATTTCCATAAGTTTTCTGTGATCTTCAATGAAACTTTTTGGGGAAGAGTGGGCCATAGGCCAAGAGAAAGATCATCAGATTTTGAGGCGGATCCAGCAATTCATTTTTGATTTAAATATATTTTTCATTTGTTTTCATACATTTATGTATCAACTCCTGTCTGTCCACACGATATCCCCCAAAGTTTTCAAATTTCAACAGAATTTAAGGAGCGAGTAGATTGAGGTTAAAAATAGAAATGATCAAATTTTAGCATGCATCGATTGATTTGTGTTTGATTGAAAGATATTTTTTGTTCTAAGGGAAGAAACTCAATATTTGAACATATAGACAGCATTGCATTTTCTCCCCTGTTTTTTCTTTTTAATTCAATATTTTGTTTTCATTCAGTTTGCAGTTACTCTACGGCGCTGGCAGATGTATCTGCTCTCCGATTGCTTCCAAGCTTTCCATTCGTGTGTGCAGAGAGAGGAGAAAATTGATACGAAAGCACTTACCGGCCATTGCCGAAAACATCTTTAAATTTTTCGACCAGGTAAGAAATGCTGCATTGATCGAAATAAACAATAATCCGTTGGCGCCAAGTGTGTCTAATAGGGTGCACGAAGGAGAATTTTTCACCCTTACTCCATTAGAGTTTTCCTGGGTTGACATAGCGATGTGTGGACGAGTGATGTCATGCAACAGTACGACTTTCCGGTTTTCCATCCTGTAAATGGCCTTTTCTCTTCAACTACAGAGCACTCAAGCTTCCAAGGTGACGACAGTAACGCCCTGCATTAACAGTTTCACCAGGCTTCAGCAATTCGTAATGCAATACGCCTTCCGTAGTAAGCCGAGCTAACGAAAACGCTAAAATGATAAACCGCTAAAAACTTAGCGGGAAGAAGGATATCTGTTAACCACCAAGTTTTATTACATGAATTTAGCTCCAATTCGTTTTATTTTTTATTTTTATTTATTTCTCCATTGAATGCAAAATTGTTACTGGCAAAATATAAGATAGCGTGACGAGCTGTACAGGTTCAGAAAGCATTTGCTCCGCGATACCCATGACAGGGGGGTCTAACAGTGGATCCTAAAAGGCTGCCGCTGTTGCTTATGACAATGAGGACGACAAAAGCTCGTCTTACGGCTAATCCTTATCCGTGTTCTTAAGTGAACCTCAGGAGGGGGTTAGTGAGCTAGACTCGTGGAAACACGCAGTAAGAGACTAAAGAGTTGATTAAAAGAGAAATTGTATGGGACATGACTAGGACCAGACCTAAGGTTCCTGGAACCCTGGGAGGGTGAAAATGACGCCCTAGCAAATATATTTTAACTGAGATATTCCTGAAGAATCGGACTTCACATCATGGAATTTCCTTATTTGGAAAGTTCTACTGAGATGCATACGATAAGCACCCCGAGAACTTGATGCCCTGTTGTGTTGCTTGTATCTAAGAGCTACAGTGTCCTTATTCAAAATGCGTCTTCGGTGCCGTGATTGTGCTAAGCTGACCATTTCTCTGTCATAACATGCACTAAAGTCCATGATTTCGTTCCTTCGTTTCGTACTTGCGAGGGACGTACTTACACTTTATCGCTACTATTAAACCAACATCATTTAGATCCAAGAGTACCCATGAGCTGCAGACTACCCAAATCACGTGTTATCTTGGCCCCTCTTCCCCTGCCCCTTTCCTTTGTGGAGTATTGAGAAGACTTGCTGTTACTCGATCTCCAGGGAAAATCACTACTTGTGCGAAAAGTCAACTGGTAAATAGAGTCAACTCGCCAAGAAAGAGTATAAAAACAGACATAACAGGGTAGGAGCAGTGATGCACTGGGAACTGAGCAAACGAATGGGATTCAACCATGTCGACACGTGGTATTGGCACAAACCAGAGACACCCCTGGAAAATGGAAACCATAAATTACTCTGGTACTTGACATCCAAACTGACCACCCAATCCAAGCTAGAAGACCGGACGGTAATAGTGGATAAGGGGAAGAGAACCTACCAAATAATAGACTTGGCTGCGCCTGCTGATCCCTGGGTAGATACAAAAGAGAGTGAAAAACTAGGGAGATACCAGACCCTAGTAAGGGAACTGAAGATGTCGTCGATCACGAAATTCCCATGACTAGTACCAGTATTAAGTGCACTCACAACCGGTCCAAAGACACTGAAAACAAAGTTAGAGGAACTGGTGATAAGAAAAAGGATTGAGACAATACAAACAACGGCACTACTTGGATCTGCACGAATACTGAGGAGAGTACTGGAAGTATGAGACCTTCGACCCCCAGCTGGTGGAAATGGCCGAACTATCAAAAGAGAGACACGGTGGAGGCGGTACAAGTCACAGCACTTCTGTGAGAAATGAGGACAACTTGAGTATGGCTGGAAACCCGAGGAGACTTACTGTTACTCAACCTCCAGCGATAACCATCAGGTAACTGGTGTGAAACTGTAACCTGCAGCATTGCAGTAGACCTTGAGAGTATGAAGAGGAGAGCTGGAGACTTGAAGAGACTCGCTGTCACTCAGTCTCCAGTGGTGACCTTCAGGCAACTGGTGTAATAATAATAATAATAATAATAATAATAATAATAATAATAATAATAATAATAAACCAGGGTAGTACCGGTCATAGTGGGCGCACTAGGAACTGTCCCCAAAACGCTGAGGGAGAGACTGGAGGAGATCGGGATTAGGGGGAGGATAGAGACCGTACAGACCACAGCACTACTGGGAACTGCACGGATATTGAGGAAGGTGCTAGAGATATAAGTACTGCAACGAATAGTAGCTCTGTCATGATATGCAAAAGAGGGAGGAGACGTTAGCTGAAGACCTGAGGACACTTATTGTCACTCAGCCTTCAGCGATAACCACTGGGCAACCGGTGTGAAACTGTAAATCGTAGAATTACTGCGACCTATGAGTACTAGGAGAGGAAGGCTGGAGACTTGAGGTGACTTGCTGTCACTCAAACTCCAGTGGTTACCACCAGGCAACTGGTGTGAGATTCCAAATAATAATAATAAGAAGAAGAAGAAGAAGAAGAACAACAACAACAACAACAACGACAACAACAGCAACAACAACAGCAACAACAACAACAGCAACAATCAAAGTGTGTAACCGCTACTCTCGAGCAATATGATGTCACGTTGGTAAGATGATTTAATAAGAGAGTGGTGTGCCTCTTGGATATGCCTGTTAAACTGGGTAGGGATTTTGATGAAGGTTTAGGGGAAAAGAAAGAAAACTGCCGGTTGTTTGCAAAGCGAATATGGAAGAAAAATGGTAAGAAATTATGGAATCAGAGTTTCTAAATTAGTGACTAGATCGATTTTTTTCCACTTTAGCCAATAAAGATCTGAGATAACCAATAAAATGAGTGATTTTTTCAAAATGATTTATCGTGGGGTATAAGTATTATTCAATTGGCAGGAAATAGGAATATGTAGCTGATTTCAGCCACTTTTAAAGACAGTTTTAATTATAAGTATCAAACCCTACTTTGTAAGACTGAGTGGGCATTTTTCAGATTCTGTTTCAGATTTTGAGAACAATATTAGTTAACGGAGTCCTGCATTGTCATCGACAGAAGACGATGCCCCTCCAAGCTCTCGTGAGGCTGTCTACAAGTCTCTCAAATATCGTTTTATTCTTTTCATTTCGCGCAGGCATATAACGTCTAGTT
Source organism: Thysanoteuthis rhombus (assembly GCA_963457665.1). Taxonomy (NCBI): domain Eukaryota; kingdom Metazoa; phylum Mollusca; class Cephalopoda; order Oegopsida; family Thysanoteuthidae; genus Thysanoteuthis; species Thysanoteuthis major. The sequence goes on along the minus strand of OY735232.1, from coordinate 22,585,604 downwards.
GGTATTTTCTTTTGGTAAGTCCTGGTCTAGTTGTTCTTTTTTTCGTCTTACGAAGAAACAGGGAGACTGGGAGACAGACAGACATGAGTTAGCAAGTTAAATTAGAATCATTATTTGTTTCTGGAACTTGGTTTTACAGGACAGTCTGTCTGAGAAAGATTTAAAAAAAAAACAAAATTGGCAAGCTGATAGAGAAAATGCTTGAAAAAAAAACCCATCGAAGTGCATTTGTATTAATTTAAAGAGGGGGCCTGGACCAAAGAAAGAGTAAAACAGAAGAGAGAGAGAAATGAAAGGAGCAACAGAAATAGAGAGAAAAAAAAAGGTCTGGTTATTCACCGGATAGAAAACGTCAGGTGATCAATGTATTCGGACAAGATGTCGTGCTAGGTGTAAACTATTATTATACTGGTGATAAATGAAAAAGTTACTTCTCTCACCTTTTGTTGAGCAGTGATCACTAAAAATATTCGAATAAAAAAAAACACACTAAAAAATTAAAACAAGCGTCAACACTGCTGTGAGCGCAGCCATGAACGTCGTGTTTGATTTTCTGATGAACAATTAATTGGATTCGCATGAATTCTATAACTGATGCTAAAGGACCAATTTACCATAAACTCACCTTGCAAATTGAAACCTTACCCAACTAAAAACATGCTAGGGTAGGAATTTTTAAAGAACAAAAAAAAAGACTTTTTTTTCTACCTGTAATGAGGAATGAATTCTTGAAGTTTCAGCCCTCGAGATCTATCGCTAGTACGTGCGACACAGCCTGTCAGCCAGCCGACCTGAAGGATAGACAGACTGACCTGCTAAAATACTGAAGAAACCTTTTTTTAAAAAAGGATGGAAACACAAAAAGAGTCACGTCGAGTGCCTCTTTAAATTAAGAGAGACAGACCATTTATTGTGTCTTTGATTTTTTGATCAACAATTCATTGGATTTGTATAAATTCTATAATTGATGCTTTTTTTTCTCTTCAAAAAGAATTTACCTCCCCATGCATGCACTAAGAAAAGAAAAACAAAAAAAAACAATTCTTTACACATAGAGACAAACATTCAAACAATCCTACGACCCACTCTGAAGCACTTAAAACATTCCTAAATGCTTGAAACATGCACATGAATATTCTGGTGTCAGTAAGTGGATTTTTCATTTAACGATCAAACAGAAGCTGAATGGTATGCATCGGTCTGATTATGCATATTTTCGTCGGGGCGAGGAGGGAAGGCAGGTCGGCCATATTGAAAGGTTTTTGTCTCTTATTATCTCCCCTTGAACATCATCTTTTTGTGCCTACTTTCTTGGTTTTTCGTGGGTTTCTTTTCTTTCTTCTTCCTCTTCTTCTACTTCCTCCATATTTATTTCTTTATTTTCGGTTTGTCTTCTGTAATCGAAACAAACAAACAAATCAGGTTTATCAAGGAAGTAAACAACAGGCGTTGCTGACGCGACCAATTGTGAGGTGCAGTCAGGCTGATTGCCCGGGCGTTGGGAGGGATTGGGGAAATGAGCCTTCGTCTTCGACAACAACATATTGCACAAGTTGGGGAAATTACTGAAGAATTCCACCTCTCTCTCTCTCTCTCTCTCTCTCTCTTATATATATATATATATATATATATATATATATATATATATTATTGTGTCATCCACAGACAGCTGTTTCGATATATATATGTATATATATATATATACACACGCACATATATATATATATATATACATATATATATCTATTTATATGAGTGTGTGTGTGTGTTTATGTGAGTGTGTGTACATAGATAGATATATATATATAGAGAGAGAGAGTGAGAAAAAGAGAGAATAAAGTACAACATGCACTGTATTATGAGTGGAAAAAGGAAGAGAAAATTGCAAATACAACCGAAAATAATTCGAGAACAATTTGCACAAGTATGAGAAATTACCAAAGAATTCTTCCTTTCCTTGTCTTCCTTTACTTCTCTCCTACTGTCTCTCTCCCTCTCTTCATATATATATATATATATATATATATATATACGTACACTCTCACAAACTTGCATACACGAGCATGTGTGTGTGTCTGTCACATAAATCGTATGTATGTGTACTTAGAAAGCAAGAGAGAAAAAAGAGAACAACAATTTACAGAGAGAAACAGCAGAAACGAAAATTGTTTAAGATGGAATAAGCTAAGATTTTTCTCCGATATCTCTGCATTTACTCATTAAAAGACATCGCAAATACACGCTCGTGCGCGCGTACGCATATATAGGGTGTCTGCAGGGCCCATTCCGTGGATCGCAACGGATGAAGCAGATGATATTCCAACTGTAAATGGGAGATTAAACTCCTTGTAAATGCTATTCATTAGCTCTGTATAAAAACATTGAGCACTCTAGACTAAAGATATATGTGTGTGTGTGTGTGTGTGTGTGTGGATTTTGGTTCCACATGGAAACTTTGAACCCTAGAAACACATACTCACACAGCAAACACCACTGAAGATGGGAATAAATCCCGAAACATGTCTGGACCATTAAAATCTAAGGATTAATAAATCTTACCTCTGAACACTTTACTCCCGAGTCTGTTTCATTCTTTACAGTTCATATTATATATATATATATATATATATATATATATATATATATATATATATAGAGAGAGAGAGAGAGAGAGAGAGAGAGAGACACACACACACACACACATACAGACAGACAGGTAGACAGACTGACAGACTGATGGACACAAAGAAAGACAGAATAAATATATACATTTATGTAAGTATATAAGAGTGATATCATGGAGATTTGCTGTCCTAGATAGATGTAGTGATCAACTTTCTTGAATTCTGCGTTTTCGATTTTGATTAATTTGTATTTGTCCTCACTGAATTTCATATCGAGACCAATTTTCTTGCTTCCCTCATTTAGTACGTTTAATTGTGGCCAGCAGAAAATGAGATGGTGCAACGAACTGGACAAGTTCAAAAAAGTACTCTGTGACGCCCATGTTAGAGGTTTGGCGAATTTTTGAAGAGGCTTATTCTTAACAGCAGATACTAAAAGACTTATGACGATATATAGAGTGAGTGAGAGGATTAATCTGCCTTCCCTTAAAGTTTTGGACGCAAGTTTTGGTGAACGCCCGAAACATCACTTTCGGACAAAAGTCGCGAAGTATCCCTCTGGCGCTATTAACTTTCAAATACATCGAAAGAAGCCAGAGTATTTCCTGATGTCTACAGCTAATAAAAAGGGACCCACGGGCATATTGGAAAGTATGTACGTTTCATGCCACCTCAAGATACTGATGAATATCCTTACGTATGCGTAAGTAATGTCGTAGTGGTGACGAGAATTACCAACATTTCTTAGGCGGATTGTAAGAATAATAACGGGTTTTGGGGCCTGTGAAATGTGTTCCATGAAATCCTCTATAGAAAAAGAAATTATACAAATAATAGCCCTAGGTTGGCAAGCAAGCTCAATGTTCGAGAATAAAAAAAAGGATCCTATTAGTGAAATGAAGGTTCTACAACCAATGTATCTACCCGATAGTCAGATACGAAACGGAAACATGTAACAAAAAGTTCGTCAACGTACACAAGAAAGGATCATGCTTAATATCCCTTGGTGTAATCTAAAGAAAAAAAATCAGGTGTGCAGGATATCATAGAATCCGTTAACAAACTCAAATGATCATGGGAAGACCATGTTGCAGTGATGTCAAACAACTGCTGGACTTACATCGTGATCTCGAAAAGGGAATGTGCGAAACCGTGGCACACAGAAAATCAAATCGTGAGACGATTTAGACGGGTTCAGGATATATTGGCGCTGCCACTCCTGCGACAGAAAAATCTGACGAGTCTCGATGAAGGTCTATGTCCAATAAAAGACCTTGAAACGCTGCTGCTGCAGCTGATGATGATGATGTGTAACGGTGTGCCTAGTGATAGCTTGCAATTACAAACGAAGAACCTCATAACTGATTCTATCGTAAAGCACATTTTTTCAGATAAAACCGAAATCAAAATGTAATTTAATATGATCAAAACAACTGTGATACTATTTCTTCACAATATTTTTCCACGCAGCAAAAAGGGTCTGAAATACGATTCTCATGTTTATTTTAATTAACTGTAATTTTGAAACTGGGGACCATGCAACATGCACAGGAGAGAATCCTACTCATCATCACATTGGAAGCTCTCAAAATAGCACAGAATATTAGGAAAGAAACAGGATAGAAACCATTAGAAAATGAAAATGGCAATGGGCTGGTCATGTTGCTGGAATAGCAGACAACCACTGGACATTGCGACTCACAACGTTTCATAAGCGACTATGGTCGGTAAAATATAAGATAACTAGACGAACCAGACAATTTCAGGAAGTGTTGGCTCCGCGATGCCCTTGATACAGAAATCGGGTGAATTAGGAGGAGACCTATGCACAATGATGGACGCTAAAAAAACTGATGATGATGATGGTGGTGGTGTAATCTGAAGATTTGCGCTTTTGATTTGAATCAATTCTAGGATCCGAATTTTACATTTGATCTACAATTACAATAAATATTTACTAAGCCGAGTTTCGTTTGGCTCTATGCATAGACAGATTAAGACATGGGCCTTTGGGTTGCAGCCCTGGAGTCTCAGCCAGTTGGAGAACCTCCAGAGATTAAGTGAAAAGTTATTGCATTTGTGAACATTGAATCAAAGTATGAATACTTTGAATTACATAATTACAAAACGGTTCAATTAATATATTGCACATGTTCATTCGTAATAAATATACCATTGCAAAAAGAAACGGTCTTTCAGTGCTGAATATAGACCTTTCCCAAAATCTGTCAGACCTCTCTATCATGGACATCACAGAGCCAATATTTTCTGAATTTGTCGAGCTCGTCACACCGTCTTGTATTTTGTCGGTCACAGTGCCAAATATGATCTCTAGGGATCCATGTTTTGAGTTGCAATGCCCAGCGGTTGTCTGACATTATTGCAAGCTGACCAGCCCATCGCCTTTTGAGTTTTCTGATAATCTCTATGATCTTAGACTCCTGTTTTATCTTTTTGATACCGTGTGTCTTGTGACTAATCCACGTTAAGTTGTGCACGATTCGCTCATCTGCATGTTTTAGAGACAGTCTCTTGGTTAGGTTCCATGTTTCAGCTCCATAAGTGACTATCGGGATGATGTATTGGTTGTATGCCTTTCTTTTTAAGACTAATGACATATCCTTGATCTCGAAGAGTATGCTCAACCGAAAGTTTACCATCAGAGAGTAATTCTTGGCTTGATTTCTCCTTATTTTGATGATATCATGGAGATTCGTTGTCCTAGGTAGATGTAACTTTGATTGCTGTGTGTTTGTCCCTAACATGTTTATTGTACATGACATTTGTTTTGCTGGCTGTATACAAATATATCGTATGGCTGCATGTGTGTCGGATGCCCGATACAGGCTCCATAATATGAATAACGGTTTGTAAAAAAGTTAATTTCATTTTTCTTCGACGTTTTTCTTTCTTTCTGAAAATGTTACTGGGGGCTTTAGAGTGCCAGCAGCTGTCATCAAAATCTTTATCGAAATCCTAATCCGGTACTGGCACTATGTAATGAAAGTCAGATGATAAGAATTGTGTCTTGCAAGTCTTTCAAGTGTGCATCAATAGTTGGATGGGGCTTGAAGTTGAAAATAAACATCCTGGCATTTATTTGGGTTCGAACACTGACTGGTTCTGGTGGGAAATTCAGCTCCCAATTGAGAATCAACTTTTCTTCTGGTAAATGAATTGTTTGGTGATATTGATATTTTTATTTCGATAAAAGGGAGTAAATCCAATTATTCTGAACTGTGAAAAAATAAAAAAATGAACGTAGATCATACAGTAGGTACATGGATACGTACAAACCATTGCAGAGATCCGTGTGTAGTGAGATAACTTGCGGTAGAGTGGGTTGTGTTTCGGGGATATGTAGTAATTTTAAAAGCATCTAGATAGTCGTAAACAATCAAAGCATTCACGACAAAGGTCGGGGAATTCGAGGGTATTATCCAAAATGTGTTAAATAATATAACCAACCATTTACTTCATTTACAAAATGCTTTTTTAGCCTCAACAGTCACACATTAGCAGGTGATTGTCACTATTCCCGTGTTAAATCAAAAATATTTCTACCTTGGATTTTCCTGCACTACGTAGAGACCTCAGAAGGACACTTTTCCTTCGCGAACGTTAGAAAAAAAATCCTATCAGGGAATTTATCTTTAAAAAATTTCCAATGAAAGCAGAAAACTTGACCATCTAAAACAGTATTTTATTGAATTCAACCACCAAAGATTCAAGTTAGGGTCAGCATCCACAGTTAGGTTCAGTATTAAAGTCAATCACGGAACAAATGGAAGCAACAAACTCGCCATTATCGGGAAGGTAGTTTCACAACAAAAATACTTTACAGTGTCCATGTTTTGAATTTAATGTGGAATAGGTAACGACCACCCATTAACGATTGGAAGTTACTTTTAGAAATTAAATTCCACTACCATAACGGTACAATGCAAAGCTATAAAGTGCACTTAAACATGTTATTTTCAACACAAATTGATTTCCAATATTTTCGTTCATTTTCATGGACACAGTAGTTAACATTTGCTGGTAAGTGGTTGTATTTGCAACTTAGGTGTGAAAAAAGTAATCACAATTTAAGATATTTGCACTTTCCTAAATTAAAATTAATATTATGATCTGAAATGATGAAGACACTGTAGAGAATTATGGTGCCGAAGTATTAAATGATTTAACCACTCGGCGACAGTCACATTCACCATAAGAAACAAATACGTATGAAAATTTATATTTGAAATCTCAAGTGTCTTAAACTAAAATTCTTTCTTCTTTTCGCTTTCACTACCTTTCAGCATTTTCATATTTATCCGATTAGGGGTAATTTATCCCTGCTCCCCAGCCCTTGATTTACGAATAGTAAGGTAATTTGTAGTTGATAATCTGTTTTCTGAATATGCATACTAATGCTAAGATAAGCGCGCAAGTTGGTGCAATTAATTGATGGATATGCAGGTCGTCAGGTAACGTGTCGCAGATGAGTCAGTGTTTTTTGAAGTAGTGTATTGATATAAGGAGTAAGTGAGTGAATGTGTATGAACAATTAATGGATCAATAGATAGCAAGGTAATTTATGGCAGTTGAGTTGATGGTTACATAGGGGAAGTGGAAAGTATCACGCACATTGTGAAGACAGATAGACAGGAAGGTTGAAGCCTACAAAGTTCGTTTATCAAGTAAAAAATTCAAAACATTTTAAAAAAACGAAAAACTACCATTACTAGTTTTGACTGATATTTTCATTGCTTTTCATCTCAATGGTCACTTGAAAAAAATCAGTGCAAATCATAGATAAAGAATAAGTTCTAGGTGAGACTAAAATTCACGTTCTTTTTTACCTCGGGAAGTTTGCCAAGGTAATCACTCTACAGACTGAGTTGTTAGAGCCCGTAAAGCTGTTAGAAAATCTGAACCTTAAACACATCTTTCATGAGAGAGGACTTTCTTCCAACCAAACTGTATACACTGAATTATCGTTGAATGGAGGCCGGATTTAGGTACGCCAATAGTGCTCTATTTCACTTGCCTCGTGATCTCTTGCATTCCATCTTGTAAACTATTCACATTTCATCGCCTGGCACGATTTTTTTAATCGCTCAGGGGGATACTAGCCAGATGGTTTTTTCGCTTGATTTATGTGGAAGCCACACATCAAAGCGAATAATATAACCGAGTTGGTATAGATAATTCCGATAATTTGAGTATGTTTTCTACCTTCTTGGTTGTATAACGTTGATTATTCTTAAGTTAATCTCAATCTAATCGCTATCAACCTCAACTGACTTACCCGACTGTGTATCGTTCAGGGAGGAATCGGTGAAACTTACAATCGCTAATGTATGACTTTTTTGCTGCTGAAAAGTGAAGACTCATGATTTTGCTGATGATCTGTGAAAAAAGTAGAAGAAAATGTGGTTTTATGCCTTCTTACCTTTTTTTCGTCCAAATTAAAAAAAAGTCATGAAAATCATACTTTCTGCTTTTCCGTTAAAGTTAAATTTTGGATGTTTGTTATTCTTTTTACAACATAAGAGGCTTTTTAAGTCTTTCGTTAATATTTGGCCTAGGCAGAAATTTATTCTTCATTTTAAGAAACAATTAAATAACTGCAAAGCGACAAAGGGTTCTATTCCTTTTTATATGATGGTGCTTGTGTGTTCTAGCACCCCTGGCCATACCGTTTTATCTAATCGAAAATTGGCATCAGTACTTCACCAGACTCTTTCTAAAAAAAAACAAACATTTTTTATCTTTTTGGATTTTATTTTGTCGAGTTTATTAATAGCATCTAGATTCTAATGAATCTAGATATTATTCACTCTATTTTAGATGTTTTCCAGTGGAAAACGCCACGATGTCATTGAGAGAATTTATTCTGACCATATTCTTCGATGGAATCTATCTACATGAATTCTCATTTTGACGCTACGGTTGTTCAATTAATGACCTAATAACGAGTTATTATATCGTAATTTTTTTTTCAAGTCCTGGGATGATATGATAATATAAATAAATTTTCGGTGATACCGCTAAAGCTCTTTGAACCAGAATGTGTCGTGGGCAGATGAAGACGATGCTAACGTTATTTCGTCCGTTCGTTTTCCTTCATGTGTAATCCATGATAAACTTCTACCGGCTTGCCAGGCCCGTCTAAGTTTCACCAGGACTTTCTTACATCGAGAACACGGGCATCACTCTATCACATTCCCACAACGCTTGTCAGGGAGTTGGATTCAGAGTTGCCCATCTCCGAAACTGGTGACCAGCCAAGGCTTAAATGCATTTTCTACCATTAACTATAAACCCATAACTGGAGGAAAGTGGTAGAAGAAATGGATTTATGCCTTTTTCAAGGGCATTCGTTGGAATTGAACGCGAAGTTTTTCAGCCAGAGTTTGAACTCAGCTCGGCGATTTCATTTTCTGTGCTGCCAACCGTTAGGCCATCCGCATCTCAATTCTTTCGTACAGTTATTAATTTACAAAGTGAGTGCGCGATCTTTATCATTATTTTTATTTTTTGCTTTAAATTTGAGAATTCAACACCAGGCCTGTTTATGTTTTGAGTCTGAGTTCAAATAAATCAGTTTATTGTTCCATATGACTAAATAAATATTGACATCAATTACCGTTTATTTTTTTCTTAACATTTCGTTAATCTTTAAAATAGAAAAAACGATTGTTCCATATGACGTGTGCTTGTTGCCAAGTGGTTAAATCATTTGATACTTTGGTGCCATAATTCTCTACCATATCATTACAATTTCAAAACCGGTCGTAATTTTAATTCAATTAATTAAGAAATATAGATTAATGATTTAGTCCTAAAAAGAACGGTCAACAACCAGTGTACCTCCCAAAAGTCACCTATGGAGCTGAAACATTGAGCCTAACCAAGAGACTGACCCTCAAACAGCACAGGAAATAATCATGCTCAACATCACATGGAGAGACCACAGGACAGCACAATATCTTAGAGAAAAATAGGGTTTCGAGGTATCGTAGAGTCCATAAGAAAGCTGAAGTGGCAATGGGCTGGTCATGTTGCAAAAATGGCAGACAGCCGATTGACATCACGACTCACATCGTGGATTCACGGAGATCACCGGTAAAATCGTAGCCGCCAGAATCTAAGATTGTGAGACGAACTAAACAAGTTCAGAAAGTATTTGCTCCCCGATGCCCGTGATAGAAAGGTCTGGTGAAACTTGGTGAAGATCTATGTCCAACGATGGACGTCAAAAGGCTGCTGCTGCTGCTACTGCTATTGCTGCTGCTGATGATGATGGGGATTTTACAGCCACGTCTCGAAAACACTGACTTCTGAATGTTAACTACCTTGTAACTTACAATCGTTAATTGGGTGAATTTTTGTAGCTAAAATGTATGAAGAGAAATGAAGACCCTCACCATATTATTGTTTTAGAGTTCTATGATGGGATGCTGAAAAGTTCTCGCCTGGAGAAACGATACCAGTTCCCGGCCCACTTCCCAAAATCTGAACGTTATTTTGTCACTGTTGCTGGAAAAAGTTCTTTTATATAGTAAAGTGCCAATTTATAGGACCATTGAGCGTATTTCTGAATTTGTTACTAAGTCATTCCGTTCCTGGTCAGGCCAAGAACTTATCATCACCGCCTCGCTAATTTGAGAAACTAAACACCCGTTTTTTCTGTAAATTTGAATATTCAACACCAAACCTGTTGACCTTTTCGTGTTTGGATTGAAATAAATCATTTCATTGGCACTTTTGACTTCCACTATTATCAATGCAGGTTTAATTAGTAAAATCTTTGACTGGGAAATTACTTAATGTGAAAGTCAGGTACAAATTAATTGAAGAACTCATTTGATTTAATTAATTAAGGAAGGCAATTAACAATCGAATCCTAACGAGAATCGACTGAAAGGTAAAATTTTCCGTAGTCAAGAGGAATTTCCTTGAAGCAATTTCCCACCGGGGCAGCAGAAACGAATTTCAGGAGAAAGTCCTAGAAATTCTTAGAAAAATATTTTTTTGAAGTCTTCCGAAAACAGATATTTGTTCAGAAATTCTTCTTTGGGAATAAATGCATTATTATTGATTAGATGCCCAGGAATTTGTAATGGAATCTTCAAATTTTAAAGTTTTTTTTGTTTTCTTTTATATTATTTGGCTCCTGACTTTTTCGCTATTTTTATTCGATTTTTTTTTTCATTATTATTTAGTCTGCTCATGACTGATTCTTTTGCCAACCCCACTCCAAGATTTCGATTTTCGATATTTCTCATGAGCCATTTTTAAATTCTTTTATTTCACTACGTTTTTTTTTATTTGAGAAACATTTTTGGTCTAATTTTTCTCCTTAAATATTTTGGTATCTCAACCACAACACAGAGTCATACTTTGCAGCATTGTGTTTATTGAAAGATTCCCCATTAATTATTCAATCCCTTGAACATCTTATTTTTTTCAGATAATAATTGACTTCACTTATGATATAACAATTGCTTTCTCTTTTCCCCTATTTTCTATATAGTTCCCAGTCACTGACGCGGTTACGTCCTTAAAAGCTACGTCTTTAATTGAAGCAACATCAAACTGACTTTACCATTGACACAATTTTACAAATAAAGGGTTATTTGATTTATGGAAGTGTGGGAATTTAGCGTGTAACTTATGTCTAGTCAGAAAAATTGCTTCTTGTGCAATTCCATTAACAATATCTTATACTATCCTATATTTATGTATTTTTCTTAACAACGTTATAATGATACGACTTTAGATCAATCAGTTTTAATCGAGGACTTCCTTTTAGAAACAGTCAACGAAAACTTAGGATTCTTTCAGTTTTAGAGCTGCTATGTCTATCTTTCTATCTATTTACGTATGTATTGCGCGTACATATCACACCAACAGAGCTAGAGGGTCGAAAATTTATCCCCTATTATGTCCATAATCCACCTTAGATAGGTTTTTAATTATCTAATACCTACGTAAGGTGAGTTAAGTAACTTATTCATTGATCACCTCCATTCCCATTTTCCCTCGTAACACAGCATGCTGCCAACAGACATAAGTCACGTGACGGTTTCTATTCGGCGATTAACCAGACCTGCATCTATATTTTCGCGTTAGAACTGTTATTCAAGCATTTCTATCAGTAGTAACCCTCGGGAGCCAGCTGGAATGTGCTTTTAAAATTCTATGTCAAGGGGAAAAGAGCGCAAGGAAATATTCTGATTGTTGGCGTGAAATTATTTGGGGGGTTAAATTGGAATAAAATGTATTTAAACAGGCCTGGTTAATCATTCAATAGAAACCGTCACCTTTGGCAGCATGTCGTGTTGGGAGTGATCAATTAAAGAAATCGAAAAATGGATTATCAGTGTATATGCTACTTCTCTTGTCATTTATTGGAAAGTTATCACTAGAAAAGTCTGAATTTTCAAAAACAAACCTGAACACAGTCGGACATAAACTAAGGGAATTTGATTTTTCAATTTTTCTATTGTGGAAGTAGCTCTTTAATTCGAAACATTAAAAAAACCCAATCTTAATTGACAACATAGGCCTTCAACATATGACAAAATATTGTCAACTATGGACTCTAAAAACCATCTAAATTAGCAACCCTGTCTCCATTGGTGTAGCCTATACGCGTCATAGTTACATAGCCAGCCAACCCACCAGCCAGCCTAACCTGCTTAAAAACTGTAGAAACCTATGCTGACAGGTTTGTTGAGAACTTTGTTTAGCTGTTTCTAATTGTTAGTTATAAAAAAAAAAAACACACACACACACAGAGCAAAAGGAAACGAGAAAGCTAAAAGAAAGAAATATTAGACAGCTCATTCTTCGGTTAAAATTCTTTGTACTTCGATCAAAGCTTTTTCAAATACCTTGGAGAGTGTGGACCAGAAAATGAAAAATATTTTCTGAAGTAATTAAATTTCGACTAATTGATTTTATATATTAAACCAGCACTACCTGTTCGATCTTCAGATGGTCTATGACTGAACCCCTCCCCCATTCTACTTCAGTGTGGATGAGGAGGATGGTTAAGAAAGAAGCTGGAATAAAAATAAAACCTATCAAATTACGGATGAAATCAAAGAATCAGCTTACAAAAAATGGTATTTCGATAAAAGAAAAAAAAATTGAATATCCGTACATCGCATAAATGAATCACCGTACCAGAACTAATTATCTGAAAAAATTATCTAAAATTAACTTAAAATAAAATCTTTTCATCTAAAATTACCTAAAAAAATATCAGCATAAGATTTGGGCATTGTTGGCCCAAAATGACCACAGAGACCCTCAAAAATACTTATTCAGAAAAAAACAAAAACAAAAGCAATAACCGGTTTTAGATGGTGCTTACTAGTGTACTCAAGCAAAAAAAAATCATGGTCGTGTCCCCAGAAATATAACTAGGAGTGCCCGGACACAGATACACAGACACTCATACGAGAGAGGACTTGGCTGGTTAGACGGACGTGCCATTCGTAGGCTACGGTGATTTGATTGAATTTTTTAAAAAAAACACTTCCGAGAAGGCAATGGAAATCCCTTCCACTAAACTCTCGAATGAAAATAAAGAGATCAATAGAGGGAGGAGAGGTATGGGCAGAGATTTGGGGGATCTGAAGGACCTTACTCTTTCAAGGACCCCTCCCACATTTAGTAGAATTCGTCAGCTAGAGTGCATTTGATGAACTGCTGTTTATGAGGCTTTCGGGTCCCCTCTAGCTACACCCTTGGGGAGAAAGTAGGGGGATAACAGGAGTTGCCAAATGTTTTAGACCGTCAATACGTCCATGAAATCCTTGATCGTTCATCGACCAAACCACACACTAAAACGTACCAAACACTCCCCAAAACGTATCAAATCCATGTATAACTCCAGGGTTTTATTGATCCCTTGGATAGTCCCATCGACTATAGGGCTCGATATCGACTACTTCTGACAGTCCCTGGGCTAGAAGATACCGCAGTTTATAGTTGTCTTTGAACGTGACCTACAAGAGTGTCAAAGAATTTTATTAGCGATATATAGTCAGTTGCACTTATGGCCCCCACAGAGATTGGGGGAAGGGGTCAGGGTCAAAATCCTGGTTTAGTCAACAGGCAAATATAACCTTGTTTTTGTAAAAAAAAAAAATTCTAAATTATAGACAACTTGGTGTTCCAGTCATGGCCGGCCTCAGAAGCTACGAGGTTCCATTAGAATCTTGTCAAGATAATCGTCAAGGTGTGAGTATGTGTGGGTTTGTGTGTGCGTATGTGCGTGCGTATGTGTGTGTATGCATGTGCATGTATGTGTGTGTGTGTGTGTGTGTGTATGTACAAGGTATTGCTGCAGACCACATATTAGACCAGCTGCTGATTGAACTCAAGAACTTTATTTGGCACATTGTAGGTATTAGTGAAAGCCATAGAAAGGGAGAAAATCTTTTACAGCTAAAGGTATGTAATAATCTATTCTATTATAAGGGTAGAGGGAATAACAAGTTCAGCGGAGTAGGATTTTTAGTCAATAATGATATCGCAGACAACGTTGTAAGTTTTGATTCACCTACTTCGAGAAGTTTTGACCAGGAGATTGAAGAGTTTTATGACGATATCAGCTAGGTAATGGACCGAGAGAAGACAAATTACACCGTACTGTTGGGTGACTTTAATGCTAAGGCAGGAAAAGGAGAGGCTGGGGAATCTGGTGAAGAAAGCAGATGGTTGGCAATACAAATGAAAGCAATAAAAATGGAAATACTCAAAAGCGACACAAGAACTAATCAAAAGAAGGATAAATCTAGTGATAGAAACTAAAGAGGACGGAACCAAAAGAACAGAACTAAACAAGTTGATAAATAAAGGAACGAAAGAAGAAAAAAGGAAGATAAACATGAAGAGGATTGTAGAGGCTATCAAAGAAGGGAAGAACTTGAAACACGCTCGAGCTGCGGATCATACTGGTAAACAACAAAAGCTTTTATCAAAAGACACAAATGGCAAAGTTATCACAGATAGGGACAAGATGTTAAGAATAACTTGAAGACACCATGGAAATTCGTACGCTTCGAAAAAAAAAAGTACCCCGAACTGAAACTGATATATTCAAAATGATATCCCATACATTTTAGGGTAGTGATAGCGCAACAAAATATGTAACCCGGTAAACCTCAGGGTGGTACAGCATAACAACAGGGGGATGTCTTTCACGAGGGGCTAGTACAGCTATTTACTCACAGCATACGAAAAAATAAAGTACTTCAAAACTTCTACCTAGATTTAGTGATGCTACTTCACAAGAAAAGAGATAATCGTGACCTTTGCAGCCATCGACCTATTAAATAGATGAACTATTCGCAAAATACTAACAGATTAACAAAGACTAGATTAAAGCAGGATTCAGGAGCGGCTAATCATCAATAGACCACCTACACGCAATAAATCAAATCAAAAAGTCATTAGAAAACAACGAACTTTTGGTGTTTGTAAATTATTGAAAGGCAGTTTTGGACCCAATGTGAGAATAGTAGGAATTACTTACAAGTCATCCAGAACATTTCCAAAAATGACGCTTCAATAATTACTTATAAGATAAGATAAAATAGGAAAAAATAGTGAGACAAGAGGATACAATATCACCTAAACTATAGAGAGCGTCTCTCGGAAAACTGACTGGGGGTAGTTAAACTAGTCAGAGAATATTTTAACCCCTTAAAATTCACTGATGACGTTTACATGACGTCAGAAGCATTGGAAGAATTACAATATGTTGAATGATCTGAATAGGGAAAGTAAAAGTGGGATTGAAAACGAAAAGAACAAAAACAAAAGTTATATTCAACAAAAGTCCCTAGGAGACTATAAGATACAAGTCAACGAAAAGGTTTACATGGATCAACTTATGAACTAAGAGAAAGAACAAGAAAGTGAAATAAAGTTACGCATTATAACTGACTGGGGATCATTTGGTATGAATAGAGACGTACTGATGATCACTTTGACACTATACTTGAAGTGTAGAGTATACAATGAATGCTTAATACCAGCTATGACTTACGGATACAAAACATGGAAATTTACAAAACGAACTAAAAACCAACTCAGAATTGCGCAGAGAGCCATGGAAAGAGCAATGCTAGGGATTTCTCTGAGAGCATAGATCCATGGGTGAAATATATTATACAAATACGTAGGCGACAAAAATGGACATGGATTGGATACTTAGAAAAAAACAAATGACTGGTGGGGCAAAAGATTAACTGATTGCAGCCCATAGGACAGGAAAAGATCATATGAGATGAAGGGATGAGATAAGAACGTTTTCCGGTAAGACATGCCAGAGGTCAGCACAATCGCCATCGGCAATGGAGGAAAGAGGGAAAGCTTTTTTTTCAGCATTGGGCATGACGGCAAATGATGATGACGACAACGACGACGATGATTGATAATGTGTATTTAAGCAGCGAATTCTCATAAATACATGGTTAAAAAGAAGTTTTTCTTGTTTACGAACAACTAAACTTATTCTGGAGTCCAGAGAAAATAAGCATGAGTGTGTGTAATCATCATCATCATCATCATCATCATCATCATCATCATCATCATCATCATCATCATCATCACCATCATCATCATCAGTCTTTTAACGTCTGTCGTTGGACACAGACCTTCCCCAGGATTCGTCACAATTCTCCATCATGGGCGTCGCGGAGCCAGTAATTCCTGAATCTGTCCAGTTAATATCTCCATCTTGTGCTCTGTCGGCCTCGGTTTCTTATGTGTTCTCTGGGGATCCATGTTATGAGACGTGATGTCCATCAGTTGTCTTTCATTCTTGCAACATGGCCTGTCCATTGCTATTTGAGTTTTTTAATAGTTTCTATGATGTCACGGACACCTGTTTTCTTCCGTATATACTGTGCTGTCTTGTGATCTCTCCAAGTAAGGTTAAGCATGATTCTCTCATGCGCACGTTGCTTACTTCTGAGTTTGTAGATCTGTCTCTTGGTTAGGTTTCAGATCCATAGATGAATTTTGGGAGAATGCATTGGTTGTATACTCTTCTTTTCAGGATTATTGGGATCATCTGGTTCTTGAAAGTTGAGCTTGCTCTGCTGAAGACTTGCCATCCCAAAGTGATTCTTCGCTTGATTACCTCCTCTTTTGAGGGTCCGATCCCAAGTTGTCTGCCCTTCTTTAACCCGGATAAAATTTGATTAAAATGTTTCCATTCGCGTTGATCATAATCAGCCTTTTATCGTCCGTCTTTGGACATAGACTCTCCCCAAGATTTGCCAGACCTCTCTGTCATGGGCGTTGCGGAGCCAGCACTTTCTGACATCGTCTAGGTCGTAACGTCATCTTATATTTTGTCGGTCCTGGTTTTGCATGTGATCTGTGGTGATCCACACTGTGAGCCATGATATCCAGCGACTGTCTGACATTTTTGCAACATGTCTTGCCCATTATCATTCAAGTTTTTTTATGGATTCTAAGATGTCTCAGACTCCAGGATTTTTCTCCAATATGTTATACAGACTCGTGATCTGACCATTTTATATTGAGCATGATTTTCTCTTGTGTGCGTTGCGTGGTTCTCAGTTTAAGGGTCAGTCTTCAGTTTGTTAGAAACCATAACAATATAGATTTCTCCGGCTGTCAAGTGAGTCTGGCTGACTGGCTATCTAGTTATGCAAATGTCATGCGTACAGACCGCAACAACGGAGCTAAAGGGCGATGAAGTTGAACATTTACTTCTTCTCATGTCTAGAAATATTTGATTAAATAGGCTTTTAGTGGGGGGTCGGTTAGAAATGTAAGTTTATGCTGAATCGATCTCCTAGTTTATGGCCAGCAGAGCTCATGCTTGATTTTGCAAAATCAAACTTTTTTAACGACTAAAAGGCAAGAAAAATCGATCAAGACTGGATAAGTAAACCAAAATTTCTGTATTATTTTTCGTATGTATTCCATTCACTTGTCCTCTAATCCAGCTTTGATTGTTGACGAGCAATATTCAACCTCTTTTAATTTCTTTCAAAAATGTATTCAAACGTAGGGCTCTAAATATACCACTAAACACTCAAAACGAAAGCTAGACCCCCTCCCAAAAAATAAAATAAAATGTGATTAAATGAAAAAAGAATTTTAAAAAATAGAGAGAAAGAAAGAGAAGGAAAACCTCTAAAGCAAAGACAACCTCCCCCGCTAGATAGGCCATAAAACATAAAAAACAAACGATTAGATCCCAAGACAGACCGGTCCCCAATGATGAATTCTTGCTATTCCAAGCCGGGTTCAAGTGTAGTACTCTTTTGCAAGGTAAAAAGAAAAAGAAATGTTTTTTTTCTACTGATTAAAAGTAATCTGCTGCACTATTGCAAGAGATCAAGACTGGATAAGTAAACCAAATTTATTCATTGATGACATGCTGCCAAAAATCGTGGATACATGAAGGTTTCTAATATATGACAAACCAGACCTGTTTTTGTTCCTATCGATTCATAGTTCTTAATTGACACTGCAGTTGAATAGCATGATATGTTACTGAAAATGATTTTGTCAAGTAGTTAACAAAGTGGTTGATCCAGGGAGATCGGATTACAAGGCTTACACACACATGCACGTGCACATGCACACACAGACACTCACTTTCTCTCTCTCTCACGCATGCATATCTATCTATCTATCTATCTATCTATCTATCTATCTATCTCTCTCCATATATATATATACATGTATGTATGTATACATATATGTACATATATATGTATATATATATATGTACAAATATATATATATATATATATATATATATATATGTACATATATATGCACATATATATGTACATATATATGTATATATATATATATATGTATATATATATATGTACATATATATAGATATATATATAAATATATATATATATATATATATATATATATATATATATATATATATACATATATAGATAGATAGATAGATAGATAGATAGATAGATATATAGATAGATAGATAGATAGATAGATAGATATGTTGGGAAGACTGGGAATAGTTGGATTCCGGTGTAAGTCCGGCCGTCGGCTTTTATTTGAAGCTTAAGGGGTTTTCAGTCAGTTTGGTTAGGTCACATGGTAGCCTACTGTCTTGTACTCGGAATCTAGCGCGTGCATATTGCAGTCTGGTGAGATGAGGGTTAAACAACTGATTTTAATCATTTAAAGTGGAAGATTTGGTCGGATCAGGTTTCAGTGCTAGTGAATGGTATCAGACATCCATAAGTATGAGCAAACCAGTAGATCAAAGGTAACGTTGGGGAATGATGCTTTCGCATTATCAGCTGACTGTGGTAATTGTCAACATCCCAAATAAATATGTCCATATATATATATATATATATATATATATATATATATATATATATATATATATATATATATATGGATTCGCTACACAAACAAAGGTAAGCAGAGAGCCCCAAAGAAGGTAGAAACTTGAACTAGTTTGTGTAGCGAGTCAACTTCCTGATATATTTCCAGCTCTACTTTTGAACAACTTAACCCTCGGAGTATAAAGTTGAATGTATCGAGCACTCTATGAAATAAATCCATCATACATCAGACATTGCTTTGCACACATTATATGCCATATGCTTTGGCATAATATTATTCTATATTGCAATCCTGATTCCTGCTATATATATATATATATATATATATATATATATATATATATATATATATATATATATATATATATATTTATATATATATATATTGCTATCCAACTACATTACACGTAAATCAATAAAATAATGATAATTTTAAAACTAATGGTCCTCGGGTCATGAAATTTCGGTCAAACATACACCTCACCTTCATGCAGAATACCACAAAATCTTTATATATATATATTTCAAAGTTCTCCAACCTACGTGAAGTCATATGGTTTTGTGTGCGTAGTATGGATGGACTGAAAAATCAATAATAAGCAGCTGAAGATGATAGCCAGCATATCAAAACGCATTTTCTGTCCGTATTTCTGACGAAACAATAGCAATACAAATGGTATTTATTGGTTCTGAATCTGGCATTTCACGGTTCTTTCCTTGTCTGGCAGGTGCTGTAGCTGCAAGGTTTCCATACATTGTTTACGATTTGAGCTTACAACATGAAGCCATCATTGCAGCACACGAATTGTTTTGAACGTTCTGCAAATGCTTTTCTCTTCATAATTGAAGGGGGAGGGAGAAAATAACTACTCTAGATGTTGGGAGGAATGAAGGACGTCGAATGGAGGACGGGATGGAGAGTAGGCAGTAATGTTGCACTAAAAAAAAGGAAGAGAGGGAAAGCAGGGCAGCCTGTCTCTTTGCTTTAGGCTTCCTCGAGAAAATCTTTGAAGTTTAACCAATTCTTATGACGTTATAAGGCCATAAATGATGAATATTCAGACATACTGGTTATTACTATTGATTTATATTGGAAAAATTCCTGAGCGTTCCCAAGCCCAAAATAGTGATGATTTTATGTTAAGACGATTAGTTTCAGATTTCCACAACATTGTGCGAAAGACAACGCTCGAATTTTTTGTCTCTACCTAATTCCAAGTGAAACTGGAGCAAGTTGGTCCCGTTCTGCCCTCGATGTAGTTTTGAGAATTTTCTCTGAAAGTTAGATGAACCATTTATGGTTTAAACTGAGTGGCAGTACCTTGCCTCAAAATTGTGATATCAATAAATAGTAAAAAAAATAGTTATTGGAACATAACTCATAGGTTGGCTCATATCTGACATTGACACTGAAACCAAATTTCCCCACGTCGGGGATAAGTTGGGTCACGGTATGGGGTAAGTAGACCCTTCATTTTCAATAAACCGAAAACGATTCACAAGAATGTTGGGTAGTTCACTTTTTGTTTCTTTTTGTGCCCTTTCCCAAACTAAAGAAATACCAAAAATGAGAAACGTTCTGGAGAGCTTTGAAATCTATGAACATGATATAATGATATTTGACACTCCTTCAATAGATACAGTAAAAAGGTAAAAGGATTTCATTTCATTCTTCTAGAATGTGACTTGAAAATAACAGCTCTGCATAATTTCCTGGTGATTTGCAAACAAATACAACTAGAAAAATAAATAACACTTTAGCATTAATTTAGCGCTGTATGACTAGAAATTTTTTTTTCTCAAGAGACAGAAGTCCTAATTACAATTTTTTTCTGATTATTAGCAAACTAGTTAAAACCTACGTGCATATTTGGCACTGTAAGACAAGGGGGAACGAAACAAAGACCAACTTGCCCCGTAGCAAAGGGACCAATTTGCCCCAACATGGACATATCTATTTGGGATGTTGACAGTTACCACTGTCAGCTGATAATGCGAAAGCATCACTCCCCAAAGTTACCTTTGATCTACTTGTTTGCTCATACTAATGGATGTCTGATACCATTCACTAGCACCGAAACCTGATCCGACCATATCTTCCGCTTTAAATGATTAAAATCAGTTGTTTAGCTCTCATCTCATCAGCCTGCAACGCGCATGCGCTAGATTCCCAGTACAAGACGGTAGGCTACCATGTGACCTAACCATGTGACCAAGCTGACTGAAAACCCCTTAAGCTTCAAATAAAAGCCTACGGCCGGACTTACACCGGAATCCAACTATCGCCAGTCTTCCCTACATATACAATACATATTTAGTGGTTCAAATAACTTTTGCATAAATTTCACAGTATTTAGTAATGATTTGAATAAAAAAAATACGACGAGCTAATTGAAAATAAGGAAAGGAAATTTGTTAAAACTTGTCTTTTAATAAACATTAATGGGATTTTTTAGTTAGTCCCTGCCTAAAGCTAACGTCTGTAATTTTGAAGTACGAACACCTCTACCCTGAACGGAAAAAAAAAATTAAAAACGGCATTGTAGGAATTTTCATGGTTTTTGATCTATGAACCAAACACAATTTATAGATCAAATGAACAGACGTTTCTAAATTACAATTGAATTCTTTTTAATAAGCACAAACGAGTTTATAATGAATTAAAAGAGAAAGCGAATTCAGAACTTGTCACCCTCCCTCCCCAAAAATGATCGTCTTTACTATTTTGAAATTCCTCCCCTTCATATGTTTTCAGTGGGGTATTGAATTTACAATGTTGGTTTATGCTAAATTGGTCTCTTAATTTGTAACCGGTAGCATTCACACTTGTTCGTTTTTGTTTTGTTTTTTTAAAAATTCAGACATTTCTAGAGATCATTGTCCAATAAACAGCAAGAGAAGTTGCTTCCACATTTATTGACCCTTTTCCAAATTGATAATCTCCAACACAGATACTGTTATGTGACAGTTTCTATTAAGTGACTAACCAGACGCATTAAATATTAGCTATTTACTCAATAAATATCCTATTTTCTTTTGCTTCTTCTCCATGTTCCCCTATATTTTTGACGATGACAAAACTAATAAAATGGAGAGAACTCTTGGCTCTTTATAACCCAGAAAAATTCAACACACTCTCCGATAAATCTACATACACACATATGTGTGTACGTGTGTGTGTGTGTGTATATATATATATATATATGTGTGTGTGTGTGTGTGTGTGTATATATATATATATATATATATATATATATATATATATATATATATATATGCATATATCGATTAAAGATATGACTTTTGTCAATAGACAAAATTTATGTATTTGATTGATGTATTGTCTCTACTCTAGGTATTGAGCACTGTTGGAATAATGTATACGACTTGTATATATTTCACCTACAAATACACAAACACATATGCATGTGTATGTATGTGTGTGTACAATAGATGTGCTGCTGTGTGTCTCTATACATAAATGATGGTCCCTTCTGTCCTAATAAACAATAATTTGGCACGTGAAACTGGGCAAATAATATGAAGGTCGTGCAATGCTCAGCCTCTGGAATCTCCGTCTCGGCTCCTCTCATGTAGTCTAAAAAAGAGTGGAGCATTACGTTTGGCATCAATTCGGATGCAGCTGATGCACCAGGAGATTGTCTAAGTGGGCATCCAAATGCCTAAAGGAGGCCCCACGACAGCGTTTGGAATGATCTTGTCCTTCTCCAAGACTGGTTGCCAATTATCACAAGAGAACCTTATTTGCCCTCCGTATTCACAGCTGCTGGGAGAAGAGATGGATTCATACCTTTTCAAAGGGTTGCTTTTGCAAAGTGAATGCAAACTGCTTCTCCCAGAGTTTGAACTAAGCTCGCCGATTCCATTCTTCATACTGCCATTAACCCATCTCTTTCTCTTCCCCTGTCTCTCTCTACCCCTCTTTCTATCTATCTATCTATCTATCTATCTATCTACCTATCTATCTATCTATTTATATATCTATATCTATATCTATATCTATCTATCTATCTATATATATATATATATATATATATATATATATTACTCCTTTTTTTCAATTCGTAAAAAACAAGCAGAAAACGAATGAAAAATAATAATTATGAGGACATATACCTGGTGAATGTTAACATTTCGCATGGGTACGAGAAGCACGAAATGTTAACATTAACCGGGTATATGTCCGTGTAATCATTCACGCTGTCTTAGCCAAATGATACATTCACCGTGTAATGAGAACAAATAGTATAACGCATTTATAATTATTTTTGTCAAATTATATATTCATTTCTCAATAATGAATATGCATCTATGTATATAAGTATATGTTTGTATGTACTTATGTTTTCATATATATATATATATATATATATATATATAATGTATATGTATATATGTATATATAAGTGCAATTATGTGTATATGTGAGTAAGTATATGTATGATTGATATATGTATGTGGGAATGTATATGTTTATGTATATATATATGATCTTATTTACACATACATTGAAGAAAAGTAATTACTGTCTTATTTATGTTCAGATATAATTTTCATTTGTATATAATAATGTGATTATTCATTGCACACAATACATTTTTCCGGTTATATGGTCTCGTGACTCGTGTAGTGAAAACTCTTCAAGTTATTTCTCACCTCATGTGAGACCCAGGACGAAGAAAAAAAACTGACAAAACAAACTGATGATTTGTTTATATTTTGCACAATTCTGCTTCACACCATTCGCAATAGTTTCAATTGATTCTACAGTTCGTGTCAAAAATCATACGCACTTGACTTGAAAATCTCCAAAAATAAACGAAGGAAGATGTAATTATCCTTGTTATTGTTTTTTCTGCCCATTATATTACCCCCGTGTATCGATGATAAAATTGTCATTAAATTCATATCTCGCTGAATATCATAATATATATATATATATATATATATATATATATATATATATATATATATGGATTATAATTATCAATGTGTTATATTACTTTGAAGCACTATTTGAAATGATACCCCATTATTACACGGTGAATATATTATCCGGCCCCAATTCACTGATCCCTTACTTCATGCTCAAAGACTTTTAGAAAGTGTCTAAAATCTTTTAATTTTTAATTGGGAATATATGCAGAATATTAGAGTGGTCAACGCACTTAGATATGAAGATGAATTTGGCGTCACCCGTTTCGGCGTTATAAGGCCACGAGCCACAGCATTTTCAGTAAATGTATGTTTAATCGAGTATCTTTGCAATGGCTTTCGGTTAAATTTATAACGATGGATGGCAAGAATATATATATATATATATATATATATATATATATATATATATATATATATATATATATATATGCATGAATGTATACATATATATATGTAGATGAGAATGACAATTAGAGGGTGAAGAAAAAACCCCAAAAGATAGGGGTAACATCTCATTGTTTTACATTTTGTGGGCTTTGTTCGATGCATTTCAACATTTTTGCTCTGTGAACCCCTACAAACACTTTTTCTCTGAAAAAAATGCCTGGCCCCTGTCGAAATGCATCGAACTACGCCCACAGAATAATGAAAAATTCGAGGTATAACACCTATCGCTTGAATTTTTCTCTTCACCTTCCAATTGCCATTCTCATCTACATTCTGTTGGATCATTTCACATCAACAATATATATATATATGTGTGTGTGTGTGTGTGTGTGTGTAATAACTGTTTAGAACAGTTCCAAGTTGAAATAGGAATTTTACGCAAGAAAAAAGTATTTTTGACAATCAACATGAGGTATGCATTTAATAATGTTTTGTTGTCCAGAAGGGTAATTTCTGGAAAATGTTTTCTTTTCAAAATGATTGCATTATAAAAGAAAGCAAGTGTTTTGTTTCTATCCTCCCCAAAACTTGTTCAGAATTGATCAAGGGGATTAAAATAGTGAACTTACTTTGCTATATGGACGAGTTGCCAAACTGGTAAGTTGATTTTGATCACCCTGCTCTAAATCCATAATAGCCCCTGCAATCCCAAGGAATAAAAACAGATTTTATACTTGTTCAAATACTCATGAGAAATAATTTTCATTAAGTATAAATCATTGTTGATAAAAAAAATTATTGTTCATCGATTTTAAAAGAAAACAGAATACGGGGCCTTTTGGAATAATGAAAATGGTACAGAGGAAAATAGTAAAACAAGGAATTTGATAAAAGAATCAGCAGAAATGGTAGAGAAAAGAAATGGAAACAATAATACGGGTCAAATACAACTTTAGGACTTAACAAAAATACAAAAGAATATTGAACAAATAGAGGAGACGTTGATGAACAAATAAACGAAAGTTGAGACGAAAACCAAGGAAGAAAACATGGAAACGATAGTGAAGGCGATTGTAATAAGGGATTAAAAACACACCCAGGCCGCAGCTCACACTTGCAAGCAACAGATTCTTGTATTAAAAACCAGAGAGATGAAATTAAGAGAGGTAAGGACAAGATATTAAAATTAACTGAAGAATACTTATGGGATCCTCTATGCCTCTAAAAATAAAAGTACAACCGACTTACATACCGATAGAGAACAGTGATACTCCAGACGTGACAACGGACGAAGTAGTTCTTGCGCAACGAATTATGAAAAGCGAAAAAGCACTATAACAAAATGATAGACCTCTCCTGTGCCATCTAAAACATCAATGTCAATGGACTAGCGCAAATATTTACATACTTCTCTAAAGAAAAGAAATCGCTTAAAACTTCTGCATAGGAATAGTAATCCGACTTCACTAGAAGGGGATGGATAAAGTAATTACTGCCCAATTGCTTTACTGCCTGACATTTATAAACTATTCCCGAAAATGCTTATTGATAAATTAACAAATATGTAGGAAGAAAACAGACAAGCTTCAGAAGAGGTTACGTGACAATAGACGGCTAACACGTAATAAACCAGCAAATCTAAAGATATCAGAATGCAAGAAACTATGTTGTTTGACTTGCATAGACTTTGAAAAGCCTTTTATTCACTATAACAGATGTCAGTCTTCTCAATTCGAAAACAAGGTGCAAAAAAAAATTCATGTGCAATAATTATCTTGAGAATAAGAACATAACTGTCGATATAGAAAATGCAAAACTCGGCAATGTAGACCACTGCATCTACCTAAGACAACGATGCTCCATGAGACCCTCAAAAGAGGAGGAAATCAAGCAGACAATCACTCTGGGATGGCAAGTCTTCAGGAGAGCAAGCTCAACTTTCAAGAACCAGATGATCCCAATAATCCTAAGAAGAAGAGTATACAACCAATTCATTCTCCCGATAGTCACTTATGGAGCTGGAACATGGAACTTGACCAAGAGACCAGCAAACTGAGAAGTATGCAACATGCGCATGAGAGAATCATGCTCAACCTCACATGGAGAGATCACAAGACAGCACAGTACATAAGGAAGAAAACGGGTGTCCGTGACATCATAGAAACTATTTAAAAAAACGCAAATGGCAATGGGCAGGCCATGTTGCAAGAATGAAAGACAACTGATAGACATCACGTCTCACAACTTGGATCCCTAGAGATCACATAAAAAACCGAGGCCGACAGAACACAAGATGGAGAGATGAACTAGACAGATTCAGGAAATACTGGCACCGCGACGCCCATGATAGAGAATTGTGGCGTATCCTGGGGAAGGTTTATGTCCAACGACGGACGTTAAAAGGCTGATGATGATGACGATATATACCGAAATGGAATTGCAATAGACTTCGTAAAGGTACTAACTAGATGAAGATTGGAAAAAAGGGAAGACATGAGAACTCAATATCACCATAACTCTTCACGGCTGGTATTCAAAGTAATTTTCGGAGAATAGACCGGGAAAACGTGGGAGCAAACATAGACAGAGAATATTTGAACAATTTAAGATGATGATGATGATGATGATGATGATGATGATGCATTATTAGTGATCACGGCCAAATAAAAGGTGGGAGGAGTAACATCCATTATCACCCATTTTCCATTTTTTTAATTGATCACTCTAACACAGCTTGCTGTCAAAAGACGTAGGTCACGTAGCCTTTTTTTTTCGTATAAAAAAAGTCATAACATCTGATATCAACTGACTCATTAGTTTTTCTGTTAATTAATTTTTTCCTTGAAAGGTTATCTTTTTTTTTTTCGCTTTACAAATAAAAAAACTTTTTTTTTGTTTGCAAATAAAAACCAAATTTTTCATTAACACAATCATTTTAATATAATCAAATTGCAAAATGAATTCGCTTCCATTCGAACACATGACATAACTTGACTCTGAGGAATTTGAAACATGAAAAAGGCTTCCAGTAATAGAAAAAATAATCTTAAAATGTGTTGTCTTTTTTATCTGGTTGAGTTATTTAGGGAGATGTGTAAAATGTCTACCGTAACGCAGGATTAAGACCTCATATATGTTTTCTTTGAATGTTTATTCCATTCACGTAGTCCAAGCTAAATGATATATTTACCTTTTAATAACGGGTGATCATTTCAAATAGAGTTTCGATATAATATAAGGTAATTTATTATCAGTCGGTCAGATCATATATCCATTTCTTGGTAATATAATTGTCTGCGTTGAAAGAAACAGGTGGAGCTGATAGAGACCGTGAATAAACAAGATGAAACTTTGGAGTTAAAGTATATATATATATATATATATATATATATATATATATATATATATATATACATAGTATATGTGGTACAAATCAGGCTAGCAGTATAACATAATATAATAATATATCAATAATATATAGCCACTTCTGAAACGTAATGGATTTATTTTATAGAGTTCTCGTTACATAGAACTTTTTACTCTTGAAGTTAAGTTGTTTTAGAGTAGAGCTGGAAATAAATAGTAGAATATGGATTCGCTACACAAACTAGCTCATGTTTCTGACTTCTTCAGGCCTCATCAGGGCAGAAACATGAGCTAGTTTGTGTAGCAAATCCACATTCTACTATATATATATATATATATATATATATATATATATATATATATATATATATATATATAGATAGATAGATCGATAGATAGATAGATAGATAGATAGATAGATAGATAGAGAAAGAGAGAGACAGAGACAGAGACAGAGAAAGAGAGAGATGAGAAAGAGAAAGAAAAATTACTGAACTTGTCAGGGTTTGACAAATAGCTAATTGGAGGTGAGAAGTGACAAGAAGATGCATTCGGAATCCTGCATTTCACCAGAGCTCAAATACCGACCAATGGCGCTATTGGGAAGTACACTATAAGCTAATATACAACATAGGGTGCACACATCAGCGTGTGTGTGTGTGTGTCTAGTCACGAGTGGCGTAAGGTTTAATGGTGTGTACAATGAAATCGGCGAGCCGAGTTCAAATCCTTCTATGTTGACTAGTGCCTTTGAGAAAGGTATGAATCCATGTTTTCCTCCCAGCTGGGCCAACTGGGCTAAGTAGACTTCGGAAGCAACCAGTATAAGTGGAGGACAACTTTAAATTCAAAAGGGTTAGCCCAATTAGCCACCATCAACCCAGAAACCAACGTGACCATACTATCGTCATGGGGAGAGTTGGAAAAGGAATTTGTTCAGCAGTGGACCTGGAAATGACTTATCATAATGACAGATGGTTGACAATGAAGGTAACAGTTCTTTAAAATTACTCCGATTCGGTAGTTATGATTGAGTCGTTTGTCAACAGACTCACTAACCAACTTTCGTGGTATGCCTACGACAAGAGATTTTGTGACGTGTATTTCTTCAGGCCAATTAGTCAACTGGTTTGAATAATGCATTTAAATGGAAAAGATCTTGTTATTCACTGATCTACTCTGATGACTGACCGAATTTTGCTTGTTATAATCACATTACATCTACCTTGGGCAATGAATCTCTATGAAATTCTCAAAAGAAGAAATCAAACGAAATATCCCCTTAAGTTGGCAAGCTTGACATTCAAGACTGAAACATCCATTAGTTTTGAAAAGAAGGGTTTACAACCAATGCGAATTCACAGGGAGCTGAAACGGGGAACTAAACAAAAGCTAAGAACCATGCAGAATCGTGCTTGGCATTTTATGGAGAAATCACAAGACAACACAAAATATCAGAGAAAAACAGGAGTCAGAGATATAGAAACAGTTAGAAAACTCAGATGACAATGGGCTGACTATGTAGCAAGAATGTCTGACTATCGCTGAACATCACGACTTACTACGTGGATCCCCAGATATCATATGCGGAATTGTGGCGGGCAGAAAATAAGATGGCATCACGATTTAGACAGGTCCAGGAGATATTGACTCCACAACGTTCGTGATAGGGAGATCTGTCGAATCTTGCAGAAGGCCTGCGTCCATCGACGGACGTTGAACAGCCGATGACCGTTGTACTCTCAGGTCTTCATCAGGTGTCTATCTTGGTGGGAGTTTCGAACCGAATTCTTTTGTCAATCTACGTAAATCGTTTCATTCCCATGGGCATACAGGACAACTATCTTTAAGGGGAGGGCAAAAGGCTTGATTCGTCCTAAGTTTTCCCAGTTTTGCCCTAATTTCACTGATTCACCCAATGTCCCCTTGCTACCCTGCCTCGTACGCCAATGCTCATTCTGCCGTCTATACTAGAGAATATCTCGTATAAATTCGTTTTTGCAATGCTGTCTGTCTGTCTCTTCCACTTTTCTTCTGGACTACCCGACCCAGGGATTGAAATCACGATCGGTTACTACAAACGCTCAACAAATGCTTTTGTCCATTTGGGCAAGTGTTTCTAGTGGATAAAAGCTGATTTACATTTTCTTTTTCGTTTTTTTTTTTTTTTTCAAACTATTCTATCATTTTCACTCAATCAGGTTTTACTTCTTGTTTAGTCGTTTTTTTGTTGTTTTTGTTTTTTTTGGGGGGGGGGAGGTTGTTTTTCATAAAATAAAATCCTTGGCTGTCAAGAAAATACTTGATACATTCGAAAAAAATAGCTGCAAATGTTTTTTCAAAATATTCTTTTCGAATTAAATGACATGGTGAGTTGGATTACATTTTATTTACTTCTCTTCAGTCTCCCCCCCCCAACTCGCTAAAATCTTTCCCATTGTGTCTATCACTTTCTTTGCTTCTTATTTTTTCTACCTCTCTTTCACCTTCTCTATTTGCCTCTTTGCTTCTCCCTCTTTTCAGTCACTCTCTTCTTTTTTTGTTGCGTACAGCTCTCTTCCCCCTCCCGCCACAACCACTGTTATTCTAAATACCCTCTCACTTTTCTCTTTCTTTCTGCCTCCGTGCGCACATACACTCATACGTACACAATATCTCTCTGTCTCTGTCTCTGTCTGTCTATCTCTGTCTGTCTGTCCGTCTCAATCTCTAGATTTCTCCTTCACCATCTTTTCTCCCCGACGTTTCACCCTTTGTCTGTTATATAATAACATCGACAGAAATTTGACAATGATAAATTAGAATTTAAATGAATGATTTCACATAGAAAAAAATCACCCCGTATTCTGAAAGCAGCAGGAGCAAAAAATGCGAATAAAGTTCAAGGCACCCGTTAGACTCTGCTCTGTATTTAAAGGAGGGAACAGTCAGGAGTTGGTTGGAGAAACATTGATCTTTGGAAAATAGATTTCTTTGATTTTCCATCACTGAGACGAGGTTTTCGAAATGCAAATTGAAACCTTTCGAGGACGAATACAGAAAAGCCAGGCACGAAGAGCGAGATAGCTTCAAAGTAAAGATCGTGTGGCAGGTGAGAATGCGTGTGATAGCCTGGTGCATTCTCTTACTAATAGTATTAATCTTACTAATAAATTTTTTCATGTATGCCTGAAATAATGTCAAGCGATAGGTTAGATATATGGTCAGTTTTTCGACGGATGAGCCCGAAAAAACGTCTTTCACCAAGCACATAATGACCAAGATTGAAAACTATACACTTTTATAGCTTGAGATCAGCAACAGCTGTTGTGGTTGACGAATCTCTCATTAATATTATCATTCTCATTAACATAGTTTGTCATGTGTGACAAAAATAATTCCAAGCGATAGCTTGGATATATATGGTCAGATTTTCGACGGATGAGCTCGAGGAAACGTCTTTTACCGAGCATACTACGACCAGAATAGATAACTATACACTTTTATAGCTTGAGATCAGCAACAGCTGTCGTAGCTGACGAATATCTCACTAATATTATTATTCTTATAACCAAAATTTTTCATGTGTGTTTGAAATAATTCCAAGCGATAAATTGGATATATGGTTAAATTTTGGACGGATGAGATCAAAAAAACGTCTTCACCTAACACATCGTGACTAAGACTGAAAACTATAGACTTTTATTGCTTGAGATCAGCAGCAGCTGTCGTAGTTGGCGATTTAAATTTTTGCTCGAAAACGTTTTCCTCGGACTAGAATGGTATAGATTTATGCGTAATCAAATTTCATTTTGATCTTAGTGAGTGCCTTACCAAAGCACGTAGAGCGCAGTAGCCAGTATCAGAAATCAGAATATTTTTGACGTTTATTTCGCAGTACCAAACTTCCCTGGGTCACCTATTGCTCTATTGGCATCAAAACGCAGGGTTGGATTAACGTTACAGCAAAAGTAGCATATTCTACTCACCCTGCAATTTCGAAGGCCCCGCGCTATCATCATTGACCAAACTCGACCAAATAATTCTGATTCAGTGATCCTGTTTTTGCTTTATCATTATAATTCTATACAGCTTCCAACCTTCATGGGTGTTTAAGGTTAGTAATTTTATTCAATAAGTAACTTTCAACATCACCATCAAAATATCGTAAGCTTTTTAGCTTCTGTTGTTGGACTTAGACCTTCCCAAAGATTCGACAGACCTTTCTATCATAGGCATTGCAGAGCAAGCACTCTCTGAATTTATCTAGCTTGTCACACCATCTTACTTTCTATCGGCCACAATTTCGCATATGATCTCTAGGGATCCACATTGTAAGCCATGATGTCCATCGGTTGACAGACACTCTTGCAACATGCCCAGCCCATAGCCATTTGAGTTTTCGAACTGTTTCTATGGTATAGATTTGTTTAGTGTATGTTAAAAATACATAAAATATATTTGTAGCAGAATATTAATAGCTGTCAAAAAGAGATCTTCAAAACTAAGTCATATTTTCACTACAATTTCTGGTTTGAGGGAACATCATTCTGCGACCCTGACAGTATTATGATTTTATTTTTCACTGGATGTTCTTTCTTTAACAAATGTTAATGTCTAAAGGATTGAAAAAATCCGTATGAGCTATTTTTGGAATATGAGGTATGACAAAAAAGTCAGAATTTAAATCGAGAAATAAACTCGGAAAAAGATAAATAAACGGACATTCGTTCAGCATAAAATTAAAAAGGATGTGGCGGAAAATGCAAGTGTACAAGACCATCTTTCATCCTATACCATGCACACCAGTCTTTCTTCTTTCTTTACTCTGCCATTTCTCAAAAGCACTTACACTTGTAGAACCCTTATTGTCTAATTCATTTCACAGTTAACAGTAAAAAAGCTCTTAAACACTCATCTTTCTCACTACTATTTTTCGAACTTACTACTAAGGGAAGGGGGAAGTTATAGCAACTATGCACAACGTTCCTCACACACACCTAAACGTATGGACAGGCTCCTCCTGATTATTATTCAAGCTTAGTGAATGTTGAAAATACGTAAAAAAAATATTTGTAGCTGAATATCACTTACAGATAATAGAAGAGCCAGATCTTCAAAACTAAGTAATGATTCCTTTGAAGGGTTTTGAAAAATCATATGAGATTCATTCGGAATATGAGGCATGACAAAAAAGACGGAGTCAGAATTCAAAGAGGCAAATAGACTTGAAAACAACGACAAAAAAATAAAAACAAACAGACATTCTTTCAGCAGAAAATTGAAAAGAATGTAGCAGCAAATGCAAATGTGCAAGACTTTTTCCTCCCCTACCAGACACACCACTTTTTCTTCTTTCTTTTTTCCCCCTAGTGTCTTCCATATTTTAAAAGCACTTACACTTGTAGAATTCTTCTTCCATAAAAGTGAGACCTTAAAGAAACAAAATGAGAAAGAAAAGAAAATCAGTGCAGATCAACACAAATATTTATAACCGGACATAGCAGAACACAATTAGTGACAAGAAAGCAATTTTTACCACCGTTGCAATGATGAGTCATAACATTCACCAGAACCCCGCCTAACCCCAACACCACCCTAGCAATTGACTGACTGATGTTCGGACCAGTTGATTAGCCAATAAGAGCTTTGCGTTATTTCCCTACCCGAAATGTACTTGCTCCTCACTCCACTCTTATTATGATGGGAGAAAGGTAAGGGAAAGAATCGACCATTAAGGTGTCTAGAGAAATGGTGGTAATGTCTTTTGCTAAGAAGTGAACGGTGTGAGGATGATGAGCGGAAAGAGAGATAGGAAAGACGTCACCTAACTTCATAATGCAAGAGTTCTAAAGATGGAAGCAAAGGTGTGGCTGAGAAAGGTTAGGGATGCTATTTGAAAAGCCCCCCTGGGCCCCAATGGAGGGGTTGCAAAAGCTCTATGAATAGCGGTTTACCTATTGAATCTCTACTGACAAATCTAAATTAATGTTGTTGTGGCCCCTCAAGGAGCTCAGCCGCTAGGCCCCCAAATCTATAGCTACGCCCCTGGATGGGAGAGTTAATTTCTGTTTTCTTTATTGTGTGTCTTTCGTTCTGATTCTCCCTTGTCCTTTTCGCGTTGTTTCATTTTTTTTTTTCATTCCTTTCTTTCTTAATTTCTTCCTGTCTAATTTATCACCCTCTCTTCTTTGTTTTCCTTTCCCCTTTCTGTCCACTTTCTTCTTCACTCTCTTTCTTTCTTACTTTCTATTTCCTTGCTCCTTTTCTTCCCACTTCCTTCTTTCTTTTTCTTCTTTTTCCCCTTTATTTTTCCCTCGTTCTTTTACTGCCTTTTTTTTTCTCTTCTACCCCCTGTTTATGTTTCTCTCCACTTCACTCTTCACCTTCCTTTTTTATCTATTTCTATTTCCTGGCTGCTTTTTTTCTTTCTCCTTCAACCTTTCGTTTGTTTTTCTTCCCAAATTTCCCTTTGTCTTTCTTTCTTTTTTTTCTTTCAATTTCTTTCGCTGTTTTTGCTTTTTTGTTTTCCTTTTCACTTTTTTTTTCTTTCTTTCATAGTTTCATTGTTCAAAATTTTGTCAACATATTATCTTTTTTTCATTCTTTCTTTCCCGTATAGATATTTCAGAAAAACCTTACTCCATGTCATTATTCTGCTCTCCCCACCCTCTCTCTCTCTTTCTCTCTCTCTCTCTCTCTCTATTTTTCTTCTCTCTTTCTCTTCCCTTTTCATTCCCTCTCCTTCCCTCTCTCTTTCTCTACTGATTTCTTCTCGTCATTTGATATCAAACGCCATCTTTTCTCCTCGTTGATAATATTTTTGTTATAACATTTTTAGGATATTTTCTCGTTCGAATATGCATTTCGCCTCTCCCCGTCTCGGATGTCTTTGCTAACAAGCTCTGGCTTTCTTTATAAAATTATCCAAAGGCTAATTTATTCTAAATCATCTTTTTAATTTCCTTCATTCTTTTCATTCGTTTTTCCTTCCCGTTTCCCTTCTTTTCATTTTCGTCATATTTATCTTTCTCTTCCTCCTTCTCAAATTCACTTCGGTTAATCAATATGCTAGTTTTTTTGGGTTTTTTTCTGTTGCACATTTTAAATAATTTTTGTCTGGAATTCCCAGAAGATTATCAACTGCGACAGACACCTGGGAGCTCAATAGTCGAACTCTGTGGCCATAACAACCAAGAAAAAGACAATAATTCAAGTAAATCAGCGTATAACAGTAATTTTGAATGGTCCCATCTCTTATTTGCTTGTTTAAACTTTCTGAAAATTTTTTATGGATTTATCTCGTAGCATGTTTGCTCTCCTTTATTTCAACTCTTCTTATTTCCATTTCCGCTTCCCCTTGCTCTCTTTTATCGTCTGCTACTTTGTATTTTTTATTCTCTTACATTCCATTCATTACTAACTGATCTGCACGACTTACAACATGGATCGCCAGAGATCACATGCGTAATCCAGGCCGGCAGAATACAAGATGGAGAGACAAACTATACAAATTCAGAAAGTATTGCCTCGGCAACGCCCATGATAGAGAGGTTTGGTGAAGCTAGGGCAAGATCTACGTCCAACAACAGATGTTAAAGATGATGATGATGATGATGATGATGATGATGATGATGATGATGATGATGATGATCATCATCATCATCATCATCATCATCATCATCATCATCATCATCATCATCATCATCCTGATCAATGTATTTTCGCAGCATGCTGAGTTGGAGGTGATCAATTAAATTGGAAAAAGGGCTGATCAATGAATAAGTCACTTCTTCTTCCAATTGGAGGGTGATCAATGAAGATTTTTTTGAAGTCCCAAATTTGTAAAATCTGACGGACACTAACTGAGGGATCACTTTAGCATAAACCAACATTGTAAATTGAATCCCCTATTTTAAAAATGGAAGGAAGGGGGATGAAAAACACTAAAAAGGAGTAAATTTTGAATTTTCAGCCCTTTAGCTCAATTGGAGTGACTTGTATGTGCATACATAGCCAGATTAAATTAGTCTCTGAAGAAACCTATGCTTAACAGTTTCTTACAAAACTTCGAGGAGAGAAGTGAGATTATAAAAAGAAAAATAGAGCTGTGGATAAGAGTTTAGATATTGAAAAAATAGAAATCAAATGCAGAAGACAGAAGGAAATAGGCAACTATCTCAGCCAACAAGCAGGCCCAACACGCCTACACACATACAGAAATGCATACACACATGCACGCACACGTACACACATACGCATGCACACACTCGCAAAAACACTTATATGCACACAAATAATCGGCGTACATCGCTATATACTCCTAAAATTCTTTTCGAAAAAACTCCTGGAAGGAAAAATTCATCATATCATCATTGCCGTTGGACATGGACCTTCCTCGAGATTTGCACGACCTCTCATATCATCGACGTCGCACAGTATTTCATCAGGAGACTCATTCCATATGTCCTCAAGACATCTTTGTAATTGGATAAATCTTTAAATATTTCGGCTGAGGTAGGGATGATCCCCTACTCTCTCGATAGTAGACAGGCCTACGTTCTCTCACTCTTTTTTTGCGCTACACCGCTGTATATATGAGGAATTTGGTTTAGGAAGTTTGTATTACAGTATAACAGGAATATACCAATTAAGGAGGGCTTTCGATCATGAGTGTCATGTAGCCAGTACTTTCTGAACTTGTCTAGTTCGACGTGCCATTTTATCTTTTGCCGGTCACGGTTTCGTATATAATCTCTGGGAATTCATATCATGACTTGTAATGCCCAGCGGTTGTCTGCAAAATTGTCTTGCAAAATGACCAACCCAATATCATTTGCATCTTTTATGGTTTCTTTGATATATTTGACTCCTGAGTCTTTTCACTCAATGAAAACGCCCAAAGATATTGATGCTATCGTACAAGACGAACATCCGTACATGTCAGAGTTTTGCAACAATTATAAAGTTCAGTACGAATTCATTCATGCTTTCTGTCAATCCGTTCGTCTACACAATACCTCCAAAAGTTCTGTTTTAGACTTTCAATGACAAATTGTGAAAAGGTGGACCATGAGCTAAGAAAGAATCCATAACACTTTTGGTCGCATCCAGAAATTTTTTACAGTTACCTCCCCAGATTTGAATTCGGTTTTTAGTGGCAATTACGTTGGCAGAGGCATACGCTCTCTGGGTGCTCTACGCTTTACAAATTTTCCTTTCTTAGCTTCTTGAACCGATACTGAAATACACATAGAAACCTTCAACCAATACTGTCACCAAAACTGTAACGTTTTGTTTGTTTGTTTTTTTTTCAGTTTTTAAGTTGGTCTGTCTGTCACGTTAAGTATGTATGCGAGTATCGTGTGCACAGGACGCCCCGATGGAGCTAGAAGTTTGAAAATTTAAACGTTTACTCCTTATTATATCTAGAAAAACTAAGGTTTTTTTTAATTACCCTGCCAATAGGTTTTAGTTTCGAGTTGATTTGCAATGTCAGTGTATGTTAAATTGATCCCTCAGTTTATGTCCGAAAGCATTCACACATCTTTTTTGAAAACTTTTTTTTGTTATCACGGCTCAGTAAGAGGGAAGAGAGGAAGCTTATTGATTGATCAATCCTTTTTCCAATTTTCTAATTAGTCACCCCGAACACGGCACACTGCCAAAGGGCGTCGGTTGGATGATGGTTTCTATTGAAAGATTATCCAGACCTGTTCATTTTATCATTTTTCTTTCTTCATTTTTCAAATTTTCAACTCATAGCAAACTCAATTTTTTTTCTTTTTTCTTCTTTTGGCTCTTCTTTGTTGTTAACTTCTTGCAAGTTCAAGATTGTTTTTATTTTTATTTTCAAAAAAGTTTAAAAGGAAATCTTTTCAACATTCCAAGCTAAAAGGAAACGAAAAACCAGCCCAACAAAAACAAACAAACAAACAAACCAGTAATGGCAATGGGGAAGGGGAGTACGCAAGGGGTGAGGTGTATACCTACTTCTCAATTTCCCAAAGGTTTTTTTTTGTTTTTGTATTTTCAATGTCTGCTAATGGAGACATTACCGTATACCTAGTTCCCAAAAGCCAGCCTCAACGTATACCTAGTCTCCTAAATCCATTTCCATCACTGAAACAAACAAACAAACAAATAAACAAACAAACAAATAAACAAGCAAATAAACAAAAATGAATTAAAACCCCAAGAATTTATCAAGTTTCAACGCAAACCCTTTTCTTCTCATCAGGATAGGTAATACGATATCTGCTTACTCATGACTGTGTCTTTAATATCATTACCAAGCATGTTCATTCTGAATTTGAACAAGAATTCCACTGACAGCCGAACAAATTGAATCCACGCTTTGCCTTACCAAAATAAAAGAGGGAATGTTTTACTGTGTTTTTTTAGTTCGTCAATTCCTGTCGCCTAGAGGTGTATTTGCAGGAATGGTTCAAGTGAGAAGGATAAGGACTAATGTTCAAAAGGTTGGCTGGAGCGGATCCTGGATTTTGAGCTGGGTTGGGCTCAATTAATTTTACCCGAGCGAAGTAAAGATCTACACAGATTCCATTTTGCATGGGGCTCTGAAATTTGGCATGAGGGACATAAGGACCGAGACACAAATATTGTATACATAGACCTATAAAAATCGCCCATACGCTGGCTACATCTTCTGTTGTCCCTTCTTGGAAAACTGATCCCCAACCATATTAAGTGTAGAGACTCTAAAACAGTATACGCTGGCTCTAGATGAACAGTCCGTTACCATTTGATTTTTTTTATGGATTTTACATCTTGGACTCTTGTTTTTCCTGATATATTGTGCTGTCCTGTGATCTCTCCATGTGAGGTTGAGCGTGATTCTCTCAAGGGTACATCGAATGCTTCACAGTTTTTGAAAAATATTCCCTTTGAAATTTAAACCTGCTAGAATTTAAATTCATACAAATCAGTTGATTCCGCTTTATATATATATATATATATATATATATATATATATATATACACACACATATATATATATATATATATATATATATATATATATATATATATATATATATATATATATATATATATATATATATATATATATATATGAAACTGTTTCACATTATGACGTGTTTTGTTAATTTAGTTAGTAGCGCTGTTCAGATCGTAATATCTATTCGAAGACCGTTGCGCCAGTGCAATGACGTTGTTGATGATGGATTATTGAAGTTCGTCATTGCTTAGCAAGAGAAGCCAAGGATTCGTCCTATTAAAAGTGCCCTTACGCTTGTTAAGGCGTCAGCTGTCCTTGCTTAGGCTCCACATTGCTACTCACTCGGTTCCCATTTGAGAAATAGACTCAAAGATGACAATTACCCGAAGTGGTGTCACTCATTTAAGTAGTTATTTTACCCATAGCTCAGCGGAGAAATGGACTCATGCCTTTCAGGGTGGGTGCTTTAATGCAAAGTGAACACGAATTGTCACAGCAGGAGTTTGAACTCTCTTTGCAAAGTCCATTGCCAGTGCCGTTACCCTCACTATCAGTTAACACCTTCAATGATTAGAGTAAAAAAAAAAAGTGCAGGTGACGTGAAACAATTACCGGTGCGGAAACCGGAATAGCAGAATCGGGCATGTTATGATTACGCAAGCTCCAAATCGCTGCAATACGAACAAGTCCAAGTTGTGAGCTTTCAACTATAACCTAACTGTTATGAGGCCAAGATTAGAGGGCCCAGGCTTGTATCTCACGGACAAATATGGCAAAAAATTTGAATGCGAAAGAGCGGTTTCCAAAAGTTAAGTCTATGTTATTCATCTAATAAGAGCAATTTACATTCTCCAGCATAGTCGAACCCGGTTTTTAGCAACTGCAAAATAGTTAAAACCCCAGCTTTAGCAAAATTTCGCTGCTTACCGACATTCATTGAAGGTTATGGCTTGCTTACAGATTACACAAGCAGCTCTACTACCACAACAATGTGGAGAGGAAGTTGTGGGCGCCTAGTTTATTTAAAAAATCTTTTTTTCACTCTGTCTAATCAGACACTGGATAGAATAAATGTTAGTTGTTAAGGTCAATTTATGATTTCTTGGGATCATTTTTTTTGATCATAAAATTTATTCGTATATTTGAAAAGAGAAAAAATGCATCTGTGCTCTGTCTGACGAGGGGGCGGTCTGGACCCCCTGGACCCTACACCTTTGATTCACACCTGTTTGCACCTATAGATTTAGCTTGAGTTTAGGTATGGATTTCCGAAGAGTAAATGAGTTGTGTCTGAATTTTTGAGATGAATTATCATCAACTTCTTTCACCTTTTTGTTGAATCACTCAAAAGTCCAAATTTAAAAAAAAACAAAACACAAAACAAATGTGAACACAGCCGGACACAAAGTAAGGGATCATTTTAGCATAAACTTGAATTGTAAGTTGACCCCCACCAACATGCACTAAGAAATAATTGGGGGAGATCTTTAAAAAAAAATCATTTCTATACATAATAATGGGTAAATGATTAAATTTTCATCTCTCTAGCTCCATTTGTGCAACCTGTACACCTGACATTTATGTAGATATATACATAGATTTACCCCTCAGCCATAGATTTACCCCTCAGCCATAGATTTACCCATCAGCCATAGATCTACCCATCAGCCATAGATTTATCCATCAGTTTTTCCAATTTCATTTAAAATTAAATAGAGGCGTGTTTATTGTACCATGCACATATATTCAACTGTTTATACTGAGTCCATTCAAATGATTTGTTTTCCAATTTAACTATCTTGATTATGACATTTAGATGAGAGGTAAGTGAGTTGCTTGGAGACCATACAATTTATTTGTCTAAATTGGACCAGGATTTGGCAAGATCTTGCTTCACAGTGGCAACACTGCAATAGGAGATCTTGAAAGCATCACACCCAAAAATGAACCAGATGGTAAATTCAATTGATTGATGTCCATGCTTGTAAGAGGCTAGATATTCTTGTCCGAGAATCCACAGGAAAAATTCTTTGCACCATGTCCGTGTGTTATTTGATGTGTGAACTGGTGCACAATCTTGATATGAGAGATAATGCTTTCAAAAGGCTCCGGTTATTCAAAGCAACACCTTTTCTTCAAGCATTTCAAGATAAACTTGGCTATTCCCCTTCTTTTCTATCATGGGCATCACAGAGCCAATGCTTTCTGAATTTATCTAGTCACGCCATCTTACATTCTATCAGCCACAGCCTCACACCTGATTTCTGGGGATTCACATTGTAAATCATGATGTCCAGCAGTTGTCTGCCATTCTTGCAAAATGTCCAGCCCATTGCCATTTGAGTTTTCTTACAGTTTGTTCTGATCAATCCATGTGAGGTTGAGCATGATTCTTTCAAGTGCACATCGCATGGTTCTCAGTTTAAGGGTTAATCTTTCAGTTAGGTTCCCTGTTTTAGCTCCACATGTGAGTATTGGTAGGATACATTTGTGGTATACCTTTCTTTTTTGGACTAGTGAGATCATCTTAAAAGTTCTTAAAAGTCGAGCTCACTCTACCGAATACTTGCCAACCTAGTGTGATTATTCGCTTTATTTTTTCTGATAATGATGACTCCATGGAGATTCGTTGTCCTTGGTAGATGTAGTGGTCTACTTTTTCCAGCTCTGCATTTTTGATTTTGATCGTTGTGTTTTTGTCTCCAACATGCTTGTTGTACATGACATTTGTTTTGCTGAAGTTCATGTGAAGGCTGACTTGGTTGCTTTATTTGATTTGTCTAACATCTTTTGGGGAGATTGTGATGGTTCTCAGCAAAGAGGAGGATGTCATCAGCCAATCTGAGGTTACTTAATTTTTTTTATATCCTCATCAATTGACTACAAAGGAGAATCTATGTCATCCGATGCAAGTCTGCCCACACCATTGCCTAATGAATC
Organism: Thysanoteuthis rhombus; assembly: GCA_963457665.1. Lineage (NCBI taxonomy): Eukaryota > Metazoa > Mollusca > Cephalopoda > Oegopsida > Thysanoteuthidae > Thysanoteuthis > Thysanoteuthis major. The sequence continues at coordinate 22,543,974 of OY735232.1, read as the reverse complement.
TAAACCCAATATTTGGGGAATTAGTCACAGCCTGCATAAAGAAAACATTCTCATGAGACTAGATAAAGACTTTGTTAGTGGCCCTTTTAATTTCCTCCAACATTTTCTTCCTTTTGTTGAGTTAGTTTTGCGTGGACGTTGCTGAAATCAAGTGTCAATATAGTATCTTATATGACTTCAGCCCTGAATCCATCCTCACAATTCTTTATCTTCTCACTCGCTTCTCCACAGCTTGATGGCCCTTATGGTGTGGACTGAATGATTTCTGCTAAAGATTGGCTTGCTCAAGGTTATGCCAGTCTCCCTGAAAAATTTCATGATGTCATGAGTTGTCTGTCCTTCATCTATTGTTTGCAGTTCAATTCAAACCATTTCAAGGTGACAATTGGTTGCATACACACTTCAATGCAATGCTCAATACCTGTTCAGAACTGACTAATGAAACTGTAAACATAGAAAGAACAGACGTTTAGGAGATGCTTTGTGTGAATCTCCAAACTCCCTGGTGGAAACTTAATATCATGAGCTATAATTTAACGATTGGTAAATCTTTATGCTGTACCAGTCAGTCAGGCAGAACCACTTTGAAAACTGAAGAAACCTATATTGACTGACTGACGGTTTCTCACAAAGATGAGGAGAATATTCTGAATAGATCTATGTATAACAAGTAAGTTAGTTTCCTTTTCACGCAGATATTACTCATTATTCAATGTCTTGCGGCAAGAGATACAGAAAACTTTTTATACCAGAAGAGAGAATAGAATTATCTACAATCTATCTATATGATGAATTATGTGATTTTTTCTGCTTGTTTTTCTGTCTATATTATATAATAAAAGTGAGATAAAATTTACATTTTGTTTATAAAAATATCCACTGCTTACCATTTGAAACAATGGACAATGCCACTTGAAAAAATTCGGTCACATTTTAATTAAACTTCTGATGAAAGTGATAAGATGGAAACATTTATTTACACTATTAACCACTTTGAAGAAGTGAACTATTAGATCCTAAAATAAGAAAATGTTGAGAAATTGCTTGAACTCTGCGGAAACACGGGTCATCCAAAAGGATTCAAAATATCCCTGAATTATGTCAGACTTGAACTTGAGTTGACTTTTTCCACTGTATCAACAAGAACAACAACAATAATGCCCAACTAAATTTTCCAAGTTTCAAATGACATTGTTTTTTAATCAGAACAACAAGAACAATCCTCATCTGATTTAGGCGAGTGAACTCTTCTCTCTTTGTTTGTCCGCTCACCATGAACCAGACTGAGATATATAAAATCAACATTCCTCTACCCTGATTTGAAATCATGACCAAGTGATCATTTGGCTGCTCTCTTATTGTCTCTGGAAGAAGAAGAAATCAAGCAAAGAATCACTCTAGGATGGCAAGCCTTCAGCAGAGCAAGCTCAACCCTCAGAAACACAAAAATCCCATTAATCCAAAGAAGAAGAGTATACGACCAATACATCTTTCCAATAGTCACCTATGGAGTTGAAACATGGAACATAAACAAGAGACAGACTGACAAACTGACAACTATGCACATGAAAGAATTGTGCTCTACCTTACATGGAGATACCACAAGACAGCGCAATATATCTGAGAGAAGACAGGAGTCAGAGACATTATAGAATCTATTATAAGACTCAAATAACGATGGGCTGGACAGGTTACAAGAATAGCAGACAACTAATGGACATAACAACTCACAACATGGATCCCCAGAGATCACATTGAAACCAATGCTGACAGAATATAAAATAATGAGATGAAGTAGACAAGTTCAGCAAGTATTGGCTCTGTCACATCAATGATGAAGAGGTCTGGCAAACCACAGGGAAGGTCTATGTCCAATAACAAAAAAAAAAAAAAAATGATGATGATTATCATAATGTATATCATTTAATTTTTTTTCAAAGACGGGCTTAACTACATAGGTTACCCAAAAATGTACTTGACGACAAGGAATCAATAAGTATAACAATTGGCACGATTTTTTTTTTTGTGTCACCTCTATTGGGTGTTCACCCGTATGAATATAAAATCCATTGTGTTGGTTTCAACCAACATGATCATCTTCAAGATTATTAATCATACAGAAAAAATTCCTTGAGTTGATCTTTTACCAACATATTCAACTGAAGAATTTGACAAATTTTTTGAATATATCTTATTTGTAGAGGCTACACCAATCGAGCTAGAACATTTAATAATTTCTCCCATTATGTCTAGAAAAACAGATTTTTGTTACATGAAAACTTTCCCCCAAAATAGGTCTTCAGTACGGGTTTCAATTCACAATGTAAGTTTATATTACATTAGTTCCTTAGACTTTGCACTTGTGAGTTACAACCCAAACTTGTTTTATGATTTTTAATCTGTTAGAAACTGTCAACAAAAACTGTCAACATAGCTTCCTTCAGTTTTCAATTTGGTCAGGCTGGCTGGCTACGTATGTATGTTCCACACATACAGATTGTGATGGAGGTCTGGAAATTACAACATTTACTTTTTATTATGTTTGGACAAAACACCATTTTTGTTTTTTTTTAAATCCCCTTCTGCACTGTGCTTCTAATTACCCATAGCCGAGGGGAGAAGTGGATTCATGACTTTCCCAAGGGCATTAATACAAAGTGAACATAAACTTTCCCTGCAAAAGTTTGAACTCAGTTTGCAAATTCCATTTTCCATGACATAACCATTAGGCCATCTGTATTTCCTAAAAACAAAGATCATTTGAAATAGTAATAAATATTCATATCTTGGTCTTTTTCTTGGTCCCCAAATGACCATAGAGATTAAAAAAAGCACTTAAAAAGCCAAAAACAACCATTTTTAGATGATGCTTGCTGGTATACTCATGAAAATTTTTGAAGCTGTAGCCCCAAAAATGAGACCAAGAACATCAGGAGTTATACAGAAACAGACATAAAGAAGCACAGATGAACAAAGAGAGAGGAATCTGTAGCTCACTTGGCTGGTTGGTCATGTGGGCCATTCGAGGGGCTATGATGATTCAATTTGTCGCTATCATGTCACTTTTTTAAATTAAAGTGGATTTGATGCACTAATTCCGTAAAGCAACAAAAATAAAATCAAAGTATAGTTTCTTCAATATCTATTCATTTGGCCAAATTGATACACATCGAAGGCAAATTATCAATCACAAAACCAAATGGAAATGGAGGGGGGATAGATAAGCATATCACTATGAGCTCTTATCCCAACTCCTAAGGCAGACACACACACATAACCACACACACTCACACACTTTTGGCTGACCAGAACATAGACATGTAATTTGACACCAAAACATGACAGTCCACCACAGGGACTGAGATAATGTATTTGAGCTGGATTTTCTAGACACCCATAAAACTATCTAGGGTGATTTAGCTTAATAACATCTTTAAGTGATAACATCTTAATATGATGGATTTTCCTATGAAATTCCCTTCCCTTGTGTACTTAATGAAGCTGGTTGACTATGAAACATGTCAATGTAATAAATTGTCTCATTCTTAACAACAATTCACTTTCCATAATGTCTTTTTCATGCCATCCTTTCGGGTAAACCTTAAACAAACACTGATCATAATGTATATATATATATATACAGGCTGAAGATGAACCCTTTTTCAAAACACCTCATGGACTATGCTCTGGTGTGTCAGAGAGACCAAAGAGACGCCTACCATACCAGAGTGATGACATGTGCTGAGTGCCAATTTGATGCAACCATAACTTCCACTTCAAATCAAAACCAAAGAGGAGTGGAGTGTCCAGAAACCCCTCAGGGTCAGCTGTCTCCAAAATAAGGTTACCAGGGCCAAATTCCAAGAGGAATTGGAATTTCAACTGGGAGCAATCAACTGCCCACATGCTTTATCCTGTGTCCTATGGGTCAGATGAAATCCGCCATTTTGAAAACCTTGGAACGTGTCATCAGATTCTCCTCAAGAAAGAACAGAGACTGGTTTGATGAGGATGACCACCAGATCCAAGAACTGCTGTCAGATAAGGGAGCAGCTTACCAAGCGCACCTTGCCCAGTAAATGTCCGTGTAAACCTCCTTCCAAGCATGTCACACACTTCAATGTAATCTCATATTATAGAACGAATGATAGGCAACCCTCACAGAGACAGCTCAACTTTGTGCTGATAAAAGAAATGCCAAGGGCTTTTACTAACCTTAAAAGTATTGTACAGCTCAATCTTCATATCCAACGACCCGATCCATAATGGCACAATGCTCCGCACAGACAGGGATTCCATTCTGAACCACTAGCCTGAATATTTTTACATGCTGTTCAGCACGCATGGTAGAATACAGGGCATCACTTTTGCCCACAGTAACAACCAACTAAACAAAAATAAGACACAGTGCCTACACTACAGAAACCTCTAGAAGCAATCAAGCTGCTGAAGTGTGGTAAAACTGCAGTAAATGACCGTATAGCGTCTTAAGTCTTGGAACACAGTAGATTTGCTCCACACCTAAAGTACTATGAACTTCTTCTTAGGTGCTGGGAACAGGGCTGAACACTCCAGGACTTCAAAGATGCAGTCTTTATAATTCTCTACAAAAGAGAGACAAATTGGACTGCTCAATCTATCAGGATATCTGCCTGCTCTTAATTGCAGGCAAAATTCTCATGAAGTAGCTGAAGCAGGAAACACATTCAATGGATGATTAGGACGATTGATACATCCACAAATGGAATGAGAGCAATATGTATGATCTGAAATGACTCAAAGCATATAACTAAATTATGATACAGTTAGATGGCTCCTGTTTGCTGATGACACGGCAGTGGTTTCTAACGCAGAAGTGGCCCTCCAGCAGTTAACATCCTGCTTTGCAGAGACCACAAAACTCTTTGACATGAACGTTAGTATTAAAAAGACGGTTATCCAACACCAATACTCACTGAAACAAGAGCACCAACCGTCTTCCATCATCATCAACCCGAGTATACTAAAAGTTGTCTTGCACTTTCCTTATCTCGGTTGTATCATATCCTCTGATGCTAAACTGGACAGGGAGATAGAAAAATAGACTGTCTTAGGTATACCAAGCCTCAGGAAGACTGCACAAGTGTGTTTCAGGTAGTACTAACTTCAAGAAGACATAAAAATCAAAGTTTGCTAAGTCATAGAATTGCGCCCCCTCCCATACTAATCCTGGATTGTATACTAGCAAGACTTACACATTTCTGAGCACTTCTACCAACATTGTCTCTGCAATATCTTCAAAATGTGCGGTTGTGACTCCATCATGAAAATTGAAATCTTCAGGGCAACAAGCATCGAGATTAAGACCAATATGCGGTAAATAGGATGGACGACTATTGGCTGCCAATGGTTTGTCTTTTCAGTCCATGTCCAGCAGAGAAGCGGTACCCAACAATCGAGATTCAGGAATCCAATCTCCCTGCAAGAGCACAAAAGAGGAAGCCAAAAAGAATACATGATGACCCAAGGTCTACCAAACAATCTCCCATCCTGAAACTAACCCCAGAGTGAGTAGAAGCAGGAGAAAAAAGGCAGTGAGGGCTCTTTCCAGTTGGCAGACTTTCTCCAGCAACCCTTGTGGAAAAGCCTGCATCTCCTACATAGGCCTGGTGGGCACCTGAGGCCTGCAACGGATATTGGTAAACCCTCCAAAATCTCTCTTTACAATACAAAGCCAAGCCATAGCAGAATGATATATACATATATAATATTGTTGGTTGCCAAAATGCCAGCATATTCAACAACAGACCAATATACGATCAACAAACTATTTGACTAGACATTAAAATACAATAAAACTATTTTGTTTGATTTACGCAGACTATGAAAAAGCCTTTGACTCAATAGAACATACAACAGTCTCAACTAAATACAAAAACAAGATACTGATGAGAATTATAAAAAAGTAATGGAGAATATTAACTAAAATGGCACTGCAATAATTAGACATCATAAAAATACTAACAAAATAAAGGAGTAAGTTGTGCAACCAAAAGGAACTCCAGATCATACTGCTGTCTAATCTTTTCTACTCTATCTCTGTATTTTGCACCAGAAAGAAAGGTTTTATAGGAAATCCTTTGTCAACATGTTTCTTTGTAAGTAGCTTCTGTTGTTTGAGGTGTCACTGTCATATCTGATTGAGTAATTGAGAATATACACGAAAATTGCACTGCAATAATTAGACTTCATAAAGATTCTTACAAGATAAGGATTATCTACAAAACATGTTCAGTAACCTAAATAGAGAAAGTCAAAAAATAGTGTAAAAGAGGAACAAAACAAATAGAAGAGTAATTTTTAATAGTAAAATCCTGGAAGAGACTGTAAGAATAGAGAAGAAGTTAAGGAATAGATTTACATTGGCCAGAACAGGAAGCTACCAGAAAACCATGGAAATTAAATGAGACGGTCAATAACGGTTGGCTGGGAAGCATTTGGCATAAATAGGGATATACTGTATAGCAAATTAAAAATATACTTGAAATGTAAAGTATACAATCAATGCATAATACCAGCTATGAGACATTGGTGTGAAACTTGATAACTTACAAAACCAGTTAAAAATAATCTCAGAACTGCAGAGAGCAATGGGTAGAGCAATTTTAGGAATAACTCTCAGTAATAGAAAAAAAATTACCATACATCCAGTGGAGAATATTGTACAAGTAATTAGGCAACAAAAATGGAGATGGGCAGGGCACATAACCAAAAGAGGGGACATCAGATGGAGCAAAATGCTAACCAATTTGTACCCTTGGGATAGTAAACACAGTGGGAAAAGACCAGACACAAGATGGAAAGATGAGGAGGGAAATCTTACCAGGAAAACATGACAGAGATTAGCGCAATCATGCTTGTCATGCAAAGAGACGGGAAAGGCCTTTTTCCAGCAGTGTACCCATAATGGATGATGATTTAGCATAATCATGCTTGTCATGCAAGGAGATTGTTATGGTTGATGATGACATATGTATATATCTATATATATGCATGTGCATATGTATATATATATATATATATATATATATATAAAATGCAATGTGTATTCATATGTATATGTATATAAATTGCGTGTGTCTATAACACTTTCCAATGAGTGCACAGGTACAAAGTGCAAGTTAGCAACACTTTGATCCGAGGCAGAGTACTTTGATCCGTGGCTCAATGCCAATCAATATGTAGATAATCGTCATATTTATTTGCATATACTGTGTTAGTATATATACAAGTAATTTATCCATTCATTTTTAATTGGTACTATGCTAGCATATATATGTGATTTATTTATCCATAACCTAGTACTTGAAATGCTGATATGTATATCTATATATATATATATATATATGTACACAAATGCATTATATCATTTTGAAACACTATTTGAAATGATGCACCATTAATACATGGTAAATGTATAATTTGTGTATTAATGAATGGTCATTTTAAATTTGAGAATAATATAATGGATTTATAATTAATCCTGTCAATTATACATCCATTTATTCATAATAGAATTGTCCGCATTGAGAAACAATAGAGCAGATATGGATAATGAATAAACAAAATAAGAATTTAGAGATAAAGTGGTTGTTTAGCTCAATGGAAAGGAATGATTCTTCGTTAAAGCGGCTACCAGATTCGATTCCTGCAGCAACCCCATTTTCTTCAATTGTTTATTCTATTTCCGTTGTCTTGGCCATACGTTACATTAATCGAACATTAACAGGAGGTCATTCCAAATAGTTTCAAGATAATATAACACATTCATAATTACTTTTGTCAGATTATATATTCATTTCTCAATCTCTGGAATGGAGCACTTCAGTAGATGGGTAATTATGCGTAAGTAAATATATTGCTTTATTCGGTCCTACTGAATCTCCTGTTCTGCAGAGGGCAGGGGTAGAATGTCTGCCTTTGAGTCTGAAGCAAAGGTTTTGATCCTACCTCGTGATACTGGAAGGGATATTGGATAGTCTACAGCCACACGGAAGAGTTGTAATACAACGAAACAGCTGTTTGTGAATGACGCAATTATCAATGATTATTATAAATATATATATATACATATATATGTTTCTTCATGAGTGGAATGATATTCTTCAACAATATATAAATAAAATTATTTGAAAAATTGGAAATACAATATATTTCCATATATCATGCAAGTTATTTTCATGTCACATGACATGACACCAACAAGCATCAAGAATTTAAGAAAATATCATTTAAAACCAATATGATGACGCTGCAAGTACATGAAATGTGTTATTAGAAATAAAATATATGAAAATAATTAGTTGTTCCCGTTTGCCACATCATATATATATATATATATATATATATATCAAGATAGATAGATAGATGAAACAATGCAGATGTTGTTCTTTGTGGCATAACTCATAAAATATTACTGCCAAATATTCTTGAAAAAGTTAAATTTATTACAAGAATAAATGATGCTGAGATAGATAATTTTTTGCCGAATTTTTTCTTCAGTTTTTTTTAATTCCTAATGCAATAACATTCTGCCGGGACAACACAAACTAAATATTGCTCTAATAATGACTTAGATTCCAGGAGAGAAAAAAATTTGCTGATATTCATGGAATTTTATCGAATATTGAGGTCTGTAATATTTACCTAAAATAGAATAACCAGTAGAAATTCTGTGTTGCAACTTTGTTATTCAGGTGAAGACTGAGAGAAACCTCTTGAGAATTTATTTTCCACCTCAGTCATATCATCCAGAGAGTTGGCTGGAAATATGACAATAGCAGAGACCTGTATCCTTCACTTTTCATCAAATACCTCCATATATACTTGCACATTCACGTATAATTACACATTAACGTGTACGTACGAGTGAGTTTATGTATGTATGTGCATATCTTTGTATGAAAAAATATCTCTGCATAGAATTTTTTCCACAAAGTATCACATGTTGTTTACAGTTCTATGCTATATATCAATTTTTATATATAAACACTCACACATATATATGTAGGTAACTGGCACCTGTAAAGGTTGACAGTGGAGTAACAATTTCAGTAACCACCACATTTTCTGATAAGATAATTATGCTCAGATGGTTTATTTAATGGTTCACTCACTATCAAAAAATATGAGTAAAATTTATAAACACATATAAGAGAAGTACAGCTTTCTCCTGGTATCAAAAAATAGAGCGTTCCTATGAAACCTTTAGCGAGTCAAAATGGTGGCATTTAGGTTTGAAGCAGGTTCGCTGTATGTTTTGAGTAGCTACATTGAATTGTATGTTAGAAAAATGTGTGTGGTTAAGCAGTGAATCATCTTGTTGTTTTTCAATCGCTCAACATCACACGATGAACCTCAACCTCGACATCAAAGCAGACAGACATGCAAGAAAGTTATTTTTGAGGTCTGTAAACGCACAAAAATTTGTCTTCACTTTGTGCTATTTTAAGTTGCGGGGAAAACATGTACTAATGCCTTTTGTGGAGGCCAAGTAACCTAATGCAAGCTTTCAAAAAGCTTGGGATATACCACTTATCTGAATAGTGATGGGCATGATAAAAATACTTTTCCTTGAGACCTCACAGTGTTGATGTTTATCTGGATTATTCAGGAAATAAATATTATCGTAGAAAATACAGGAATGTCCAATGAAATTTATGGCTCAGAATTCTTGAAAGATAAAGACATTAGTTACAGTCAGTGATGGAGTTATATTTTGAGGTCCCTGAAGCTTGAACCATTATGTGGAGCCTTTCACAAACAACAACGAGACAACATCCAATAAGATATGGGAGACCAAGGACATTGATACCCTAAGGGTGGAGGGCGGGGATATCATCATCATCATCAGTCTTTTAGCGTCCGTCGTTAGACATAGACCTTTCCCAGGATTTGCCACACTTCTCTATCATGGGCATAGCGGAGCCAGTACTTCCTGAACCTGTCTAGCTCGTCTCTCAATCTAATATTTTGCCAGCCTCATTTGCGCATGTGATCTCGGGGGATCCATGTCGTGAGTCGCAATGTCCATCAATTGTCTGCCATTCTTACAACATGGCCAGCCCACCGCCATTTGAGATTTTTAATGGATTCTATGATGTCCCTAACTCTTGTCTTTTCTCAGATGTACTGTGCTGTCTTGTGGTCTCTCCATGTGAGGCCTAGCAATAAGGTAGTTAAAAATAAAGCCATGTAGTGAGACCCTTCCCACCAGTAATGAAGCCTGGGTAACCAGTGTTATCTTTTTAAATGGAGTTTTAGCAAATTCATGGCTATCTACTTACTTTTTGCTCTGAAAGCTATTTTGGGTCATTTACAAACATTATTGTAGTATGTGTAGACCACAATGACATAATCACCAAGTATGGATTGTTCTCATTTAATTAGGACTGTAATGTGGAGTCAAGACTCAGTCATGAAGAGTTAGGGAAACGTTATATACATGCATCATGGAATGATGTAATGGAACATAGCAAAGACTTCAGTCAATCTAATCTCACTTTCGAGACAACTATGAGAATACATAGTGCATAGTAGTTTTTTTTCTAGCAACATATTCATGTACAGTTTTGTCATATGAGAGCTTCCTTGCAATGTCATTTTCTCGAGACAAAATGCATAATGAATTTAAGCTCTTGAGACCATGGTAAACTAAGTTTTTTTTTCAAATGATAGCTTTGAGATATTTTTTTCTACTTCACTGCTTGTGATAGTCATTGTTAAGTATAGCTCTAGTGCAACAGTAATATTGGGAACATTTTGATTAGTTGCTCCTCATAAATAAGCTGAACAACTTCTGTGCATTGCATTTTAGATGGCATGTTTTCTTCTGTGTTTTGGGATTTCCAAAATGTAAATATTCTTTGAGCTGATGATAGCTGTTTACTGATATCATCTTTGTAGTACAATATTATAAGTTTAATACTATCCTCATCAATTTCAGAATTGGTGGACGATTCCAAGAGGCCCTTGAACTTTTCCACAATTTGCTCGTACGGGTCAATCCTCTTATGTAATGTGATTATCAAGAAATAATAGATTTAATTTCAAACTTCTACCTTGAATTTGTCAGCTCCCACAAAAAAGCACTACCATTACTCCCAGCTGAAAGTCTCTCTGTAAGAATGCATTTGGAAGCATCTTGACATCTTGAGGCGATAACTTCACACAATCCTTTTACTGTGACTAAGGTTTGGTTAGTCAATCAATAGAAACTTTCATGCGACCAATATCTTTTGGAAGCATTCCATGCTGGGAGTTATAAATTAAAAAAGATTGAAAAAGGTTTGATCAATGAATAAATTACTTCTCTCACCTTTGACAAGTACCACTTTTAACTTCAACTTGTTTGGACAGTAATCACTTAAAAGTCTAAGTTTCCTGCAGGTGGGCACAAATTATTGATCAATTTAGCATAAACTTACATTGCAAAATGAACTCGCCACTAAAACTTTTGGGGGGAGGAATTTTCAAAAAGCAAAAAATGTATTTTTGCGGACATGATGTATATGTTTCAAATTTCTGCTCTCTGGTGCCATTGGTGCACCCTGTATAAATACACACATAAAAACATACTGATATACATACACAGTCAGCCAGACCAACTTGAAAACTGAAGAAACCTGCGCTGACAGTTTTGGTGACAGTCTTTGTGGACGGTTCCTAACCAAACTGGATTCATGCTCAAAAGTTGGAATAAAAGGAAGCAAGGAAGGAAGGGAAAGAATGGAAGGGGGAAAGGAAGGAAGGAAGAAGCAGGACAAGAATAAATATGTTAGCTTATAAACTCTGGCATTTTCATTAAGGCCAACAAAAAAAGAAATCTCATAGAGTCATCCGAAAAAAGACATGCCAGTGACTATTCAAAAGAACTGGAATTGGGAAAAAATGGAATTAGAAAAAATATTGGCATTTAAGATGCCAGCAGCTAGGAAATAAATAAAAGAATGCTGAGGAAATTACTTATATATATATATATATATATATATATATATATATATAAATATATATATATATATATATATATATATATTTACATATATACATATATGATATGAATAAATGAATATATATATATATATATATATATATATATATATATATATATATATTTACATATATACATATATGATATGAATAAATGAATATATATATATATATATATATATACATATATTCATGAATATATATATATATATATATATATATGAATATAATATACATGTATACAATACATATATATGAATATAATGTGTATATGTATATATATGCAATATATATATATATAAATGATATATATAAATATAATATATATATATAAGTATAAATATAATAAATATATATATGTATAAATATAATATATATATGTATATATATATATGTATATATATATATATATATAAATATGATATAATATAATATAAATATATTTATATATGTGTAGATATATTAGGTGAGTGTGAAAGTTTCCAGTGTTTTTTCATACGCCTCTCAAATGCATTGTCAGTCTCATTTTTCGAAAAACAACGAGTTTGCTACTTTTGCTCTCATAATAATACGAATGTGAATTTATTCCGGTGTCAGCCTCATGAAAGAAGATATATATATATATATATATATATATATATATATATATATATATATATATATATATATATATATATATATATATATATACACAAACAGACCTACAAACATACCTATATGGATATATGTGTACACAGGTATCTTTGTGGCTTAATAGTGGGATTTTTCCAATCAGTCAAGACAAAATGTTTGGCATCAAAGTATAAAGAACATGTCAAATTGTTGATATAACAGAAGTGGCACCCATCCACTGTTCACCAACGGTGATCTGAAATTTTTCAAAATCTTTTTTTTTATCCATGTTTCAACTGAAAAAGCTCTTTTGTGACATGGAACACTCTGAAAATTGATAAATCTCTTTATCTAATAAAGTTACTGACATTCTATGTGCAGACACACACATACCAACAAGAAGAAAGTATGGTCATGACAAACTTCATCTGCTTTGGTCAGAAGTCAACCACTCAAAATGATTTCGGACAAAGATGCAAAAAGACTAGTTATTATATTTTGTCATTGCTACGTTCCTTAGTTTTATTATTGTATTCTAAAATGATCTTTGCATTTACAAAGAAAAATATAAAAAATGATAGACCAATGAAAAAAGATGACCCTGCTGCTGTAGGCAACTTCTATAGCCGAAAAATAATGTGTTTGAATTTGTGGTTATATTGCGGTGTCAATATCAGTTTTAATGAACGGGTACACAAGTTACAGGCTTTCGAAGTTACTAAGTGCCAAAAATCTTGATGTCCTTGAAAAAGAATGTGGAGTCCTACAGTATAAAAGAAGACATCATTCAACCTCAGAGCCAAAAAATACAAGGAAAAACACTTTGATATTAAATTGTCAAACTTAAACAGGAAATACTTCCATTATATGATAGATACATCAAGTATGGATGCAAGACGGAAAATCACTTGTACCACAGACCACTAAATTTCTTTTTTAGAGGATTTATATTCCAATTATTTGCATATCCTCATATTTTTCTTAAAGCATTGTAAAGAAGATGATAGACCTGGAGTTATATACCTCAGGACATTTTTATGAGTAATTTGAAAAAGAGCGGTCTGATTGGACAGGCCATTGATTTTTTTTCCAAGTTAAAGCATTTTAATGGTATTGCACTAACAAAAATTACATTATGATGTGCCGTTTTTGCTGTGTCACAAACCTACAAATATAGGGATACCTTGTTTAGTGCAGTTGATTTCTTGCAAAATTTTCCATTGTCTTCAAATTGTCTTATTATAATTTAATGTGTTTTCTTCATCTTATCCTTATTTACCTTAGTTTACTCAGCCATACCTTAACCAAATTTCATCAAAACCGACACCATTCAAAACCATACTGTTCAAGGTATTCCTGTATACAGAAATAGTATCATTCTGATATAGATAATAAGAAATATCAGCAGAGCGAAGAAAAGCCTGAAAAGTTTCTAAAGAAGACATCAACCAACAACGGAGTCAAAAAATGGAAGAAAGAGAAAAACATTTTGATATTAACTTGTCAAACTTGAATAGGAAATACATCCATTATATAATAGATACATCAAGCACGGAGGTAAGACGTAAGATCATTTGTTTCCCCACTAATCACTAAATTTCTGATTACGGTCACTAGATTGGTGCTTTACTGGTTCAATTCAACTATGATCCGACGATGGAAGGCCAGAAGTCAATAAGCCAATAAAAAGATTTGTCTGTGTTCTCATACGTCGATTCAGTTAGATTGTAAAACACAAGCTCTTTTATAGATTCTTATAAAGGTGATTGATTTGTTGTGTCTATATTATGTGAATGAATATCAGAAAAAAATTAGAGGCTGTCCTGGAAAAATAAAAAGAACTATCATTCCAAGGAAAATTATGAATCTCCGCTACCCGTATAAGCTGGTTTTTACCTTGTAAATTAAGCAGTGGTTGTGGTAAAACTAAGTTACCTTAATGAAAATGCTAACAGTATGGTTTGAAATGTAAATATATATCTTTGAAAAAACTCACAACAGACCGGTTTAATCACTGTTGCTGGGTATAGGTTACTCATGGACAAAAATTAGGGGATCAATTTGTCATCAACTTTCATTGTAAATTGAACCTACCAATGAAAATCTATTTGGGGCGGGGGGGTTAAAAAAAAAACCAAAAAAGACATTTTCTGTACTCTTTGAGAGGAGTGGGTTGGCAAAACTTTAAGTTTCTACAATGAACGGTTAGTGCTGGGCAAAGTCCAAGTAGATAGATACATAGATATCTGTCAGAACACATGAGTAACCTTAACCCAGCAACAGTGATTAAACCGGTTTATTGTGAGTAGTGATGATCAACATACTCTGCGACTACAAGATACAAACCAACCACCTCATGCAAGCAATGAGACTTGATCTAGTCGTTGTAAGCAAAGAAAAGACAAACTACCAGTTTGTAGATGCAATTGTACCAGCAGACCACAGGGTGAAGATAAAAAGAATGAATAGAAAAATATTATGATCTTGCCTTGGAACTATTGAAAATGAAAGTCAGTGAAGATTTGAAGAGACTTGCAGCTAACCAACAACCGGCAATAACCACAAAACCTCTGGTGTGAACATGGAAATGCGTGAAATAACAATAATGATAATAATGAATTAGATATTTTTTTTTAAAAATTGAGACTATCAAGGCCATAGCATTGCTTGAGTCTGCAAGGATACTGAGAAAAGTTGATGAAAGTATGTCTGTTACTTTTTAGATCAATTTTTTTTTTAGACGTATGAGCCAAAGGGTACGGGCTGGGGGTCAACTATCTCCCCTGAAATTCAGACAGAATAGTATGAAATTTGGGGCAATTCAGCTCAATTCAGGTAAAACTGTATAAATTTTCAGGCGAATCAAGCCACCTGCCCCCTCGAACCACACATTCCCCATTTGTCTTTGATTGAATTACATTGTAGAACAAAACCTCTTTTATAAAATCTGATGAAGGTGATCGATTTGCCTGATTTTGATTTGATCCAAATATGAACTCTTAGTAGTTCCAAAACTTAAGGTTAGGTTTAGGGTTAGAGTCAGGGTTAGGATTAGAGTTAGGGTTAGAGTTAGGGTTAGGGTTAGGGTAAGGGTTAGTGTATGAGGACACATTGAGAAATGTATTTGAATTGATCAGCACACCGACTGTAAAAATGAAAATAATTAGACAATAACATTTCAATGATTTAGACTGTCATATCAGTACACAAAAATACATACATATCACCCATTTTTCTTTTCATCTGTTACAGAATTCATAAAATCTCATGATAAAAACACTTTGTCAATCTGTGGTGGAAGTGGGACCAATATGATACTTGTATGGGACTCGTTCATGGTTCAAAATACATGTTTGCATACTTGGAAAATACATTTGGGTGATAGAAGTGGCACACAGTTTGAGAACTATTCGATCAGAGGATGGAAGGCCAAAAGTCAATAAGCCAATCAAAAGATTTGTCTATCGTCTTGTAGATCGATTGAGTTGGAATGTAAAACACAAGTTCTTTTTATAGATTCTGATAAAAGTGATTGATTCGCTTAAGTCTGATTCGATTCAAGTACAGTCCTTGAGCTGGTTGAGAAAACATGTCTATCATTCCTTCGTTCAACTGAGCCAGGGTATGAAACAAAGATCATTTGTAGTTTTGACCATTCCAGATTAAAATCAGTTGCCTTGTTATCTTCCGTTTGTTTCAAGTACATTGCTTGAGCCAGATAGCAAAGGGAGAAAAAAATGGAACGTTGAAATTATAGCCAATCAAAAGATTTGTCTAATGTTTGGTAGATCAACTGAGTCAGATTGTGAAATGCAAGCTCTTTTATAGCTTTGGATAAAGGTGATTGGTTTTCTGGTGTCCGATTAGATTCAAGTACCGTCCGGTTGAGAAAACATGTCTATCATTTCTTCATTCAAGGGTATAAAACAAAAATCATTGTAGTTAAAACCATTCCAGAAAATCAAGATTAAGGTCAGTTGCCTTGTTATCTTCAGTTTGTTTCAAGTACATTGTTTGAGCCGGGGTTGTGAAGGAAGGAAAGATAAAAGGTTATCTTGTAGATCATTTGATCAAGGATACAAAACACTTTTGTCCAGCCAAAATTTAGATTAAGGTCACAGGCCATTCAAGTATGCTGGACAAGTTAGTGAAAGAAAAAAAAACATATTAAAGGTTATTTTGCTTGAAGAAAGAAACATACTTTTTGTGCTACCAAAATTCAGATTAAGGTTACCTTTTCAGTTTGATCAGAGATCTATTTGCAAGCAGGTGAACAAGACAGGTGTGGTTAGTCACTCAATAGAAATCAACGTATTTTGTGATCTAGTGATCATTTGAAAAATTGGAAAAAGGGGTGATCAACGAATGTCACATCTCTCACATTTTGTTGGGCAGTGATCTCAAAAAAGAGTCTGAATTTTGAAGAAAACAAGCATGGCACAAAGTAAGGGATCATTGTTATTATCATCATAAGTCATTTATTATCTATCATTGAACTTTGACCTTCCTCAATATTTGCCATATCTCTCTATCATGGATGTTACAGAACCAATATTTTCTTAATTTATCTAGTTTGTCTTGCCATCTTGTATTCTGCCAGCCTCAGTTCCGTATTTGATCTCTGGGATCCATGTTGAGAGTCGTGATGTCCATTGGTTGGCTGCCATTCTTGCAACATTGTCAGCTCATTGCCATTTGAGTTTCACAATGGTTTCTATGACGTTTTTGACTCCTGTTTTTCCCCTTATATTTTGTGCAGTCTCGTGATCTCTCCATGTAATGTTGAGCATGATTCTTACAAGTGCACATTAAGTATGAAATCACATTTTTGGAGGGGATAGGTAAAAAAACAAGAAATGATAATGAGTCAGTGATGAAACTTTCAACCCTCTAGCTCGGATGGTGAGGCCTGTATGTTCAATTCATAGTCTACCAGATAGCCAGCAGGACCAACTTGAAGGAACCTGGGCTGATAGTATTGGTTGACAGTATCTAAAAATGCTAGATCAATAAAGTGTGTATACTCTCTTTCAGATCAACTCGGGACACAATGCAGCTGAAACCTTTTGAAATTCGTTAGCATCAACCAAAACTATCAACATGAGTTTCGGCAGTTTTTAAGTGGGTCAGGCTATCTTAGTATAGGTTGTGTTGAAATTTAAAACATTTACTCCCTCTTATGTCTTGGAAAAAAAATTCTTTTTTTTTTCAAAATTCTCACTCAAAATAGGTTTTAATGAGGTATTCAATTTACAATGTAAAGTTTAACTAAATTGGTCCCTTCATTTTTGTCCAGCTGCATTTATACTTATTTTTTGAAAATTTATACTGTTTAGTAATCCAACAAAGGGAGAGAGAAGTAATTTATTCATTGAATACCCCTATTTCCAATTTATCATTGATCATCCCCAATATGGGATGCTGCCAAAAGATGTTTGTCAGTAGATGGTTTCTATTGAGTAGATAACAAACTTGCTTTGATTAGATTTGATCACGAGGCAATTTGATTCAAACTATATAGACTCTGAGAATGATACTAAGTGTTGACTAAATTTCTGAAATGAAGTGATGTCTTCATTCCATTGATAATGCAGACTAGTATCCTATTCTTTTCATGTTGACTATATTTTGGCCAATTAGATTAAAAGAGAGAGCATCCTCAACCATCCAAATGATATATTCTTGCTGCTGGTAGCTGGGGTGACCAATGAATTCTTTAATGAAGTGAAGAGAAAAATGAAAATTGATAAACGAAGCCCCCATCCACCTTGCAAGCTGATGCAAAATGAAATTGAACCTCATCATCATCATCATCATCATCAGTCTTTTAACGTTGGACATAGACCTTTCCCAGGATTTGCCACACTTCTCTATCATGGGCGTCACGGAGCCAGTACTTCCTTAACTTATCTAGTTCATCTTTCCATCTAATATTCTGCCGGCCTCAGTTGCGCATGTGATCTTGGGGGATCCATGTCGTGAGTCGCGATGTCAATCGATTGTCTGCCATTCTTGCAACATGGCCAGCCCACCGCCATTTGAGATTTTTAATGGATTCTATGATGTCCCTAACTCATGTCTCTTCTCGGATGTATTGTGCTGTCTTGTGGTCTCTCCATGTGAGACCTAGCATTATTCTTTCATGTGCACGTTGCATGGTTCTCAATTCACGGGTCTGTCTCAATAGACCTAAAGCTGCCGTTTTTATTTTTCTCATTTATTTCACTCATTGTTCATTCATTCAGCTTTTGTTTCAAATGAGTTGTTTGACCATTACAATGTCTATCATACACCCCCCCCCTTGAATCTTTAATCCCGTCTAACATCTTCCATAACTGTAAGTAAGGGTAGGGCTTTTATCTTTCTAAATGTACATAAAATTTCAGTGGAATATTCCAATTTTGACCTGTCTTTTTTCCAGACATCCTTTGGTGTATGTAACATTTAATGAATAGTTTCCAATATTTCCCAAAATTCTGAGATGGAGCAGAGTTATAATCCCATGGATTATGCAGACATGTATCTGAATAATTTTTTTGTTTCAAACACATACCAACTTGTCTATTCATCAGCCTCATTCAGCTGTATATGGTATCCAGTTAGTAGATTTAAAAGCTAATCAAAATTCTCTGAAGAAGTAATGTTATGATTCTGGGAATTATGCACACTAATATCTTCATCTTTTTTGTTTTGAGCATATTTCAGTCAGTTTATTCTCCTATCTTCTTCAAGTGAATGTGGCATCCACTCAATACAGTTGAATGCTGACTAAAGTTCTGATAATGATTTGGCTGGTCCTCTCTTCAGTTGTACTCCGGTGTATATGGTATCCAAGGAATGGTTTTTAAAGCTGACTCAATTTTTCCTATCAAGTATACTGACTGTTATCATTATCTTTGTTGTTTTGAACATGTATTAATTGGTTGATGTTCCAATCTTCCTCAAGTGCATGCCCTTTTTGAAGTAACTCGCAGAATGTCTGGCATTGCTCAGACTGAAACGCACCTGTAAATAGTCCGGAATTGTTGTTATTGAAGGTATATTGGACACTATTAGATTCCATTTGGAAAGTTACTTCTCATGTTAGAAATTGAATGGTTTTCTACAACCAGTATAGCTATCCTATGCCTAATGTCCTTGACTATATAGAATCACTTAATATGAATAATAAGTTTAATAGTTTAATTGTGACATACATGACATACGGCCAATTCATGCATATTAAATATGAACACAAGATGAGGTGAAAGTGATCACAATTCTATTGATTAGAAACTGTCAACGAAAACTGTCACCATATTATATCTTATCTAAAGATTTCTTCAGTTTTCAAGTTGGGCAGATAGGCTGGCTTGCTGGCTATATAGTATGTGTACAGGCTGCATGAATAGAGCTAGAGGGCTGCAAATTTAAACACTGTTGGAAAAACATTTTTTTTTTGTCTTTTCAAAATCCCCCCTTCCAAATAGATTTTGGTGAGTGGTTCAATTTGCAATATAATTTTATGCTAAACTAATCACTTAATTTATCTAGCAGGTTTTTTTTTTGAAAAATCAGACTTATCTAATAATCCTAGCTTGATCTGTGATTGATCCCCTTAATACCATATGGTCTGCAAAGGACATTGGTCACATGGCAGTTACTATTGAGTGACTAACCAAACCTGTTAGAAATAATTTTGAACATAATATACTATATTTCAAATCTTGTGAAAATAAATGAGTGGAAATCAGAGTGTTGGGAGGTAGAACATCGCAGGAAATAAGATAATTCTTAAAACCATTGGAAACTGGTGTGTCAGGAGGAGAATCACCCATCCAAATATTGGAAATCGCCAAGAGCAATACCTGCTATAATGAAGAAATAATATTAAGTTCCAAGGAACATGCTTGATGTATATAATTTGTGTTCACTTGAGATAAGAGTTGCGGCAGGCCCCAGCTTATATGGTATTAGATCTATACCCAGAGGAGCATTTGGAATTCTGAACTTTATCATGGCAGCACCTCAGGATACACCATGTTTTTGTCTTTCTTCCAGTTGGAGCATAATAAAGAGATTTTGGAGCTTACAACTCATGAGCATTCGATATAAAATTGTCTATGAGCAGAGCAGGAATCCTTAAGATGAAGTCCAGCTACTCTTAACGTTTTCTCTTTGGATTCATTGGTTTAGAGCAGGTTTGCAGGATGTTTAGTGACAACAAAAAAAGTATGATAGTAAAATTCTAGATGGTTACTTTTGGGGGTCTGAGAACGCTTAATAAATTGTCTCATATCATTTAAAGTAATTGCCTCTTCAATTGACAGCATTTTAGATAGCATGGGGAACTTATACTTACTTAGGCCTTTTATGAAAGTGAATTGGTGCGGAGCAATCTTTTACAAAGTAAAGGATACCTATATTAACTTATGTACATTGTCAGTTCCGGTATATGTTAGTGACTGGCTGGCACTGGGGATCTATCAAAAACCATCAACCAAAACTGCCAACATGGATTTCTTCAGTTTTTATGTCAGTCTGTCTGGCTAAGTATGTATGAGGCATACATTCTGCACTGATGGATCTATAGGACTGAGAATTCAAGCATCTAGTCCTTATTATAATAAGAATACGCTTTTTGTAATGTTTTTAGAAAATATCACCTCTGAATAGTTTTTAGTGGGAGGTTCAATTTACAAAGTAAATTTATGCTAAATTGATCCCTTATTTGTGTCAGGCAGCCTTCATGAACATTCTAGAGATCCTTGCGCAAGAAAAGGTGAGAGAAGTAACTTATTTATTGATTATCCCTTTTCATGATATTTTAATTGATCACCCCCAGATCTTGGTCATGTGACTGTTTCTATTGAGTGACTTACCAGATCTTTGATATTATTGTGCTTGTATCTACCTGCGGTAGAATGTTACTCTTTCAGTTATAACATAAGGGGAAGGTTTAATAGTTCAATGAGAAGGCAGGAAAAAAAAGTCAAGTAGTTTAATAAAAGGTTAGCAAGGGAGAGGACAGAAAAGATAGTTAAGTAGTTCAATGAAGGAGAGAAAAAGAGGGGAGAAAAGAACAATATGAAAGTAGAAAGATAGATGGCAGAAAAGAAAGTTAGATAGTTAACTTGGAAAGCAGGAAGTATTTCAAGTATGAAACCGATCCGAGTTTGCTTAACAGATGAAAACATGGATTGGCATCGAAGACTGGAAAATATGAATGAGAATAAGAGAAGATTCTGGTTTAGTTTGATAGATGAGCAAAGGCGGAAGACTTTTCCAAATGCATCACCTTGTGAGGCACCTTGATGCATTTTTGGTGTTTCAGGTTTTCAACAACCAGACACCCCCACCAATCAAGCCTCAGCTCAATTCTAGGTAGATACTTCCCCCGAAGCTCTCCTCTTCTTATTTACAGTTACCTTAAATCAACTTACAAAGACTTTGTGGCCAACTTGATTACCCTTTGTCTATGCGCTCCTGTGATGTGTTGTACATGCAGGCCCTGGCAGAGGAACTGGCCTGTGAACTGACCGAATCCTAACCCAAAGGGGCGGAATCTAGCTTGGCACCCATTGCTTTGGTATTCGTCTACCTGCTGTGTACTTTGCCTGATTCCTCTCCGTGGCCTTCTCAATGCAGTCCTTTCAGGAACCACTGAGAGCCAAAAGAATGATCTGCTTGGAGGCTTTTGAGATCAGCACCATGTCTGCACTTAGTGTCATTTCGGCAACAGTTCCCAGGAACTTGGACCACTCGGTTGTTTACATGCATGGCATCTCAATGAGTTCAGCAAGTTCGATAGCAATCTAGGCGGTTCCAGAGAGACGGAGCAAAAGATAAAAAGGCAAAAGTAGAATCAGGTAGGCATACATCGAAGAAGGTTATTCTAGGGGGTCTGAGAAGGCTCAAAAATCTAATCGTAATACACAAGCAGTTCCTGAGAAAGTCAAAAGTAGAATCAGATGATGCCAAGTTAAATCTTATTTACGGGTCATCCACTGTGTTGCGTTCAGTTCTGATAAAATCCGCAAGATGCACAGGGAAGGCATAAATCAAAAACAACAGTTCCAATCTCGTAAGTCAATCAAGCACAGTAAGAAAATGCATGATCCATGGTTACTGAATTATCCAAGGAAGCTCTGAATTATCTATGGAAGCTAAAATTCAATTCAATTCAATTTCGTATCATCCTTGTTCCGTTAAGGCAGAGATTGGAGAAAATAAGAAAAAAATTAGCATCAAATTGTATCTATGATCCAGTTGATCCTTTGAGCTGAATTGTTTGTTGATCAACTGAACAGGAGAGTTCAGATCAAGGTCACTAACCTGTTTCAGTTTGATTAAAAACCTTTGAGCTTTGATTCTAGGTTGCAAATATTAGGGTTTATCAAAAGAATATTTGTTTTTTCTGCAGACTTTCGATCCAAAGCTTATTTTCATGTACACATCTAAAGACTATCTATGACTCCATTATTGATATTATTATTGTAGATATCATATCATCATCAATACTTCCTCAGGCTGCAGTGTATCAACCATGAAACACTTGCGGCACAGGCCATGGGCCCCTAGACTCCAAGGGGCCTCAGGATGGATTCTTGTCTAATACATTGAGTTTTATTGTAAATAATAACAATTGATTTCTCATTATATATATATATATATATATATATATATATATACACAACATATAGATATATATATATATATATATATATATATATATATATATATATATATATATATATATACGTATATATACATATATTTATATATACATATATATACATGTATATATATATATATATATATATAGTCATGTAAACTTTCCATGTTTTTACAGCTGAAAAGGAAATATTATTAGTCAAGTTTTGTGTGGCCCCAAAGTAATCATGACTACGTACCATGCAAGTCATCCTTAATCCGATCAGTGTTATTTCAGAGGGTTATTGCCTAACTTCTTTAAAATTAATTCTAGGATCTGGGTGCGTGTAATTAAGTCATATTTTTCATTTCTTTTGTAATTCATTCTTTTTGATGGGGTTCATGAGCTATTTTACCATAGCACTGTTTCTGGGGTATTCTTTCTATAAATAGACCTCGCTGGCCAACTAAAGGCCTACAAAAGACAAGAAGAACCCTCTTAAATCTTTGTTTGTAAGCCCAAGCTATGATGAGAAGCTGAAATATTACCTTGGATTAACTTTTATAACTGGTTATTACAATTCGTCTCAGATTCAGTGCATTTATATGTTGTTGATAGAGTTCCACTGAAGGATAATATAAATAGCACACACAAGTGCTAGAACTTATTATCTAAAAGTTTATCAAAATCATTCTAAAAAAATAGAGCTTTTATCTAAAATCAAAAATAATTGGTCTTTCATCTAAAATCATGTATCAAGTTGGATCTTTTCCTTGAAATCATTTAAAAAATAGATCTTCTATCTAAATTTATCTAAATAGATTGATTTTTTATCTAAAATCATCAAAATAAAATAGATCTTTTATCTAAAATTATTTAAAGAATAAGTCTTTTATCTAAAATTATCTGGAAAAATTGATCCTTTATCTGAAATCATCTAAAGAAAATAGATCTCTCATCTAAAATTATCTAAAAAATACCAGCACAAGATTTGGGCAATGTTGGTCCTATATGACCATGTGTGCATGTGTACATTTGTGAGTGTATATTAACATATTTCTATTTTATGGTCTGGGAACACTCAAAGCATTGTCTCATATAAATTAAGAGTAATTGCTTCTTTGCTTTATGCCATTTCAACTTATGAAAGCTTTACGGAGGATACCTGTACTTTCGAATAGTGGAAGAAACTTTTATTCACTCTTACATTGATTTATCTCCTTCTTTTGGATGTCAGGAGGGGGGGGTCTTTATGTATTCACACATACACACGCACACATACACACGCATATACACATGTACACACACACATACATATATATATATATATATATATATATATATATATATATATATGTATATATGTATAGGTAGATAGATTGATATAGATAAATAAATTGTGCGTGTGTCTTTGAGCAAAAGAGAATTTTACTCTCAAGATAAATAATAGTTCTGTCAAAAATGTCCAAATGCTGCCGAATGATGCAAAAATAACATCTTGTAATTTCTTTTCTAAAGGACCGTGATCGTAAAACAATGTCTTGGGAAGGCACTACTTTTGAAATGGCCACTCAATGTCATCTTTCAAACGAGAATGTATTGCCTGAAAATAGCCATAAATCTTGTCTACAAAAGGGAGGCAAGAAGAAGAAGAATCGGTGGAAGAAGAAGAAGGATAAAAGAAAGAAAGAAAGAAGTCGGGAATGAGAGAAGAAAAATAATAGAGAGAAAGAATAACTGATAGAAAGAAAGAAAAACAAAATTGAAGAAAGAAAATGAGAGAAAGAAAAAACAGAATGAGGAAAGAAAAGAAAAGAAAATGAAAGTGAGAAAGAAAGAGAAAATACTAAGAAAAAATATGAAAAAACAAAGCAAAATGGAAAAAAGCAAAATTGATGAGAGAAAAAAAGACAAAAGAGGAAATGAAATCATAAAATGGAAGAAAAAAGAAAGAAAGGAAGAAGGGAAAGAAAATGAGAGAAAGAAACAAGTTCAATAGAAGAAAGAAAGGAAAAACAAACATGCAAAAAATCAAGAAAGAAAGAAAAAAGAAAAAGAAAATCAAAGAATGTAAGCAAAAGAGGAAATGAGAATAAGAAAAAACTGAACAAAAGAAAAAAGAAAAGAAAAACACAATCAAAGAGAGAAAGAAAGGAAATAAAAAAAAACAACAAATACAATAGAAGAAAGACACAAACTTGAAAAAAGTGTTTGAAATAGGGGGACACGGGGATGCAGCATACCTGTAAATCTCAATTTACAGGTATCTTCAATTTCTACCAATGGAAACATCACCATAAACCTAAGCACCCCCAAAATCAAACGCAGCCATATACCTCGTTCCTAAAACCTATTTCACTCACTTATCTAAATATTGCAGAATGGATAAGTTTGTTATGTATGAAAAGGAATCAAATTTGGAATTGGTTTGTGTTTGGGGTAGAGATACTAAAACACTGGTTGTTTAGGACACGCCAAAGATTTGTAAAGGCTAAAGTTTAAGAATGATAAGATACTGTAATATGTCTGTCAGAACCAAATAGTCATATGGCGTTTGTTTTGAGGAAATATTTTAGTTGGTTTGGATGCTTGGTGATTGTCAACCAAAACTGTCAACATAGGTTTCTTCTTTAGTTTGGATTGGTTGTCACTCTATCTACCCTAGTAT
Organism: Thysanoteuthis rhombus; assembly: GCA_963457665.1. Taxonomy (NCBI): domain Eukaryota; kingdom Metazoa; phylum Mollusca; class Cephalopoda; order Oegopsida; family Thysanoteuthidae; genus Thysanoteuthis; species Thysanoteuthis major. Next base: position 22,518,034 of record OY735232.1, on the reverse strand, counting down.
GTATTATTAATACAAACTGCACTAATAGAGCTAGAAGGCTGAAAATTTGAATATTTACGCCTTATTATGTCTAGAAGGAATAGTTTTGTCAGTTATTGAAAAAATTGACCTTTAAATAGTCTTTCAATGGGGAGTTCAATTTGCAATGTAGGTTTATGGTAAATTGGTCTTATAGTTTATTTCTAACAATTTTCATTCTAATTTTTGAAAATTAAGATTTTTTTGGTGATCACTACCCAACAAAAGATGAGAGAAGCAACTTATTCACTGATCACTCTATTTTCTTTTTTTCTTTTTCAATTGATTGCTCCCTATACAGTTTGCTGTCAAAAGACATTAGTGATGGTTTTTGTTGAGTGATTAACCAGACCCATCCGGTTATTGATTGTATAAAATCATCAAGTTGATCATCAGGACTTCTCTTGAATCACTTAACCCTTTAGATTCTGAAATAAACATTTTTTACATTAAAATCAGGATAGGAAACTGCTCTTTTCTTCTTTTATGGATTTTCTTATCTTTCTCGGATTGTCCATTTCATTTCTTAAATTTTTACTCGGAATATTCACAACTTTTTTTTTGTCTTTCCTGCAATACTTTCATTACAAGTTTTCATTCTTCCTTTCTATGTTTCTTTCTTGGAAACAACCAACCAACATAGCTGTCTTCAGTTTTCATGCTGGTCAGGATGTGGTTCTGCTAAAGCCTGAACAGTCTTGCCTCTGAGCTACACGGATCAGTTGAAAGCCTGAGTCCAAATCAAACTCTTAAAGTTTTCCTCCATTCAGATCTGTTCTGAGCCATGTTTTATACTAGATGGTAATCCATTATGGGTAATCCAATTTAATTATTCATTAATCTATTTGATTTATTAGATGAAGTATTGTCAATATCTAGTGGTATTTTCTTGCTACTATTAATCAAGATTTTTGTTGCTTCAAATTGCAAATAAAATTCAGGCTGGTTCCCCTTCAGCAGTGTGAATAAATTACCAGAGTAGATTGCAAAAAAAAAAAATTTCTTGATGACAGTCAAACTCACAACACTCTATGCTGGAGGATGGTTCAATGAACACCTAACCCTTTTTACCACAGAACAACAGGTATCAGTAGCGAGCGCCAGTCAGAATCAAATACTTGAACTCATCTCCTATTCTGATCTCTTCTGCATCATGTTCCTTACTGACTGGTAGTTCTGTATCAATTATCCAATTCATATATGCTATAAGGTAAAGTATTGGAAATCATTAACAATTTCAGGGTGCTATTTACTTTCATCTCAATATTTTTTTTGCTTTTTATCACAACTAAACCCAGTCCAGCTTTCCCTTGGTAATGGGTGAATAAATTATCATTGTATGTCACAATAAAGAATAAGTTTGGGGTGAGAATCAGTCATCTTAATTTTAGATACAAGTTGAGAACGTCGGCCAGTTTCCGAGTGATGATTTTTCCCACTTTTCGGAGTGGGTCACTGGTGATGAAGTCTGGTCCTGGGACCATTCCTTTCTTTGACTGTTAAATGGCTTATAAGACATTTATTCCAATGAAAAAAGCAATATTTTCATTTATTCAAAATATAGTAAGCAAAAAATAAATGATACATCCTCATTTGACTAATTCCAATCTCATGCATATTTTGAGAGTGAGGCTGATCTCAAAACTTTAGGGACCTAATTTTATTTGTATGGATTTATTGAGTGTAGGGTGTCTAATTCTAAACCAATACATAGTTTATTCTTTTCAAATTTAACCTCTATCTCAGGATCATCTTTTCTGAACCTATTCCTGAACCATGCCTATATTTGGAGTTAGTGTTAGAATAAGGCTGGGGTTAAAAGATTTTACTGTCAAGTTAGATTGTCATTTGTGGAGACCTTACATTGAGCCCACAATCACAGTAGCCAGAAGTCTTTTACTGCACAAGACTAAATTCATATGTTCATGGGTGAGAATCAAACTCACAATACTATACTGGATAGTGGTTCAGTTGCCGCCTGATCTGCAAGTGAGCTACATGAATTGAAGGTAGGCGTGAGTATGAAAAAAACTCTTGGAACAAATCCTCCATCTTCTGAATGACATATTTCAGATTAGCTGTCAGTTCAGTATCGCAAATCCAATTCATTTATTTACTTAGTTTATTAGATTAGATATTATCAAATATCATTTGTAATTTTGTGCAACGACCACATTGAGAATAAGGACATGACTGTCAAAATCAAAGATGAAAGTAGATCACTACATCTACCTTGGACAAAGAATCTCTATAGAACCCACGAAAGAGGAAGAGATCAAACAAAGAATCAACCTAGGATAGCAAGCCTTCGGCAAAGCAAGTTCAACCTTTAAAAACCAGACGATCCAAATATTCCTAAAAGGAAGAGTACACAACTAATGCATTCTCCCGATAGTCACTTATGGAGCTGAAACATGGAACCTAACCAAAAGACAGACTACAAACTGAGAAGTATGGAACGTGCGCATGAGAGAATCATACTCAACCTCACATGGAGAGATCACAAGACAGCAGAATAGATCAGGAAGAAAACAGGGGTCTGAGATATCATAGAATCTATTAGAAAACTCAAATGGCAATGGGCTGGTCATGTGGCAAGAATGAAAGACAACTGATGTGTCCATATAAAGGAGCTTCAATTCCAAAATAATTAGGTAACTTAAAATCCATCAATAGACAAAGCTTGCAAGGCAAAAAAGATTAAAATACAAACCCCTCTTCTCTTTATCTATTGATTTATTCGGTTAAGCAAAGTATTACAAATCATTATTCATTTTCTTTTGCAACTATTTACCTCCATCTAAATAGTTACCACCAAGCTACAGAAATCAGTGGCAAGGCCAATTCTAAATCGATTACTTGAATTCATTCCTTGTCCCAATCTCTTCTGTGCCATGTTTCTTATTAATTGGTACTTCAGTATCGGTTTCCCAATTTATTTATTTATCAATAGATTTTATTAGTTTGTAAATCATTACCAATTTATAGGTATTATTTACCTTCATCTCAACTGTTGTTGCATTTTATCACTACAAAACTCAGACCAGTTTCCTTTCAGCAGTGAGTGATTAAATTGTCATCATGGATCAGAATAAAGAATGATTTCCTCATGAAAATCAAAGCAAGAGGCTGGCTCAGTTAACGTTTGACCAATTTTGCCACTGAGCTACAGGAATCAGTCATAGCACACGTCTAAATCAAAGACTTGAACTTGTTCCCTACACCGATCTTTTCTGTGGCATGATTGTTACAAATTTGGTGTTCAGTATCGGTAATCCAATTCATTTATGTATTTTATATGATGAAGTATTGTTGTTATCAACTTGTATCAATACTTTTTCACCACTATTTACAGTCATCTTAATTTCAGACACAAGTTGAGAACGTCGGCCAGTTTCCTAGTGATGATTTTACCCGCTTTTTGCAGTAGGTCACTGGTGATGCTGTCTGGTCCTGGGACCATTCCTTTCTTTGACTGTTTAATGGCTTATAAGACATTTATTCCAATAAAAAAAGCAATATTTTCATTTATTCAATATACAGTAAGCAAAAAATAAATAATACATCCTCATTTGACTGATTCCAATCTCATGCATATTTTAAGAGTGAGGCTGATCTCAAAACTTAAGGGACCTAATTTTATTTGTATGGATTTATTGAATGTAGGGTGTCTAATTCTAACCCGATACATAGTTTATTCCTTTCAATCTTAACCTCTATCTCAGGATCATCTTTTCTGAACCTATTCCTGAACCATGCCTACATTTGGAGTCAGTGTTAGAACAAGGCTGGGATTAAAAGATTTTACTGTCAGGTCAGACTGTCATTTGTGGAGACCTTACATTGAATCCACAATCACAGTAGCCAGAAGTCTTTTACTGCACGAGACCAAACTCATATGTTCTTGGGTCCAATTTGAGTTACTTCAATTCCAAAATAATCAAGTAACTTAAAATCCATCGATAGACTAAGCTTGCAGGGCAAAATATACTAAAATACAAACTATTTTTTTCTTCATTTAATGATTTATTCAATTAAGCAAAGTATTACAAATCATTATTCATTATTTTTTGCAACTATTTACCTCCATCTGAATAGTTATCACTGAGCTACAGAAATCAGTGGCAAGGCCAATTCTAAATCAATTACTCGAATTCATTCCTTGTCCCAATCTCTTCTGTGCCATGTTTCTTATTAATTGGTACTTCAGTATCAGTTATCTAATTTATTTATTTATCAATAGATTTTATTAGTTTGTAAATCATTACCAATTTATAGGTACTTCTTACCTTCATTTCAACTGTTGTTGCATTTTATCACTACTAAACTCAGACCAGTTTCCTTTAGGCAGCGAGTGATTAAATTGTCATCATGGATCAGAATAAAGAATGATTTCCTCATGAAAATCAAAGCAAGAGACTAGCTCAGTTAACGCTTGACCAAACTTGCCATTGAGTTATAGAAAATCACCTGCAAGCGTGCGTCCAAATCAAATACCTGAACTCATCCCCTACACTGATCTTTTCTGTGGCATGATTGTTACGAACTGGATTCTTTTATTTATTTTATTAGATGAAGTAATTTCATTTTCAGTTGGTACCAATACTTTTTTGACGCTATTTACATTCATCATAATTTTTGTTGCTTTTTATCATAACCAAACTCAGGCTAGGTTCCTTTCAGCATCGACTGAATGAATATACTGGGCTGATTGCAATAAAGATTACTTTCTCAGATGTGAATCAAGCTCATAACACTCTATGGTGATGTGTGGCTAGATTAATGCGTGGTTGCTCTTGCCACCGAGGCATCAATAGCAAACACCAGTCCAGGTCAGAAAATTCAAATTCATTCTTTATCCTCATCTCTTGTGCAATGTGTTCGTTATCAACTGGTTATTCAGCATTAATAATCCAATTTCTTTCTTTTTGATGATGTATTCAATTAATGATTTTATACAACAAGATGAGGATGGTCCAAATATCAATAGAATTAATAATAATACCTCATCTCAAAAATTCAGAGATACAACTATTTACTGTCATCCAAAATCTTGTTAGTTTTTATCAAAACCCCCGGTTATTTCCATCTCTCCAGACACTACAAAAGTTTCTTACTTCCCGTCTATTCTTACCCTCTTTTCAAACTACCTAACATTTTTTCTACCCTCTTATTATTTACTATCCTATTCCCGCCCACTTACTTCATCCCCTCTTATGACATAACTATGTTCTGTACTTTTTCTCTTTCTATTCCTTCTATTTCAACTACTTACCTTCTCTTTCTCCCTTTCTCTTCCTACACCTTCAGGAAACTACGTAACATTCTTTTCTCCCTTCTTTCTACCCTTGATTTAATTATCCAACTCAAGTTTATTGTCATCATCATCATCATCATCATCAGTCTTTCAATGTCCGTCGTTGGACATACACCTTCCCCAGGATTCGCCACACTTCTCTAACATGGGTATCACGGAGCCAGTACTTTCTGAATTTGTCTAGCACGGTTCTCCATCTAATATTCTGCCGGCCTCAGTTGCGCATGTAGTCTTAGGGGATCCATGTCATGAGTGGCGATGTCCATCGGATATCAGCCATTCTTGCAACATGGCCAGCCCGCAACCATTTAGGATTTTTAATGGATTCTATGATGTCTCTGACTCTTATCTTTTCCCGTATCTACTGTGCTGTCTTGTGCTCTCTCCATGTCTGGCCCAGCATAATTCTTTCAGGAACACGTTGCATGGTTCTCAATTTGCAGATCTCTCTCTTGGTTAGGTTCCATGTTTCATTTCCATAAGTGACTATTTGGAGGATGCGTTGGTTATACACCCTTCTTTTTTTGAATATTGGGATCATCTGGTTTTTGAAGGTTGAGCCTGCTCTACCAAAGGCTTGCCATCCTTATGTGATTTCTTCACTTGATTCAGGCTCTCATGGTAATTCGTTGTCCCAGGTAGATGTAGTGATGTACTTTCTCCATTTCTGTGTTAGTCAGTAGACTAAGCTTGCAGGGGAATATAGATTAAAATACCAAATATTTTTTCTTTATGTATTGACTTATTCGAATAAGCAAAGTATTACAAATCATTATTAATTTTCTTTTGCAACTATTTACCTCCATCTAAATAGTTATCACTGAGCTACAGAAATCAGTGGCAAGGCCAATTCTAAATTGATTACTCGAATTCATTCCTTATTCCAATCTCTTCTGTGCCATGTTTCTTATTAATTGGTACTTCAGTATCAGTTATCCAATTTATTTATTTATCAATAGATTTTATTAGTTTGTAGATCATTACCAATTTATAGGTATTATTTACCTTCATCTCAACTGTTGTTGCATTTTATCACTACTAAACTCAGACCAGTTTCCTTTAGGCAGTGAGTGATTAAATTGTCATCATGGATCAGAATAAAGAATGATTTCCTCATGAAAATCAAAGCAAGAAGGTGGCTCAGTTAACTCTTGACCAATCTTACTACTGAGATACAGGAATCAGCGGCAAGCGTGCACCCGAATCACAGACACAAACTCTTTCCCTACACCAATCTTTTCTGCGTCATGATTTTTACGAACTGATTGTTCTGGATCGGCAATCCAATTCATTTATTTATTTTATTAGATAGAGTATTGTCGTTATCAATTTGTATCAATACTTTTTTGCTGCTATTTACATTCATCTTAATTTTTATTGCTTCTTATTGCAACCAAACTCAGGCCAGGTTTCTTTTGGCATCAACTGAATAAATATACTTAGCTGATTGCAATAAAGATTACTTTCTCGGATGTGTATCAAGCTCACAACACCCTATGCTGGAGTATGGCTAGATCAAGGCTGGGCCACTCTTGCCACAGAGGTATCAGTAGCAAACATCAGTCCAGATCAGAAAATTCAAATTCATTCTTTATCCTCATCTATTGTGCAACATGTTTGTTATTAACTGGTTGGTCAGCATCAATAATCTAATTTTTTTCTTTGGGATGAAGTATTTTATTGATAATTTCTTGGAACTATTTACTGTTATCCGAAAGTTTGTTAGTTTTTATCACAACCTCTGGCTACATCCATCTCTTCAGGCATTACAAAAGTTTCTTACTTCCTATCTCTTCCTGCCCTCATATCAAACTACCAAACTTTTTTCTACTCTCTTTTTTTCTACTTTTCTATTCCTCCCCATTTACTTCATCCCCTCTAATCAAAATGACTTTATTTTCTCTTTTTATCCCTTCTGTTTAAATCACATACCTCATTTTTCTCCCCCCTTTCTTTCTAACCATTCAGTAAACTACCTAACTACTTTTTTCTCCCTTCTTTCTACCCTTTATTAAATTATCCAACTCAAGTTTATAGTCATCATCATCATCATCATCATCATCATCATCATCATCTGTATTTCTATGTCCATTGTTGGACATAGACCTTCCCCAGGATTCGTCAATTTCTCTATCATGGGTGTCGCGGAGCCAGTACTTTCTGAATTTGTCTAGCTTGTCTCTCTAACTAATATTCTGCCAGCCTCAGCTGTGCATGTGATCTCGGAGGATCCGTGTTGTGAGTCGCGATGTCCATCGGTTGTCCGCCATTCGAGCAACATGGCCAGCCCACTGCCATTTGATATTTTTTATGAATTTTAAGATGTCTCCGACTCTTACCTTTTCTTTGATGTACTATGCAGTCTTGTGGTCTCTCAATGTGAGGCCTAGCATAATTCTTTCATGTGCACATTGCATGATTCTCAATTTTCAGATCTGTCTCTTGGTTAGGTTTTATGTTTCAGCTCCTTAAGTGACCATTGGGAGGATGCATTGGTTACATGCCCTTCTTTTTAGGAATGATGGGATCTTTTTATTTTTAAAGGTTGAGCTTGCTCTACCAAAAGCTTACCATCTTATGTGATTTCTTCACTTGATTCATTCTTCTTTTGAGGGTGTCATGGAGATTCATTGTCCTGGGTAGATGTAGTGATCAACTTTCTCCAGTTCTGTCTTAGTCAGTAGACTAAGCTTAGAAGGCAAAATAGATTAGAATACAGAACATTTTTTTTATTCATCTATTATTTTTTCAACTAAATAAAGTATTATAGATCATTATCTTTTATTTTTTGCCACTATTCACCTCCATCTGAATTGTTACCTCTGATCTATAGAAATCAGTGGCAAGGCCAATTCTAAATCCATTACTTGAATTCATTCTTTATTCCAATCTCTTCTGTACCATGTTTCTTATTAATTGGTACTTCAGTATCAGTTATCCAATTTATTTATTTATCAATAGATTTTATTAGTTTGTAGATCATTACCAATTTATAGGTACTTCTTACCTTCATTTCAACTGTTGTTGCATTTTATCACTACTAAACTCAGACCAGTTTCCTTTCAACAGTGAGTGATTAAATTGTCAACATGGATCAGAATAAAGAATGATTTCCTCATGAAAATCAAAGCAAGAAGGTGGCTCAGTTAACGCTTGACCAATTTTGCCATTGAGCTACAGGAATTAGCCACAAGTGCATGTACAAATGAAAAACTTGAACTCATTCCCTACACTGATCTTTTCTGCATCAGGATTGTTACAAACTGGTTGTTCAGGATCGGCAATCCAATTCTTTCATTTATTTTATGAGATGAAGTAATTTTATTGTCAGTTGGTATCAATACTTTTTTGCCGCTATTTACATTCATATTAATTTTTGTTGCTTTTTATCGCAACCAAGCTCAGGCCAGGTTTCTTTTGGCATTGAGTGAATGAATAAACAGCGCTGATTGTAATAAAGATTAATTTCTCAGATGTGAATCAAACTCACAACACTCTTTGCTGGAGTGTGGTCACTCTTGCCATCGAGGTATCTGTAGCAAGCACCAGTTCATCCTTTATCCTCATCTCTTATGCAACATGTTTGCTATTAACTGATTGTTCAGTATTGATAATCCAATTTTTCTCGTTTTGATGAAGTATTTTATTAATAATTTTATACAAATATTCATTGTCATCCCAAATTTTGTTACTGTCTATCACAACCTCTGGCTACTTCCATCTCTTCAGACACTACGGAAATTTCTTCCTTCCCCCTCTTCCTGCCCTCTTATCAAACTACCCAACTTCTTTTCTACCCTCTCATTGTCTGCTTTTCGATTTCTCTCCACACACTTTATCCCCTCTTATAAAAAGACTTTATATTCTCTTCCTTTTCTCCTTCTAATCCCTTCTGTTTGAATCTCATACTTCTTCTTCCTCCCCTTTCTCTTCCTACCCCTTCGGTAAACTACCTAACAACCTTTTCTCCCTTTTTTCTACCCTTTATTAAATTACCTAACCCAAATTTAAAGTAAAAGATATTTACTCGGTGGTCAGAAGTCTTTTACTGCACAAGACCAAATTAGTACGTTCTGGGGTCGATATTCATCATCATCATCATCACACTTTTAATGTCCGCCGTTGGACGTAGACTTTCCCAATATTCGCCACACTTCTCTATTGTGGGCATCGCGGAGCCAGTATTTTCTAAATTTGTCTAATTCATGTCTCCATCTTGTATTCTGTCGGCCTTGGTTTCACATGTGAACTCTGGAGATCCATGTTGTGAATCATGCTGCACATTGCTTGTCTGTCATCCTTACATCATAGCCTGCCCATTGCCATGTAAGTTTTCTAATAAATTTTATGATGTCTCTGACTCCCGTTTTCTTCCTTATATACTGTGCCATCTTGTGATCTCTCCATGTAATTTTGAGCATAATTCTGTCATGGACATGTTGCATGCTTCTCAGTCTGTAGGTCCGTCTCTTGTTTGCGTTCCATGTTTCAGCTCCATAAATGACTATTGGGAGGATGCATTGGTTATATACTCTTCTTTTTAGGATTATTGGGATTTTCTTGTTTATGAAGGTTGAGCTTGCTCTGCCGAAGGCTTGCCATCCTAGGGTGATTCTTTGCTTGATCTTCTTCTCTTTAGTGGGTTTCATAGGGATTTGTTAAAACAATACCAAAATGATCAAGTAACTTAAAATTCATCAATAGACTAAGCTTGCAAGGCAAAATAGATTAAAATACAAGATATTTTTCTACATTTATCGATTTATTCGATTAAGCAAAGTATAACAAATCATTATTCTTTATCATTTGTAACTATTTACCCCCATCTGAAGAGTTACCACCGAGCTACGGAAACCAGTGGCAAGGCCAATTCTGAATCAATTACTTGAATTCATTCCTTCTTCCAATCTCTTCTGTACCATGTTTCTTATTAATTGGTACTTCAGTATCAGTTATCCGATTTATTTATTTATCAATAGATTTTATTAGTTTGTAAATCATTACCAATTTATAGGTACTACTTACCTTCATTTCAACTGTTGTTGCATTTTATCACTTCTAAACTCAGACCAGTTTCCTTTTGGCAGTGAGTGATTAAATTGTCATCATGGATCAGAATAAAGAATGATTTCCAGCTGAAAATCAAAGCAAGAGGCTGGCTCAGTTAACGCTTGACCAATCTTGCCACTGAGATACAGGAATCAGCGACAAGTGCACGTCCAAATGAAAAACTTGAACTTATTCCTTGCGCTGATCTTTTCTGTGGCATGATTGTTACAAACTGAATATTAAGTATTGGTAATCCAATTCATTTATCTATTTTATTAGATGGAGTATTGTTGTTATCAACTTGTATCAATACTTTTTCACCACTATTTACATTCATCCTAATTTTTGTTGCTTTTTATTGCTACCAAACTCAGGCCAGGTTCCTTTTGGCATTGAGTGAATGAATGAACAGCACAGATTGCTATAGAGATTGACTTCTCAGATGTTAATCAAGCTCACAACACTCTTTGCTGGAGTTTGAGTTGATGAATGCCTGGGTGCTCTTGCCATAGGGGTATCAGTAGCAAGCACCAGTCCAGATCAGAAAATTCAAATTCATCCTTTACCATCATTTCTTGGGCACCATGTTTGATACTAACCAGTTGTTCAGTATCGATGATCCAAATTTTTTCTTTTTGATAAAGTATTCTATAAATAATTTTATACAACTATTCAGTCAACCCAAATTTTGTAACTTTTATCACAACCTCTTGCTGCTTCCATCCCTTCAGACACTACAAAGATTTCTTCCTTCCCCTCTCTTCCTACCTAACTTTTTGTCTACCCTCTTATTATCTACAATTCTATTTCTCCTCACTTACTACATCCCCTCTTATAAAACAACTATCTTCTCTACCTTTTCTCTTCCTGTCCCCGCTGTTTAAATCACATACCTTCTTTCTCTCCCCCTCTCTCTTACCCCTTTAGTGAACAACCTAACAGCCTTTTCTCCCTTCTTTTTACTTTTTATTAAATTCCCTAACTCAAGTTTACGGTAAAAGACATTTATTCTAATAAAATAAGCAATATTTTTATTCATTCAATGGATAGTAAAAAAAATAAATAATACATCTTCATAAAACTGATTCCAACCACATGCAAATTTTGGATTTTGAGTGAGACTAATCTCAGAACATTAAAGGACCTAATTTTGATTTTATGGATGTATTGCATGGAGGGTGTCTAATTGAAACTATTTATATAATCTATCCCTTTTTAACTCTAACCCCTATCTCAGGATCATCTTTCTGAACCTGATCCTGAAACATGCCAATATTTAAAGTAGGTGTTGGAATAAGTCAGGGTTTGAAAAATTTTATTGTCGGGTCAGATTGTCATTGGTTAAAACTTTACATTGAACCCACAACCATGGTGGTCAGAAGTCTCTAACTACACAAGACCAAATTTGTATGTTCTTGGGTCCAACTTGAGTAACTACTATTCCAAAATAACCAAGTAACTTAAAATCCATCAGTAGAGAATGCATACAGGCCAAAATAGATTAAAATACAAAATATTTTTTTCTTCATTTATCGATTTATTCAATTAATAAAAGTATTACAAATCATTATTCATTTTCTTTTGCAATTATTTACGTCCATCTGAATAGTTACCACCGAGCTACGGAAATCAGTGGCAAGGCCAATTCTAAATCGATTACTCAAATTCATTTCTTATTCCAATCTCTTCTGTGCCATGTTTCTTATTAATTGGTACTTCAGTATCGGTTTCCCAATTTATTTATTTATCAATAGATTTTATTAGTTTGTAAATCATTACCAATTTATAGGTACTTCTTACCATCATCTCAACTGTTGTTGCTTTTTATCACTACTAAACTCAGACCAGTTTCCTTTCAGCAGTGAGTGATTAAATTGCCATCATGGATCAGAATAAAGAATGATTTCCTCATGAAAATCAAAGCAAGAGGCTGGCTCAGTTAACGCTTGACCAATTCTGCCATTGAGATACAGGAATTAGCCACAAGTGCACGTCCAAATCAAAAACTTGAATTCATTCCCTACACTGATCTTTTCTGCAACATGATTGTTACGAACCGGTTGTTCAGTATTGGTTATCAAATTCATTTATCTGTTTCATTGGATGAAGTATCATTGTTATCAACTTGTATCAATACTTTTTTGCCACTATTTGCATTCATCCCAATTTTTGTTGCTTTATATTGCCACAAAACTCAGGCTAGTTTCCCTTTTGCAGTCAGTGAATGAATAATCCAGCGTTGATCGGAATAAAGAATAAGTTCCCATTGAGAATCAAACTCACGAATAAATAAGTCTGCTTACAGCAAGCCCTGAAAGCATCTTTAAGAAAACTGACTGTGGGGAAATGGGAACAAACATAGATGGGGAATATTTAAGCCACTTTCCAATTTGCCGATCTAAACAGAGAAAATAAAAAAAAGTAGGTCTGAAGATGAAAAGAACAAAGACAAAAGTAAAGTTCAGTGACAGAGATCTTGAAAAGACCTTGAAGATAGAGGGTGAGGCTCTACAAGAGATTAATTTACCTAGGACCGATAATAACATTAGAGCAAAACAAATTGGCTGGAAATCATTTGATTTGAATTGTGACATATTGAAGAGAATTATGATAATGTTTGTGAAGAATACAACGAATACATAATACCAGCTATCACTAACATACTAAAAACATGGAAATCAATAGAATAAACACAGAACCAACTTAGAATTGTACAGAGAGCCATGGCTGGGACAATGCTAGGAATGACTCTTGGGAAAGATACACTTGTATCAGAGGGAGGACTGCAGTGAAAGATTTTATATCAATGATTAAGCAATAAAAATGGAGATTGACAGGGCACTTGGCAATAATAGATGAAAACAGAAGTAGAATAACTGATTGGTGTCCGTGGGACGGTGAACAGTACGGAAAGACCAAACAGAAGATGGAAGGTTCAGATAGACATGGCAAAGGATAGCAAAATTGCAGATATCATGGAAGGATATGGGAAAGGCCATTGTCCAGCTATGGACCTATGGTTGCTGCTGCTGCTGCTGCTGCTGCTGCTGCTGCTGATGATGATGATGATGATGATGATGATGATGATGATGATGATGATGATGATGATGATGATGATGATGATGATGATGATGGAACTGAAACATGGATCCTAATTAAGAGATTGACCCTCAAAGTAAGAAGCATACGTCATGCACATTGGAGATTCATGTTAGGCATCACAAGGAGTGAACACAAGACTGCGCAGTATATCAGAGAAAAAAAATAGGTGTCAGAGACATCATAGGATTCATAAGAAAGCTCAAACGGCAATGGTCTGGTCATGTTGCAAGAATGGCAGATAACAGATGGACATCACAACTCACATCATGAATCCTCAGAGATCACAAGCACAACCAAGGCTGGCAGAATACAAGATGGAGAGACGAAGTAGACAAATTCAGAAACTATAAGTTCTGCGACACCCATGAAAGGGAGGTATGGCGAATCCTGGGGCAGGTCTATGTCAGATGACGGATATTAAAAAAACTGATGATGATTTTGTTATGATGATTCCACTTTATTTGTGATTTCCCTTCCTATGCTCCTCTTTCGATGATCCCCCCCCCAATCCATTCTAGAGGTTTGCCCCCATATCCACGGTATTCCTTTCTGTGGTCCCCCTCTGTCCGAGGTTTTCCTTTCAGTGGTATGTGGACTCATCATCACAGTTCTGTTCTTTTTCTTTTACTTTCAGGTTAAAGATGTATTTGATAAAGTTTCCAAAAATTCAAACATCGATGATACCAGTTGAATTAGAAGAAAAATTCCTTAAATTTAACAAAACAAAAATTGTTGAATATCTTTAATCCAATATCAATATTTCAAGCTGTCTATTGTGTGGCATTTTGATAAAATACATAATATTTGATCCATATTCAAGAGAAAAATGGTGATTCATTTCCATGAATAAAAAATTTAATTTTTGTTGTATGTGAATATTTTTTCATTAATTGATTTATAAAGTTAACCATAAAGCTATCAAATTATCTTTACAGTTTACAAATTTAAATGAATGACCTTAAAGTCCAGTAATGACCATTCAAACTCAAAATTTTTTTGTTTTAATCCAAAATGAGTAAATAGATGATGAATCAAATAAATTATGCAAAAGTTGAGTTGTGATCAGGTAACGCTCAGATAAGCTTTAATTTTTTTTCCAAAATTGGATCAAATAGATATACACTAAAAAGCAGTCTCAAAATAACCATTCAGAAAATTTTTCATCAAATCGTTCCCATAAATTTTTTTTTTCCGCTCGAATTATGAAGTAAAATATCAAAACATTCAGATCTTTCAATTCTTTTTTCTTTTCTTCCTTCCTTTCAGTTTTCTATCTCTATTTCCAAAAATATAAGTAAATTAAATAAAGTAGTTAGTTCACCAAAAAAAAAAAAAGTTACCATGCTACGTACAATAGAACAGTTAATTTCATTATTTAAATTTAAGTTAAAAAATCTATAATCGGAATTTAAAATTTTGATGAAAATATTTGAATAAATTATTACAAATTTCGATCATTATTTAATCATTTGTAATGTAAAACAAATCATTTTTTTTCTTCAAAAATTATGAACATGGAAGTGTAAAATCAAAACAAGTGTTGGTAGAGAGGTGTTTTTTTCTTTTCTTCTTTTTTTTCTATCTTCCTTCCTTTCTTTCCTATCTTCACACTCTCTTTTCTGTCTTTCTCTCTTTTTCCGATAATGTATCATTACTCTGTTTCTCGCCCTTTTTTCCTTCCTTTCTTTCCTATCTTCACTTTATCCTTTCTTTCTTTCTATTACCAACTTCATTTTGTTTCTTCTTTTTCCCTTCCTTTCTTTCTTTTGTTCTCTCTCTCTTTTTTTCTTTCTTTCTTTCTTTCTTTCTTTCCATTTCATAGAAGTTAACAACAACAAATTCAGCCAGCATTCCTTTCTTCATTCTCTTCTCTCTTTCCACATTTCTCTCATATATTTCAATATCCTATCTCCCTCTACTTGTATAAAAGTCCATTTACTGTCTTTTTCAGTCTCTCCTTCTCTGTGTGACACTGACAGACTAACAGTTCATAAATGGTCACAGCTATGGCTACTAATATACAGATACCTCCAAATATGTAGCATGTACATTTGTGGTAATACAAATATATCAGAAAGCATAGCCTAGATAAATACAATCACATTAAAGTATGTCCATTCTGATTACAGCCCAATAAAGTGTGCAGCTACATAATGGTATACATCTTACTGTATGCATACAGCTATGCCTAGATCAGACACAATGTCCATGTGAAACTAAGTTACATATACAATACATCGCCATACCCATACCTGAAGTACATAGTACATATCAGTGCAATAATGTGGCAGTATGACCATTTGGTGCATGATTGTATGCACAGTATGTACTCATACACCGGTATGCATAGATATGGTTAACACACAGTATACAGTAAAATACTAGTGTATATCAGTTTAGTCACTTATATGATACATGCTTAAAATATGCAATGTTTGAGTGCCTAAGCTGATCACATACTCATATCCATTCCAACATCAGTGAAATATCCAGAAACATCAAAAAGAAGAATTATGAAAACTGACGTGCTCTCATAAAGGACGACCAGAAAAAAAGCATATATATACATATCTCCTTGCAATCAAGCTCCATATTAACTGTTACGAGAGAAATTCGTTCCCATCATGAAATGGGTCCTCATTTTTGTGATGAATGACATAAAACAAATCTCAGGCTGGCTGGCCCACATTACACGGAACATGAAGCGGGTGACCAATTTTGCCAATATTAAAGTTCTAAACGAGTCTCTGATTTATAATTATTATATCTCATGGGACGTATTTTTCATGAAAAGGCAATTTGGGAATTCGAGATGATTTGAAAAATAACTGTCTCAAAAGAAAAATTAGTAATTTAATTTGAATGGAATGTCTCTCTGGTAGAGAAAAACAAATGTTAGAAAAAATGAATTGAAAAGAAAAGATGGAATAAAAATTGGAAATTTGAAGAATTAAAATATTCTGAGAATCGAAATGAAAAATTCATGATTCTGGAGTGATATGCAACAGAATTCTTTTCAGATCAGGAGAGGAAAAAGTTGAAAAAAAAAAAATATGGAAAAAGAGAAGAATAAAAAGAAAAATATGGAGAAGAAGAATGGGAGAATGAAAAAGTAGAAGAGTACAGAAAAGAAGAGGGGAAAGAATTTGGAGGAAAAGAAAAAGAATAATTTGGAAAATGATAAGAAGAAAATAGGGAGAACAAAAAGAATATGGAGAAAAAGAATGGAAGGATGAAGAAACAAAAGAATATGGGAAAGAAGAAGGATATGGAAAAGAAGAAGAAGAAGAAGAAGAAGAAGAAGAAGAAGAAGAAGAAGAAGAAGAAGAAGAAGAAGAAGAAGAAGAAGAATATGGAAATGTAGAAGAAAAAGAATTTAGAGAAGAAGAAATAGAATAATTTGGAAAAGAAGAAGAAAAAATTGAAAATGAGGAGAACAAGAAGGAGAAAATGGAGAAGAAGAATTGGAAGATGAAGAAGAATAAAGAGATGAAGAAAAAATAATTTTGAAAAGAAGACAAAGACAATGGAAAATGGGAAGAAGAAAAAGAAAAATATGGAGAAAAAGAAGAAGAATGTGGAGAAGAAAGAAGAGGAAAAGAAGTAGAAGAGAATGAAGGAAAAGGAGAGGAAGAATAGTATGAAGAGAAATAGAAGCATGGACAAGGAGTGTAAGGAGAAGAAGAAAAGAATGGCAAAGAATATGGAGAAGAAGGAGAAGAAGGAAGTAGAAGAATTTGGAGAATGAAGGAGAAGGAGAGGAAGAAGAATATGAAGAAGGATACAAACATAGAGAAAGAAGAGAAGAGAAAGAAGATGGAGAGGAAGGAGAATAATAGGAGGAGGAAGTAAAAGCAGAACAGGAGAATAAAGAAGAAGAAGAAGAAGAAGAAGAAGAAGAAGAAGAAGAAGAAGAAGAAGAAGAAGAAATAAATAAATAAATGATCAAACAATAATGCTGTTGTGTAAAGAAAGAATAAAAAGTGAATGATTTTGGAATGATCTGCATACTTTGTTTTGAAATTTATTTCTCTCTCTGTGTCTCCGTTAATGATTCTGTTTCATTCCTGCATCTTTTCATTAATTTGATTTGATTTTGCAGGTTTCCCCACACCCAACCCCCAACTCCAACCCTAATGTACATTTCCATTTTTCAATAGTTTGAGAGACAAGTGGAAAATAAAGAAAAGAATGGATTGGAAAATTTGAATTTTTAATTTGACTGTTTACGACCAATTTTTCAAATTTTTTGACCAATTTTTCTCATATGTATAAGTACATACATTTGCCCCCGTATAAACATGGATGTATCGGAGGGGTGCAAATGAGTGAATGTGAGGGTATATGAGTGAATGTGTGTATGTGTATGTATACATGTGTATGTGAGAGCATGTGTGTCCAAATATACACATGGATGTATTGGAGGGGTGCAAGTGTGTGTGTGAGGGTATATGAGTGAATGTGTGTATGTGTATGTATACATGTGTATGTGGGAGCATGTGTGTCCAAATATACACATGGATGTATTGGAGGGATGCAAATGTATGTGTAAGGGTATATGAGTGAATGCGTGTATGGGTATATATGTATGTGTATGTGAGAGCATGTGTGTTCAAATATACACATGGATGTATTGGAGGGGTGCAAATGAGTGTGTAAGGGTATATGAGTGAATGTATGTATGTGTATGTATACATGTGTATGTGGGAGCATGTGTGTCCAAATATACACATGGACGTATTGGAGGGATGCAAATGAGTGTGTAAGGGTATATGAGTGAACGTGTGTATGTGTATGTATACATGTGTATGTGAGAGTATGTGTGTTCAAATATACACATGGATGTATCGAAGTGGTGTGAATATGTATGTGAGTGTATATGAGTGTATGTGTATGTGTATACATGTACATGCAAGAGTATAAGTACCAATACTTTTGCACGTATGTATAGGAGGGTTGTGAATGTGTATGTAAGTGTATATGAGTGAATGTGTATATGTGTGTGTATTCATGTGTGTGTGAGAGTATGTGTGCAATGAGTTTGTTATGAGTATGCGTAGTTATTCATTTTCTATTTGCGTGTGAGTGTATATTTATGTTTGAGTGTATCTATGCTTGTGTATATATATATTTGCGTGTATGTGGATATGTATTGCAAGTGTGAGAGTATGTTTTTCTACGTACATGTGCATATGTGCTCGCATACATGTGTGAGTGTTTGTAAGTGTTTACAATCATGTGTACGCACCATCATGTGTGTTTGTGTGAACATCATACGCTAGGTTGATCAAGATGATCACAGCTAAGCATCGTAAGTTTAGAACATCACTTTGGATAGGCACAATATGACAAAAGAGCAGCTCCCAACAACAACAAAAAAAAAAGATAATAGCCAAATAGAAAAGCAATATTTTCCAACCAATGAAAATAAAGGAATCAGAGTCTAAATAATTGCAGTAATCCCTGGAGCCACCTCAAGACTTTAAATGTGCTTACAAAGATTGGTCAGCCAGTATACTTTTGGTCTCCGAGACGCCCTCCTGATTAGTAGTAAAATTATACCTAAACCACACACCCATTTCTCAATGTATTCAAAATCGCTGGAAATCTTCCAGATAGGCCTATATATATATATGTACATAAATATACGTATATATACATACATATATATATGTATACATTGATCTCTGAAAGTCTGAATTTTCCAAAAATAAATATGAATGCTTCTGGACACAGACTAAGTTTTTTCTATACATCAAAAAGTCTAGAGGTTGAAAATTCCAGCCTCTGGCTGTACTGGTGCAGTCTGTACGTGTGATACATAGTCAGCAAGCTAGACAAACTTGGAGACTGACAAAAGCCATTTTGACAGTTTTGGTGAGATTTTTTGCCGTTGGTTTCTAATAACATTAATAAACAATGATAAAATGGTTTTATTAGCAAAAATCAGTATTATTAATTATAATTCATAACAGTAATAATAACATCAATGGTAATAAAATCCTGGATGCAGTGAGATACAGCTATCATTATCTTTATCAATCTTGTTATAGCAAGTTTTATCGAATCTTGTCTGCCATTTTTCTCTTGAAATTTTTTTCCCTATTTCCTCAACATTTTAATGATAATCAGTTTTTTTTTTATCTCTCGGATTTTGTTGTGTCTGCTCACTGAAAAGATCTGAATCTTTCTTGTTCTGAAGATATTAATCTTCTCTTTTTTTGCTGTATTTACTTCAGAGATGTTTTTGTTTCTATAAAGGGAAAAGTTCATCAAGGGGAGGTAAGTGTGTCATATATCTCGAATGACCAGGAGAAAACAAAGCATGAATATTAAGAGAGTGATTTCTTTTTGTCTCTTGAAACAGAAAAAAAATAAGACTGGTCTGGTTAGTCACTCAATAGCAATGGTCATGTGAACAACGTCTTTTGGCAGCATGCCATGTTAGGGATGAATAATTGAAAAATAAGGAAAAGGGTAGATCACTCAATCAATTACTTCTCTTGCCTTCTGTTGGATCTCTAAAAATTTCTTTAAAGACAAGTGTCAATGTTGCCGGATGCAAACTAAGGGACCGATATAGCATAAACTTAAATTGCTAAATGACTCCTCCACACTAACTAAAAAGCTATTCAAGGGGGATTATTGATAAAAAAAAGTTTTTTCTAAATATGATTAGGGATGAATGTTTAAAATTTCAGCTCACTAGCTCGATAAACTTTAGTGGGGGGTAAATTCTTAGAAAACCAAGAATTTATTCTATTTAGATATGAGTAGTAAATGTTTAAATTTTCCGCCCTCTAGCTCTGTTTGTGCAGCTTGTAAGTATGACACATATATATATATACATCGCCACCCAAAAACATTTCTCCTTGACTTAACAAGGAGTAAATGTTTATATTTTCAGCCCTCTAGCTCCACTTGAAGTGAGACACATATATCCATACATAGCCACCTAGAATCATTTGAAATGTGAAGAAACCTATGTTGACAGTTTTGGTCGACTTCTGCAACTTTTTATTTGTGGCTTATAACAATAAAAAAGAAAAATGGCGGTCGTAATAAAAGCTAAAATGAAGCTGATAAGAAATAATGTTGAATGACTTTTTTGAGTATTGAATATAAATAAACTGATGAATGTATTCCATCATATGTATTTGCAGACATAAGTGTACAAGCCTAATTCAGGCAAAACAGTGTTATATTTTGAGCAAATCAGTATAATTTGGGCAAAACCATGTCAAATTTCGGGCAAATCTAGCCCTCCCAACCCGTTAAACAAAGAGTTCCCATACACTTATGTTTGTAAATAAATCAATATGATGTATAATTCAAACTATTGTACTTGGCAAAGAAATGATTAATTTATGATACGTCTCAGACGATTTTTCCTGGTAATAGGGCCAGAAATTGGGTTGACTTAGCATCATATTTTATAGAATATTAAAGATTTTTTTTAGAAAACCACAATGTCCACCTACTGAAAGTCAATGGACATGAAATCCATCACCATCAGGCTTTTATTGTCCATCATCAGACATAGACTTTCCCCAGGATTTACCACACCTCTCTATCATGGGTGTCGAAGCCGATGCTTTCTGAACTTGTCTAGTTCATCTCACCATCTTGTATTCTGCTGGGTTTGATTTCGCAAAGATATATGGAATCCATGTTGTGAGTTTGTGATATCCATCCTTGCAATGTGACCAGCCCATTGCCATCTGAGTTTTTTAATGGTTTCTATGATGTTTCAGACTCCTGTTTTTCCTTAATATATTGTGCTCTCTTGTGATCTTTCCTTGTGAGGTTGATTCTTTCATGTGCATGTTGCATAGTTTTCAGTTTGAGAGTCAGTCTCTTGGTTAGGTTCTGTATGTCAGCTCCATAGGTGAATATCAGGAGGATACATTGGTTGTATACTCTTCTTTTTAGGTCTAATGAGATTTTCTTGTTCTTGAAGGTTGATCTTACTCTACCAAAAGCTCACCATCGTAGAGTGATTCTTTGCTTAATTTCCTCTTCTTTTGAGGATTTTATAGAGAATAATTGTCTTAGGTAGATGTAGTGGTCTACTTTCTCCAGTTCTGCATTTTGAAATTGTCAAATACTATATGCAAATTTTATACCATTTATTATTATGACATTCATAAAAGGAAATGAAGGAAATTTTGATAAAACCTCTATTTGCAATCTTATTCCAATCAACTGAGAATATTAATGTAAAACATCAGTTTTTCAAAATTATGAGATTATATCAGATATGATAAACTCATCTTTGTTACATCAAGAGAGACTATGGAAAAATGTGTAATAAGTCAGCTTACTGGAAGACAGTGCTGATGAAATATAGATGATGCTGCTTATTATAATCACTGATGATGATTACATATGGTTATTGCAATTGATGCTTTATTCAAGATCATAGAGGTGGACGCCCTATTGCCAAATTCAGACAGAACCATGTAAATTTTCAGGCAAACCAAACATATCCCATATACTCAAGTTTAAAATGATCACAATAGGTAGCTTCCTGTACGTATACTTATCAGCCTTCTAAAAGGCCCTGTTGCAAAGTAATCACACGATAAGTGATTTCCACCGTGAAATGAAAGTAATATCCATGTATAAGTTGATTCCCCAATTTTTTTTTCAATATCACAAAACTTAACAAATGCTCAAATATATAAAATCATTGAGTTTTAGGCTAAAATAAGATTTAAATTCCTTTTTATAATTTTTAGAAAAATCATTATTATTTAAAAAGTCAGTTCATTGTTAGACTTAGATCTGAATGACTTTTAGGGAAATAAATCTAATAAGTTTGGCTGTGTTAAAGTAAAACACCTTTTTTTCATCAAAACCTAAAAGGTTAACGAAACAGAATTCATTTATCCATACAGTATCATTCCAGAAATACATATCTCACTTCAACTTCTTTATTCTTCCCTGTAAATGAGATTTACTAACTTCAACAGAACCTGAATTGGTATTCTGAAGTGGGAGTGAATTTCTCATCAGTTTTTGTGTACGTCACTGTGTCACTGTTATTTGTGCATGATGTCACTTGTTTTTCTTCTTGTCATTGCTATCCATCATTATATACAAAAATTAAGTCAAAACTCAATAGTAAGAGTTTGATATAAGAAAGTAAGTAAAATCTAACTCAACTGGTTAATCTGCCACTTGCTTTGATAGCAAGTGAGAAAGAAAAGGCCTACTCAGCCAAATGGTCAATCTGCCACTGACTAGGAAAAAAAAAAGTTTTGATTCCAGTTTGATTCCAAAATGTACTAATGTCTAGCAGAACAAACCTAGACCACTGGACCATGGAAAAACTACTGAGAATTGTAATTTAATTGTAATCATAAATAATACAATCAGATGAATACCTCAAAATCACAGACAAATATCTACTGCAGTTTTAGAATTATATATTTTTATATTCCCCAATGGTTCTATTATTATATCAATTGTTTTAATGACATCTTTGGTCACAAGGTTTTTTTTTCTGAAGAGAAAAATAAATAGAATATATATAATTGTTGTTATATAAAAATGATACTTTCCATAACAGAAATTCAATGTTTCAAAAAAAAAAAATGACATAATGACATCATTCTTCGTTTCCCTCTCTCTCTCTTAAGCATGTTTTAAATTCATAATTCTCAAATTCCAATGCCTGAAATTCCGAGATCTGAAATTCAAAGGTCTGACTAATTCACAATAATAAAGTTTACACTTGGAGTTTGATAACATCCGATGATTTATTGAAACTTGTCATCCAACCCAGAATTTAACGGAATATCAATAGAGCTAACTTCAGATTGATTTCTTTTTGTTATTATGACATTTTACTTCAAAATGTGATAATTTAATAACTACTAATGATAAACTTTCATTGTGAATAGCATCATGATTGCATACTAATTTTTTTTCATGACTCAAATATAAATTTAAATTTGAAATTCAATTCAGAATCAAATGAGAAATTCAAATCATCATTAGTGGAATCGTTTCGAGTTTTATTATTTATGTTTTATACAAATAAAATGTGGATCTGAGGAAAATGGTTATAGATATGTTGGATTTTTTAAAAAATTGTTGAGGGGATGTGTCTTTGCATACTATTGCTACATTTATACATATACATATATATATATGAATGTATAGATACATGCAAAAGAACATCTGTTTACTTACTCTGGTGCAATAAAGTGTACAGTTGATCATCAATTAGCCTAATGATAAAAAGATATTTACAATACATATACTAATTTTCCAACATAATCTCCTTCCATGTGAATATGCTAAATTCAGTGGTGAATATTGATCATATCATCCTCATCATCATCATCATCATCAGTCTTTCAGTGTCCATCATTGGACATAGACCTTTCCCAGGATTTGCCACACTTCTCTATCATGCGTGTCGCGGAGCCAGTACTTTCTGAATTTGTCTAGCTCATCTCTCCATCTAATATTCTGCCGGCCTCGGTTCTGCATGTGATCTCCAGAGATCCATGTTGTGAGTCGCGATGCTCATCGGTTGTCTGCCATTCGTGCAACATGGCCAGCCCACTGCCATTTGAGATTTTTAATGGATTCTATGATGTCCCTGACTTTTGTCTTTTCCCGGATGTACTGTACTGTGCTGTCTTGTGGTCTCTCAATGTGAGTCCCAGCATAATTCTTTCATGTGCCTGCTGCATAGTTCTCAATTTACGGGTCTGTCTCTTGGTTAGATCTTATTATTTAGCTCCATAAGTGACTATTGGGAGGATGCATTGGTATACACCCTTCTTTTTAGGATTGATGGAATCTTCTTATTTTTGAAAGTTAAGCAAGCTCTGCCAAAGGCTTGCCATCCTAATGTGATTCTTTGCCTGATTTCTTCTTCTTTTGACGGTCTCATGGAGATTCGTTGTCCTAGGTAGATGTAGTGATTGACTTTCTTCATTTCTGTGTCTTCGATTCTGATCTAAGTGTTTTTATCTCTGATGTGGTTGTTGCACATGGTCTTCGTCCTGCTGAAGTTCATGTGTAGGCTGACTTTCTTGCTCTCTTTGTTTAGTTCATCTATCATTAGTTTGAAGTCATGCAGGTTCTCTGCAAAAAGGGCAATGTCATTAGCAAATCTGAGATTGCTCAGATTGCCTGAACATAATTTTCCAATCAGACTTTGTTTGATAAGTACATATTAAGCTACAGATATTTATTCATCCTCATATATATATCTATACATGTACTTTTGTGGATGGGCTGGATACTAGGCAAGAAGAAATGACTACAATGGAGAAAAAGATTAACCGATTGATTCCCACAGGAAAGTAAACAGTGGGAATAAACCAAACACAATATGGGGGGATGAGATAGAAAGGTTTACCAAAGGTAAAGGCTCTTATCCAGTAGTGAACTTATAACAGCAGATGATGATATACGCACATATATGTATATCCTCCCACCAGTCACTTATGGAGCTGAAACATGGAACCTAACCAAGAGATAGACCTGCAAACTGAGAACAATGCAATATATACATAGGTATACATATGTATATATAGGTATATATGCATATACATATATACATATATATATATATATATATATATATATATATATATATATATGTATGTATAGGTATATATGTACATAGAAAGAAATTTAGATATGTATATGTATGTACATATATATGTACATATACAAGTATATATATATGTATATATATATATATATATATATACATATATATATATATATATATATATATATATATATATGTATGTATATATATATATATATATACATATATATATATATATATATATATATATATATATATATATATATATATATATATATGCTGATGAAAATGACAATTAGAGAGTGAAGACAAAAAGCTTAAGAGAAAGCAGGTGTTATATATATATATATATATATATATATATATATATATATATATATATATATATATATGTATATACATATATTGTACCGATTTATTTTATATATTTTTTCTTAGCAAAAATAGTTTATTTGCTAAAAAAAAAGAAATCCTGAAAATTGATTTTTTCACGTTAAAACTTTGAAATTCTTTTTGAGAAATAATGCTTTAAAATTAACAGAGGATTTGGAATCTTCTGCCTTGTCTTCTTAAGAAACTAGTTGGAAAAAATTGAAAGAAAAAATGTTCAAAAACAAAATTTGGTGAGAGAAAAAAATCACTTAAGAAAATATCTAAAAATTTTCAAATTAAAAATTCGTGAGAAAATTTCGATGCCACCAAATCGAAAATATGATTAAGAGATTCATGAAGAAGAAATTCATAATATTTATTTAGAAAAAAAATGCAAATCTGGAATTGTGCCATAAAACCTTGAGAATTTTGAGTAACATTGATTATTGGAGTCATCGTTATTGCTGCACAATCATTAGGAAGTACTCCAAGGAGCTGTAAAAAAATCCATGGTGCATCTTGGTAATAATATATATAATATCCACACCTTACATGAATAAATCACAGTAGCCTGTGTGTGTACCAGACCTAAATATCTAGAAAAAACAATCGAAAGATAGATAATAGATAACTTAGATTATCTAAAAAAAAAAAGTGCAAGATTTGGACACTGTGGGTCAAAAATGACAATAGAGACCCCAAAATAATAATTTTTTAAAAAACAAGGAAAAATGTGTTCGGATGATAGTTTATGGTATACTCATGCAAATTTTGAAGAGATTAAAGCCACCTAAAATATGACCTTGAGTGTTCTTCATCACATGCACACAGACACAAAAGAGCAAAGAAATAAGAATCTGTTGCCAATTCGGCTGGTTGGTTGGGCTGGCCATTTGTGGGATTACAGTGACTTAATAGTTCTTGTAACACTTGTATCAACACATGATATATAACAATCTCTTTCTTTGTAAAATCTAAGTGCATGATTCTAGTAAAATACATGGTCCAATAAAATGTGATCTTACATAACCCAGTACTATCAGGGGAGAATAGTTCATTATCTATCTTCTTGGAGTCATAATTCATCAAGTTTCTTCTGCAGGATAGCTGTATATCTGAACTGATCTGCAGAACAATGCCTTGAAATTTAAGATCTTATTATTTGTTCTTTTCTGAAAAAATCTAGTCATGATTACTTTGGATTCCAATCCGTCTAAATCTTTGTTAATAATTTGTTTTAATAGGATTAATGTATATTTGTTAAAATCTGTTGAAATTTAGAAAAGAAATTAATCCTCTCACATACACAGTTGGAAAAAGTTGAATAGCCTGTGACCTTCACCTTTAAAAGATGTACTCCTATGCCATATTTCAGCTTCTTAGGTACAAAATGCATATTTATACATATATATCTGGTAGCAGACATACACATATATATTTACACACATACTTCTTTATTTTAAGATAATATCAATGAAAAATGGAGTGCAGTTGAAATTTTAAAATTATGATAAATTAAAACGCCTATTAAAATCCGATCCTTTGTCCAAATGGGAATTTTTAAAGTAAGTAGAATAATAGTAATTATAATACATCACACTTGGTGAATGGATCAACCATGAAACACATGTTAAGTGTTTTCTCAAGTATATAATCTTAAGTATATATGTATACCCATGTGCACGTATGCTTTTATGTACTGTTTATATTCATTTGGGGCAAATGCATCGAAAAAAAAATCTTATCAAATCTTTTAAATTCATCCCTTCATAATTCAGTCATCAGAGTATTTCCGCAAACATCCTATGATCGTACAGCACCTTTCAGCTCGACGGTGGTTTCCATCTTAAAAGGAGAATACTGGTTTTTACTCTATATAGTCTCTCAAGAATTTTTCATTGTCTATATCTATCTATCTCAAACTGCTCATCTATCTATCCCTCTATCTAACGATTTCATTCTATTCATACATATCTATCTATCTATCAATCTATCTCATTCTATTCATGAATATTTCATTCTGATCATATCTATCTATCTATCTATCTCATTCTGTCTGTATATGTATACCTCACTCTGTTCATATCTATCAACCTATCTCATTCAGTTCATATATATATATATAAACAGAATGTCTCAGACTGCCCATATCTACCTACCTATCTATTCACTTATCTATTGATCAATCGACTAATCAATCTGAGATTGCCTTATTTATCTATCTATCCATCTATATCTACAAACCCACTGATGGTTTTCTATCTAAGAGTTCAATTTTAAGTTCCATTGTAAGTTTATGCTAAATCAGTCAGTTAGTTTATCTGTCTCTCTATCTGTCTATCTATCTATTTATCTATCTATCTATCTCATTCTGTTTGTACCTATTTATCCATCACAGACTGTGCGTATCTATTGATCAGATTGTCCATACCTATCCATCTATCTATCCACCTACTAACTTACCTATGTACCCACCTATCTAACAGTCTATCTATCTAGATAGATAGATAATAGGGTCAACAGTTCAATGTAAGTAGTACTCAAAAGTTTCCAGCTGGCGGGAAATTCTGCGACTTGGACCATTTTCTGGCATGTGTTCAAGATTCGCAATTGACAAAAATATAATGTTCAAGTCTGGCGCTAAAACTGCCATTGGCATCGTAGTCAACCTTATCTGCAAACAATTGTGTCGTGGCTTGCTTCACAAGAGATCCATTCAGTATCACTGGAGAAACCAGAAGAAAATAAAAAAATACAAAACTTATTGGAGAGACGCAATGTTAACAATAAGCCCAACCCCCCATCGATTAGTGTTTGAGTTCCCAATATTTGGCTTCAAGCAACGGCAAGTGCACAATCATTGTAATAATAGGGCATAGGAAGAGTTTATCTGATAATAAGATCAGGTTAAAGAAGGGCTGTGAAAATGTGTTACGACATGGAAAGAGCTAAAATGTTTTGTTTCGTTTTTTTTTTCATTTTTGAGTTTATAAGCCAGATGGGTTTTGTTTGTTGGTACCTGGGATTTTTCAAGCATATGGCTACAATATAGAAATGTGTTATGACACGGGAAGAGCTAAAATGTTGTTTTTTTTCATTTTTTTTTCATCTTAACACATTTCTATATTGCAGCCATATGCTTGAAAAATCCCAGATAACCACAAACAAAACACATCTAGCTTATAAACTCAAAAATGAAAAAAAAAACATTTTAGCTCTCTCCAATTTTGAGTTTATAAGCCAGATGAATTTTGTTTGTGGGTATCTTGGATTTTTCAAGCATATGGCTGCAATATAGAAATGTGTCCCAACATGGAAAGAACGAAGACGTTTTTTTTTAATTTTCTTTCTTCATTTTTGAGTTTATAAGCCAGATGTTTCTTGTTTGTTGGCATCTGAGATTTTTCAAGCATGTTGCTGTAACATAGAGTACGTATATTATGGGCTAGCGTATCTGGCATTGATTACAATCACTCACTGATGTATGTAAACGTTAGTTATGCCCCTTGCTCAGTGCAGTCAATTTGGGATGTTTTTCAACTAAATCTAGACATTCTTAGCTGCATTAAAGAGCACTATTTAAATGATATCTAATAAAACAAGTAATATTTTTATTAAATTTATACCTTTGATACCTTTAAGTAGGTTTTAGTGACAGCTGAATAGCATCGTAAAACCATATACTTTTCACCGATCAGTCTAGCTCAGGCAGTCAGGCAGGCTGGTAGGTGGAGGTCTGTGCTAATATGGAAATTGATATTTGAACTTAGAGTCTCTTATAACTTCCAATAAATTATTTTTTAATGCATTGATTGACATGGAGAAATAATCTCTTCACTGATAGCATTCTATGGTTTGGTCACTTGAGTGTGATAAGAAATTCTTTCTTTGCCCAGTGGATGGCTGTACCTGGAATTTCTGACTATGTCCTTGAGGTTTATTGATTGTGATGCAGTAAACATGTTCTTTCCTGGGCACAAAGAGTAGAATTTAAAGAAAAAAAAGGAAGTATAGATACAATAGGGTGAGGCTTTCCATCCAGGAAAATCAATGGAAGAATATAGGCCTCCCAATAACAGCTTTGGTCTAAGGTGTAGATGCTATTTAGAATTTGGTAGACTTTCAATAGATTAGCATAGTTACGGCATAATTCCAGTATTTCTAGATTGAGTTTACTGAACTATTTTCTGCGAGTGACAAGTCTTCAGTCTGGGGTACAATCTTGGTAACTCTTCTTTTTACTCTTTCTTTTGCATCAATGTTGAACTTCAGGTGAGGCGACCAGATGCAAACTCTAGATGGGGGCTGGCAATAGCTTTGTAGAGGTACGGGAAGTTTTCTTTGTCTATGTATTTAAAGTTAAGCTGTAGATTATCAAGCATTCTGTTAGCGGTGTTAACCTCTTGTTGGATATGTTTTGCGGAGTTGAGGCAATTATGTACATGGACACCAAGGTCTCACTCCACTTCTGTCTTCTCCTCTGCAGGCACTGAGCCATTATCACTTCTCATTTCATAGTTTTGTCTTTGGTTGGTTTTACCCTGGTACATGACTTTACATTTACTCAGAAGTCATAAAATAAGGAAGAAGAAGAAGAAGAAGAAGAAGAAGAAGAAGAAGAAGAAGAAGAAGAAGAAGAAGAATCATCATCATCATCATCATCATCATCATCATCATCATCATCATCATCATTATTCTTTTATTGTCAGTTGTTAGCTAATACTTTCTGAATTTGTCTAGCTTGTCTCACTATCTCATATTCTGCCGGCCTTGCTTGCACATGTGATCTCTGGGGATCCATGTTGTGAGTCGTGATGTCCATCGTTTGTCTGCCATTCTTGCAACATGATCAACCCATTGCCATTTGAGTTTCTTAATGGTTTCTATGATGTTTCGGACTCCTGTTTTCTTCCAGATATATTGTGATGTCTTATGGTGTCTCCATGTGAGGTTGAGCATGATTCTTCTACATGCATAATGCATGCTTCTCAGTTTGATTTGGTTCCAAGTTTCAGCTCCTTAGGTGAATATCAGGAAGATACATTGGTTGTGTACCCTTCTTCTCAGGACTAATGAGATCTTCTTGTTTTTGGAGATTGAGCTTCCTCTCCCAAAGGCTTGCTATCCTAGGATGACTCTTTGCTTGATTTCTTCTTTTGAAGATTAAAGTCGCTTTCAATCTATTAATGATAAGTAATATATTTCCTAGATTCTATATCTGGAGAATCTAGATGTTTTGAGATGTTTTTTGACTCAGTTTTAAATGTTAACTTGAAAATAGAATAGGTAACACTGCCCATGCTAGATCTTCACACAAGAGGAGTAGCACATCTACGGTCTGACTTTCAGGCTTCTCACTCTTGCTGTTAGTTTTCCCACATTCTGATGTGACTAATTCTCTTCTTTGTACAACTTGGGAGTGCCCTTATGCTGTCCACAGCTTCAGCCATCCCTTCTTGGGTTCTAAATGTAACATTACCACTCATGCATGAAATATGAAATAGACTTAAAGGCAACAAGCACCCGAATTTGCATCACTCATCCCACTTGGATGGTTGTGTCAGTTTTCGCAAAGGTAGTTGTTCATTAAGCTAACCCATTGCTACTATTTTCCAGGGCGCATGGTTTTGAATTCTCCTCCCAGACAGGTTACCTCTCAAGTCTAAAGAGCCTTATCCATAGTGGGGGAGAGAGATAGATTCATGCCTTCCCCAAGGACATTAGTGCAAAGAGAACATGGCTCTTTGTGCATTGTTTTTTTTGCTCTCATTTTTATTTTTTCAGTTTACATCATTTTGTTTAAGATCTTTTTCAAGTTAAGTAAGACACAGTTCAAAGATTTAGATCAATGTACTCTTCATTCATCATATGGACATCCTATTGAAAATATTTCCCAATTAAATTCAGGTAATAATTTTATGAGGCTACAGACTCCTTGTATTACCTTTGATATTCAGCTCAAAACCTATTGTGGCATCAATGTATCATATATAGATTATCAACATATAAAAACAAACGTAGGTATGTTTTTAAAACAGGATATTGTTATTGTTCAATGATTCCCTCAGTTAAAACCTCTTAGAAACCATCTGCCAAAACTGTCATCTGAAATGTCAGCATAGATTTCTCCATTTTTTAAGTTGGTTTGGCTGGTTGGTGGGCTATCTATGAACATATGATATGTACAGGCTGCACCAATGGAATTAGAGGTGGAAAAATTTAAACACTTACTCTTTATTATATCTACAGCAGTCCTGAATAGGTTTTTATTTGAGGGTTCAATTTGTGATGTACATTTATGCTAAATTGTTTGTTTTTTGAAAATCTAGATTTTTTCATGATCTTTGCCCAATAAAGGTGATTTAGTCATTGATCTCAACCTTTTCCAATTTTCTAATTGATTATCCCACCATAGCATGCTGCCAAAAGACATGTTGCATAACAGTTTCTTTTAAATGATAAACCAGACCTGTTTATCCAATTGTTTTGGCTAGAGTACCCTTTGTCCTCCTTCAGGAGTTTATCATATTCTAAGAATCACATTATCACATGCTGCTGTTATTTTATGATATTTCAATCCTCTTCAGAATAGCAAAAACAAAAATGGCCTTGTGCCAGACTATACTGATATAAACAAGAAAAGTTAGGTTGGTGTCTCAAGTCATCCATACTTTATTTGCCATTTCAGTGGCATCAAAAACTATGAATCTGCACCTGGAAAATCTTGCTATCAATCGCTTCTGAGACGCAGACCAGGGCAAGATTGTATAAAGTGTTTTACCCATACAGCCAAGACAAGGATCAAGGCAACTTGGCACCAGTTTCATTGCAGGAGTTGCCAGAATGAGACTTGAAGTAATGCTGCACTGCCTTTGTTTTGAATTCAAAGTTGTTTTTCTCTTAGACTAGTTACCTACCAAGGCTAGAGAGCCAAGTCTTCCCGCAATTTTACCCTCACCACTCTTACCTCCATTTATATTCTCAAACTTGGGACTTGCTCACACCAAAAAAAAAAAATGGCCTTGTGCCATGCAATTCTGATGTATAAAAAAAGTTAGTATTCACACATTATTAGCCATTTATATTCTCACAAACTCTGGACTCACTCACACCAAGAAGAGACGCTTAGTCACGATCCATTATCCTACGAAGGAGACTCATTAGCATTCTTGTAAACAGCCCAGAGTTTGTTTGTAGATTATAGATAAGCAATATTTGATCAGAGTGAATCAGATCTTTATTGTGTGTTTGTCGAGGTTTATCGCCATCCACAGGTCCCAGTTTGTCCAACACAGAAGACGCAAAGTTCGTTGTTTGGAAGCTGAATGCTGCCTAATAAAATGCCTGTTACCTAGCAACTTATCCAGCCTTGATCTTTGTGGTTAGAATTCTTTCGATATTTACATCCCCAACTTTGGAATTACATCTGAGGTTACCTTGGTGACTATATCTTGGTGTATACTGGCACCAGTGCTTAGCTGAGAGTCTAAATGTGGAGGTTAAAGAGAATAGGTTTGCTTGTGGCTTTGACAAAAACAGACTGATCTGAGAATGGGGAGAGAAGAAAATATTACGAAACACATTTATATTCATCTATATATACATACAGCCACTTTCCCAGGGCAAGCAAAAGGATATATATTCAGAATATATCTTAGTGGTAACCCTGTTACTAGTGAATAATAATAAAATCTTTTTAGGTGTATATTAAGTTGGGGTTACATAAAACAATTGTGCAGTACCATCATCTTTTATTGACTATAAGAATTCAATTTTCAAACCCCCTCACCTTAGGTGAGAAGGCCTGATCAGTCAGGGGAGGTGGGAAAATACCCTGGGGACGCTCATTTATACGCTGTGCATATATGTATGTATATGTATATGCTGGTTAAATTTACACACCCATACAACTTATTTGATTTACTTATAGACACACACACACACATTCACATATACTTAGTTAATTCAACGTACAATTTACTAGTTATTCTTACATATAAACACACTCACGCACATATCTTAGATTTAAATACACTTACACATTAACATATAGCTGGTTGGATTTATATGCATCTCTCGTAAACAAACATGAAATTCTACTTTTGTTACATACTTAATCTGGCACTATATATATATATATATATATATATATATATATAGACACAAGGGTTTATCAATAAGAATTAGTTCACTGCCTGATACATGATTATTTGTTGAATTCAGATCTGTAATTCTCATTGTATAATGCTTGATCTATATGATGACATCATGTTCAAAAATAGATGTTCTGCTAAATAAACACTTTTTCATCTAGTCTGGCTCGAAGATACTCCCGGGCAGACCCGCACACCTTTGGGTAGGCCAATTTAATCCCAACCTCAAACCTTATAGAGATAACTTTCCCCAAAACTGAGAATTCATATGCTCACTGTTGGCGTCAGGAATTTGCATAGGGGTACAGGCACATTAGCATCCCCTAGAGTGCAGCAGTTTTGGATTCTATTGGGATTACTCACACAGACAAGCAAACAAACAAACTTTGGCTATCTCAATAGTGATGCACCATGGAATCATTTCTCTAGAAGATATTTATTGTAAAAACTTCCACAGAGAAATATCAATACTTATATACATATACATTGTATATATACAATACATAATTATTCACCTAGATTTTTCACATTCAATATACACAAGGATATATAGTTAGTATGCACATGCATACACTAATATATACATTATATATATATTCACATACAAATGCATACAACTCATACATATATATGTATAATCACATACTTATATATGCATATAACTCATACATATATATACATATGTACATCTATTTTGTATCTAATAGATATATTGCCTCTACTATAAATATTGAGCACTGTTGGATGGATAAAATTTCGGAATCATATATACTTATGGTATATCTTTCACCTAATATATATATATGTGTGTGTCTGTGTGATACTCTTATTTGCAAATACAAAAGAACCCACAAGAGAGAAAAAAAAGTAGAAAAGAAACCGATTCTCAAAGACTTGAGATATTCAACGTATGTATATATAAGAGATACACATGCATATATATATACACATACATAATTACATACTTACTTATGCATGCAACTCATACATATATATATACACATACTTATATTGATCAAATCCACAATGCAATATATTAATATATTGTCTCTACTATGAGTATTTAGCACTGTTCGAATAAAGACTTTTCAGGATAATATATATGACTTGTCTTATACATTTAACCTACATATATACGTGTATGTGTATGTTACTCCTATTTGCAAATACAAAAGATGCAAAAAAAAACAAAAAGTGAAAAGAAGTAGGAAAAAACTGACTCCAAGAGACTTGAGCTATTCAGCTTATATGTACATACAGATGTATATATATATATGTATGTATATACTTATACATTCACACACACACACACACATATATATATATATATATATATATAAGTGAATGCACAATTGTTCATACATATATATATATGAATACTTATACATTCACACACACATATATATATATAAATGTATATATATATATATATATATATATATGTATATATATTTACTGATTTGATTTTCCACCATTTTTATTTTATCTTCGGCTTTATTCATTCTTTTTCCAACATTATTTATCTTTTTATGCATCCATTTATAAATTTATTCCAGCAATTTACTTATTTTTCTTACCATTCCTTATTAAATCTTTGTAGTCATATATTTCTTCCTATTTCTAAGTAATCTTTTGATATAAGAAAATAAAGAATCGTACAATACTATAAATTCTAATACGGGTCTGTCATTTAAAATTTTTCTTTTCCTTTAGGATTCTTTTCTTCCCTGATTTTTGGATTTCTTCTTATGCCAAATTTAATTCAGCAAGTATCTTTGGTCTTTTTTTGAGATTAATTTAATAGAATACCGTTCAATTTCCTTTAGGCATAAGTCAATAGAAACAATACTAAATTGTTTACATAAGTACATATGCACTCACAAGCCTTTACATTCTCATAGATATCCTTATATCTACGTTAATTATATACACACATATATATATATATATATATATATATATATATATATAGATGGATGATAATAAATGTGTTATATCATATTGGAACTCTATTTGAAATGATCCTCTGTTATTACACAGTGAATGTATCATTTGGCTTAAACAAAGTAAATAGAATTAACAATCAAAGAAAATGGAACTGCTGCTGCAGGAATTGAACCTGCAACCCATAGAGTGGCTGCTTCAACGTAGAGTTGCTCTTCCCATTTAGCTGAACAGTCATCTGTAAAGCAACGGCCCATTTAGACTCTGAATTCTAATTTTATTCATTCATAGTCTATATATGCACTATTTGTTTCTTTCAAAGCAGACAATTATGTTATTAGAAATGAGATAATTTCGAATAGAGTTTCAATGCAATATAATGCAATTTATAATCATTCTGTCAGATCATATATCCATTTCCTGATAATACATATATATACATACATGTACATTATTTACAGATGTATATGCATATGTATATACTTATACATACAATTATATATACATTTTTACTTATATATAATGCATGTACATATTTACATTATTTACATAAATATATATCCTTATATATATATATACACATTAATTGTATATATATATATATATATATACACTTATATATGCACATATACATACAGATATCTACTTTGTATATTTACATTATGCATATAAACCTCTACATATATATATTTAAAATTCTGGCCATGAGTCTTTGCATTCACCTCACGTTAATGCCCTGTCTCTCCTAGCCATGAATAAAATTACCAAGCAAACTGGGCTCTTTAGCCTTGGGAGGCAACCAGTCAATGGAAAAGACAACACTGAATTCAAAACTATGTTCACCAGAAAATACTTCCAATGAACTTATTTAATTAAGAACTAATCTTGAAAAAAACATGACCATACAGTTGTCACATGAGGATCTGGTATAAGCCTTTGTCCAGCAATGAACCTGAAATTGCCGCTGCTGCTGCTGCTGCTGCTGCTGCTGCTGTTGCTGCTGCTGCTGTTGCTGCTGCTGCTGTTGCTGCTGCTGATGCTGCTGATGCTGATGCTGCTGCTGATGATGATGATGAAAAACTTAGTTATTTTTTTCATCATGTTTGTCCCTCTAGATCAAAGATGACCATGGCTTCATTTCTGACTGATGCAATGGCTATCGTGCATTTCATTGGCTTGAACTGAATTACAATGAGGAAGATTTGTGCACATTGACAGCCCCATTCCCTTATCCCTGTCCACTTTGGTCCAGGGGAAAGAAATAGTCATCATGACCGGAGACGGGCCAGAATGCAGTAAATGACGAGGGTGCTCTTCGGCACACGCCTTCTCCAACGTGTCCTGGTCTTAAAGGAACCCCACTCCAAGGTTTAAGACCAGGGTTGTCCGTCTCCTAGACTGATTGCCAACCATGGCAAGAGAGCCAATCTGCACTGCTAACTACTGGTACTTAGGTGGGGGGAAGAGAAAAGATAGATTCATACCTTTCACAAGGGTATTAGTTCAAAGTAAATACAAACTGTCCCAGCTGGAGTATGAACCTGGTTTATTGAAACCATTTTCTGCACTAGTAACCATTGGGTCTCCTGAATCTCCGTTTTTGATATCATCATTCAAAAATTAAACTATTTCTTTACTTCAGCATAAAAAGTTTGCTAGATTAGTGGTAACTAATACAGTTCAATCTTTCCATCATTTATGAATAAACTACTCTCTCTGTTTATGTCAAATGAAAGAAAAAACCAAGCACAAAGAATGCCATTGAAATAAATCAACAACAACAAAATAATTGTCTGTACCTGTGAAAGAATTGGTTTTTTGCAGACGAGAATTCTCAGAGTATTTTTCCTGATAAAAGCGGAATCTTGTGACGTCAACAGAAATGTCCCATCTCATTCATGAACGGAATTGCATCCGCCAAAGAATCAATGTCTAAATGAATGGTTCTTAACAAAGCTACCATAAGACAGTGATTGAATTAAGTGAAAGCACTAGTTTCAATGGTCTATAGAATTTCCGCAGTGTATGTCTATAAATTAATGCATTCAACTACCGAAGGGCTTAGATTGGTAGGATAGGGAGTTACTTTTCTGAATAAATAGAATAAATGTGATTTTATGCCTCACTGACTTGTATACAAAGGTTACTAGACGCAAGAATAAATACACCCGGACTATTTTGAAAAATGAAAACCATTCGACATTTCTTTGTGAATCTATCTATATAACTAACAGAGTGACTTTTTCTGTTTGTTTCTCTGTATGTAACAATAGTCTCTTCTACTTAAAGGTAATAATTTTGCTGATAAAAATATCTCCTAACTGCCTCTTGGAGTCAACTTGAATGACTTCAATTGCATTTTTATAAAACCCTCAAATGATCAGATGCGAACATTTATTTACACTATCAACTGCTTAGACATAGTGATCTGTTGAGTGAAAAAACACTCAGACCCCCAAGAAACACGGGAAGATATTTGAACCAAATGCATTAATTATATTGAATGCGAACTAATAATCTGAGAGTTGAGATAAAAAGCAACAGAAATATCTGCGAGAGATATTCTCGTCTAAGCAGAGGCTAAGGAGGGTTTCATTGTTGGTAAAAAGAACTAAAAAGAAATGACTGATCTACGCCAAAGAGTACCTGGCAGAGTAAGCTGAACCTTCAAAAATAAAAAGATACCATTTATCCTAAAAAGAAAGGTGTATAACCAATGCATCCTCCCAATAGTCACTTATGGAGCTGGAACATGGAACCTAACCAAGAGACAGATCTGCAAATTGAGAAGCATGCAACATGCACATGAAAGAATTATACTTGGCCTCACATAGAGAGACCACAAGACAGCACAGTACACCTGAGAAAAGACAAGAGTCAGGGACATCTCAGGGACATCATAGAATCCATTAAAAATCTCAAATGGTGATGGGTTGGCCATGTTGCAAGAATGCCGGACAACTGATGGACATCACAACTCACGACATGGATCCCCCGAGATCACATGTGCAACCGAGGCCGGCAGAATAATAGATGGAGAGACAAGCTGGACAACTTCAAAAAGTACTGGCTCCGCGATGCCCATGATAGAGAAGTGTGGCAAATTCTGGGGAAGGTCTATGTCTAACGATGGACGTTAAAAGACTGATGATGATGATGACCTGGTGAAACAACAATCTTTCTGGGCAAATGTTCTGAGGACAGATGCTACCAGAATTGAGTTTTTTGGCAAAGCACATCAGCAATTTGCTCATCGATTATGAAATGGAGCTTCTGAAGAAAAGAACACTCTACTCAAAATTAAACATTATTGAGGATTCATTAGGCTATTGAGGTCCTTTGCTGCATCTAGTACAGAAGGTGTTGATCATATCAAAGGAATCATGAAATCAAAGATTTGCTAAGGGAATTCAGAACAAAATGTTTTATCCAGTGTAAGAAAACTAGGATTGGTCTGAATATGATGGGTGGTCAACCACCATGAAAACCTAGAGCATGCTCTCAAAAGCTCATAAAAAAGAAAAAGAAAAGGGAAAAATTGTTTTTAAACTGGACAGTAGTGGGTCCTTATCTCAGTCACATTGAAAATCTCTGAAGAGGGCAAAAATTTACAGTCATGATTTCAACATGTACCATACATTGCGGGGATCTGGAAAACATTTGACAGCTTGAATAAATTGCAAAGAAAGAGTAATACAAAGTACTGGCTCATAGGTGCTAGAATTTCCCCCTTTAAAGTGTCAAGAGTAAAGGGGGGCCTTTTTTTTTTCTTAAAGAGTTCAAAAGTGAAGGGAAACTTTTACAAGTATGCGCACTTAAGA
This sequence comes from Thysanoteuthis rhombus, assembly GCA_963457665.1. Classification (NCBI taxonomy): domain Eukaryota; kingdom Metazoa; phylum Mollusca; class Cephalopoda; order Oegopsida; family Thysanoteuthidae; genus Thysanoteuthis; species Thysanoteuthis major. The sequence continues at coordinate 22,478,677 of OY735232.1, read as the reverse complement.
CTTTTTCCTTATTCCTTAAACACTGGCATAGACAGTATCTTCAGCTGGAGTATATATATCATATATAGGTACTTATATGTATGCATGTGCACATGCAGATATATACAAATATGTATGTATGTATGTACGTATGTATCTATATATATATATATATATATATATATATATATATATATATGTATATATGAACTGGGTGGGCAAAAAGAAATTCCTTATTAGAAATTCATTGATTGTGACTAAGATGACTAAATCAAGATTAGCATTAATAACAAATGTTATGTATAATTTCTTATAGACAGTTTATTCTCCCCCACCCTGTGTATATATAAATACATATGATAATAAATTGCCTTATATCATCATTCAGCATAGACAACATAATTAGAATAATCAATTTAAGAACATGGAGCTGAAGGTTTGATTCCTGCAGCAGCCCCATTTTCTTTTATTGTTTATTCTATTTACGTTGCCTAGGCTTAATGATACATTCACTGTGCAATAACAGGATATCATTTCGAATTGAGTTTCAATATGATATAATGTAATTTATAATAATTTCTCTCCGATCATTTATCCACTTTTTAATTATACATATACATGTATATAAATATATGCTCTTTCAACTCTGGAATGGAGCATTCTGGCTGATGGGGAATTGTACATAAGTAAATATAGCGCTTAAATTCAGTCCTACTTACCATTCATTTCTGCATAGGGCAGGGGTAAAGTGCCAGCCTCTGGGTCTGAAGCGAAGGTTTCAATTCTGCCTCATGGTACTGGATGGGATATTGGATCATCTATAGCCACACTGAAGAGCTGTAATACAACGAAACAGCTGTCTGTGGATGACACAATTATCATATGTATATATATATATATGAATAGTGAGGGAGAGTTTTATTAAATTGTCTAAATTTTGCTGAAAGACTAATTTGCATTAAGTGATTAGACAGAGGAATAAAGAAAGAGAGGGGGGAAAAGGAGGGAGAGAGGAAGAGGGGGGTGTAATGATCAGGAATTTTCAAAAGATTAAACCATTAGTCCACAACCATTTTATGCCTAATGTTCACTTTTGAGACTTTTGAGTCATTAAAATTTCTCTACCGCCCAATAATTTTAAAAATCCAGTTAGCCATTCAATGACCATTTTATACGGCTAAAAATAGCTAAATTTGTCATATATGGCTAAAATTGCCGTTTTGGTTGGTAATCTTTGTAATAATGCACTGTTAGCCATAACAATAAAAAAAAAGTAGAACATTCCAAATTTAGTATCCTTTATTATGACAAATGAAGACAAACTTTAAGACCCAGTAATGGGTCTATCACCCACTTAAAAGCATGCATCCCCCAAGTTGACAGCAACTACTGGAATAATCCCTTAAATCTACTCTCTAATTTGATATCCAACAAAGAAGTTTGGCCCGACTCAGGTCAACTGTTGACATTGCAATCGGTCCGTGATTCTTCTAAACAGACTGACAGAGAAAGAGACAGACAGACATATCTTGGAAAACAATACAAATTTACTGCAATGCCACGAGGAGTACAAGTTTAATTGGTCACTAGAGGAAATTTCATGACGGTGTCGGGGTGGGAGATGGCACATTAAAAATGAAAAGCTAAAATAAAAGTAATTAGGTTAATGGAGATAGGACAGTCCTTTTATTTGAATTGTGAGATTGATCTAGCTTTTGCTTCTGGCTAGTAATAAGCACCATGGGTGCCGACTATGCAATCAGTCCCTGGTGCATAACGAGGCCACTAATTAGGCATTTAATTACCGATGCAGAATTAAAGTGATGGAGTGCGACTGGGATGGAACAGATGTGGAAAGCCGGAGGTAGAAAACAGGTTAAAAGCATGGGCAGCAAAGAGATTAGGGTGTGAATTGAGTTCTTTCCAAGAGAGACAGTATATGCTATTATAAGTGAATGCAACAGTCAGTCCCAGAAAAAAATAAAAAGCAAATGTGACTGGGTAGGAACTGTCATTCTTAGGGAATAGTGCAAATAACCTGGGCTCAGCCATAACAATAGATAAAACGGGTCTTGATAGTCACTCCATATAAACGTTTTTTGGCAGCATGCCATGTTGACAGTGATCAATTAAAAAATTTGAAAAAGGGTGATCAATGGATAATTTACTTCCCTTGCCTTTTGTTGGGTAGTGATCACTAAAAAAGCATGAATCCAAAAAAAAAAAAAGAGCATGAATGCTACTGGTCACAAACTAATTGACCAATTTAGCATAAATTTATATTGCAAATTAGACCCCCACTAAAAACCTATTTCAGGGGGAAATTTCCAAAAAACAAAAAAACTGTTTTTTGTAAATCTAATAAGGAGTGAACGTTGAAAATTTCAGCCCTCTTGCTCATTAGTACATCCTCTATATATGATACGTATCTCACCAGCCAGACTGACAGACCAACTTGACATCTGAAGGAATCTATTTCGACGGTTTTGATTTATTGGTTTTTAATACAACTGGGCAGGGGAATTAAAGAATTGAAGTTCTCTGTGACATATTATTTAATTTAAAATGATATTATGAAGATTTTGAAAATACGATATCTTTTTGGCTGTCTTCCATGATGGTATCGACATGATAAAGTAAAAAGTGAATAATATTTTGTACCAAAGGCAAAAAGAACAATCAGATAAATAATATACACTGATTAATCATAGGTAATTGTCATGTACAAAAAACAGGACAAAGACACAAAAATCAAAATTGTACACAAAGACCTGAAAAAAATAGACCACTCCATCTACCTAGGACAGCAAATCTTTATGAAACCCACAAAAGAAGAAATCAAGCAAAGAATCACACTAGGATGGCAGGCTTTTGGTAGTGCATGCTCAACCCATAAGAACAAGAAAAATATCATGAATTTTTAAAAGGACATACAATCAATGTGTCCTCCTGATAGTCACCTATGGAGCTGAAAAATGGAACCTAGCCAAAAGATTAACCCTCAAACGTACACAGAAGAGAATCAGCCTCATCATTAGATGGAAGGATCACAAAACAGTGCAGTATATTACAGAAAAAACAGGGGTCAGAGATATAGAATTCATTAGAAAACTCAACTGGCAATGGGCTGGTCACATTGCAAGAATGTCAGACAACTGCAGGACATCATGACTCACAATGTTGATCTCCAGAGATCATATGCAAAACTGAAGCCTGCAGAATACGAGATAGTGTGACAAACTAGACTGATTCAGAAAGTTGTGACTCCTCAGCATCCATGATAGAGAGGTCCAGCAAATCATGGGTGAGGTCAACGTCCGATGACGGACGATAAGAGACTGTAGATGTATGGATGAATGAGGATTACGAGGAGGAAGAACGACTAAAGAAAATTAGACTGAAGGATACAGAGTAGCAAATAGAGATCGCTTTGTTGTTTCAAATTTCAATTCAGCTGTTTGAAAAACTTGGAAGGGATAGATTGTTTTTTATCCTCTACTTGGACCTTAATCCCCTTACAATCTGATACGACAAACTCTCCAGCTTTTAGCTGATGATCTGCTTGACTCAACAAGAAAAACCCAAAGATTACATCTCATCAGGGTCTTGATCTACAAGAGCATTTTGATATACATAAGTACTTACAGGTGCAACATTGCAAACTAAACCAGAGTATATGACTTTTGCACTACCACTAATATAACCAGGGGATAGAATTTTACAATCTTAGGTTTGTCCCCTGACATGGATAGTGGAATGAGAATGATCCCATGGACTGAATAGAAGTTTAAAATTCTTACATTACCAACCATGATAGATATGTTAAGAGGGCAGAAAGGTTGTGATGATAATAATAAATCTATCTTTTTTAAACATTTTCCCTCCATATCTACAATAAGATTCAATAATAGGGACACCATAATTTGTGCTTTTACTGAATTTGTAATTAGATGAGTTCAGAAAGTACTGGCTCCATGATGCCCATGATAGAGAGGTCCGGCAAATCATAGGGAAGGTCTATGTCCAACAGTGGATGCTAAAAGACTGATGTTGATGACGATGATGAAACCTAAAGAATCTTTTAGAAATGGCGTATCATTTGAAGATTGTTTAAAAAAAGGGCATTGCTTGAAAAGTTTGATTGAATGTTCACCATTTTTTGTTATTTATATCATGTCTCATCTTCCTTTTCAAAAAATATTTATATGTAACAAACCGAAAACTTTTATTTCAAATAAACAACACGTATGGAATTTCTACCATTTCTTTTGCTTTGAATTATTCTCCAAGGAACTCTTAAGGTTGCTTGAAGATTGGCCAACAAGTCTAAGACTCTGTTTGACAAGGAAGACAGGAATTGTCTTGGAATGGTAATCTTATGATTAGACAAGATAATGGTCACAAGAACCACCAACTTGAAAGAAGATCAGCCCATCAAAAGAAAGAATGACAGATTAATGGACATTTGGATAGCGCTGTCCGAAAATTAACCAGTGTCTTGGAGGTATTTGCTGATTACCAAAACAGCCTTTTTGAGTGATGGGACTAAAGATAACTTGGTTCAAAACTCAATTAACAAAGTGACTTATCGTAAAAGGTTTTCGATTCGATGGATGGCCTTAAGAAATCGGTGAACTTCTTTTGTTATATATTAGCATCATTATTTATATTCATTGAGTTTTCACACCAGAAGTAACTGGTGGATTTCTCTGATGATCAAGAGACAGCAAGTGCTCCTTATACTTCAGCACTCTCCTCAGTATTCTCTATTACCTCAGCCAACAATCATATCTTTCTGCCAGTCTGTCCACAAGATATTTCCTAAAGTACTTTATGAATTTTAATGAAATTTCATGGTAGTATGAGCAATGAAGTAAGCGAGAGGTGGTTAAATTTTAGGGCAGATCCAGGAATTTTCAATTGAGAGGTATTTGTTGTTTTTACTTTTCATTCATTTATCTTTAGGTTCATGCTTTCCCCATCATATCTCTACAAGTTTTCTGTGAATTTTAATGTACTTCTTTGGAGGGGTGGACAATAGGCTATGGAAGGAGTGATTAAATTTGGGGGAGGATCCATGTAAAACTATTTACTCTAGATTGTAGATATATCTCCATACCATATAATATCGCCTAAAGTTTACATCTGATCACACAATATCTTCAGAAACTCTGAATGAATTTCAATGATACTTTGTGATATGATGGGCAATGAAGTATGGAAGGAGTGATTGAATTTGGAGGCAGATCCATGCACAATTAATCCCCATCATCTGATGATGGTGCTACCAGATCAAGTGTCAGCAAGTCCTCTCAATATTCCAGCACTCTCCTCAGAATTTCTCTTACTGTCCTTCCTTTCCTTCCTTCCATATTTCCTCTCTTCATTAATTGATTCATTCTTCTTTCTCTTTTATCTCCTCCCTGTTTTTTTTTCTTTTTCCTTCCTTCTTTCTTCTCTCTATCATTCTTTTCTTAATTCTTTTTATACTTCCTTTTTTTCATTGTCCTCTTGGCTCCCTCTTCCTTCAATTCCTAATCTCCTTCTGTTTTTTTTTTCATTTTCTTCTTTCCTCTCTCTTTTTATTCCTTCCCTTTACCGCAGAAATTAAAATGTTCATCAAAAATATTTGCGGATGATGTAAAACTATTATTTGAACCAGATTAATGTAAAATATCACTGGAAGACTTAAAGAACTTAGATCTGTAAGGATCCACGGAGAGGGGGGTGTCTAAAATTTAATGTCGATGAATATAAAATAGTTCACCTCGGCATGAGAAGTAAGATTCACAAATATACATTGGAAAATCAGCCATAAAAAAAAATATCGGAAGAGAGAGACCTCAGAATTGAATATGATAAACAATTCAATTATGAAAAACACATCACTTCAGCTATTGCTAATGCTACCTCCAAAATTGGTTGGCTCAGCAGAAATGTTTCAGCAGGAGAGCTATGTGTTATGCTGAGAATGAATAAAGCAATAATACAACCAAATTCGGAGTATTGTGTACAGGCTTGGGCCCCACATGCTAGATGTATTAATTGGAATTTATTCTTGAAATTCGAGACAGTACAGAAAAAAATTACCAAAATGATGAATTGTATGATAGATTCAAGTTATAAGGATATACTAGCAAAGTTAGGCATGACTAATTTGTTTGAGAGCAAAGCAAGAGGGAACAATTGAAACTGTCATGATAATAAATAGTTAAACAAATCATGGAATTCTAATGTTTAATAAGTCAGATTGGACAGGAGATTCACCAGCCAGGTCTATTACAAATACAAACTCGCAAAAATAAATTGTTTTTTTTCTCCTAAAGGATTCTGAAATATTAGAATAGTTTACCATCTTATGTAAAAAAAGGTACAAGTATGAATCATTCATTAATTTAGATAATTCGGGATAGGAAATGAATTCATCCAGCAATTTTTGTAGTTATCAGCTGAAATACATAGAAGAATTTAAGAAAAATGAATAATTAAATGTAATGTGCCTGGTAAATGTCGCTCTGTACAGAAAAGCTTGAAACTTTTTCATCAAGTTTCATACATTTTCATGATTTGAATAAATGTGTATTTTAATGTTAAATACATCTTTCAAAAATAAATTGTTTATGGAGATGCCTATAGATGTATTTTTAAAAATAAATAAATGAATAATTGTCTTCTCTCCCTTCTTTTTTCTCATTATTCATTCCTTCATTATTTCTCTCTCATTTTTCATTCCTATTTTGTTTCCGTAAATTTCCCTTCCTTTTTTGTCCCTTCATTTTTTCTTCTTCCTTTAATCATTCCTACCTCTCTTCTTCTTTCTTTCTTTCTTTCTTTCTTTCTCATTCTTCCTTCCTCTCTTTATTCTCATCTTTGCATTCATGCTTTATTTTCTATTCTTCTTTTTTAATTTTATTCTTTCCTTCCTTCCTTCTTCCTATTCTTCCTTCTTACTTCCTATTCTTTCTTTTTCTTTCCTTATCTTTCTTCCTTCGTTTCTTTGTTTACCCTTTTTTTTCTTTCCTGTTCTTTCTCTCTTTCCTTCCTTATTCCTTTCCTTCCTTCCTTTCTGTCTTTCCCATTCTTCCTCATTTTCTATCTTTCTTTTTCCAATCTTCACTTATTCCTTTTTTTTTAATTATTATTGGTTTTTCTCTTCTTTCTCAATCTACTTTCTTATTTTCCTCTTTTCTCTCCTTTCTTTCCCATTCTTCTCCTCTTTCTTTCTCATTCTTCCTTTCTTCCTCCTTTCTTTTTTTCTTTTTCTCTCATACCCATTGTTCCTCCCTCCATTTTTTCCTCCCCATTCTTCCTCTCTTTTTTTCCCCACTCTTCCTCATTTCTTTTTGATTCTCTTCCTCTCTTTTTATCTCATTCTTTTTTCTCCCTCCTCTCTTTTTTTTTTCCTGTTATTTTCATTCTTCCTTCCTCGTTTTTTTCTCTTTCTCATTCTTCCTTCACTGCTTTGTGTTATTCTTTCCAACTCTTCAGCAAAGAGGTAATCATTTACGTATATTTTTTGTTCTTTTATTCCAAGAACAGAATTTTCTTCCTTCTTTCAATTGAACGAGTTCACAGCAATAAATAAATCAAGTGATTATAGCAGCAACAATAAAAACCTTTTTTTTTCTTTTTCCTCATTTTGTTCCATTTCTTTCCTCTCCTTTCGTAATTTTCTTCTTCCTTTTTCCTTTTTTTATATCTTTTTTTCTTTTTTGGCAAACCAATCATTATTTATTTTAAGGTTATTGATTTGTCGATTTAATTAAAACTCGTTAGGAAAAAGTAATGAAACAGTTTTAAAAAAAGACAACAACATAACAAAAAATCACCAACAACATCAACAGCAAAATAACAAAACAGCCATCCCCCCGCCCCTTCCACGACTCACCCACCAGATGTTTCTCTTGGAACCTATTATCAGCTTTTGTACAAAACTAATAACAAATTATGTCTTGTAGTGATTTGAAATGAAAGTGAGAACAAAAAAAGCTAAAGAGGAGAGAATGCTTTATTTAAACAGCCTGAAATAAATGTCAGGGTTGCAACAGAGGTTTAGCTGAGGGGCAGGGGTATTTGAAAATGCTCCAGGGTTTCCAGATAGAAGGGGCCCTCCCAAAAGCTTTATAAGTAGTTCACCTACTGCATTTCTACTCATAAATCTCGGTTAATTTTGGTACCAAACCCCCTGGAACCCCAACCCTCTGACTGCACATCTGGGTTGGGATATGCAGAGGGAGAAGCAAGCAGAGGAACACCATTGATTTTCTGACAACTAGTGATCAGGCCCCTATTCAATTCAGAGAAAATTAAAAGTAGAGACAAGAACTCATTGTATACAGTGCAATCTCTTAATTACTTTTAGTGTTTTAGTTGGTACTGCTCCATCGATTTTGTAAAATTCCGAGTCTAATTTGCCAACATCTACCCCAAGTAATGGCTTCCAGGTGCCTAACTTAGTGGTGGTATGGAGGACAAACGCTCATCCATATCAATGCAAGAACATGATGGGTTCAATATAGAGATATTGAAGATCCCTAATGAGAATATGTTTCTGCTATTCTATGAAGGACTGGTTAGTCGTCCCCAGGAAATATCAGTAAGTGTGTGGAGTCCCTATGTCCTGGAAATGATCAATGAGATTGAATCAGTGAAGAGGAGAGCAACAGAAATGATCCTTGGGTATCGGAAAAAGACACATGAAGAAAGGGATAGATCACTGGACTTTTCCCCGCTAAGATAGAGGAGATTGAGGATGGCCATGATTGAAACATTCAAAATCAAAAGCAAAATGTACGAAACAGCATGTTCACCAAAGGAGGAATAAAAAAAAAAACAGACAAGAACTAGAGGAAACAAAAAATCACTTAAGATGAAGTGATGTAAAACAGAGCTAGGAAGAAATAGCTTCACAAAGTGCATAGAGCTAATTTCGACCAGCCTTCCTAAAGATATCATAACAGCACTGAGAGTGGACAAATTTAAGGAGAGAATGGATGAGTTATGGAAGAAGAAGGCAGTTTATCATAACCACAAAGGCACGATTACCATTGCCTTAAGTCAAGGAGCAACCGACTTCAGCATAAAATCCTTGGAGCTGAAGTAAAATCTAATCTAATCTGAGAAATGGTAGAGGTGATGAGAAAATTTAACCTGCAGTGTTTTGGTACAGGTGCTTAGTAAGAAATGCTATTGTGTCATCAGTTGTGTATGAAATTTGTATTTAAATTATTGTACCTTTATTTACCTTTGCCGACTTAGTTAAAGATATATATTTATATGGTTATCTGTTTGTCTACCCGTCCTCATGATATTGCAAATTCTCAATGAATTTCAATGACATCTTGTGGAAAGGTAGACAATAGGCTATGATAGATGTAATTTAAATTAGCAGATATCCATACAAAGTTATATCCCCAGTGTCGTAGTTAAATGACCATACCACATAATTTTGCCCAGAGTTGATGTCTGTCCCTACAATATCTCCAAAAGTTCTTGATTAATTTCAATGAAGTTTTGTGAAAGGGTGGCCAAAAGGTTATAGAAGAAGTGATTGAATTTTGGAGTGGATCCATGCACAGTTACCTCCCACATTAGAAATGTGCTTGCTAGGTTTTATCTAGTCTGTTTTGTTTATATTGGTGAACTTTACACAAATGTATTCCTTTAACCATTTAATTGATGTTCAATTTTTGTTTTAAGCAAGTTTTTGACAGCCCTAATGCTCGAAAGATACAAGATGTGCATAATTAGTGAGTCAGATGTGTAGAATTGAATTATTATCACGGTACTACTGTTTGTTCGGCAAAATGGTTAAACTGGCATGGTGTAGGAACCGAAGGTGCAAGAAAATCATTGCAGCACCTGCAGTACCAAGCCACATTTTAAACTTGAAGTTACCCTCAACTGTGTCTTACCCAACTACCAAAACCAATCAGACTTCAACCTCCAAGTCTATGTTATTAAAAATGTGAATTAATTAATTTGATTTCTTTGATTGTGAAGAAAATTGAATAATTCATGGAACAGAAAAACAACCAAATTGGTTATTTCAATGAAATAATCATGTCCTCTCATGCAAAAAGTCAAGCTGAAAAGGTACTGGAGAAATACAAAATATATATTTGTATGTATATATATATATATATATACTAGCTGAAAACTTGTCCTATTGAATGGGTGAACTTGTACTTTTATCATTTACCAACAGACTTCAAAAACCATTTGAATCAACTCACATTAATTTCTTTCATGAATGGAAATCCAAACCGCAAAAATATATTTTCATACACTTATTGACTCATCCCATTGATATAAAAAATACAATGACAACATTTGGACCATTCTTCTCTGGTGTCTCCTAATACCAATACAACTTGATTCATTTTAATCGGTTTTTGAGTTATTACTCCTTTCCTTTTTGATGTCTCACCGCTCAACCTATATCTGCTACATGCAGTCATTTAACCAAGTGGGTAAAGAAAGCAAGAAGTTAATTCCTACAAGCATAAAAATTTAACCTGGCTTCAAAACATACTGAGTATTTAAGCCTAAAGATGAGTATCTTACAATAGCAGTGTTAGCCCTTTGATAGATGCATAGTAAAACATATTCACTCATCAAATAAAGAAAGTGGGTACCATTAGTTTTAGCGCGAAATGGTTATGGTGTTGACTGGCCAATCACAGTCTCCTTTATGGAGAATTTTGACTCTACTAGCTAACCTGCATCAAGCTTAAAGGCAGCTTTTCATCAATTTACTCTTCAAACAAAGATACCATGAGCAGCAGCAGTGGAAAGGGTGCTGGAATTGTAGCAAGCAGTCAAAACAAAGACACTGGAGCAGTCACTTCTTCTCAAAGCTCCTGGCTGATCATGGAGCGGGGGGGAGTGAAGGCTAGCGGGAGGCAATTTGCATGTCTTCCAGCTATCACCTGTTGAGGAACTAGATGAATTAGCTAGCAGGTTACTATCTATGTAGGGAGAAAAACTGAATGCCCAACTATGAATGATTATAGAGTTTTAGATACAAGATGCTGATCCCTTACGTTTGTTATGGAGATACTCCTTTCAGTGTGTTTCAGCTTTTGTCTGAATTACTTTCTCTCTTCAAATCTCCATACAACTTTTGTTTTTGCATGTTGTTTTCATCTCTTTGTTCTTCAGAATCTGCTCTTGTGGACCTCAACAAATAGTCAAATTTACAATGAATTTTCCTCAGACCTGCACATATGCCAAGATGGGAAAAGCTTATCATCAAATTTCTTTGCCACAAAGGAAATTTCATGAAGAGATATTGTGTGGTTCCAAAGTTTCCCTGTCACATTCAGAATCACTGGCATACAGTTTAGGATAAAAACAGAATTTTTTGCTCTTATTTTGAATGGGCGCTCCTGTAATATCAACAAGAAAAGGGAAATGTTATACAGATATGAAATCAATATCCTTGAATCATCTTATTTTATGTACATAACTAATAAAATGCCTTGACCTGCATAGTTTATCTTGAATCAGAACAGGATTATAATAAATGTGTCAGGAAATTTAGTAACTTACGTATAAATTGATCCATTAGTGAAAAATTAACATAAACAGGCTCAGTTGAACTTCAAGCCCAGTTTACCTGATTTCATTATCTTGACTGGAAACTATTACACCACTCAACATCACCACCCTGTTACGGTCAAACGCATTGGATACTTGTTCTTGTATGATCATCATAGTTGAGCAATATTGACCTTAGTCAGTACCAAGAGTAGTGACTTACTTGGTATACAGGGTATTGTGAGAGCTGGGGATAATGTATAGAGCCTCCATCCTGTTAAGTTTTCTTGAAGGAGACTTATTTCTGCACAATAACCAATGCCCCTCTTCTATCCTACTCCAAACACTCTGACTGAGCAATAGAAAGTGAATGAAACTCTACTTGACTATAAACAGCAAATGTTGTTAGCAAACCATAAGTAAGTAAAGTAAAATTTATATTCTTTTAAATTGGATTTTTTTTTTCTATTACTCTTGAGAAATACACAAGGATTCTTTGAGTTTCTTGATTTCATTGTTGCTGCCTTTGTGGCTTTCAGTGGAATACTTGGATGGTAACATTATAGGAAAATTGAAAAAAAATGAAAACAGGTCTGGTTAGTCACTTGCTAGAAACCATCATGTGACCAATGTCTTTTGTCAGCATGCTGTGTTCGGAGTGATCAATCAAAAAACTGAAAAGCAGGCGGATCAACGAATAAATCACATCTCTCATCTTTTGTTAAGCAGTAATCACTAAAAGAATCCAAATTTGTGGAAAAAAAAAGAGAGTGAATGCTGCTGGAATCTAAAAAAGGAACCGATTTAACATGAACTCACATTGCAAATTGAATCCCTCACTAAAAAACTATTTAGGAGAGGGATTTAAAAAGAATAAAAAAAAGTTATTTCAAGACATAATCATAGATAAATGTTTAAATTCTAAGCCCCTCTAGCTCGATAGGTGTGGCCTGTATGCTAGCCAGACCTGATCAAAATTGAAGAAAGCTCAGTACATCCGGGAAAAGACAAGAGTTAGAGACATCATAGAATCCATAAAAAATCTCAAATGGCGGTGGGCTGGCCATGTTGCAAGAATGGCTGACAATCGATGGACATCACGACTCACAATATGGATTCCCCGAGACCACATGCGCAACCGAGGCCGTCAAAATGTTAGATGGAGTGACAAGCTAGACAAGTTCAGGAAGTACTGGCTCCGTGACGCCCATGATAGAGAAGTGTGGCAAATCCTGGGGAAGGTCTATGTCCAACAACGGACGCTAAAAGACTGATGATGATGATGATGATGTTGACAGTTTAAGTGACTGTTTCTAATATATTCTTAGCTGACGTAAAGGAACTGTACACAAACCAGTCACTGTTAGAATCCCCTAAAAAACGTCTGCACAAATTCTTTGAACTGTTTCAACGTGGGAAAATCAAAATAAAAAAATCAGCTCTATCAACAAAGACTAAAAGAATTTCGATAGATAAGAAGATATTAAAATCATTTTATTTTCCTTCTATTCCTACCTTTGCGGACTATATCTCAGTTTTAAATTGAATATACTCGAGAGAAATCATACAAAAAAATTTCCTTAACAGTTCGGTGGATTTCTCAACAGACTGTCGATAATTCCAGCATAGAAATTTTTGTTTTCTAATACTTTGCCAAAGAGTCCACAAGAAGTCGTTCTTTATTAATTTACACTTTTATTTATCCCATCTTTAGGAAAAGAAATAGTATCTTATCACCGACTCATTCTTGTTTTTGCTGTTTATTAAAAACTAGTTATTACCAGTGCAGAAATTCATGGGTATATCTGAATTTTTGTAACCAAGTAATATATACATATATACGTATATATGATCAGTGCTCGGGCATGGATTATGGCTGATCCAACAATATGAGAGTAAAATGACAATATAGGAAAGCCTCCTGTACAAATAATTCTTTATTTTGACGTTACAACCAACTTGGATTTATCAAAAAAATAATAAAGTGAAATTGAATGAAACGAAATGAACCATCATTTTTACAGCAGACTTTCTGATATCATCATTTCACTTTCACATACACATACACACACGTATATATACATATATATACATATATATATATATATATATATAAATACATATATATATGTATAAATAAGTATATATATGTATAAATATATATATATATATATATATGCACACATATATACATATATACATACATACAAGGTATATATATATCTACAATATATATATATATATATATATATATATATATATATATATATATATATATATATATATATATATAAAATTAATAATTGTGTTTCAAAATACATATTTTATATATATATACTTTGAAATCGTCTTGGTGCATCAATGTGACCCTTGAAAAGTTTTTTGGCAAATCAGTTTTTGAAAATCACCCTCCCACAAAATGTGTTTTTAGGGGCATTATAATTTGCAAAGTAAATTCTTCCTATAAATGGATACATTTTTTGTGACCAATTTTTCAATTTGAAAGCAAAAGGTATAATGACTTGTTTACTCTAAGCAATGTTTTTGTAAATTTAAAAATATTCGCTCAACCTCATATGGAGAGATCATAAGATACAATATATCAGGGGAAAAACAGGAGTCCAGGACATCAGAGAATCCAATAGAGGACTCAAATAGCAATGGGCTGGCCATGTTGCAAGAAAGGCAGACAACCAATGGACATCACAACTCACAACATGGATCCCCATAGATCACACGTGCAATCAAGGCCAGCAGAATACAAGATGGGGAGATAAACTGGACAATTCCAAAAAGTATTGGCTCTGCTATGCTCATGATAGAGAGGTATGTCAAATCCTGAGAAAGGTCTATGTCCTACAACGGGCAATAAATGACTGATGAAAAATGTTCTGAGATTATGAAAAAAGCTCTATAAGTCACAAACATCACTTGAAAAAAATTGAATAAACCCTGTCTGATCTCCAGCTATCTATCTATCTATCTAATTTTCTTTTGACAGCGATTATTCAGCCTTTACAAGCATTGCTAAAAATGAAAAATTCACTTATGCAATTGCATTTTTTATGGACCTAACATAAATGAAGATATTGTATGTTATTATTGGAAGTTACTAAGTCTAAGCTTAGAGAATAGAGATATGAAGTCTTGCAGCATTCTTTATATTCACCTGACATTTCTTCAAGAAATTATCATCTTTTCAAGCATTTTGAGGTCAATAATTGTGAAGCCATAGTTTGTGCTTTTACTGAATTCGTGGGCACTAAAACTAAAGAATTTTATAGAGCATGGTTATTACCCCATGAGGATCACTGGGCAAAGGTTATTGCTTCAAATGGGTCATATTTTGATAAAATATTTACTATTTTTTGTTGTTTAAATCATCTTGGAAAAAACATTACACGTGTAACAATCAAATAGGAAAAAAAAGATATCATCAACTTTCTTTCAATGTCTTTTAACCAGCAAATACACACAGTTTTTAACATTTGTTACCTTTTATATTTATTTCTCTAATTTGCTGTCTGATGGTTTTGCTCTTTTTGCAGGTGGGAATAGTTTCTCCTGTGCTCAGATGTTGGGGTGCTTGGATAGTATTTTTTATTTTTAATCTATCGCGGTATCCTTCGTTTTTTGAAGCTTACGTAATGGTATCTTTTGATGATACTAGCTGATGGTGAATTATCAAAAACAGTGGCCAACAACCCAGCATTTTCTGAAGACTTTCGGCCTTCATCAGTAACTATATCATATCCTCTCTAAGCAAGAGGCAACATTAATTTGGAAAAATGGGTCCCATATGAACTGAAAGAAATATTCTAAGCTGACTGTGTCAAAATAAAAAAAATTGGGATATGCAACATCCTCCACATTCACCTGACATTTCTCTTACAGATTAGCATGGTTTCAAACATTTGGAACTTCATGTCAGCAATAAAAGGTTCAATAATAGAGAAGCCATAATTCACACTTTTTAATGACTTTTTAGAGAAGGCATATAATCATTAGAAGATTGTTGGAAAAGGGTTAATGCTTTAAACAAGTCTTATTTTTATTGAATATTTACCATTTTTTTTTTATTGTTTAAATGTTATTACAACACATACGTAAATAATCCCTATGCTAGTTGGAAAAATAATTTATTTAACCCGTATACTCTCCAAAGGAATGAAAGGAGATAATCTGATGAGTTTTAGAGCAGTGATATACACGTGGGCCATACAATGTCAAACATTTTTTTAAAAAAATAAGCAATAAAACAAAATATCAGAGGAAGGACAACTACAACGATATTAATTTGCTTTATTCTAAATAGTTGATATAATGGTGAAGTGTAGTGAGGTGGACAATCTTTGGTGCAGAAATATCTACATGGGTCAAATAGAGCAATTTTTCAGTTCCATTTGCTATGTATAGGCACAGGGCCATCGCAATCACAAAGAGTCTGAACACTGTTTTCAATCCTTTAATCCAGACTCCTAGGACATACAACAGTTCCAGACCCTATGCCTCTAAGCTGACTGTATCTAAGCTTTGAGAATTGAGATTTGAAGTCTTGCAGTATCCTCCATATTCACCAGAAATTTTTCTTGTTGATTATCACCTCTTCAAGCATTTTGGACATCATATTTATCATAAAAGCTTCAATTAAAAGAAGCCATAATTCATGTATTTAGAGGAAACATGGCCACCAAGCCTAAAAAATTACATATAGATGCCATATTATCAATTAGGAATTATTGGATTGTTGGGAAAAGGTTAAGGCTATAAAATTAATTTTTTGCTCTGTTTTGTTGTTTGTATTATCCTTATTTTACTTCTCAGAAACAACATTTCATATGTAACAACATTCCATATGTAACAACATTTCAGATATAACAACATTACATATGTAACAACTTTTCAGATGTAATAACATTTCATATGTGAGAACAATTTATATGTAACAACATCTCACATGTAACAACTTTTCACATGTAACAGCATTTCACTTGTAACATTTCATATGTAACATTTCCCTTGTAACAACATTTCTCATGTAACAACATTTCACAGGTAACATTTCAGATATAACAGCATTACACATGCAGCAACATCATATGTAACAATATTTCATATGTAACATTTCACGTGTAACAACATTTCATATGAGACAACATTTCATATGTAACAACATTTCACATGTAACCACATTTATCATGTAACAACATTTCACATGTAACATTTCAGATGCAATAGCATTTCAGATGTAACAACAATTCATATTTAACAACATGTCACGTGTAACAACATTTCTCATGTAAAAGCATTCCACATGTAACAACATTTCACTTGTAACAGCATTTCTCATGAAGCAACATTTCATAAGTAACAACCTAATTCAAAATTTTCACCACATAGCTATTCTCCGAGGCAGATAAAAAATAAACTTGTTTGTAAGTGACTACTCAGTAATTACCCGTTGTGTGAGTTCTGCTTACAGCAAAATGAAAATAAAAATCACTTGGTCGTTCTTTTTTTTCATTCAGTGTAGCAGACTAATGTTTCCAAAACCCCAGATTGATAGATCTTGGACAAAAATAATGAAAAATTAATTGGCACTAGCATCATCCGTCTTTTCTGTCTCACATCCGATTCAGCAGGTCAAAAACAGATATATCATTCCGATGACAGGCTTACCTAATATAGTGCTGTTATTCTCAGCCGTATCATTCTATCATGAAAGAAAATAATTACATCTTTGCCCCATCATCAGAGAACGAGGGGAAGAATCCATAAAAATAATCACAATAAATTCATCAGGGCCAATTATGCTAATGCAAAGATTGACAAAACACGGAAAAAACTGCAAATGTTTTTTTTTGAAGAATGAGGCAAAGCTGTGACTGCAACAACCTACTCAATTGGCACTATTTACTTATTGCTTTAGACTGACAACTTGAGTAAGTCTCAGTGAAAAACAAACAAAAAAGTTCAAGATCAAAGAAGGTACTTGTCAAAAATTAATAATAATGGTTGACAATAACCCAACCTTACTGTATACCTTCCCAAACCCAGCCTTACCATATACCTAGTTCCCTAAACCCAGCCTCAATGTATACCTATTTTCCCAAACCTAACATTACTGCATACCTAGTTCCACAAACCCAGCCTCAATGTATACCTAGTTTCCCAAACCTAACGTTACTGCATACCTAGTTCCCCAAAGCCAACATTACTGCATACCTAGTTCATAAACCCCAACCTTACCATATTCCTAGTTCCCCAAACCCTGTCTTATCGTATTCTTAGTTCTCAAAACAAGCCCTACCACATACCTTGTTCTCAAAACCCTGCTTCACCATATACCTAGTTTGCCAAACCCAGCCTTACTATATATACCCTAGTTCCCGAAACCAATTTCCATCACTGTTGCAACTAATACTACTAGTGTAAAACCAAAAAAATTTGTTGTAGAGAGAGGTTGAAGATGAATGAATAAATGGTAGGTTTGAAGGTTAGATTCAATCTTCAGTCTGTCATAGAGTTCTCATAGCTCAATCAGTAAGAGTAGCGAGTTAAGAAGGCCTCCCCATGGTAAAATAGGCATGGAATCCAGTCTCATTGAGAGCTTATCCTTTATCTTTGATCTGCGCTCTTTATTCACATCCAGAGAATGAGGGCTTGAGTAAAATTCTAATTAAAATAAGGAAAAAAGATGAAATAAGATATTAGTCAAAAATTAATGATAATGGTTATAAAATGACTAAGATCTCTGATAGTGGATATTGCCATTCAAGAAGAACACAGGGAATTCAAAATTGTGTGTAACAAGGGCACTGCTGGAGATTTGGGGGTTCCAGGCATGGCTCCTTGAGGGACCCCTTGCCAACATTTACTACAGCAGTTTGGGACATACAGATGTTGTACAATGTTAATAGAAATGCAAAAGGTGAACTAATATTCATTAAGATGTTAGGGGTCCCCCTCCATTGCGGGCCTGATTTTAAAATGCCTGCTCCCTCAGCTATGCCCCAGGTGAGAAAAGCTAGGCAGGTATCTGAATCTTGCCAAAGATTTCAAAAATGTGAAGGTAACAATTGTACACATCATTGTTGGAATGCCTGAAACAACCCGAAAGAAAATTTCAAAAAGGAATGTAAATGAATTTTGTATGTGAAAGAAAATAGAAAAATATCCAAACCTAATTGTGTAGCATGAAGATGACAGTTGTACCAATCATCATTGGTGTACTTGGAATGGTTGAAAAAGACTCGGATATCTAAAAATCTGAAGAAGAAGTAAAACCATCCAGTAGACAGTGATACTAAGATCAGCAAGAATATTGAAGAGAGTGCTGGAGAGCTAAAGAGATTTACTGTCGCTTGATCCCTTATGAGAGCCACCAGATATCGAATTTTTTTTTTTCCTGGTAAATTCCTAGTGGAGCATAGGGCTCCGTCTACTCTGCTGTGATTCCAGCAGTAAGCACGTTTTTCAAAGTGGAGTTGCCATCCTCAAACCAAACCCTCTCCCTTTATCAAGGCTTGGAATCAGTCATAGCCAGGCTGTATTTTTTTTGTCTGTAAGAGTAACCTTCTGTTGGATGGACTCCCTTATGGAGCTAAAGGGCTTCGACTACCCTCTCTGAATTTGATGACATATAGGAAATACTTCTTTAAGTCATTGGCGTCGACTGGAGGTGGGGAACAGGGCTGCCCCCTGCTAATCAGTCCTTACCGATGATGAAAGATTTTAAACTTGGAAACTTGTATTCAATAAACGATAATGGTGCAGTACAACTGTTTTGTGTAACCCCAACTTAATGTCCCCATATTATTCGCTGGTGCTTACTCCATCCTGCCCTTAGGGGCCAGGTCATGCGTCTTCATCAGTAGTCAAGTGCACCATCTGAAATCTGGATCACAGAGTGGGTTGCATTTGCTTTCACTAAAAACGGAGAGTGGAATGTTTATCTTGTGACAGGGTTGCCCCACTCCTTCTGAGATATGTGCTTAAAGAATCATTTGTTCTATAAAGCCTTCCGGTATTGTCATTTTACTCTCATATTTCAATAACAGTGAATGCTCACTTGTAAATACGCTAAAAATATTTTTCTTTATATTCCCTCCTGAAATGAGAGAGGATCGTTCATGTGCCTGTGGGCCTTATACGCCACTTAGAAAAGACTGAACAGATATCTCAAGAGAAATTAATCCTGGAGTGACTAACAAGATATTTTGTCAACATGTCATTCTTTGACAGGCCCAATAACTACTTATGTTGTACTGAGAATTGTGCAATAGTGTAATCTGACTTTTCCACATTTTTCGGCCCTTTAGCTCCATTGGTTGTTGATGAATTTCAGTTCTGTATATTTTTATAAGTTTGTAATATTTATGCTTACCACTGGTATTTGTGATTTATGTCAGTGATAGAAATTGGTTTGAGGAACTTGGTATACCGTAGAGTTGGATTTTGGGAACTAGGTATACAGTAAGGTTGGATTTTGTGAACTAGGTATACAATGAAGTTGGGTTTTGGGAACTGGGTATACAGTAAGGTTGGGTTTTGGGAACTGGGTATACAGTAAGTTTGGGTTCTGGGAACTGAGTATACAGTAAGGTTTGGTTTTTGGATCTGGGTATACAATAAGTTTGGGATTTGGAAACTGGGTAACAAGTAAGGTTGGGATGTCTCCATTAGTTGACTGTGAATATATAAAAAACCTGGAATTTGAGAAGTGGGTGTATGTTGTATGCCCCACCCAATTTCCATCATTGATTTAGACAACCAATGACAAACAGTATCCTGGCATGAAGGAATACCAAGAAATATCAGCAAAATTGCCCAAATGGCAAAGTTTTAATTTTTTTTACGAGGAATGAATAGTTTTAATTTGATAAAAAGTTTATTTTATCAAAACTAAGATAGAAAACAGCTATTTTAAATGATCAAAAGAGTATGCAATCACTGTAACGTTAAACAATTTTTATGAAAGAATAACTAAATACAGTTAACTTTTCTTACAAAATAATAAATAATATACATAATTCTAATTTAATCAACAGTTCATTTGATCTAAACATGGGTATAAAACAACTATTTTCCATGATCTAAAATTGATATAATCTAAATGAAATCAAAATTTTTTTTAGAAAAAACAAGTAAGTTTTGCCAATGAGGTAATTTTGCTGATTTGGCATAACAAATACTTTTGTGTAAATTTGCAATGTTTTTGAAAGTTTTAGATCTTCTTACCTGGATATTCAACCGGATATTGATTCAAGACAAATTGGAGATTTTTATGTAGGTAGTGAAAACAATGATTTTCCTGAAGCTGCTGTCACTATATTCCTCTTGGTTTGCTCAAAGCAGCAACAGTATTGAATTCAATACACTTGTGAATTTGTCTGGTCGATGCCCAAGGTCTTTTTAATGAATGTTTGGGAACAACTCACAAGATAACATGAGAGAAAATTCTTTGACCTAGAGTGACTGACATGATATGAAGCAAAGTATATTACTTTTTCCTTGATCTTCTTATTCTGGCTTTGAATCAAATGATGATCCAAGACAATTCATATATAGTGATACAAACAGCAATACCCTGCAACTTTTTACTGACGTCTTTCTGTTCCTGAGTACTAAGATCGTTCATGTCTGGAAAGTACGAAAAATATAAATTTTTCCTTTCAAACTTAGCTTTTGGGACCAGAAAAGTGATAATTTGAATTATACTTATTTTCAATCGGACGACTGGTAAATTTTTCACATTTTTAATCACATAAAATAAGAAAAATAAGTATATATGAATATATCTGTCCATTGAAAGCAGAAATAGTTATTTTCTATACTTTTTACATATAAGCAAATAGAAAAAAACACTCATTACCCAGGAATGAAAATTTGAATTGCATGGTGTGATTATCAAGGAGCAGACATGAGGGGCACACATTAACAGTACGTAGAACATCAGGTGAAAAAAAAAAGGGACATTTTTAGAAACTGTCAAACAAAACTAACAACATAGGTGTCTTCAGTTTTTAAGTGATTT
Source organism: Thysanoteuthis rhombus (assembly GCA_963457665.1). Lineage (NCBI taxonomy): Eukaryota > Metazoa > Mollusca > Cephalopoda > Oegopsida > Thysanoteuthidae > Thysanoteuthis > Thysanoteuthis major. The sequence goes on along the minus strand of OY735232.1, from coordinate 22,457,121 downwards.
TGGCTTGTTGGCTATCTATCGATGTGTATATGTCATGAATACAGGTTGCACCAATGAAACTTGAGGGATGGAAATCTAAACAGCTACTCCTTATTACATATAGAAAAGTTTATAGTGCGGAATCTAATTTACAATGTAATTTTATGCTAAATTAATCCCTCTTGTGTCTAGCAGAGCTCATTCTTGTTTCTTGAAAATTTGGACTTTTTTAGTGATAACTGAACAACAAAAGGTGAGAGAAGTAACTTATTCATTGATCACCCTCTTTTCCAATTTTTTCAACTGACCACACTGCCAAAAGACGTTTGCCACATAACTGTTTTTAATGAGAGACTAACCAGACCTGCTTTCTCAAAAATTTCCAAAAATTTTTTGGGGGGGAGGAGCAAAAAGCAAAGAAAAAATTTGGGTGTACATGGAAGCAAGCAAGGATATAGCTGGAGATTTAGGGGCCCAGGGGGCTTGGCTCCTTGAGGGCCCTAACCCCGACAGTTTGTGAGATTTGTTATTGCATAATGTTTTAGAAATGTAGTTGGCAAACTAATATTCATAAAGCTTTTTGAGATTGCCCTCCATTGGGTACAATGTAAGATTCCCCCAAATTTTGGTAAGTTCTCTTGGTCAAGATTTTCGAAAGGGAATTTTATCAGACGGTGAGAAACCTTCCTGTTTTCATCTGCTATGACTCTTACAAAGAATGCCATACTATATTCACTTTACAGTAAACAATAGTCTACCCATTTTATTAATAGACACATTGTATCGACTAAGTTTCACTTTTAGGGCACTCCTCAACTCTCGAGAGACCCCTTCGATCCTCTGGGCCCTGGAGTGATGCATCAGCTGCAACCCCCACTTTGGGGGTCGGCTGGTAGCTTAACCAAGAAAAGTGCAACTGTTTTGAGAAATGATGATAATGATAACAAAAAAAAGTATAGAAATGGTAGTGTCTTTGATGTGACTCTTGAGTGGGAATCCGTGTCTTGGGAGGGGGAAAGAATGCAACCCTTTTAGATCTAAGAGATATAGATGTCATTTAAAGCCATGTCAAGAGGAGACTGAGTCATCATGTCTTTTGAGCTGGGCCTCCATGAATGCTGTTTGTGATAGCACAATGTCATCAAGATGAACGGAACATGTCGCACAGATTCCCTTCATCTAATGTATTTACAGATCTTGAAAAGATACGTTATCCTGTAATCCCTTTTACGTACATATATGTAAATTTACATGATCATGCAACCCCCTGCCCACACACACATACACATAGCAGCACTTTCAGAAAAACACTCAGAAGCACATATATAACACAGGTATACACACACGCGCCTAAAGAGCAGCACTCATGCACATATACACACACACATATACACACACATGTCAAAACCTCGAGCACACATCCAAAAGCATATAAGAATGATTAAAAAGGATAAAACTGTTTTAAACTGACCAGCTAAGGGGTTAGGGTGCTATTTGTAAATACATCTTCCCAGCTCCAAATCAAAGGGGTCCCCCAAAAGCTTTATAAATAGTAGTTCACCTACTACATTTTTACTGATATAATGCAATAACAAATCCCACTAAATCTCGGAGGGAGCCCTCAAAGAATCCAGCCTCCTAGGCCCCCAAATCTCTAGCTACACCCCCTACCAGCAATCAGTCTTGATTTTTATCCCATTGAAATATCTGCAGAAAACCGAAATCTGGAGTCATGGTATAGTTGCTTTTCGAGCGTTATATCTCCACCCCCAGTGCCGCCATGGGATGGTATCAGTTTATGACTGAAGGATACCAAGACTAGGCCCTACTAGACAAAATGAGATCATTATATACATACTGTATATGTTGTGTATACTTGCATATACACTGTAAACATATACAGGTTCTAATTTGGGGAAAAGCATAGGGGTTAAGGCATTTGAGAGTAGAATTAGTTTTATACTTGATACAAGTGTGCAGATTCCAAATCTGCAGTGTAAAATTCTTGATTTATTGTCATTATTAAAGGACGGCTTGAATTGCATTTTTTTTTAAAAACGAATGCATTCTACATAGATTAAAGAGCTAGCCTGCTAAGATGAAAGATCATCAACCATAAAGATAACATCAAATCAGTCTAATAAACACTAATGGAATGTTTACTGAATGGAAAGACAATAATATTTCTTTTAAGATTTTAATTTTACCTCTGCCGAAAAAATTGGAGGTAGCATATATATTCAATTGTCTGCGTCTGTCTATTCATAAAAACATCATCTCCAAAAGTTGACTGGCAAATAATAGTCTCTGAAAGAAATGATCAAATTTAAGGATGAATTCTAGGATTTCTTTCTCTTGTACATTGTGGGTATACATCCACACCACACACTATCCCCAAAAGTTCTGAATGAATTCCAATAAGATTTTATGTAAGGGCAAACAATGAGCTATTAAGAAGTGATTGAATTTCAGGGCAGATCTAGAAATATTTCATAATTAACTCCCCTGGATCATAGCTATATGTTCACACAATATCTCCAAATGTTCTCAATAGATTTAAATTAAATTTTGTGAAAGGGTAGGTCAGGTGGTGGCAAAGAATTGGTTGAATTTAAGAATTTTTCTTTCTGGTCAAGAGATATTTTCCAATATTTTAATGTATTCATTCATATATTGTTCATCAAATATCAAATAAATAGGTTTCTATGATATTTTTTGAAGGGTTAGTCATAGGCTGAAGAAGAATTGATTAAATTTGAGGATGGATCCAGAAACTATTCACATTTACCTTCCCTGCATTGTGATTGCTTGAGAATTAATTTTCACTCAAGTTCAGTGACAATGAGGTTGGCAGAGGTATGTACTCTCTGAGTGCTTCCAAGTTTCTTTTTATGTTATCATTGTCTTTTGCTACTCATGCTTTTTTGCGTTATCATTGTCCTCAGCTGTCTCTTGAGAGACACTCCTGATGGAATATAATGGCCGGTGATAAAGTCCTACTTTCTATTGCCTGCCTCAGCTCAATGGTCCTTGCAAGTCTCAAGTCTTGTCAAGACCAAGAATTTATACCTACAAGTATTTTTTATGACCTGCATCTTACCAGAATTGATCTTTATTGTGTTCATCTAGAAACTGCAGGAACGATGGCATGAGGATCTCTCGCTAATTTTGTCAATGTCCATACCTTTCTCATTGCCATTTTTAGCTAGGATCCTTTTTGTTGCTTTCTCTCTTTGCAAATCTCTTTCTCTCCTCAGCTCATGAAACCCAGAAGACTGGAATTGCTCACTCTCAACCTTCATAGAATTCAATGAGATATGAATTCACTCAGTCAAGTGATCAAGAACGAATATCTTATGAAAATTTCAACTCCATCTATTTCCTGTCTTGTACCACGAGGCAGAATCAAAACCTTTGCTTCAGACCCAGAGGCTGGCATTTTACCCCTGCCCTAGGCAGAACTGGATGCTCAGTAGGACCGAATTAAGTATTATATTTCATCATCATCATCATCAGTCTTTTAACATCTGTCATTGGACATAGACCTTCCCCAAGATCTGCAGTAATTTTCTTTCATGGATGTCACGGAGCCAGTATTTTCTGAATTTGTTTTGTTCATCTCTCCATCTTGAATTTTGTTGGCCTCGGCTGCGCATATGATCTCTGGGGATCCATGTTGTGAGTCATGATGTCCATTGGTTGTGTGTCATTCTCATAACATGACCAGCCCATTGCCATTTGAGTTTTCAATCAGATTCTAAAGCTGATCATCTGCATCTGGGGTTTTTATACATTCTCACCACCTAACAACACTTTTAATAACATATACCCAGCATTGAATATACATGAATGTGCTTGCTGCTTCACTTGTTCAACATAGACTTAGATTGTAAAGGAAAAAAAATGCATTTCTTTAAGACATAGTAAGGAGTAAATGATTAAATTGTCAGCTGGGCAGCTCCATTGGTTCCACCTGAACATGCAACATATACATACATAACCACCAGTCAGAAGGATCAGTTAAAAAATGGAGAAACCTTAGTTCACCTTTTTCTAATAATAAAGTTAAATATATATATATATATATATATATATATATATATATAGTACATATGGTAGACATCAGGTTTGCAATATAGCATAATATAAAGCAATGTCTGCTATGTGATGGATTCATTTCATAGATTGCTCGATACATTCAACTTTATACTCCGAGAGTTTAGTTGGTTTAGAGTAGAGCTGGAAAATCCTCTTCCAATTATATATATATATATATATATATATATATATATATATACATATATACACACACACACATATATGTATATATGTACCTCCCATACATGAATCTCCGTATTCCATACATGTACCAGAACTAAATATATATAAAAATCAACAAAGATTATCTGAAAAAGACCAACACAAGGTTTGGGCATTGTTGGTCCTGAAATGGCCATAGAGACCCTATAAAATCCTTCTTTTACACGGTGCCTAGAGGTATACTCATGCAAATTTTCAAAGTTGTATTCCCAAAAATGTGACCAGAAGCACCTGGAGGTTCCCACAAATGAGAAAAGAGGAATCTGCTCCCCATTAGATAGGTCTGTCAGTCTAGTGGTCCATTTGTGGAGCCACAATGATTCAATATGTGTATGTTACGTATCTTTAGATGTATGAATATAGAACTTTATTACATGTACATGCTCAAAGATAGACTAAATATCAAAAATGTAGATAATCCAAAAGAGTTTGAATATCAACAGTCCGTTATATTTCAGACAGACTTGTTGCTGCTCTTAACATTTTTCTCATGGTGATATTTCAGTCATTTTCACGCTTAAGCCTATCTTAATCATCCATATCATCTTCAAATCACTGATCCTGGCCCCAGAAAGTCCTTCGGCTAGCAGGGTAATCATTTTTAACAAGTAGTTTTCTATGGGGTGGGAGTGAGCACACAACTGTCATTTTTTTGCTATTTTTATAGATGAGACAGGAGTACATGCCAGTCTGATTTTGAATTCAGAGTTATCTTTCATCTAGACTGGTTGCCAATCAAGGCTAAAGAGCCCAATCTGCTGTGTTATTCTATCCATAGCTGAATGAAAACAAATGAATTAATTCCTTTCCCAAAGGCATTAGTGTGAAGTGAGCGTTAACAGTCGCAGTCAGAATTTGAACTCAGCTCTCCAATGCCATTTTCTGTGTTTGTAACTGTCATGCCACTCTCATCCAAGACCCCCCACCACTACCACCTTCATAAAATACTTTCATTAAAGGAGATTAAAAGGTGAATGTCAGCCTCGATGATATGGGAGAAAATGCATCCGTTTATAGACAAGAATGCAAATAAATCCTGCAGATTCCTTTTCTGGTGGAGAAAGCAGATCAAGAAAACACTTCAGGAATTCTGAAAGATAACAGGTATTCGTACATTTCAGAACACGCTCGAGTTAAGGGCCTGTTTGTTTCTTCAAACACAGCGGAGGGCTCGTAAGTAAATCAGTAAATGCTTGTGTGCAAATGCAAGTCTATTATGTAGGCAAACCTTGTAAGTATGTAAGAACGCATCTCAGAGTATTTCCTTATCACTTTCATGCAATTGATACCCGATTACATTTGGGCTTGATTTTTATTCTATGCCCTTTAATCTGCGAATCTAAAATCATTGAGAATGAATCGACAGGAGAGTAGCAAGGACAATTGAATAAGGGAGACATTTTGTTTGGGCTGATTTAGTTGGAATGTCAATGAGAAAGGATCTTGTGGTGAATGTCTGCAAAACAAGGAGGATGTCTGAGTGGTCCTCTTTTGTTTTGTTGGTCAAAGGAGAAAAGGCAGAAAATAAAAATAAAGGAGGTAGGAGACGCAGGAGTTGAATGAAAGACGAAAGGGAATTGGAAAGGGAGAAAAAAAAAAAGGACAAATAATGGGAAAAAGACTAAAAGAAAGAACATTCTTTGCTTCTTCTTTTTTTCATTCTTTATTCAAAATGAGTTAAAGAAAAAGTGAAGAAAGAAATAAGGCTGAGGGAGGAAAAATTAAAAGAGAAAAGATGGAGAAAGAAAAAAAATGGAGGAAGGAGAAAAAGAGAACATGGATGAAAGATAGAATGAAAGGAAAAGCAAGGAAGAAGATGGATGAAAGAAAAATGAAGGAAGAGGAAAAATGAAAAGACAGATAAAAGAAAAAGATAAGAAATTAGAAAAAAGCTGAAGAAAATGTTGAAAAAGGTAGAAGAGAATATGGATGAATGAAAAAAAATGACTGAAGAAACAAAAGAAATGATGAAAGAAAAAATCAAATAAGAGCAAAGAAAAATTGAAAAAGAGGTAAAATAGACGATTTATGAAAAGAAAAATATAATAAATGGAGAAAAAAATGCAAGATAGAAAGAATTTGAGAAAGTGAAATCGAAGAATAAATCACTTCTCTTGCATTTGTTTTGTTAAGCAGTGATCTTTGAGAAAAAAGTCTGAATTTCCTAAAAACAAGCAAGAATGCTTTTAAGCATATACCAAGGAACCAATTTAGTATAAACTTACATTGTAAATTGAAATGCCCAAACACCTATTTGGTGGAAGGGGGGGGTCCAAAAAAACAAACAAAAAACGTTGTTCTAGACATAGCAAGAGTAAATTTTTGAATTTTTAGCTTTTCAGCTCCATTGGTTGTCCTGTGTGCAACATATAGATAGATAGTCAACAAGAATCACTTAAAAACTGGGAAAACCTATGTTGACAATTGGGATGCCATTTTCTCAATAGAAAGATGAAGATTGGATCAGTTTAGTCTATGAATTTTCTCATGTCTGTTGACCACTTTTTTTTAATTAGTTTAGGCTTCATAGATTTCTATTCAATAATAAAAGTGCCGAACCCTTGTTGTCTATTACTTTGGATTTTGCCCCAAAGATGCTAGACATTCTATAGAATATCTAAGCATTCTTTTAAAATCCTTAGGTGAAGTAAGAAAGAAAGGAGCTGGTATTTCATTCTTTGTCAAAATATCCTAGGTATTCTATAGAATATCTAGAAATTGTATAGAATTCCTAAGTGTAATTCACACACACACACATACACACATACATACACAGACACATATGCATGTATATGCTTATATATATATATATATATATATATATATATATATATATATACATATATATATACATACATATATATATATATATATATATATATATATATATATATATATATATGTATATATGTCTATATATATGTGTATATATATATATATATATATATATGTATATATGTATATATATGTACATACGTATATGCATATATATGTATATATATGCATATATATGTATATACAAATATGTATATATATGTATATATGCATAAGTATATATATACAGGTATATACATATATGTATATACATGTATATTTATGTATGAATATATATATATATATATATATATATATATATATATATATATATATATATATATATATATATATATATATATATATATGCGTGTATATATGTGAATATATGTATGTACATATGTAGATATATGTATGTATGTATGTATATATATATATAATATATGTATGTTTGGATATGTATATATATATATATATATATATATATATATATATATATATATATATATATATATATTCATATATGTGATTTATCAGTCAAGTTTTTGTCTTTTCACGAAGAAATCAATGAAAATAAAAAAAACATAAACTCATTAATATAGACAGGAAGAAAACTATAGAAAAAAATTTTGTCTGCGAACTCTCAAGAATAATTTTATCAGATTTACATCAACAATTTTCACAAAATAACCAATTAAAAGAAGAAATGTCAAGACCGTATTTTTTATAAAATTCTATTAGATAACGATTTCAATTTCTTTCCACTTTTTAATTTTTATTTCCACCACTTTGTACAGTAAAACCCCACTTACCGCAACACTGTTCAATGCTGATTTGCTACAGCGGTGTGTTTTTCAATTTTCAGTTTTTAAATTCAGAAATGTTAAATTTTCCGAAATTAATACTGATAAAAGACGGCTTCACAGACAGTCTCCAAAATAACTGTATACTATACACAGGTAATGGATTCTATGATGTCCCTGACTTTTGTCTTTTCCTGGATGTACTGAGCTGTCTTGTGGTCTCTCCATGTGGGGCCCAGCATAATTCTATTATGTGCATGTTGCATGGTTCTCAATTTGTGGATCTGTCTCTTGGTTAGGTCCCATGTTTCAGCTCCATAAGTTACTGTCGGGAGGACGTTTTGGTTATACACCCTTTTTTTAGGATTAATGGGATCTTCTTATTTTTTAAGGTTGAGCTTGCTCTGCCAAAGGCTTGCCATCCTAGTGTGATTTTTTGCTTGATTTCTTCTTCTTTCGAGGGTCTCATGGAGATTCGTTGTCCATGGCTGACAACCAATGGACATAATGACATGGCAGAATATTAGATGGAGAGACGACCTAGATAATTTCAGAAAGTACAGGAAAAAAGTCCCAGTTTCCATCCTATGAATCAGTGATACTTGCAAGTGAATGATACTCCCAAGTCTGGTCAATATCAGGACTTTAAACCTGCAAATCGACTGCTCCGTCGAAAAAAAAAACCCACATAAACATATACAAACAAAACTTAATCATGTTGTGATATACATTAATACCAATTCCAGAAAGTAGATTCCAGATCGGATGTTCAGCACTAATCCATTTGATCTTGTTGAGGCTCAGCAATGACATTGTGCATCCTTAAATGATTGCTGAGACAATATAGCTTTTCCAGCTTACATCTGAATTCATGTTGTAATGACCCAGCATAGGGTTGATTTGTTTGGCATTTCATTAGGGACACATCTAGTGCCTTAACAGCGGTAATACTATATTGGTATTTTGAATATTCATAGTTTTAGAAGTAATTTTTTTTAACTACAAAGCAGAGGTTGAATTTATTTTTCTACTGTAACAAGAACAAGAACGATAATAACAACAAAAACTATTCGCACTAAGATTAAAGATGTAAACCGATACATAAAAATTTACATTCCCAAACTGTGATTTGAACTCATGACAAATTGATTGCCAAGAGACTCTCTTACTGACTGAACTGAACAGACGAGTCTTAGACAGTAACAAGAATTTAGCATACAGATTCACAGGCTTATTCCATTCTAATAATTAAATACATTTATACAAAATGATTAATAGCTTTATGATAAATTAATTATTATGTATACAATATAAAAGTTTCAGTAAGCAGCTTCTTTCAGAATGGGAGTTGGAGTGAAATTTGACCCTACTGCAACCAGTCTTGTTTAAAGTGTTTTTTTTAAAGAATCTTACTTCGGATTCATGATAATCATCATCAATTAGTTATAGCTCTATGGAACGATTCTTTAGGAAAGAAAAAATAGAACGAATTTGTCACTTAATGGAAACCCTCATGTAACCAACATGCTGTCTTTGGGGTGATCAATAGAACAAAATCAGAAAAAGGGATGATCAATGAATAAGTTACTTCTCTCGCATTTTGTCAGGCAGTGATCTCTGACAAAGCCTGAATTAAAAAAAAAACAAGCATGAATGCTGCTGGATACAGATTAAGCGATCAATTAAGTGCTCACTTGAATGCAACCCCTACAAAAGATCTGTTTGGTAGATGGATTTAAAAGACAAAATATTTTTTCCAAGATGTAATAAGGAGCAAATGTTTGATTTTTCAACATTGTAGCTCCATAGTTGAGGATTGAACCCACTTACGAAAACCAGCTGGTTTAGCTTGATGATGAATGATATATAAAGTGCATCTTGATCTGTTCCTCTCTTATAAGAATTGTTGGTATATTTTGATATAAGAACATCAGAGATCCAATGAAGATTGAACCCACTAACAACAGCCAGCAAGATTAGCTTGATGATCATTGCTATGCAATGTATGTCCCAATCTATTCTTTCTTTTCTTGTCAATCCCAGTGGAAAAATTTCATGCTATAATTGGATTGAGGTGTTTCTTTTATTTTTTTAGTCCTGGATTTGTTTACTGGGAAGAGAGCATAGTTTGAATATGAGATGAGTACAATATATTTTAGTCAGTAATTTTCATCCCTGAGTGGAAGAGTCAAGTGTTGCGGAGAGTAAACCAAGAAAAATAGCATTGTTTGTTATTAGAATAGATTTTTGAGGGAATGGTTGGCCTAATGGTTAGCAGGTCAGGATATGGAATTTTCAAACTCTAGCTGTAGCAGTTTGCAACCACTTTCTACTAATGCTACTAGGAAAGGGATGAATTCATCTTTCCTTCCCTCAGCTATGGGTAAATAACAGGGCAGACTTGGTTGGCAGCCAGTCTAAGAGACAGGAAATGCTGATTCCAAACCATCCAATTTCCCAAGAGTATAGCCAATGGGGCTCTAGTGGAGCTTAGCTGGATGGGCCTAGCAAGCTAGAAATAGCTTAGGATAAAATTGCTCATTAGATAAAGAAGAATGAAGAAAACAGACTAAATCATGGGACCACTGTCTTCACCTTCCAATGACACCTCATGTACAAGTAGATTCTTGAAAAAAAATTATTTATTTTCACACCAGTGGATCTCATTGGTTCTGAAAGAACAGCAAATTTCTTGAAAATGCCAGCAGTTTCCCCAATATCCTTTATTAAAAACTGTCAACCAAAACTGTCCATGTGGGTTTCTTCAGTTTTTGAATTGTTCTGGCTGGTTATCAATGTATGCATGATTCATGCATACAAGACATACCAATGGAGCAAGAAAGCTTAAAAACTATCCTTTTTTTCCAATTTTTCAATGGATCACCCCCAACATGCTGCCAAAAGATATTGGTTGCATAATAGCTTATAGTGAGTCACTGACTAGACTGGTTATTATAATAGTTGAGTTTTTTTGTTGTAGAATTTGGTGGCTTTTACTGGAGATTGAATGAAAATGTCCCCTTAATACTCTCCCTTATGATTTTAATTCTTTCTCAGATTTCCAATTCTTTCATCTTTGGCATCAATCAAAGTGCACCAATGATGATGAGTACGATTATTTATCGTCTCATCAGTTCTCTATCAAATCTGCATCTTAACAGAAAACTCAGACAAACAGGTCTAGATAGTCACCTATTAGAAAATGTCACATGACCAATATCTTTTGTCAGCATGCCGTGTTAGAGATTATCAATTAAAAAACTGGACAGAGAAAGTGATCAACACATGAATTACTTCTCTTGTCTCTTGTTAGATGATAATCGCTACAAAATCCGAATTTTTAAAAACAAGCACTTCCGTATACAAATTGAGAGACCAATGTAATATCAAATTACATTGTAAATTGAATCCTTCTACTAAAAATCTATTTTGGGATGGGAATTTCAAAAAAGAACAAACAAGATTTTTTCTGAATGTTAAAATCTTCAGTCCAATAGCTCCATTGGTGTGGCCTGTATATTTTGACACACACACACACACACACACACACACACACACACATATATATATATATATATATATATATATATATATGTATATATAGCCAGCCTGACAAACAGCCAGCTTGACAGCCAGTCAGAATCATTTAAAAACTGGGGAAACCTATGTTGACAGTTTTGGTTGATGGTTTCTAATATAAATGCCCTCACCTCCCTCATGCCTACAAAATTTTTGGAATAAATCCTGCAGGAAATGTTCACAGAACAATGGATGAAAGGGAGAAGATGTAATGACCATTCAAAACCTCAAAGATAGTATTTATTCCCTGGCCAAATGGAACAATAAAACTTGGTTTAAATATGTTCCAAAATTTGTCCATAATATCTCCTTTGAAACAGTAGTATTTGACCTTTGTGAATAGCTAATCTGCCATATTACAAAAGGATTGAGGTCAGAAAGAGCAGAGAAAGATGGAGCTACTTTCCCTTGTTCTGAATGTTAGGGTCCGAAAGACTGAATTGAAATAAACGAATCATTATAGATTTGTACGATCCAAAGTTCGGTTTTATTGCAAAGGTTAATATGGTTGACCTTTCCCTTGTATCAGATTTATAGGAACATTTGATGAGACTCCAGAATCAATATTGTCTGTATTGTATGTTTTGCGGTAATTTTGTTCTGTTTCCAGAGGGATAAAGATAAGAATAAAAATGCCCTCAAATCATTTTGTTTTTTAAATTTACGACATCAAATCATATCATATCTCAAATACGCGCCAGGATTGACTAATTCTACAAAGAGATCTTATTAATTCCACAAAAACAGGTCTGGTTGAATCACTCAATAGAAACCGTCACATGACCAACATCTTTTGGCAGAATGACGTGTTGGGAGTGATCAACACAAAAATAAAAAATGGGGTAATCAGTGAATAAGTATCTTCTCTTCTTTTTTGTTGGTTAGTAATCACTAAGAAAGTGAGAATTTACAAAAAACAAACATAAGTGTTGTCAGATACAAACTAAGGGACCAATTTATCATTAATTCACCTTGCAAATTGAACTCCCACAACCAACCTACTTAGGGGAGTAATTTTCAAAAACAGAAAAGCTGTTTTTTTTCTAAATATAATAAAGAATAAATGTTATAATTTTCCACCCTCTAGCTCTGTTCATGTGGCCTGTATGCATAATATGCACATATATAGCCAGCAAGTGAGCAAGACCAATTTGAAAACCGAAGAAACTTGTGTTGACAATTTTGGTAACATTTTGGGTGATTGTTTATAGTAATCCAAAGAATTCTCTCATATGAAAAACTTTTTCATTTTTGAATACCAGGCAGATGAATGCAGGTTTTCCCAATATCCAGAGCTAAAGTGTTCTATGTATATTTCTATTCAAGTAATCATTTTAGTCAATGGAACAGTGATTGGAGTTTTCAGTTGAATTGGCAATCAAGAGTTTAAAAAAACTCTTGTCGAGGCTGTTTATGTTCAATTCACACTAAAACCCTACGAAAAGGCATGAATCTACCCCAAGCAATGGGTAAAGTAGCAGGGCAGATTAGGCTCTCAAGCCTTTGGAAGGCAACCAGTCTTGGAGAAAGACAATTTTGTTTCCAAAACTAGGGAGTAGAGCCCACTTAAGATAGTTTGATGCTCAATTTAACGTCCTTCCAGCAGCCCCAGCAGCTAAGATGATGCCTGACCTATCTCTCTCTGCTTCCCACTGATCTACACCAGTTAGGCCAAGGGCAGGATTCCAATGACTGTGCATCCCAAGATCTCCATACACTTCACCCGGGTATGTGCCCTGGAGTGGACGTTGTATTGTCTTCAGGGACTGGATGAAAGCCATCCATTCAGATCAATCCAAAGAAAATATTCTTGTAAGACAGTAAAAAAATGTATTTCTCCGTAGAAAAATACAATGGCCACACATCAAAAAATTTGGCAGTTATGAATTTTGAAATCCATAAGAAAGGACAATGACCATAACTGAAAGCAAGAAATAAAAATGTTTGGGATCTGCTTGTGATGGGTAGAAATCTCATGAAGTAAAAACCAATCACCAATAGTTTGTATTTGAGCATAACCAGACCTAAAAAATGGTGATAAGTGTGTGTTAAGCAGTGTTGTTAACAGTCGTCTTGGTGGGGGAAATATCGGAGATTGGGGCTTAAGAGAGCAAGGTAAAGATTCTGCATGTTTTCCAATGCTGAATGCTATTTCTGCTTTCCATCTATTTTTGTAAGAGCAAAAAAGTAGCATAGAGTGAACAGCCAACAGCACAAAGATGAACATAGACTGAGTCGCAATTAGAAATATAGAGAATTGCGCAATTAGACAATGATTTATGTATAATTTAGCTAATGTGATCTATCATCAAAAAAGCCAAAGAATCAAAATTTTATGTAGGAGCATCATTCACCAGCTTTAAGATAAGATTGAATAATCACAGATATCCCTTCTAAAATGAAGAATAAAAAATCAGTACATCTTTATCAAAATATGTCTGGAAATTGAAAGAAGAAAAAATGACACCATCAATTAAATGGGAACTCGTAACAAATACACCAGTTTCCAAAAATAAGGCAAGGGAATGCTACTTATGCCTTGAAGGGAAGCTTAATGTAATCAATTTTCTTTATAAACTTGTGTTTGATATTCAATTTTGCTATTTAGTTTTAAGGATCTTTTAAAAGTAATGATGGTGGGAAGTGTTTGGCTCTCTCTCTCTCTCCGGTGACTTATATGTTGTTCTTGTTTCAGAGCCATATAATCAAGTGAGCTTAACATGTGTACTTCATATGTTTTGATTTTAGTTTTGCTGGTGAGGTAATTGTTGTTCTGAGCTTTTTTCATTAATTTACCAAAACTTGTGGCAACTTTGCATATCCTGCAGTTTATCTCTTCATCAAGGGAAAAAATAGATGTAACAGTTGATCCAAAGTAACAAAATATCCGGACAACATCAAGCAGTCTGGTCTGTCTTCCACTTTGATGTTTGCAGGAATTGATAATCTTTTAGTGAGGACTACGGACTTCTCCATGCAGATGACAAGAAATCTTTGCAAGCCTTATGCAGCTTGTCTATCATCTCCTGTGCACCATCAACAGCAAACAGCAGGTCATGCATTATTGCATGACTTCCTTTTGTTCTTGTCTCAAGCCTTGTCAAAATGAACAGTGAACCATTTCATTATCATCTTTTCAGAATTCATAGGTCTTTTAATGTAGAATGTTATTAATCCCTTCAACATTCACGTGTGTCAAATCTCCCTCATTTCTCAAAAAAGTAAAAAATTAATGAAATTACCATGTAAAATAAATAACTTCCTCCAAGATCAAAAAGTTCACTTTTTGTTTCGATATTGTCACTAACAGCATATTTATTGAATGCAAGATGTTTCATTGTAAGTAAATTTAAAACCTAATCAAGACCACCTTGTTGAGGAACAAAGTTCATCCCCCCCCAGCACAAGCCCCTAGAAGTGACCATGAACACTGTCAAGGATAGATTAAATCCAGGGCCATGGCAATACAACTAGTTGGTTGGACAATTTGGAGATTTAACAAAAAGAAAAATAGTTTGTCCAAACTATCAATGTTAAAACTTGCTTCAACTGACAATGCGCCAGGGCTCCATCTAAGTTGAGTGCAACTTTTTTTCTTTAAAAGAATTAATTTTTCTCCAACTGAAATGTGCTGTTTGTTCTCCATTAAAGAAATGTGTGACCAGGAGAGCTTGCAGAAGTCATCTAAAGCAGGACAGCAAAGTATATGCTGAATAGAGTGGGAGCAAGGATGCATTTCTGCAAACACCCTTCTTGATCTCAAAGCTGTGTGATTTTGATCCAGTACTTCATCATGGAAGGATATTATAAAGTCAAGTAAGGATGGAGGGCAACTGATTGTGTACAGTAATCAAAGACGTAGTGAGATAATTATATCCTTGGTTGATCTGAGCAAAGACCATATTGTCTTTCTGTTAACTCCCTGTCTATGTAATCATTTCAGAATAACCTGTCTGGAAGCTTTTCCTGCAACACTGACAGTAAAATCAATTTACCAGAAAATGTTCATCCTTATAAAAATACGTCTGGATATTGAAAGAAAAAAAAATGACACCATTGATTAAATGGAAACTCAAAACAAATATACCAGTTTCTAGAAATACAGCTTTATTCTCATGTAAAGTTATAATGCTCGCGTTTCCCAGGTTGTGTGGTATGATATCTTTATAGCAGTATTTAGTGAGGAGCCTACGCAGAAGTAACAGGATGGTCTCTTGGCTCATATTTAATGACTCACATGAAATCGCATCATTAGTAGGGCTTTGTCTCATGAAAGTTGTCAATTACCCTGCTCAGCAAAGTCTCACTTGGTTCTTTATCCATTTTGGTCATTTCAAGCACGGATAGTATTTAGGGTCCTTATTCAAAACTGCTCTTTACAGAGACCTGAGTAGTGGTCAATTCATTGATCTTACTGCTGCTTCTTGTTGAATATGGACTTTCCAGTCACGGATTTGAGGGATGCTGCATTTTTGACCCTTGATTTTCTGGTACATAAATCTTATGTCACCTTAATTGTTTGCTCCCTGAATGTCTGAATAAACCTTGCTCTAATATTCATTGAACATTATACATCATATAACTATATAAAATATAAACATAAAGTATTCCTGTTATGATACAATGCTATGAATGATGGAGATGATCTTTCTAGTCACACTCTTAACTCAAATTTCTATATATATACATATTCATATATAGTCACATGGCTGAATCAAAGAAAGCCTTCAACATCACAACAGAAATGAAATTTGCTGGAGAAGTTCTCTGCAACTATATATATATGGCATTTTCATATACATCATTTGTTTATGTATGTATACATATATATATATATATATATATATGTGTGCGTGTGTGTGTGTTCATGCATGCACAAATATACATGTATTTGAATGTGTATAAATGTGCATCTATATATATGTGTGTGTATATATGAATAAATGAATGAACAAAGATTTGGAGAGTATAAATATAAGACCTTAGAACATGTTGCCTGTGTCACAGAATAACCTTGCAACATACCTCCAGCAGGGCTTGCATCATGGAATAGCCCTCAAGTCTGCATAATGAAGTTTCATGGTAAAGAGCAATGTGAGCCAGGCCAACTTCCCCCCACCCTTTAAACCAAGGATTTGCATCCTATGGTCCACTAAGGTGGCACAAATTGAAACAAGACCTTCAGGTCATAGATTGACAGCACTTTCCTTCTGGCAGATGACAGAGTTAGCCATGGGGGTCTGACAACCCTTTGCTGGAATATTCTGACAGTATGATGATTGAGTTCTACCATCCCTTTTAAGGAGGATCCCAACAGTATGGCTATCTGCAATCATAAGATCAAAGAATTCCTAAGAGAAATATATGAACTCACTGTAAAGATGTGCTACCTCCTCAGAGGAGTAATGCAACAGTATAACAGCTTATGAAGATCGTAGATCAGAACAGTGTCACACAACTGAAAAAAAAATTATCCTTGTTTCCGAAGACTATGGTCGTAGGACACTATTTAGGTTTGAGCATGTTTAGTTTGATTAGGAAAGTTTTAACTAGTTCATAAATAAGCATTTATTCTGAATTCAATAAGCTGTGATATCATATGTTTCAATGTAGTATATATATATATAAATATATATAAAATAAACAATTAAAGATAATAGTGCTGCTGGAGAAATCGAACATGCGACCCAGAGGGTAGCTACTTCCAATTGGTTGCTGGTTCATCCCAGCAACAACTCCTTTTTCTTTGATTGTTTATTCTATTTACGTTGTCTTGGCCAATACATCCATGTATAATAACGGGAGGTCAATTCAAATAAGAGTTTCAATATAATATAATACAATCCATATGCATTTTATCAATCTTATATCCCTTTTATAAGACACATACTAACGCACACTCACCTATCTGTATATATATAGGGCCATGAAAAGAGCTTCTGCCTTCCCCATTTTTGCTAGGCTCCATCTCCAAATTATGCAGCAGTGTATTTTTTTCTCTTCCTGTTCTGTCACTTTTCTTTTGTGCCAAATGAGGTATATCATTTTATACTACAAACTTCTCAATTACAATTATTGTCTCTCTAAGTCGTAAAGTAGATAACAAGGCAAAAATATCAAATAATTCCCAACTTAAGAATATCAACAAGTTTGAATAGAATACAGGAATTGAAGTTCTACAAAATTATGAGCAGTTAGTTTCTGTCAAGTCAAGTCAAAGCAAAATATGAGATTAAAGAGCAAAAAATATCGGCAGTTTTCTTTTCAAATTAATGAGGCAACCAAAGGGTGAGTAGAGGATAAGTTGGTTCTTTTAGAGGATAAAGGCGGAGCCCTATTGTATTTTCCACTCATGTTGCCTGCACTGCCATATCCTTGACCCCGAAAGTCATCTAATGGCACGGAGATGTCATTTAGAGATTTTATAACAGGTCCAGCATTTTCCACTCCTTATTCCCATTGTCATTGACAAAGGTAAAGTTTCATTCCTTAATGAGATATTTTTTGCCGGTCAAGACAACATAAGGAAAAATAAAAGCTTATCACTCTCAACATGAGCTACCTAGTGTTGTATCCATCATCGAAGAATTATATTTGGTAGATGAAAGTTCAGAAGGTACAGTATTCCGTATTTCATTGTCTCAAAGATGGATGAATACATTTTGAGAGACATTTGATTAGTGATGGGCTTGTAGCTGATTATGTAACTTTCATTCATATTTTTTAGTATGGGGTCATAGTTTGAGAGGCGCTCGGTATGTCCTACACAATTCTCATTATATGAATTTCCAAATTCTTCTGAATCAGTGTGGAATGGCAGACTTTCTTCACTGAGAATAAAAATCTGGTGGAGAATATCTCTACTTTTCTGGTTTTATACATGAAGGCTTTTGTAATCTTGATGCTCAAAAGTATTTGATGGTTCTATCTGGAAGTCAGATTATCATTGAAGAGAAACACAGTCTTTATGTAAAGAACTATTTTTATGATGGAGTAATGCAGGTGTCAAAAAACAAAACACAGCCTTCAAACTTCAACTCCATGCAAGAGAGTCATATGATCTGCATTCATTATTTTGGGGGTTTTTCCTAGTGAAGATTAAGGTTTCATCATGGTCAGCATTTGGAGGAAATGGAAGGAAGTTGTAGGTATGAATTCCTTCTTAAATTTACCAATGTTACTAACATTAAAACTATAGTATGAACTTAAGACTTAATTCCCCAATTCCTTTTAGTGTCTGGTCATTTGTTGATATTGAAACAATGGCCGAAGGTTTTTCCTCAAGAACTATATTGTTGTTGAATTGATTATCAAGTGGATTGTCAGGCGGATTGTCTAAAATAAAGAGAGCATTTCCAGTTAATATTTGCGTTCCAGAAAAGCCTACATCTAATGATAAAAGCTGCAGTGAATCTTCAACTTTAGATAGTTCTGGTTGTGATTGAGGAAAGTTTTCACTGTTAGGTTGTTTTACAAACAAATCCAATGAGGTCTATCCTTTTTTTAGACTTAGGGTTTCTTTCCTTTTTCCTTTTTCTTCACGCTTCGAACTTCCTGATTTATGATGATGATCACTCATTTCGATTATCCCCTATAAGAAAATATGTTCACATAAATAAAACTAGAAAGCACTCAGAGAACGCATACCTCTGCCAACATTATTGTCACTAAACACCTACTCGCACAGAGGTTGACAGTAAAAATTCCTGCATCTTATCTCTGCATTTTGCCATTAGCCAATGAACTACACTTCCACAAAATTTCATTGGAATTCATGGAAAACTTTTTAAGATATTGTATTGTATGCAACTAGATCGGAAGGGGAAATAATTATTCGCTGATCCACTACACTTCCTCTGTAGCCCATTCCTCACCCTACCAGAAAGTTCATAAAGATTCATCAAGAACTTTCCAAGAAAAAAAAGCCAAATACTGCTTCTATTTTCTCAATAATCATGCCATAACACACAAGTTAACTCATAAGTCCATTAATATGAAATGATGACTTTTTTGAATTCATTTTTTTCTTTTCTTTTCTTTTTCTTCTCACTGTTTTCATTTTTACTTTTCTTTTTTTTTCTTCTTATCCTCCTTTCTTCTGCTCTTTTATTCCTTCTGGGGCCCCACCTGGCCCCTATGATGCTCGGGCACCCAATATTTGTTCAAGGTTCAATGCTGTCTCCACAACCCTGTATATATATATATATATATATATATATATATATATATATATATGTATATATATATATATATATATTATATATATATATATATATATATATATATATATATATATATATATATACACTTGTATATGTATGCATATATAGATAAGAATCATAAGGATATATACTTGGTGAATGTCAACATTTCATGCTTAATGCAAGTTTTTGTGGGTCAATGTAAGTTAATATATATATGTGGGGTTGATGTAGTTTTTATCACAAAGTACATTGATGGCTACTTTATATATTTAACCATCGTATTTTCAGAATATATGATTAAATATTCTTTTCTGGCAATGTTGAGGAAATCAGAGCAATCTCTCTGTAGAGCATTTTCTTTGTAAAACTTATACATTGTAATTTTGATTTTCTGCATTGAAAAGATCTGATAAAAATCTTGTTTTTCATTCAATCTCCGCCTGTATTGCATCTTATACTGTAGAACTGAAAACAGAACATTTCCGTTGCAAAATTGAGTGTTTGAGTGAAATGAAGTCAAATTTTGTAATTTGTGTCGGATATTGGTCTAACAATATTGTACTGTGTGCAACCCTGATGAGAAAAAAATTTCAATTTTATTGACTCGAGTTATTTAGATTCCATAATCCAAGACTTTGAGCAGTTTATTTAATGGACTGGATTGTTTGATTGGATGGATCTCCTCTCTCTTCATTCCTAATTCAGTGACGGTAATGTATGTGGCTGTGACGGTGACTGACCAGTCTTATCTGCAAGCGGTTTTGTTGCTTACAATTTGGACAGATGGAGTGATATGTCTTCGGCACTCTTGAAGCTGGTTGATGCTGCAGCATTTACTAGAGTGGCAGATCTTTCAACACTCTGAACGATTTAGTACTAGACTCTCTCAGACGTCTGTGAGAATGTTGTATATTTTAAGATAGGCTTAGGAGATGTCCCTGTAACTGTTATACTGACTTCATTGAGAACTCCTGCTTTTTGTTAGCTCTCCGCAAAAGAGAGCTTTTGATATTTCACTATCCTCTGTTCAACGTGTCTTGTCCACTGGAGTTGACCCTTGATGGGGAGTGCTTCAATGCCTCCAGTTCCTCAAGTATGTTTGTGCTAGGCAGATGGATAAGATTGGAGTTATGGCCTTACAAAATTGCTTCATTTCAGACATCATTAAAAATGAAAAATGTTTTATCAAAAAACTTTTCTTCTGCTTCCAATTTCTCTTTGTCATCTGCATCCTAAAGCAAGATTTGGGTTCGGAAATCTTTCTTCTCAAGCAGCGTTATTTCCATATAACATAGTTGCCTTATTTCTTCATTTGCACCCATCAACAAAAACTGTCAACATCAACATAATCAGCAGCAACATAGGTTTCTTCAGTTTTTAAGTGAGCTTGGCAGGCTGGCTGGCTATCTATGTATATAATTGTCACATATATAGGCCCCACTGAGCTACAAGGCTGGGAATTTTTAAAAAAAAGCTCCTTTGTTTCTTTAAGTGCCCCCACAAATAGGTTACTAGAAGGTGATTCAATTTACAATCTAAGTTTATGCTAAATCAGTCCCCTGGTTTCTGTCCAACAATGTTCACTCTTTTTTTATACAGACTTTTTTTTCTCTGCCCAAAAAAGTAACTTATTCTTTGATCAACCCATTTTCCAATTTTTTCAATTGATCTCCCCCAACACGGCATGCTATCAAAAGATATTGGTAACATGACAGTTTCTAATGAGTGACTAGTCAGACCTGTTTCTTTTCTCATCTGCTTCCCAAAGTGAAATTTTAGTTCAGAAATCTTTCATCACAAGCACTGGTATTTCCATATGATGTATTAGAAACTGTCAACCAAAACTATCAACATTGGTTCCTGTCATTTTTTAAACTGGTCTGGCTTGCTATTATGTATTATGTATATAGGCTGCACCCATGGAGTTAGAGGGCTGCAAATTTAAGTGTTTATACTTTATCATGTCCAGAAAAAACTGTTTTGTTCTTTTAAATCCCCTCAAAAGTAAGTTTTTATGGGGGTTCAATTTGCAATGTAAGTTCATTCTATGTTGATCCCTTAGTTTGTGTCCATCAGTTTTTTTTCAAAATTAGGTCTTTTTTTGGTGATCACTGCCCCAAAAAGAAGTAACTTATTCATTAATTACTCCTTTTCCACTTTTTTAATTGATCACCCCTAATGTGTAGAAAGAAGACATTGGTTGCATGATGGTTTCCTTTGAATGACTAAGTAGACGTGTTCTTTTAGTTTTCAAACAGGACTGATTGTCGTCCTCATTAAGTATGTTTTTCACTGTTCTTTTACAAATGATGCAGTTCTGGTTGCTTTCTTTGAATTAACATTCTCATGTACTTAGCTTTTATTTATATTACTGCTAATGTACTCAGTTTATATAGAAAAACTAAATGGTCAAAATAAACACTTTTTCCTTCAATAATGACTTCAAAGAATGTTGTATCATCAACAGGTTGATTACTGGAGAAAGAATAAAACCTAAGGAGAAGAAATGAACGAAGAAAACTGAGCAAAAAAACAAACAATGACAAATAATTAGTCTCTGATTTCTGTTAGAGGAATTGTCATTATGATACCCTGATTTATCCGAACTAGTGTCCTCGTCTTAGTTATTATATTCACTTGTATCAGCATTTTTATCCTAAAGCCTCTTTCAGGAGCCTGTCATATTGGATGATGTCTTTTTTATTCATTTCAAGACGTTAGAATTGACCTTATTCGCCTATGAAAAGCCTTACAGCTAAAGCTATTCAGACTAGGGACACTTTGAAATAAAATTGACACAGTAGAAAGACGATAAAAACACACACAGGATGGAATTATCAATTGTCTCAACAAAAATTGGGAACCAAGAAAACTTTAACAGCCTCAAGATATTTTTTGTTCATCTTTCTTTATTATAGTGAAGGAATTAGAATTTTATGAATTTTTCCTTAGCACAGGATCCATCCTTCCCCAAAATGTCAGAAAAACCCATTGAGATCTTTGGAAGATATTGTGTGGGAAAGGGTATACTACCAATGCATCCTCCCGATTGTCACCTCTGGATTTGAAATATGGACCCTAACCTAAGGATTGACTTTCGAACAGAGAATCATGCAACGTGCACATGAAAGAACCATGCTCAACCATACATGGAAAGCTCATAAGACAGCAGAGTATATTAGAGAAAAGACAGGAGTCTGAGATATCATAGGATTTTTCAGAAAACTCAAGTGGCAATGAGCTGGAAAGAAATTTTGCAAGAATGTCAGACAACCGCTGGACACAACAAATCACAGTGTCGATCCCTAGAGATCATATTCACAACCGAGGCCAGCAGAATACAAAATGTTGAGACGAACTAGACAAGTTCGGAAAGTTTTGTCTCTGTGCCGCCCTTGATAGAAGGGTCTGACAAATCCTGGGGAAGGTCTATGTGCAGCAATGGTCAATAAAAGACTAATGAAGATGATGAGTGTGAAAATATGAGTGAATAGATGAATGCACAGAACAGAATAAAATATATATATATATGTATGTATATATATATATATATATATCAATGCTAAAACTTAACCAATTCTATATATTACCCTTCTAGAAAATTTCATTACGATTAAAAGAAATTTTTTGAGATATTGTGAGTATATATAGCTACGATGCAAGGGAGGTAAATGAAAAAATCCTGGATCCACCCAAAAATTTGATATATTCTTCCTTAGTCAATGACCTACCCTTCTAAAAAATTTTGTAGATGATGTGTGGAAAAATAATCTTACAAACAGAGAGAGACTGACAGACAGACACAAATGAATACATACACCTTCCTCAAGTTCATTTGCAAGGGTAATCAGCATTTACAATTTTTGATAATCTTCTGAATGAGTTGAATACTTTTATCTATTCAAATATCTGGAATCAATATTTTAGATAACCTGATTCAGCTATCATAATCAAAATGGGCAATGGTTTTCTAAAAAGCTGAATGAATATCAGTACATAAATATCAACAAATTAGGGGAGGAAACCAGAAAAAATCCTCGATCCAGCCAAAAATTTGATCAATCTTTTGTCAGCCTTTCACAAAATTTCATTAAAATCCATTGGTAAGTTCGGAAGATATTGTGTGTAAAACAGACGGACAAACACAAGTGAATGAATATAGCTTTTCTAACTTTGGAAGTTGGCAGAGGTACACAAATCAGATCTCTAAAGTTGGAGTAAAATTTGGGAGATTTTGACCCGTTCTCTGACCTCTCCATAAATGCCAAGTTTGTGGAGGCTTTTAGTGAGATCAACCCAACTTCTGTGACATTTCTTCAGCATGGCTGTGTAACTGATCTAATGCTGATGGCACTAATACCTTGACTGTAAGCCAATATCAATAACTGTGCATAATTAAGTTGATGTTGGTAACCTCTCAAATATGTCATTTATGATCTGAATTTCGAAATGGCACAATTTATCATAAATGTGGGTATATCTATGAGAGAATATATAGATATGAATACATACTAAAATGCTCATATAAATCTCTACAAACATATATAATCAGATACATATATATATATATGAAGTGTGTTGTATTATATAGAAACTTATATGAGATGATCTCCCGGTTAATGTATCACTCACCCAAGACAATGTAAAGAGAATAAACAATTAAAGAAAATGGGGCTGTTGCAGGAATGAACCTGCCACTAATAGAGTAGCCCCCTCAACGTAATGATAATCTTACGGTTGAGCTAAACAGTTACTGCATTGGAAGTAGCTACCTTATCAGTAGCTGGTTCAATTCCTGCAGCAGCCCCATTTTCTTCAATTGTTTATTCTATTTATGTTGTCTAGGTTGAGTAATACATTAACCATACAATGACGAGAGATCATTTCAAATAAGTTTCCATATAATATAATAGAATTTATTACGTAGTTACTGAAAAAA
Organism: Thysanoteuthis rhombus; assembly: GCA_963457665.1. Lineage (NCBI taxonomy): Eukaryota > Metazoa > Mollusca > Cephalopoda > Oegopsida > Thysanoteuthidae > Thysanoteuthis > Thysanoteuthis major. The sequence goes on along the minus strand of OY735232.1, from coordinate 22,432,483 downwards.
TGTATTTAATGATGAGGGATCAGTATAACAACAGATGTGACTAGCTGTTTGTGTCACTTCTATTGAATATTCATTCATATATATATATATATATATATATATATATATATATATATATATATATATATATATATATATATACATATATATATATATATATACATATATATATATATATATACATATATATATATATATATATATATATATACATATACATATATTGTTTATATATATATATATATATATATAGTTTGACTCCAAAAAGGTTGGATAGCAGAGCTGAAAGAGGACTATGCAGTCCTTTTAAAGTGGAAAGGATGTTGCAATAAGTGAGTGGGCTCAAAGTGAGTCCTCTGAAGGGACTAAAGCGCCATTGTTGTAGGGAAGTCATTTTTTGTTTGTATTTAATAGATATTTTTGAACAGACCTCATATATATATGAAAATATTTGAGGGATAAAAAATAAAAAATGATTTCAAATGATTTTTATACCAAATATTTTTATTGACAACTCTCAACTTTTTGAGCCAATGTTTAAAAATAATTCTCCAAATATCAATAATGAACAACAGTCTAATTACTTCTCTGCAGACCAAATTCTATTAGCAAAAATAATTTCTTCTCTTCCCTTTCTCGATTGATATTTTTAGTAGAAAATTATTTTCATTTTGTATAATTTGATACAGGAGATTTCTGTTTGAGTTTTTTAGATGAAAGAATATCATTACGTAAAGTTTTTAGCAGATTCATCTTGGTTTATATCTTGATGAAAGTATTCAAAAGTTGCCTCCTTTGCACCACATCTACCCAAGAAGAGACTGACCTCCATAAGCTCATTTCCCCATGAACATTTTTCTCAAAACTTTGGCATGAGTTACTTACCCCTGGTAAAATGCAATGTTGGCTAGTACAACTGACTGTGTCCGACAAAGATGCGTTTGACTCAACCCCCATCTCATTAAGGCATCCAATCCAGACAACCATGGATTTTTGATACCAATTACAGCTAACAATCATGGAGACAAAAAATCAACCTCAGGCAGTCGGATGCAATATTTCTTTGCGAATGACAAGAAGTCTTCCATCCCGATGACAAAAAAATACATCCATTCATCACCTGAAGATGGCTGTACGGTACAATGGCTAAAACATTGGGTTAAAGAAATATACTTGTCCATCATCTGAAGATATCATTAGGGTCCAGCAGCCGGAATGTTGTTTCGAAAAATTAAACAAGATGAGGATAAAAGTCCATTAAAACTTTTCATATCGATAAAGGAGAGCCTGGTACCATATGCCATACTAGCATTTGCGATTAGAAGTGCATGCTGAAATATTTGTTCTGATACTGGCTATTGGATGCTGATGCTTTGTACAGCATACAGTTCATGCCTCATTTAGCACGACAATATTTAAATTCACTCCGTTATTAGACAACACTGCTGGTCTTGACCCCTGGCTAGCATTCCCCAAACAACCTAATGTCAGGCATTTAAATGCCGTTTCAGTGGCCCGAAAATGGGAAGGGAAAAGGGCTGATGTCCAATTGGTGATTCCTGTTCTGCATTTCTCCTCTTCACTGGTTTAACATTAAAGTTTTTGCCAACATTAGGATAAGATTTATTAACGCATGAAATTAGTTCAGTTAAAAAAAGATTGGCCTTTCAGTTTTCTATAGAATATTAATGGAAAAAAACGTGCTCGGCTATTAGATGCATTCCTCTTTCCGCATACTCTTTACCTGGAACGTGGTACCAGGCTTTCCTGTACTTCCCAAACTCTACTCGCATAACCGATACCGTTTCTCAGCTTTGTTCCAATTATGTTATTACGCTGCATTGCGGACTCTCCTCAAAGTGAAACATGTCCATTATTTATTGGTTATTTTTCTATGATTTGTGCATCGGCTTTTTATTTTTTTCTACCATGTTTTCATGAATTATCAACAAGGTTTTCATATTTGTTATAACCACTCCTAGAAATTCTTTAGCAACATTAATAGTTATTTTGATGTTTTATAACATCAATATGATTTAGGTAATGTATAGCGTGTATTCAAGCACTTTTAAATCAATAAGAAATAAATCAATGGACGAAAGAAAAACAAAACAACTAAATACAAAAGAATCCGACTTGTATTGCTACAGTGTGCATAATAGTGTTTGTTCATCGCTAGAAGGTTAAAGTATTACTTCTTTGTATGTATTGTTTTGAATTAGTCATCACTAAAGCAAAAGACTGACCCTCCAACTGAGAACCATGCTATGTGCACATGAGAGAATTATGCTCTAACTCACATGGAGAGATCACAAGACAGAATAGTCTATTAGAGGAAAAAACAAGAGTCCAAGACATCAAAGAATCCATTAAGAAACTCAAATGGCAATGGGCTGGTCATGCTGCAAGAATGTCACACAACTGCTGGACATCACAACTAACAACATGGATCCCCAGAGATCATATGTGAAACCAGGACCGACAAAGAATAAGATGGCATGATGAAGTAGATAAGCTCTTAGTACTGGCTCTGTGATGCCCATGATAGAGAGGTCTGTTGAATTTTGAGGAAGGTCCATGTCCAACAATAGAGGTCAATAGGATGTTGTTGTTGTTGTTGTTGTTGTTGTTGATGTTGTTGTTGTTGTTGTTGTTGTTGATGATGATGATGAAATCAAATGAAATAAAAAGCTATGGTGGTTCCATTTTATGGTAAAAGGTAATACCACTTCAATGCACAGTGTAGTTCTTGTCTATGGCTAGAAAGTTAAAAAAATACTCCCTATCTAAATTGTTTAGAGTTGAAAAGTTATCACTGAAGTACAAAAATAAGAGGCTATGTTTGTTCTATCCATTAGTGGGGATAGGTACTGCTTGAATTTAGACAACAATTCATATCTATGGCTAGGGCTCCAACGAATTGATGAGTAAGGTCTTTTTTTAATCTGTGTGTCAACTGAGAAGTCTCTAAATAAAAAATGGTTTAGGGAATTTCCAACCATCAGTGCCTCGAACTATGAGAAGAGGATTCCTTCTGAAAATTTAAAGCATATTCTCACTTCTCAGATTCTGGTATGCAACATCAGAAAGGTATGTGGTTGAAGGACAGGTTTCTGAGAATTTTGGTGAATTAACTGGCTTAAGAATATTCAGATGAATCAATGAGAAATCAGCAGTCTTTTCATATACAAGGTATAGGTATAAGATATCCGTACCTCGTATAACTGAATGAACTAATTTGATAAAAAAATGATATAAAAAATAGATCTTTTATCTAAAATTATCTAAAAAAGATAGATCTCTCATATAAATTTATCTAAAAAATTACCAGCACAAGATTTGAGCATTGTTGAATGAAAATGATCAAAGAGACCTAAAAAAGCAATTTTTTTGAAAAAAAACAAAAAAAAGCTACTCTTCAGATGGTGCCCAGTATTCAGGCAAGTTTTCAAGGTGGTAGCCCCCAAAATGTGATCAGGATCAACACAGACAGACAAACAGACAGACAGGTGAATAAAGAGAGAAGAATCTGAAGCACATTTGCCTGGTTGGTCGAGCAGGCTATTCGCAGGGTTATAGTGATTCAATTAAATATCGAGATCATTTATGTAAGTTGAACCATAGGATTTGAAAGTTTCAATCCACTCATGTCTTCAATTTTCAATTAAGCATCGTTTGAAGTAGGGATGTTCATCTGATGTATAACAGTTCAAAAATCAAGCAAGGCATTGATACTAGATTTTTTGTATGACAATTTATGAGGAAAAATGCATGTCATGTGCACATAAGTTCAAGAGGCAAAAGAGATTTTACAAAGGTCAAGAAGATATTGAAGAATGTTGTGGATTCCCATGCATGTCAAGGATCAACAAGAATGTCAAGAAAATTGTAAAAATAACTTGAAATGATCAACAACTCAGTATTTGAATGACTGCAGAATTGAAGATGATCCTTCTATGGATAATAAACTTAAAACTAGCCTCATGAAATTGGGGAATTAAAAGTCTATTCATATTAATCCATAATCTATTTTCAACTCCATACTGTTTGACTATCATAAGTCTTCTATAAGAATCCTTTCTTTTAATAGAAATTATTTTTTCAAGTTTGATCCTAGCAAATGGGTTTCTGGAAACGGAATTAAACCAATTTTGTTCAATTTTGTTTTTTTTTTAAAAAGCTCTGGAAATTTGGAGTGTGATCAGAAACAAACATTTACAATTGGATGATTTGTTATGGAACAATAGTCACCAACCCAATCTCAGAGATCATCACTACTTCTAGTGAATTTGATTCTCACTGGGTACTCCAGACTTGAAGCCTCAATACTAGGCTGATTTTAGTAAAGAGTCACCATCTATGCCGAACTCTGAGACAAATTATATTGAAGGATATTTGGGAGACCACAACTCATTTCAATTCATCCAAGACCCTGACTGTCCGTATCAAACTTCAGTAGACAGTCCCTTACTCATGATACCAGTGCATTTGATGCATTATTTTCAGAAAAATTAAATGACTGTTTCTTTGTGTAACATATATGGTATACATTTTATAAAAGGTTATAAGCTACCCTTTTAGGGTTCAGCTGAAAATTATATGAATATATTCTATTTGATGTATTAATTATAAGACAATGGAATTTTCCTCAATTCAATAGCAGACAATCCAAGCTACAAAATAAATCCAGGAATATAATGTTACAAACCCCAAACCAAAACTGTCAACATAAGTTTCTTAGGTTTTTAAGCTGATCAAGCTGGCTATCTTTATACATGTGAGTCACACATACAGGCCACACCAAAGGCTGGACATTCGAACATCACTCTTCATTATGTCTAAAAGTTTCTTTCTTTTTTTCCAAAAATTCTTCTTCTTCTTCTTCATCATCATGATCATCATGATCATCATCATCATCATCATCAGTCTTTTAATGTCCATCATGGGACATAGACCTTCCCCAAGATACACCACAAGCCTCTATCATGGGTGTCGCAGAGCCAATATTTTCTGAATTGGTCTTTTATTTTGTCAGCCTTGGTTTCGCATGTGATCTCTGGGGATCCATGTTGTGAGTCATAATGTCCATCGGTTGTCTTTCATTCCTGCAACATGACCATCCCATTGCCATTTCAGTTTTCTTATAGATTCTATGATATTTGGACCCCCATCTTCTTCTTAATGTACTGTGCTGTCTGGTGATTTCTCCATGTGAGGTTGAGCATACGCTGCATGCTTCTCAGTTTGCGGATTTATCTCTTGGTTTGCTTCCATGTTTCAGCTCATTAAGTGACTATTTGGAAGACGCATTGGTTGTATTCTCTTTTAGGATTATTGGGATTGTCTTGTTTTTGACAGTTGAGCTTGCTCTGCCAAAGGCTTGCCATCCTAGGGAGATTCTCTGCTTGATTTTTTCTTTTGTGGGTTTCATAGAGATTCATTGCCCTATGTATATGTAGTGGTCTACCTTCCCCAGTTTTGCATCTCTGATTTTGACAGTTATGTCCTTATTCTTGATGTGATTGTTGCACATGACTTTTGCTTTACTGAAGTTCATGTCTTTTGCTATTTTCATTAAGTTCATCTAGCATTAGTTGGAGGTCATGTATATTCTCTGCAAAAAGGACGTTCCAACCCTCTAAATAAGTTTTTGGAGTTTCGATTTGCTTACGCTAGATTGGTCCCTAATTTCTCTCTGGCGGCATTCATGCTTGTTTTTTGAAAATTCAGACTTCTTAGTGATCAATCTCCAATGGAAGGTAAGAGAAGCAACATATTTATTAATCACCCTTTTTCAAATATTTTTGATTCATCACCCCAACACGGCATGCTGCCAAAAGACTTTGCTTACAACGTAGTCTCTAATGAGTGAATAACCAGATCTGTTTGTTTCTTTTTTCAAACATATTTCAATTTCATAAGACAAGTGAACCAGTGGAAGAACACAAGTCTTTATGATATCAACATTTGTATTGAGAAATCCCACGGAATTACAGAGTTTTGACTGTTATTGTCATTTCTATCTGAAGGTATTTTCATAAATTTACAAATATATATATATATATATATATATATATATATATATATATATATATATAATAAACTGAGGTGTAAGCTCAATTCTTATTGTAGTCACTTCTTTATTTCTGACCTATGCTGCTTAATTAATAGCTAAATATTGCGGAAAAATTTAGAGCATTCTGTAAACAACAGAAACGACAAACCTGACTGTGGCAGGATCAAACTACTCTCTCACTTTTCCGACTGAAGATTGTTATTGCAACTTTTTATTGTAAATATAATGAATGAACAATTATACTAAAATATATATTTGTATTTTCTTATTAGAATGAAATAAGCCCTTGCGTATCTGTAAGACAAATTTTCATAGATATGTAAGACTTGTCACTTAGGCTCAGTCAGTAAAAGAGCACTGTTGTAGAAATGTTAATTTTATATATGTATTTATCTATAAAATGAAATAAGCCCATGTGTATTTCTAACATAAATTTTGGTAGATAAGTAAGTCTTGTCTATTTAGCTCTGTTGGTAAGAGATATGACAACCAATCAGTCCATTGTTATTTTAGATCATGAATGGGGAATGTTAATTTTAACCCTCCTGAATTTGATGGTGATGGTTCTTGTCATTTGGGTCATTCTTGTTGGTTTTGTTGCCATGGTAAAAAAACAAAGTCAACTCCTGATTTGAACTGGAAATTGACAACAATAAATTTGATGATAAACTAGTTAGAAATCATAGAAATTATTCAAAATGGTCACCACATAACTGACTGAAAATCAGAATTTCCCAATTCGGAAATGTTTTCTTTCAGTGGACTTGGGTTTTTGAAAGGAATTTCCCTGGATTTCATAGCAGATATTCTCAGATCAAAAATTACACTGAGAAATTCATATTTTCTTTCTTTTTTGGAAAAATTTCATTCAAATTTCACAAAATCAAAAAAATAATTTCAAACCACTTTAGGTTTTGAACAAGCTGAAAAATCGTATTGAAAAGCTTTCCATATTTGCCGGAAATGCAGTAAAAAGAGTTATGGATTGAACGGATATTTTTATTGAGTAATCCACAAATAATTTATTAAAATGAAATGTCAATTCAAAATGTGTTTTATCTTTTTGAAAAAAAAATCTGTCAAATTATGAAGCTTGAAATAGAATCAACAATTTCATGCTCAAAAACTCCAAAAAATAAGCTTTCAAAACTGGTTGAAAGAACCCTAAAAAATGATGCATTTTCTGAAAGTGTATGATCTAACCATCGAAAGAACCACCCTAGATTATGCAAATTATGTCAATTCAGTTCCCTAAATACTCGAAATAACCATCACATGATTGAGTGAAAATCAGAATCTTTAATTCTAGATTCATCTTCTCTTCTTGGACTTCAAATTACACAAAGGAATTTCCCTGGAGTTATTTACAGATATTCCAAGCTCCAAAATAACCCTAGAAACATCATATTAGATGTCAACCAAAACTGTCATTGAAACTTTCTTCAGTTTTTAAGCTGGTCTGGCTGGATGGCTATGTATGTACTATGCTGAAATTTTCAACATTCGCTCTTTACTATTTCTAAAAGTCATTTTTTTTCTTTTTTTAAAAATACCCCTTGATAATATGTTTTTAGTGAGTGCTTTGATTTGCAATATAAGTTAATTCTAAGTCGGTCCTAGATTTGTGTTAAGCAGCATTCAAACTCTTTCAAAGACCACCATCCCAAAAATGAGAGATGTAGATATCCATTGATCCCTCATTCTTCCAGTTTTTTAATTGATCACTCCCAACATGGCTTATAGCTAAAAGATGATGGTCATGTGACAGTTTCTATTGATTGACTAATCAGAACTGCTTTCTTACTTTTTGAAGCATTCTGTTCTAATTTCACAAAATCAAGTGAAAATTGTTGAGGACAACTCAAGATCAAAATTACCAATGCAAATGCTTCATATAAGAAATTCAGACAATAAAGCCAAATGAGGAATAAGAAGTTTGTGTTGTGTCAAATTTACTAAGCAAGGGGAAATTGCATGCTTTGAAAATCAGCCTGGGGAATCCCTTTTATCTTGTTCCAAACACAGATTGTAGGTGCTTATAGGTAATGTACAACCCTGTTACATTCAAAGAGTTTCTCATATGATTGAACTCTTTCTTGTTGTTTGTATACTTAATTCAACATTTCAACCAATCCATTCTATGGCCTTCCTCAAGTGCATAATTTAAACTTGATGGTGCTAGACTGGATTTTTCTAAAGGCAGATATGCTATAATGTTGGATTCAGGTGATATCATTTTCTTTTATTGTTGGGCCTCAATTTACATATTTCATCCCTTTCAAGTGGCGGTAACCATATTGAGTTGAATTCTGCACTTGTCTGACATACATTCAGTCGACATGTTGATGTGGGCTGCTTCCTTGATTTTTCTCAGTTTCCAACAGCATTCCCTGTAGGATATTGCTGCGGGGTTGGAAGTTTGTCTATCAATCTGTAAGTAATTTAACATTCAAATTTATGAACTGCTCGATTCTCCATCGAAAGGACAATGGAACTTTTCAATGAATAGAATAAAAGATAATGAAAATCTTTTGTGAATTGAATAAAAAAAAATACCTGACATTCACAACTTTACCTCTACTTTGCTGAAGTAGAAACACAGATTGTGTAATCAAGACATAACCTATAATGAATATCTGGTTTTATTCATAACACAATCGTTTTAACTTGCTTTCCCACAAGAGCTACATGTGACATGGGTTTGTTTATAAAGTGGGGTTCCAGTTATAGGAAAGCTGCAAAAATTGCTCCAGTCCCCACAACTACTGCTGTGAAAGTGTCAGGGCGAACCTGACCCATCCTTTGTAGTACAATGGAATGGTGCAGCACCACAGAGTACTGTTCCCCTGAGACTGTACTGAGTTAATTTTTGAGGCCACAGATGGATCCTAGGCCTCTTGCACTTAGCAATAACAAGCCTCAGTAAGCTATCATCAGCCACCTGTAGGTACCAGTACAAAGCAAAAGCATGTAATGCAAGCAGATACTACACTCTGATATCACAATTAATTCAAATAACTAAATTCTTCATTAGAGAGTAACAGTTCCAATTATATCAAAGAAGTCGAATCAACTGATTTCCATACACTTAATTTCTAGCATATATGATAAATTCTAAAAGGGGTAATTTTTAATTATCTCTATACATTCAATTATTTTATCATAGTTGAAGCTAGTTTAGACTGTTTTCAAGTGTCTGCACTCAAAATGATATGAGATCAGTTTTCAAAACTAAACGGCTAAAGCCATAACCAGCGTAAAGGCGCTTTTTATAATTTGATGTATACAAAAATTGTGACTTGATCTAAAAGTCTCTAGCACTAAATTTCAGTTCAATCTGACAATCTATGAGACAAACTTTGTTGGAAAAAACAGCAAATGGTGCAGACCCTCTTGCCAAATGGATTCTGTGAGATCTTTGCTTCATTTCAATGAAAACATTGATCCAAGTTGCACTGATTTGCCTAGATATCACCAGTCATTTTTTTAATATGAATTCAAGAGTTAAAGCAACTGATTTGTATCTAAAATTCTTTTTCAAGTATAAAAACATCACATATGAACCATTATTTGGTCAATCAGTTAGAGGCACAGTTGATGGATTAAGAACTTGTTGTATAACCATAGGATTCAGTTTTCTGTCATTCAAGATTATTCCTTTATCAATGAGGCAACGTCTCTAATTTGACCAATGTTGAGTACGATGAAGTGGTTGAGGTAGTTGGGTATTTCCTATCAATGGCATGATCAATCTTAGAGCAATAGGAAATGTTACAATTTGGAATCTTGATTTTGAGAGTGTCGCACCCTACCCACTTCCAAGATATCAAGCATCAATCTGCAAATATAGTTGTGTTGTCAAACTCCACTGCAAAATCTGGGGTTGACTTTGTTTTCCTACCATAACAAGAAAAATCTTCACCAAAATGAATGGTAAATACAGATTTCCTGACTATTTTCTGAACTCATGATCAAAGGGTCAGGGTTAGGAGGCTGTCTTACTGACTTAGCTAAACTGACAAGTTTTAGATATTAATGGAAATTTATCATTTGGATACATATACGCTTATTTCATTCCAATGAATAAATACGTCAATACTGAAAAAATATTTTTTATAATGTTTCAGTGCAGTAATCATTGGCAACCAGAAGAGATGTCAGACTTAGACTTTGCAGCCACCAGTCTTGTTTATTCTTTAGGTTTCTCTTGTTTCAAAGACCACAACGAATGATAAGAAAATCATGCAAAGAATCACTCAAGGATGGCAAGCTTTCAATAGAGCAAGCTCAACTTCCAAGAACAAGAAAATCCCATTAATCCTAAAGAGAAAGTCACATGGATGCTAACCAAAAGATTGACTGAGAACCATGCAACGTGCACAGGAGAGAATCATGTTCAGTATCAGATGAAGAGATAATAAGACAGTGCAATATATTAGAGGAAAAGCAGGATTCCAAGATATCATTGAATCCGTTGGAAAAATCTCAAATGGCAATGGGACGGTCATGTTGCTAGAATGGCAGACGACCTATGGACATCGAAACTCATAACTTAGATTGAAGGATGATGAATTTCTTTGCAAGTATGCACACCACGGCTGCATCAAGGGAAGGAACGAAATTGACCCAAAATACGCTAGACTCATGTCTATCTTTCTTCTTCGGCCGACCGAAAATACATCGAAATCTTCACTCACAGAGAGAGAAGGGGGGGGTTAATCAGTCCCTCTACTACCAGTGACCAGGGGCCGGCGTCCTGGAGACCGTCCGACCCCGTTTCCCGCCTGGTCTGCAACTATACAACCCTATTACTCTCCTACTTAGGTGACTAACATTTGATCTCCTTACAGGGGCAAGGGCCCCTTTTGTTTTGCTATCTATATCTTTTTTACTGAATTGAAGTTCCCTTTTCTTTAATCTGACTCTGGAACTAAATGATCATCAAATTTTTTCTCTTCTATTTTCTTCCTGCTTCCATTCGTTTCTCACGTCAGTAAACTTACAATCTATCTTTCTTACTTCCACCGTTAGAATACTCATACATCGTCCCTTTTTTTATCAAGCCCTTTTCGCTTTTTTATCTTACTGTCTTTTTGATTAAGTGGTTGTGATTGGCTATCTATCTGCGGGGGTTCCAAGCGACCACGCTTTATCTTGTCAATAAATCTACTTGAGATGTTCCAATCGTCCTTTTGGCACCTGTACGAGGTTACTCTGTAACTTATCTTTGTCTAAGTATGTATGTATAATTCATACATACCCACGCAAAAGGTATCTTCAACAAAAAAATGTTATTTAAAAATCAAATCAAATATCTAAGAACAAAATGAAATATTCGATTAAAGAGTTCCCATCGGCCCACATATTGTAACATACCTTATAACCCTATCTTTAAAAAATACATATAAACTCATAAAATGTTTTAATCGCACCGTCTCCCCTTGTAGGATTCTTTTTGAATACATCATTGAATTATTTCTTTTTCCAGCATCATCTCGACTACCCTGTATAAGGTTTTTATATCCGTATATCTTTTTAAAGGGTTGTCCTTCAACTTCAGTAAGATCCTCCAAAATCTACGTTATATCTTGTTAAGTGGATTTTTCTCTGGAACATCAAATATGAGCTGATATATTATCTCTTATTGTCAGCATTTTTCGTTCCGTTATATTTCTAAAAAAGAATGTTTTTATTTTCTCTCAATCCCGTCTCTGTCATGTTTTTATTCATCTAACACCTCTCTCTCTCTCTCCCTCTCTCTCGCTCTCTCTCTCTCTCTCTCTCTCTCTCACAAACACACACACACACTCTTTGCCAATTTGAAAAAAAATACATGAAAAGACAGTAGAATAATTTAAAACAACAAATGCAATGAAACACACGCAGTCATATCTGTGTTCAGGAATGCATTCTTCAGAGTGTGTCTGTGACGGGAACAGAAAAAAAATGTCCAAAATTCAATTTTTCTAACTTCTGATACAAAACTTGAAATCACTTTTCCATATGAACATTTATCGTAAACCAGTTCAAGAATCCTTTTCTTTTTTCCAAAAGAATTTAATTTTCCTCAGGTAATGCAATGCTTATTCAACCGGGAACGTATTTCATTTTATACGTGCCACATCTAGCGGACCTAGGACACACTAGGCGAAAACTGTGGTCTGAATCTCGATGCGTGATTATGCAATCACCACGGATGACCATCGTATCTATATACGGTAACGTCGCCAAAAAAAAAATATTTCCGAAAATCAACAAAAATGATCATATTAACAGAGCATACAAGGGATGAAATACAACCGTAAAAATACAATGTCACCAATAAAAAACAAAGAAATTCAGGAGAAAAGAAAATATATTCCTCTCCACTACAGAAGTCTTAAAGAAGTTTTCAGTCTCTTCGTTTCAACACGAGTCTATCACTTTTAAAAGTATCGTATTCATGTATCTTTTTTGTTGGGTTTTACAATTCATTTTCTTCGTTTTTCTTTATCATTTTTTTTCAATAAAAGGTATTTCTATGAGAAAATTCCACTCGCACACCATACGATAAAAAATATTGGCAATATCGGCAGATCTTAAATATTTTTTCATGAATCTTTCGCCGACAAAGAAAAACAACAGTGGTGATCCACCAGCCACGGGCAAATGTTGCTTTTTGAGAAATGAATTCTTTACACAAGGTGAGAGAGTTCAAAAAACAGAAAAAAGAAAATAAACGATTTTTCATTCTCTTCATTCCGACCGCAAAGAGCCTGTCCAACGCCCGTGTGTAGATGCGAAAAATGACACAAGTAACAAAATAGATACAACACAAGACGAAGATGAACTGGAACTAAAAAATTGAGGGTAACATGTACTCCCTTCAAGGGTAATGAAAATTCCCTTCGACAGAAAACACCGAAATTTGTCCTGCAACATGACTTATAAACTCGGAATGGCCAGTTTTACAATAGTAGGATACTTTTGCCATATGAATAGACACATTTATTCAAACCATACTCTGCCTTCACAGAAAACCTACAATTCCACAAGTAAATCCAATTACTACTGCTATACCCGACGGAAGAGGTGGTCTGCCTGTTTCACCAATAGAGCAAATTGTGCGTGCCACGCCTTCTATTGTATGTCTTAGTCGAAACATCCACGTTCATAGATCTATTTTTACAAGACTGCGATACATTCGACTCGCTTTAGCTGAGATGTAACGGAAAAAATATCAAAGTTCAAGAACGCGTATTTAAATGATATACAGCCGAAGCCACATCGGGGCCTCGCTGGACAAAATCTGTCCATTAATAAAAATTCACCTGGGTTAATTGAAATGCAAAATTACCAATCATTTGAAATAGCCATTGATGTTCTTGGCACCTTTAACTCACATCTCAAGCCAAGATGATGGGTAACATCCGCAAACAAGATCACAATGTAAAACAGACATTAAAAAAATCATCATCATCGTCAGCCTTTCAAAATCTGTCGTTGGACATAGACCTTCCCAAGGATTTGTCACATTTCTCTATCATCGGTGTCGCGGAGCCAGTACTTTCTGAAATTGTCTAGCTCGTCTCTCCATCTAATATTCTGCTAGCCTCAGTTCCACATGTGATCTTGGGGGATCCATGTCGTGAGTGATGATGACCATCGGTTGTCCGCTATTCGTGCAACATGGCCAGCCCACTGCCATTTGAGATTTTTAATGGATTCTATGATGTCCCTGACTCTTGTCTTTTCCTGGATGTACTGTGCAGTCTTGTGATCTCTCCATGTGAGGCCCAGCATAATTCTTTCATGTGCACGTTGCATGGTTCTCAATTTACGGGTCTGTCTCTTGATTAGGTTCCATGTTTCAGCTCCATAAGTGACTATAGGGTGGATGCATTGGTTATATATGCTTCTTTTTAGGATTAATGGAATCTTCTAATTTTTGAAGATTGAGCTTGCTCTGCCAAAGGCTTGCCATCCTAAATACGGGTACACAAAACCTCAAAAGTATGGTGAGTATTCATTACAAATTGCAAAACTAGAGTTGAACAAACAAAAATAAACAACTCACTGCGTTCAGTCAGAACAGAGAAATGTATTGTACAAAGGAAAAAGAATGGAGGAAAAATGTTCTTTTTGTTATTGACGATTTTTAGAGAAAAACTTTTGGCCATTCTTCTAATTTTTCAGCCAATGTGTTTCAATATCGTAAAGTCATCTACACTTCTGTTAAAACTGAGAATTCTCTAAAAAGTTAATTTCTATACCGTACCTTTAAACATGTGTGTATTCTCAAAAGAGGAGGAAATCAAGCGAAGAATCACTCTAGGATGGCAAACCTTCGATAGAGCAAACTCTACTTTAAAAACTGGACGATCCCAATAATCCTAAAAAGACAAGTATACAACCAATGCATCTTCCTGATAGTCACTTATGGAGCTGAAACATGGAAACTAACCGAGAGATGGACGTTGAGTGTTGCATTAAGCCTTTTATTGTGTCTTCTAGTGATGTTACTTTACAGGACCATGACGTTGATTCTGCTGCAAAGTTCGTGCATATCCATGCACGAATATCCTGGTCACAGCACCATTTTGACCCTGGAGGATAATGCATTTCTTTGCAAGTATGCAACAGCAAATGCAAGCTTCAAGGAAAACTGACGGGGTGCATGAGATGGGTAAGAGATCTATCCTCTCCGGCTGAAAGTAACGACTGCTGCCCTGACTGTCGGTGTCCTCTTTCTTGTCTGGTCAGCAATTCTACTACTCCCCTACTCTGGTGACTAACCTTTGGACTCCTTTTCAAAGGCAAGGGTCCCTTTTGTTTTGCTATCTATATCTCTTTTACTGAATGAACTAACTCTTTTCTTTCAACAGATACTGGAACTAAATGATCATCAACTTTTTTCTCTTCTACTTTCCTCCTGCTTCCTTTCGTTTCTCAAGCCACTGACCTTACAATCTATCTATCATACTTCCACCATTAGAATCCTCATACATCGTCCAATTTTTATCAATCCCTTTTCATCTTTTTTGTTCTAATGTCTTTTTGATTAAGTATCCGTGATTGGCTATCTACCTGCGGAATTTCGGCAGCTTGTTGTGCTTGGGGTGATCAATTAGATAATTGGAAAAAGGGGTGATCAATGAATTGACGCATAAACACAGCCAGATGCAAACTAAGGGATCAATCTAACGATACCTTGCAAATTGAAACTCCCACTAAAAAAGCATATCGTGGGGAGGGGATTTAAAAGAAGCAAACTGTTTTTTTTTAGACATAATAAGGAGTAAATGTTCAAATTTACAACCATGTGGCCTTATTAAGTATATATATATATATATATATATATATATATATATATATATACGAGTATGCCTCTATCCATCTTCCAAGCTGTTTTGCAAACATAGAAGATTATGGCTAAATGGAACATTCAATGCAACATGACAAATGGAGAATTTATGATTATACATACATATATATATATATATATATATAATTGTGTTATGCACAGACAGCTGTTTCGTTCTATTACAACTCTACAGTGTAGCTATAGACTTTCCATCATCATATCCAGTACCATGAGGCAGGATTGAAACCTTCGCTTCAGACCCAGATCCCAATATCATACCTCTGAGCTATGGAAGTGGACGGTCAGTAAGGCTGAATTTAAGCAATATATCTATTTACGCATAAATTTCCCATCCACCAGAGTGCTCTATTCCTATGGAAAAGCATTGCATAAGCTTACAATAGATGAGTTACATCACTTAAAGAGTGCTCAACCCTGAATGCACATATATATATATATATATATATATATATATATATATATGATAGCTAGGCACCATGAATGAAGATCTTAGAGGGCTCTCCATGTCTTTATAGATCTGATGCAAGTAGGGCTTTTACGTGAACATAACAAAGGGCCTACATAATGGAGATTCAAAGTGTAGTATACAGTTGTCCCCACCCTTTAAACCAAGGGTTTGCATGTAATGTCCACAGACAAGAAAAGAATGGAGCATGTCCCTGGGGAGTTGGTTTAGTGCATATAAGCTGCTTCCTAGGTTGATATATGATGCTCATTTTGATTTTCTAATGGGTAATGCTGAGTACATCTGGAAAAAGACAAGAGTCGGGGACATCATAGAATCCATTAAAAAGCTCAAATGGCAGTGGGCTGGCCATGTTGCACGAATGGTGGACAACCGATGGACATCACAAATCACAATATGGATCCCCTGAGATCACAAGCAGAACTAAGGCCAGAAGAATATTAGATGGAGAGACAAGATAGACAAATTCAGGAAGTACTAGCTCTGTGACACCTATGATGGTGAAGTGTGGCGAATCCTGGGGAAGGTCTATGTCCAACGACAGACGTTGAAAGACTGATGATGATGATAATGATGATGAATGCTGGTGTCAAACAAAAAGTCTAGTTTGTATAAAAGTGTCTTTATAATTAACGCATTCTATCAGATATAAATAATCCATCTACTCACACACATATGCAAACACACACACATATATATATGCCTGCTTTATGGCTGTGGTAGTAGTATCGGTACCACCAACACCAGTGGTCAGTGTTGGTAACTGGATCAAAGCCAAAATTTGAAATGCTGATTTCCAGGGCAAACAGTCCCCCCCCCAGGTGCAACACAATCTTCCTCGCCTTAAAAGACTTTATGTTACACATATAAATTCCCCCAGTTTTGAAGAGATATTCCTACCTACAGAATAAAGCTATGTACATTAAAATGTCATTTTTTGTTTCGATGGAGTGCATATCAATCTTCCACATAAGAAAGTCTCAAGTGAAAGAGAGGATGCATCATTTTATTCCAGGACAGTGTCTGTCTTCAGAAGTCGAGGAAAAGAAATACAGAAATAAACAAACCGCCAAGAAAAGTAAGCTGTTCAATACAGCTAACTTTTTGCCACTACATTTAAAATCTTATTTTTTTTCTTTTTTTCTCTAAACTTGATTTCGCCAAATTCCATCGGAATTACAAGGTTTGGCTTCATCATCTTAGAGAATCAGTACATTGATTGTTCCATCATTACTGAAATCTTTCTCAGAGCCACCATCATTAGTGATTTTGATACTATTATAAATCGAATCGAGAGAGTCAGGTCCTCCCATCTTTGGAGATAAATGCAACACAATCCTCTCATATATATATATATATATATATATATATATATGTATACTTATATATATATATATATATATATATATATATATGTATACTTATATATATATATATATATATATATATATATATATATGTATACTTATATATATATATATATATATATATATATATATATATATGTTTATGCCAACTCATTCGCTTACGTAGTCATGTAGTTTCCCAGTGGTGACAGTGGGCAATGTTGGAACTCAAGAAAAAGCCAGGTTTAAAATGCTGATTTCCAAGGCAGGCAATCTCCCCCTTCTTGGAAAATAGGTGAAACATGATTTTGCTCTCCCTAAAAGGCTTTATGTTACACAGATAAAATTCTTCAGTTTCCAAAAGATATATATATATATATATATATATATATATATATATATATATATATATATATATATCCTAACCTACAAAATTTGGCTATGTGCACAATAAGGTAATTTTGTTTTGAGGGAATATATATCAATCATTCAAATGAGGAAATAAGAAAAAGATTGGATGAAGATGAATTATTTTATTTTAGGGCAGAGTCCTTCTTCAGAAGTCAAGAAAAAAAAAAATAGAAATGAATAATGCAGACCCAATCATAGATTTCACGGGGCAGAGGTGCTAGCTGGACGTCCAAGACTGACAACCTTACATAGCTAAAGGTCTCCAACTGCTCTCCTAACGAATAAGAGAAGTCTCATGCTTTTCCCAAGGGCATTAATACAAAGTGAATGCAAATGCAGCTGGAGTTTGGACTTGCATTTCCGATACCATTGTCTGTGCTATTAACTATTAGGCCACCCACACCTCCAACCTCTCTCCTCCCCGCATTTAAAATCTTATTTTTCCTTCCATTTTTTTTTTCTCCGAACTTGATTTCTCTAAATTCCATCTGAATTACAAGGTTTGGCTTCATCATCTTAGAGAATCAGTATATTGATTGTTCCATCATTACAGCAATCAGAGCCACCATCATTAGTGATGATGTTGATGCTATTATACATCAAATCATCATCAACATTTTTGATACCAATATGGCAACCTGACAATCATTATCATCATGATCCACAGAGTTCAGTATTACATCAACAATCTTTCCTTTTTCTCTCCCTGTCATTGGACTATTCTTTAATATCAATTCACTGCCATCATTTTAAGTATTTGATAACATCATGATCTCCCACTGATATCATAATTTAAACTATCATCTTGCCAATCATTATCAATTTTTGCTATTGATATACTTAGAGCTGTATTCTGTATCAGTAAGTTAATACAGTAATTTGAAAGGTTATTGCGGAGTATTGTTAACTAAAATTCCATTATTTATCTTGTACCAAACTTGAAACAACTAAAAAGCTCAGATTTACATGTTACTCTCGGTCTTTATTGTTTTTAGATTATATTGCATAAAGTGGGTTCGGCTCATCATATCTAATGGAGAAAAAACTGATATAAGAATTATCTTCTCCAATTATTAGGCACCGTCACTAAATCTGTCAGCAGAGGTTTCTCCAGTTTTCAAGATGGTCTAGCTTGCTGGCTAGCTATGTATCATGTGTACAAGCTATACCAATGAAGCTAGAGGGCTGAAAATTTTAACTTTTACTCTTTAATATGTTCAAAAAGAGATTTTTTTGTTTTTTGAAAATCCCTCCCTGAAATAGGGTTCTAATGGGAGTTCAATTTGCAATGTAAGTTTATACTAAATTGATCACTTGGTTTCTATCCGGCAACATTCTCATGTTTTTTTGAAATTTAGACAATTTTTTAGAAGTCACCTCCAACAAAAAGCCAAAAGAAGTAACTTATTCATTGATCACCTGTTTTTCCAAAATTTTTATTGATCACACCCAACACAGCATGCTGCCAAAAGATATTTGTCATGTGACAGTTTCTATTGTGTGTTATATACGGATTTTCTGAAACAGTGAAGGTATTGGTGCTTTTCATCATATGATTATGAATAAGTAGAGAGATGAGTTACTACCGAAGAAGCTGCTTATTATGATCACTTTTGGACAGGGTCTTCAAGATAACAATAACATTATAAGCATCCATTGTTAGAGACCATGAACCAAAACTGTCACCAAGACTGTCACTATAGGTTCTTCAGTTTTCATGTTGGTTTGGCTGGCTGGCTGACTCTGTACATCTCATGATACCTACAAAAAAAAATTATTTTTGTTTCTTTTCCAAGATTTCCTCCCTAAATAGGGTTTCAGTGGTGGCATTCAATCTACAATATATATTTATGCTAGAAAGATCGCTAGTTTGTTCCCTGCAATGTTTTTAATGATCCAGCAAAGGGCAAGAGAACTTTTTAATTGATCATCCCCAACATGGCATACTACCAAAAGACGGAGGTCATGTGACATTTTTTATTGAGTGATTGACCAGATTTGTAACTAATTTCATTATTGCAAACAACTTCACATTATAAGGAATTAACAAGGAATTAACACGAATTGCTATCAATTTTTTTTTCATGCTCATCACAAAGAACGATAAAATAGCATTTATACTTTATGATAAAAACAATAAAGGTGAGGATGCTTGCCTGGAAATAAACCATTTGGATATTAGTTTGCTTATTCTTTTAAATAATTTAAACCAGTTCCATTTGGCAATAAAATGATTGTGTCGAGGCAGGAAGCAATTAGTCATTCTGTATCAGATGCAAGAAAATCATTTTTCTCTCTCAACTAAAAGTTTTTTATTTTATTTTTTACTGCAATTTATGCATTAAGACCAGTAAAAAGCAATTATGGTTTCTCATCAACACATAAGGTCATCGTGTCAAAGGATAAAATTGATTTTTGCTCCGCTAGACAATTTTACCAATCAGTGTTTGTAAACTTCCACATTTAATTCCCTGTTCAATAGAATTCTTGCCGATGCGTATGCGTAATATTTAATTTTCAGACATGTAAATTCTTTTCTGCAAGTTAACGAATCTAATATATAAACTAGGAAGCACTCAGAGAGTGCATGCCTCAGCCGACACTGTACAGTAACTATGAACTGAATGAAAATAAAACAAGCCTCATTGCTGCAGGATCAAACTTCTCTCCTTTGTTTATTCCGACTGAAGATGATTACCACAGCTTTCGTATAGATAAATAATCATAGAAATATTTTTTTTTTAGTATAAATGTATCTATTTATAAGAATGGAAAAAGCCTTTGCTTATTTATCAAACAAAATTTTGGTAGATATGTAAGACTTTTCAATAAAGCTCACTTTTAAGAGAAAGCTGCAAAACAGTTTGTCATGATTTCAAACCATGGTAAGGGAATGGTAATTTTTCCTCCCCTAAATTTAGTGAGGATTGTTTTTGTTGTTCTTGTTCTTGTAACAGTTGAGAAATAAAGTCAACTCTTGGTATGGACTGGAGTCCAACAATATCACAGAACAGGGCAGAGAATGTAATTCTTGCAATATAGATAAATTGTGACTTACTTCCTTTGAGATTTAAATTTAATCAATTCTTTGTTTTTCTCACCTCTTTTCATGCAGATTGATAAAAATATCTTGTATCAAGAACACATACCTGGATCCATCCCAAATTTGATCATTTCTCCCTTACTCCATGACCCACTCGTCCATAAAATTTAATTGAAATTCATTGAGAACTTTTGGAGATACTGTGTGGACAGAGGGAAAGAAAAACAAAAAGATGGAAAGTCGGATACTGGGTAATACATTCATACCTCTATCTTTATAGACATAAAAAAAAAAATCTCTCACCTTGGGGCCTCAGACACTCACCTACTCTCAAAGTAGTCTGCAAAGTCCTCTTTTGGGATCTTGTCCAAGGTCTCAATCTCTTCTCTTTCAACAATTTGCTGCCCAGTTACATCAAGTTTGCACCACCAGTTTGTTTACAAGACATTCAAAATGGTTAGAGACTTCCCAGACAGATCTGTTACAGTAAATTCTTGGTTTAACAGATCCAAATATAATGGTCTTTGGATTTAGCAGACACTTTAACCACGCATGCATATGACAATTTAGTTATTTTATCCCTAAATTTAGATATTTTTGTTGCATTTAGAATTAATGTGGAATTATCTGGAAGAATGAACTATATACTATGAAAGAAGCGATTGAATTTTGGGGTAGATCAATGCACAATTACCTACCCAGCCAATGTCATAGTGATATGTCTACATCACATTATATTACCGAACGTTCATGTCTGTCCACATGATATCTTGGAAAGTTCTCAATGAATTTCAATATATTGTGAAAAGGTGGACAATAGACTATGAAAGAAGCAATTCAATTTTAGGTTGGATCCATGCAGAGCTATTTCCATTGGCGATGTCTTCGGCAGAGGTATGCTTTCTCTGAGTGCTTTCTAGTTTTATTTATTTGTTTGAAAAGTCAGAAGCAGTTTTAACAAATATTAATATTTAATTGTCCAAGAATTCCAGACAGCCATTTTCCTGGATCAAATATTTCAAGTTGAAAAGGAAACAGGACAGTGACGTTCTCGTTTTCAGACAAGTGAAGAGGTGTAATAATTACATTCTCGGAGAGCAAGAGAGATTATTTCTGTGGACAGATTGATCAATGTTATCTTCATGTTGTTTCTACTTATAGATATTTTTGATTTTTTTTTTTCGTACAGCCAGACAGTAATGGAAGCCATCTTTTTTTTTCAAGGAAATATCGCTAAAAATAATGGGCCGTTGCCTTTAAAATATTTAATGAAGATAGAATGGAGATGCTAGTAGCCCTATGTTTAGCGGTATGAATAAGGGATTGGTGGACCGAGTTCAAAATCCGTTTAAGAGAGTTTGCATTCATTTCACTCAAATGTCCTTTGGAAAGGCGTGAATCCATTTCTTCTCCCTCAAACTATGGATTCATAGCAGGGTGGACTTAGCTCCTCAGCTATGGTTGGCAACCAGTGTAGGAGAATGAAAACTCTCGATCCAAACTTGAAAAGTCCGATCCCTCGACAAGCGTAGAGGGAGACTTGCAATAAATAGAGTAGGGAAGGTGCTCCAGCAGTTTACAGTTAAAATGACTCTGGAGAAGTTTTTACGGGCCTAGCATGCTGCAAGTGAATTTTGATAAATTTATCAACTAAAATAGAAGAGAATATAAATGGATAGACAGCTTGTGTTTAAATATATATTATTTTTTTTCAATGCAGATAAAAAATTTGAAGAGGAAAAAAGGAAATTTTCTTTAAAGTATTGAAATATGATTATTTTCTCACAACTTTCTTGTTTTCAAAATCTACTACATGCAATACAACATCTTAACATTTCCATATTTAAAGATAAAAAAAAGAGGATGTTCTCAAAGAAATCATGCCCCTGCCTGACATGCACTTTGGTGCTATTTATCCATGAAGCTGCCATGATTATTGATATTGTGGGTTTTTGAAGAATTTTAAAAACATTTTCTGAAACTCACAGGAGAGTCAGTTATGGGTATTCATGATCTGTAATCTGCAAAGCAGGAAGCTGGTACTAGGATAAAACTCCCCAACCTGTGGGTTGTCCAGAATAAAAGAGTTAACAGAGTCGTCATCCAAGCCAATAACGCCATCATCATGTCCTGGTACTATGATGCAACGCACTTTAGAGATCCATCAGAGCTGTGGGTGAGAACAGCTCAAAATGCTTGTGGCATTGGGACCTTCACAGTGTCGTACCATGCCCTGAGTGGTTGAGGTAACACTAGTTATCCATATTTCAATGGCAAGTAAGTATGGATCAAAAGCGGCATAAATCTGGATGTACCTTCCCTTGTGTACTACAAGAATCTGGGAACATACTAGCACTGCAAGAGTTTGGTCAGAACCCTTCCAATCCCATAACAGATGACCTTGTCAACCAAGGGCAAGACCTAACCATAGCTGTATATTGAGGATTCTAATCTGGACAAATTGAGATCATACAAGTTCCTGAACAACAGATGGTCTATCTTAAAACTATTACTCTCAACAGAGAAAACACACTTCTCTTGCACCTGAAAAGGGGTGCCCTGACAACCAGAATTGATTAAAATGCACACATTACCATGTACCAAATTCAGATGGTCTATGATAATTGGAATGTAGTTCTTTTTTCATCTACACAGCCAGCCTGGCCTGTGAGGATGAATAAAATAATCTCTTGTGGATATATCAAAGGCTGCCAGAAGAACTGTTTCTGAGCAAAGATAGCCGTTCTGTGCTACACAAGATGCCATTTCCAGGGTATGACAACCAAATGGACTAGGAAACAGTTCACTCCAACTCTTGAGAACTGTGACAGCAGCAGTGACTCAGAAAATCGCTAGAAAGAAAAAACTGCATTTGCTTCAGCATTTTTTTTCAAGAATACTTGCTATGCCACCACAATGGATATCAAAATTTGTTGGAACACTGGACATTGATATTCAAAGTGAGTTGCATGTTCTGTCCATGTGGGGGATTATTTTTTAATTCAACTCCTGTTAACTCTGTGTCATATTTGCAAATAAAAAATGTCAATCTGTAGTTAATTACCTAGGAAAGTAGTGTCAGGCTTAGTATCAAAGTGAAACAAGTGTTTTGCTGCCAAGAATTTTGTTTCTTTACTTATCAAAATAGGCCATTTTTTTTTCCTTATAAAAACAGAGACAACGATTCACCCAAAAAATAGACAGGTTATCAAATTGACAGGAACAACTTGATATTTCAACTCCCACGTAAATTTAACTCAGTTTAGTTTAACCGACAGCACAGAATACCTTCAGTTGATAGGAAGTGCAAAAAGAAATCTTTTCCTTTGGTCGTGATTTACAATTCCTGCCACCTGTAGATTTCTATTTGCCAAGTGAAGAGATTGAGCACCTTAGATACAATTTCAGAAGTTCTTATATATCATTTTTTGATCACAATCTTTTATAGCACTCCATGTCTGTAAAACCTTTTTTGCCTTCAAAGTAATAATACATGTTAGAGAACGATCAGTGCTTTATCAACTATGGTAATTAGTAATCAGAGAGTTCAGTTTGATTACGATTTGTTTTAAGCAATACACCTATTGAATTTATAAGGAAGACATTATAAGAAATGTAATAAGTAAGCAAAGTATCCCAATGTTTGACATATGACATCAGAGGTAGATAACTGTACAAAACCTGATATAATTCAGTTTTATGGAGAAGCTGAACATCACAACACTAGAGAAGATGTGCAAAAGAATGGCCAGCAAGAAAAAAATGGTGTGATAAGTATTGGTTCTGTGTCGCCCATGATAGAGTGGTCTGGTAAACCTTGGGGAAGGTTATATCCAAAAACAGATCTTAAAAGATTGATGATGATGATGATGATGATGATGATGATGATGATAGGGATTGATCAACTAATTATCATTCAAGTAATTAGTTTGTCATTTTTGTTGGTAGAGTGGGGCCTCAAAGCAACTTTGAAAATCACAGTTTCAAAATATCAATCTTTCTGTACATGTTTTTGTTCACAGATGTTTCATATTGCCTGCAAAATTACCAGAGGAATAGCCAGAGACAGCTAGACTAGAGATTTCTGGGTCTGTTAGATTTGATATAAAAGGAACATTTGCAATGAATAGACATACACTATCACTTAATTGGTGAAAAATAACCCTAAAGGCTGAATTATTATTGATGCAATTCATGTATGTTCAAATACATGCTTGTTATTACATATTAGTAGAAATGTAGTAAGTGAACTATGATTCATAAAGCTTTAAGGGCCCTGTCTACAAGAGGGCCAGGGGGGGGGATATTTTCAAGTATCACCCTGTCCTCCATATAGCTCTGTGAATAACTTCTCTTGATTTCTTTCGCATCAAAATCCCGGAGATTACAATCTGGTAATGGCTATTTCATTCTGACATAAAGAAAATTAAAATAAAAAAAAGAATATTTCTTAAAAATCTGACATTTACATTTAATGGTTGAAGGGTTTGTTTGTATTTAACTCGCGGGGGGTGGGGGGAATAGGGATAAAAATGATTCAATGAAAATATTGCTGTTCTTGCAGCCATAACAACATTTTTTGCAGTATTTATTGATTGGAAGAAGATAACTGATGAAGACAGCCAGTCGGAGTTGGAACATCATGGCCAGAAACTTTTTATATAATAAATATGATTAAATGAGAGAAGAAAAAAATATAACCGCAAATATATTATTAGATATGTATTAAGAAATAGATGTATGTATGTATATGTGGATGCTTTTGTAATATGCCAGCATGTTTATGGGCACAAACACATACACACTATCAAACACACAAGCAAACACACACGGATATGTATATATACTGATGAAGAGTGAAAGCCATTAGTAGCAAGAGAGATATACATATGCGTACATTTATATTGATTTACAGAGGCATAGCGGTATGGGGAAATGTTTACTTATCTGAGAGAGAGAATGGTACATACCATAGGAATTCTGCTTTTGAACCATTCACTGATGAGAAAAATTAGCTAGTATATATCCAAATTCCCATCCAATGTGGCCTCAAAACTTCTCTGAAATTGGTTAAACATGTATAAAGTCTAGAAGTCTCACAAAGTTCAGCGAGGCCATCACCCAACCTCGGTCATGATGTGGTAGGGAATGATTCACAAAGGTGTTCCTCAGTTTCATTCTTGTGAGAAAGGAGCCGAATCAACTGCTTATATGTACCTCAACAATAATCTCGAGAGTCAAGCTAAAAATTTTAATGGGACCATGTTCTAAGGAGAGAATTGGAGATTTTAACAGAACTCTGCTCCAGCCCTCAATGCAAGAAGGGACTCACCACTGACCCAGGGTCAAAGTTCCAGATCTGCAAATCTGAGGATTGGCTTGCAAGAAATCCTGATTTTAATCCTCTGGATCACGAATTGTGGTCAGAGCTGGGAAGGATAGCTTGTAGCAAAAGACACCTCAATTTAAGATGTCTCAAATGTTCTCTGGTGAAAGCTGCCACCAATTTCCCAATGAAGATCATGCGTACTGCAATTGATAAATAACCTGATCTTTGAAGCTAAGAATGAAGCAGAAAGGAAAGCATTTTGGATATGTTGCAGATTTTGTAATGCTTAAAACTTAATTGAAAAATAGCACCAAATCTTGCTCAGTTTTATTATTCTCATTTCCTTTAATCAACCTTGACATTTGTAACAGTATTTATTTATACTAGGTATATGAACCATTTCACCTTGAGACTCCATTGTTCAAATTTTTGGGCTATTCACATACAAGCCTTACTTACTAGGGACTTGAAATGATATAGAAAACCCTCTCAGATCTCCAGATCTCCATTTGCTGAGCCAAGCCATCATATCATTCATATATACATATATATATATATATATATATATATATATATATATATATATATATATATATATATATGCAATTAAAATGTTTAAATATTGTCCATTTCAGTGATTACTTCTGGTAAAAACCACATCAAAAACATTAATTTCTGATTGACAAGAGCTTAAATGAGATGATCTAAAATTCACCCCATGGGTCTTGAAAAAAATATCAATTTAGAGGGAAAAGATTTCCCATCACAGAATCATACTGGCTTAAGCCAAGATGATAAAAATCAAAGTGGGGATTAAGGTGATTGCACATACATGATCTTTCTTCCCCTATTTCTTCCTTTCTCTCTCTCTCCATATATATATGTATATATATATATATATATATATATATATATATATATATATATATATGTATGTATATATATATATATGTATATGTATAGATGGATAGGTAGATAGATAGATAGATATAGATATTGATAAACACACACACGCATATATATATACACATACATATATCATCATCATCATCAGCATCATCTGTGGTAAGTCCATTGCTGGACAAAGGTCTTTCCTAGCAACCGACCTCTGCTATATCTTACCAGCTTACCTTTCTATCTTATCTCTGCATTGTGAGTCTGGTCTTTTCCTACTGCATTAGCTGTCCCTTGTGCATCAATCAGTTAATATCATCCCTCACTCTCTCTCTCTTTCTCTCTACACACACACATATATATATATATATATATATATATATATAGATATATATATATGATTAATGCTCCTCTATTCAAGGTTATGCACTCCTCAAGTGAGGTAACTCATCCATTGTAAGCTTATACAATGCTCTTCCATAGGAATAGAGCGCTCTGGTGGATGAGGGATTTCTGTGTAAATGAATATACTGCTTAAATTCAGCCTTACACAGAAATCCCTCATCTGGTTTCATAGTCCAGAGGTAGGATATCGGCCTGCGGGTCTGAAGTGGAGGTTTCAATTCTGCCTCACGGTACTGGATGGGATATTGGAATGTCTATTGCCACACTGAAGAGATGTAATACTTCAAAACAGCTGTTTCTGTGGAAGACACAATAATTATATATATATATATATATATATATATATGGTGATCCTAAAGTCCTTGTGTCCATTTAAATGTTAATAACTCAATATGTAAAAATAATGCTGTAAATGTTATATAAAGGTCTAATTTTTTAATATTGTCTTGTGATAATTTCATTAATATTGCACTAACTACTTTCATTCGCTTTGACTGTGAGACCGTGGTTAAATGATGTCTTCCCAGACAATTGGATCAATAGAGTCAGTCCAATAGCTTGGCCAACTCATTCAACTGATCTTACCCCCCTGGATTTCTTTTTATGAGGGTCATGTCAAAACACCTGTTTACTCATCAAAGCATATTTCTTTGGACGGACTCAAAGTCAGGATTACAAATGCAATTTTATCAATCATACAGCAGCAACTAAGTAATGTTTTCATGGGTTTTCAAAATTGGCTTGATCACTATATTACAAATGGTAGTGGTTATGTTGAATGAAGCTGCACTGTGA
The DNA here is from genome assembly GCA_963457665.1 of Thysanoteuthis rhombus. Classification (NCBI taxonomy): domain Eukaryota; kingdom Metazoa; phylum Mollusca; class Cephalopoda; order Oegopsida; family Thysanoteuthidae; genus Thysanoteuthis; species Thysanoteuthis major. Next base: position 22,404,354 of record OY735232.1, on the reverse strand, counting down.
CAATTTTACATATGCAGTTACTCAATATGTACAAATAATACAAATATATAGTAATATTTGAGTAACAATTTCTATAAATAGTTCCATGTTTTATGATTCTGAATGCTAAATATCTGGAAAAAGTTCTCTTTAATAGAAATAAATTTTTGGAATGAATCAAACCAGGTATTTTTTCTTTCTTGCTAGAATCTTGTTACTCATCAATTGATACAAATAATATACAAGTACAAAAGAGCCATAAAACTAGAAGAGAAAACAAATGCCCTGGTTTCATCAGAAATATACATGCGTCCTTGACACACTATCAAATTGCAGTAGCCTTTATATCCCAATGCAATGTACATAAAAACAGCACATTAAAACATTAGCATACTAGGTATCAGCTAACACAAAAATGACCCTTTAAGAAACAGTGTGAGTACACACATACCCCCTTTAAGAAAATACCAACACACCTAGTTTCATCCACTGTCAACCCAAAAGATTAAAATATAACACACCACTTCCACCCCTTCCCACGTATGTCATCATCATCATCATCGTCATCATCATCATCATCATCGTCATCATCATCATCATCATCATGATCCGCCACATTTCTCTATCATGGGCATCGCAGAGCCAGTATTTTCTATATTTATCTAGTTCATCTTTCCATCTTGTTTTTTGTCGGCTTCAGTTTAGCATGTGGTCTCCGGGGATCGATGTTATGAGTCGTGATGTCTATCGGTTGTCTTTCATTCTCACAACCTGACAAGCCCATTGCCATTTGAGTTTTTTAATGGATTCTATGATGTCTCTGACCTCTGCTTTTTCCTAATATATTGTGTTGTAATGTCAAACATCATTCCTCCATTCTAAAAAAACAACAGCCACACAGACATTTTAGATAACTGACCATTATCATTCTGATTCATCTTCTTGCTGTCCTTCCATAGTTCAGACTAACCTGATGTTTACTTACAGTTCCTGGCCCCTCCTATTTCAGACCAACCTGATTCTCACTGATACAGATTTAAACTTCCCCACTTCCAGTCTTATTAAACTATCAAAAACACATAACCTAATAGCCCCGTCTCCTCATCAGACAAGTAAACAGCGTACAGTTTCTCTGCAACGGGTGTAAAGTTTCTTTAAAAAATGCGGTGATAACTGCTGAAATGCATAAAAACCTTCCCACGTCATAATGAAAATTTCCATGATGTAACACCTGTTCTTCCGTCTCAGATTTCCCTTCACCTTCCAATTGTCAATTTACCATTATTTTCTCAGATCACCTCACATCCACACAACAAACACACACATACACACAAATATATATATGCCAACAGAAGCACACAGACGTATATATATATATCTTTTTTAATAGATAAGTAAATGTAATTGAACAGAAATATGTGAACATACATAGACACAGATACCCCTACACACGTATGTATATAAACATACAGTGATGTAAATTTTTAGTAATTTTGTATGTTCAATGTCTACTACATACTGTATACCTAGTTCCCAAAACATATTCCTATCACAATATATATATATATATATATATATATAAAGAAAAGTTTTAAATCACACCAGAACAATTCTAGGAGAAAAAGAGCTTAGAAGAATGTATGCCTAAAGCAAAGTAACCATCCTTCGCAACTTCGACACCGACGTGTACTAGTTTCATGAATCTCATTAATATTCGAATCCAACAGTCATGAGTGGTTTGCCAGACTCTAGAAGAGTTTGGCTAAAAAGCCGCTGAATGCGGAAGTGTGGTAGACGGCACTGGGGACGAGTACTGTAGAGTACCAATAGTGCTGATGAACAGGAAAATAGGATATAAGCCCCTCGGTGGTGTTAGGTTTTTCGAGGTGTATGTATTCTGACAGATAATCTCGACTTGTCAGCCTCAGAGAGACTTCTAATGAATTTTAACCGCACGTCTCGAAGATAGCTGGCTGCAGCCTCTCAAAGACATCTTAGCTGGTACCTATCGACCAGACAATAACCTAAAGAATCGCGGGTGTTGGAGAAGAATGGTAGCTTGAAGAACCTACTTCTAAAAACAGCCCTAAAGATGTTGTTCTACACAAGACTAATTGGTTTCCTTACTGTCAGCTGTAATACCGAAAATTGTGGAACCTTGTAGATTATTGGAAACGTATATTAGTTTGGCTAAATGCATTGCTGGAATAAGCTAGTGCAGGACTGGTAACATATGATATAAAAATACTGTTAATTTCTTGAAAAACATTCAATAATTATAACACTATTTTTTAAAACTTATTCCCACTTAATGGTATTACTATTCCATTTTGATATTGTACAGTAGCCATGACATCAGTTTCAAATACTTTTGTATTCATGCATTGTGTATATATGACATAGATACTAAATTCACTTTAATGACTGCGTAAGACTTATTGATTTCTATACTGTTAGCTGTCATACTGAAAATTGTGAAACCTTGTAGATTATTGAGAATGTATACTAGTAAGATGATGCAGTGCTGGAATTAGCTAGTGTGGGGCCTGTAGCTTATACCATAAAAAGGCTTTAAATTTAAAAAAATATTTAAATATCATAACACAATATTTTTTATAACTTTTTCCCACTTAATGGTATAACTATTCCATTTTGATTTTGTGCAGTAGCTATGACTTCAGTTTTATATACCTCTATATTCATGCATCATGTATGTATCATATAGATTCTATACTTCGATTAATCACTGTATCAAGATAATAACCCCAACACAAAATTATTTTTGAAAGTTGAAGGCAGTAGCGTACCGTAGTAATTTACAAAGCAAAAGATCACTGAATAGGAATTGATAGCTTACAAGAATTTTGTGTGGGGCCCTTAAGAATGTGGGGCTAATAAAATATGTTATTTTTGCTACATTGTTAATCTAGCACTGGGTAAACAAACTGTAATCAATACTCACCAAAACCCATAAATATATCAGCATATTTGTGTATAATACATAATTATACACTCACACACACAGACATATATGTATCATGAAAAAGTTATAATGATTCAAAATAATTAATGTTTGGTGTTTAAAGCTGTAAAGCTTTCTAAACTATATTAATTAATTAACTATATCATTAACTTAAATTCCCCATCCACTAGAGTGCTCTATTCCTATGGAAGAGCATTGCATATATATACATATATATATGTGTGTGAGAAATGAATGAAAGTATTGAAAGTTTTGTTTTAAATTACTGAAATTTTATTCCTGATCATTTAGTCCATTTTCTGGACTTCTCCAAAAGGCAAATAAAAGTTTCAAATAACAATACACAATCTTGCCGACCCATGATTTAAATTCCACCTATAAGCAGTTTTCTCCTTATTTTCTCGCATCATTTGCCTTTAGGTTTGGAAAATGGATAAAAATTCAAGAATAAAATTTCAGTGATTTAAAACTCCCAATATTGTCATTCATTTCTCACATTATCAGATTAACCATGAACCATACCAATATTTATTTGTATACATGTAAACGTATATATATATTCATCCACTCATACACTTATATATATATATCTATTTGTAGATATATATATATCTTCCAACTCAAGAATAGAGCATTCTGGTGGATGGGGAATTGTGTGTAAGTAAATATATCGCTTAAATTCAACCTTACTGACCGTTAAGTTCTGCGGAGGGCAAAGGTAAAATGCCGGCTATGAGTCTGAAGTGAAGATTTTGATCCTACCTCATGGTACTGGATGGGATATTGGATAGTCTATAGCCACACAGAAGAGTTGTAATTCAACAAAACAGCTGTCTGTGGATGACTCAATTATCTAATTATATATATATATATACATATATACATATTTTTTTTCACTTTTATCAAATTCCACTATCATTGACAATATATATAAATATATATATATATTTATATATTGTCACATATTTTGCCAATGAGAGTGAAATTTGAAACAAGGTAATATGAGAAGAATGAACTGACTGATAATATAATGAAATACATGAATACATCCATTTACGTTTGTCTCTCTATCAAAGTCTTTTCATACAGTTTCCAGTAGTTTGTGTCTGACCCCAAGTAAAAGACAGGATTTCTTATTCTTCTTTTCAAGACTGTCTGGCAACATACGTACACTCTCCCTGCGTAAACTAACACCAGCTGAAACATAACTCAGTAAACAGTTGACAAAAACTCTTTCTATGCCTGCACTTGATGGCCCAAACAACTTCAAGTTTGTTTCAAGCGCCAGTTATCCTGTACAAATCCAGGTAAATGGCATCATTCTAAAAGCTAATTTATATGAGAGGTTGTCCGCTCAGATGGTGCAATGGTTAGCACGTCTCCCTCACTCTCAGGAGGACCTAGGTTTAATTCCTAGTGTGAGGGAAGAGTGTGGAAAAACTCTTTAATTGGACTGTGCACTCAGCAGCCAACTGAGTACACCCTAAGCTGTGTGATCAAGGTGGAGTAAATTTGGAATGGAGTCCAGCTCTCCCCTATTCAAAAGAATTATAATGAATGGAAATGGAACTTTCTTGTTGCCTCTGACTGCAAGTACAGTACAAGTCTTTGATTTGGACTGACATGTATCGATTTGCATGCTTGTAGGCCCTTCCAGGGACACTATTTTAATTTCCTTAACAATAAAAATATCTGTGCAGATGCGATCCATGAATATAAGCATGTAACATGAAATGTGGAAAAATTCTGTTGAAGAATAAATATTGTCAGAATAGAATCCTCTTATGACATTCCTGGCTTTTTCCACTACAAAACATCTAAGAATAGAGTAAAAAGCATCTAGAAACATCTAAATTCTTGAAAATCTAGATGTTCTCAATAAATCCATTAAAATAAGACTCTTAAAAAGTCAAAAAACTTTTTTTCCAAAAATAAAAAATAAAAATTTAGAGGACATCTAGTGGAGTACTGATGCCAATTTTCAATTCTGTCAACAAAACAGTATGGCCAGAAGTGCTGGATCACATAAAAAATGCATAGGCATATAAGTTAACACACTAAGACACTCAAATATGAAAAAGGATAGAATCCTTCACTATCTTTGTTCAATATATTTTATGAAGATATGTATATATTAGGGAAGATTTGTTGTTGTCTTTAAAAAAATGGTGCTCAACATCAATGAAAATAGAGCTATATAAATAAATAAAGATAAAAAATTCCCCAAACAAATTTGTTTTGTTCTTTATTGCACTTATCAGTTGGGCAAACAGAGTTTACATCGTAGAGATTAATGTAGACTTCTCCATCATTATCATCATCATCAGTCTGTTAACATCGGTCATTGGAAATGGACCTTACCCAAGATTTGCCAGACCTCTCTATCATCGGGAAGCCAATACTTCCTGAATTTATCTAGCTCGTCACACCATCTTCCTTTCTGTCATTCACAGACTCACACCTGATCTCCAAGTTTTGAGACGTACTTTTCAGCAGTTGTCTGCCATCCTTGCAACATGTCCAGCCTATTACCATTTTAGTTTTCTCACAGTTTCTATGATGTCTCGGACACATGTCTTTTCTCTGATATACTGTGCTGTCTTATGATCTCTCTACATTGCATGGTTTCAGCTCTGTATGCAACTGTGGGTAGAGTCCATTGGTTGTATACCCTTCCTTTTAGGACTAATGGGATTTTCTTGTTTTTGAAAGGCAAGATTGCTCTACCAAAAGCTTACCTACCTTGTGTAATTCTTTACTTTATTGATGACTTCATGGACACTCGCTATCCTAAGTTGATGTAGTGGTCTACTTTCTCTGACCTTGGAATTTCAATTTTGAATATTGCCCAATTGATAAATTCAATAAAGGACAAAACAGATCTGTTTTGTGAAAATATCTTACATTCATATTTATATATATATATGCATATGAGGTGCGATCAAAAATTTCCAAGACTGTCCCTGTTACAAACATACTAAGTATGGGACAGTCATGTGCTCAAAGCAGGGAGTGAGCATATCTTGTGGAGTCATGTGATCATTCAAACCTGTTTTTGTCAACGTGTTCATGCACTCAATCGCAATTTCAGGACGGACCTCCAACTTGAGCAGAGAGAAAACATCAAATTCTGTGTCAAACTTGGGAAATCAGCAACATAGAACCTTGAAGTATTGAAGCAAGCCCACGATAATGAAGCTATGAGCCAAGCGAAGTATTTCAAGTGGCACTCATGCTTCAAGAGTGGTAGAACATCACCCGGGCATGGTGAGTTCTGCCTCTCAAAATGTTGAGGGAGTTGAGCATCAGAATCCCAAGATCATCATCGATGATTTTGCTGATATCCTCTATGTTTCATTTGGATTTGTTTTGGCAAACCTCATGTCCTTCATGAAGATGTATACATGGCAGCCAAGTTCATGCCCAGGCTTGTCACCCCCAGCTGAAACAGCACCGCGTCAAGGATCTACTTTAACAGGTTTGAGTTGACCCAACTTTCATGTCAAGGATGATTACTGATGATAAGACTTGTTTCAATGTCTTTGACACAGAGACCAAATGGCAGTCTTTGCAGTTGAAGAGCTCACTATCTCTAAGATTAAAAATGGCAAGGCAGGTCAGGATTCTAACCAAAAGCATGCTTATGGGTCTTTTTTGACATTGGTAGAGTTTTGCACCGTGAATTTTTCCCCTGGGGTCAAACTGTCAGTGCTGGATTTTACTATACACAACTGAGGTGTCTGGGATAGAAATTCTTTGTTAACAACATGAACTGTGGCCCAATGGGAATAGGGAGCTCCAACATCACAATGTCTCCACTCAAATTAAGCAGAAAATGCAGCATTTTTGTGCCAAACCAGCTGCACCGGTATGTCATGCCAGATTTGACTCTTTGCAACTTCTTCCTCTTTTCCAAGATAAAGGTCAAGTTGAATGGTCACCTTTTAGACACCATTATAAAATTGTAGATGGTGCTTGACATATTTAAAGAACTGGACTTTCAGGGAACGTATCAAACATGGCAGAAGCACTGGGAGCGGTTTATCATTGTGCAAAATAATTTTTTTGAATGGAATGGCTCTTAAATTCAAATAAAAGTATGATTAAAGCTTTTCATAGAAGTCTCAAATCTATTCGATCACGCCTCATATATACAAGGCAAGAATAAAATCCTTACCTGATAATGTAAAATCACACTTTAAAAAACCATGCTGGGTGTTTGAAATCAGAGAATGAATTTATGATCACCCTGTTGGAAGGAAAAAATGTGCATTTTCTGGACCAAGAAATGTTGCAATTTTAGAATAATGGTTTTATACTAGAATCCCTATGACTGTCTTGCATCTTTTTCTTTATTGTTCTGGCAATGTTCCTAAAATCATTCATCCCCCTTATGCATTCGTGTTGAGATATTGTTGAGCTGATTCTCTCTCTCTCTCTGGCTCTTCCAGCATAAAAGCATAAAAGACATCTTCTGGATTATATACAAACGTGTATTTAAAGGATTTGCCTCCAAATGGATTAACCTAGTGCATAACAGTACAATGTAATATTTACTGTGCATCGTACTTTTCTGGTGTATTTAATTCAAAACTATTCAACCTAATTGATTCAGTAACAGGTCTGATTAGTCACTCAATAGAAACCGTCTCGTGGCAGCAGTATGTCATGTTGGAGGCGATCAATCAAAAAATTAGAAAAAGTGATAATATAAGAAAAAGTTACTTCTCTCACTGCTTGCTGGGCTCTGATCACTAAAAACCCTGAGTTTTCAACGAAACAAGCGTGAATGCTGGAGGACACAAAATAAGGCATGTAAATTCACCTTGTAAATTAAATCTCCCACTAAAATCCAATGGGGGATATTCTCAAAAAAACAAAAACACATTACGGAGTAAATGTTTGGATTTTCAGCCTTCTAGCTCTATTAGTGTTGCTAGTAGGTGCAATATATATATACATAGCCAGCCGGCCAGGTAATCTTAAAAACTAAAAAAAAAAACCAGTTGACTATTTTGGTGTCAGTTTTCATTGACTGTTCATTATATATTCAGCTAGTGTCTCTCAACCAATGAGGGTCATGGACAGCATAATCAAAGGTCAAATCTATATTCTGTAAAATGACAGAATTGAAGAAAAAGACACAGGACCTACCAGTGCATTGCTAATCGCTTGATTTCTTGGCTATAAAATTGTTGCGCTTCACTTTATGGATTGAACAAAAAAAATTCTGAGAGTGCTGGCTCCACGATGTCCATGCTAGCGAGGTCTCGTGAATCTTGAGGAAGGTCTACGTCCAACAACGAATGCTAAAAGACTGATGATGCTGATGATAATGGTAACATATTGTGTGCCCACTAATTATAATTGTATCACAGAATTAATAATCATCTGACCACAAAAGTTATATTATCGACATTTTCATTATTCTTGTCTTAATCCTCCTGAATTAATTGGACTTCATTACAAAATTTCACTCTATTGAGTTATATCAATTTAGGTAATCAAAGCTAAAACGTGGAAAAAAAATATCAAAGCAAAATCAAAAATGCCGTGTTGAGTAAATTTTCAGCAAGAAAAATTCTAAGGGATCAAAAATTTACATTGTAAATTGAACCCCTCCCCCAAAACCTATTAAGGGGGGATATTTTTAAAGAAGCAAAAAGTATGCTTCCTACTCTCAGGGATAAATGCTCAAACTTTCAGTCCTCTTATTCTATTGGAATGGCCTATACATGCAATTTTAGAATAAGGGTTTCATTTTAGTATCCCTATGATTGTCTAGCATCTTCCTTTTTATTGTTCTTTCAATGTTCCTAAAATAACGGCTGGACAGCTTGACCAGCTCAAAAACTGAAGAAACCTTTGTTGACAGTTTTGGTGACAGTTTTGGTTGACGGTTTCTAATATTAATACAATATGATTTTAAATCATAAGCACTCAGTATGTTCTCATGATAGCAACCAGGAAATGAGCGCACTTCAAAATATTGCAATTTTTTTAAAAACTCCAGAATCTCTAAAATCATCAAGTATCATTCTTTTCATTGTTTTTGCAATGTCCCTAAAACTATTGGTTTTTTGTACGTATTTATATTCAGTTGTTGTTAAGACGATTTTCTGCCCAGCTCTTGAAAATTCATCCAGTATAGAAGGTAACATCTTTAATGGAAAGCAAATGCTTTTATATGTCGCATACGAGTATGTGTTTGAAAGATCCACCAATCAGATCACTAAACCAGCAGATTGAATATTCTAGAACAGTCTTGCACATTCCATGAATTTCATTTGATCAATCACTGTTTCTTGTAGTGAAATTCAACATTTGGGGAAAAAAGAGCTCTTCCTAAACAATTCGATCTTCAAGTTCTCCAAGAGACTTGATTCAAAGTCGTCTTCCAAGATGCACATTTTGAGACACAAAAAAACTCATATTCTTCAGGGAATTTTCTTCATCCAAAGACCTTTCCATCTTCCTTTCCCCATTCTTTCCTTCATTCCTTCATTCCAATATTCTTCCATTTTCATTTTCCCCCTTTCATTCTTCCCTTCCTTCTTTCCTTCTTTCTTTCCTTCTCTTCTTCATTCTTTCCTTCTTTCCTTCTTTCTTTCCTTCCCTTCTTCATTCTTTCCTTCCTTCCCTCTTTCTTTCCTTCCCTTCTTCATTCTTTCCTTCCTCCAAATATCTATCTTCTACTTTCCTCTTTCTTACCCTCCTTCCTTTCTTTCTACTTTCCTTCCTCTAAACATCCGTCCATCTTTCTTTCCTCTAAGCATCCATTCATTCTTCCTTCGTTTCTTCCTTCCTTCCTCAAAGTATACATCCTTCCTTCCTTCTTACCTTCCTTCCTTCCTCCCTCCAAGCATCCTTCTCTTCTTCCTTTCTCCCCGTCCCCCCCTTCAATCCAATACTTCTCCCCTTCATCTCTTTCTTTCCCCTGTTCTCAACTATTCGAGTCTTCACTTCTATCTTTTTTATTTTTTCCTTCATTTTTCCCTCTTTCCAAATCTTTTTCTTCCCCTTTCAGGATCTTTCTGCGGATTTTTATCATTTAATTTTGTTCTTCTCTATTTCCACTTTTCTCTGACGCGAAGCATGAGAAGAACGCCACTGAACAGATTATGTTCACCAGGAAAAAGTTTGGAGGAATTTTTTCATGGCTTTTCACAGAGCGGATTTTTCGTTACAGACTTTAGACTTTATCTGCCAATAGTAATTGATTGTACCATTAGTTTTAAGTTTTCTTATATACTTTTATACTGACTAATATACACTATTTTTTCACACACATATACATATATAAGCATATACATAAGCATATATATGTATATATATATATACATATATATATATATACATATATATATATATATATATATGTATATATATATATACATACATATATATATATACATACATATATATATGTCAAGGATTTTGAGTTTTGTTTTTCATTTCTTTTTTTTTGGCAATCCTGCGACTTTCACTGTATTCCTGAATTCCTCTCTCTCTATGTCCCTCTTTCTCTCCCAGTTTTCATCTCCTATCTCTCTTTCTTCTCTTCTCTCTTTTTGTCTGTCCTCTCTTCTCTCTGTCTTTCTTCTTCTCTCTCTCTGTCTTTTTGTCGTTTTCATTCCTTAATTTATTTGTATGCTTATTATTAGAAACCGTCCACCAAAACTGTCACCAAAACTGTCAACATAGGTTTCTTCAGTTTTTAAGCAAGTCCAACTGGCTGGCTTGCTGTGAATGTATTATGTGTTCAGACTGCTTCATGGAGCTAAAAGGCTGAAAATTTCAGCATTTATTCATTATTATCTGTGAAAAAAGGTTCTTTTGTTTTTTGAAAATTCACTCCCAAATAGGTTTTCTGTGAAGGATTCAATTAACAAAGTAATTTTATACTAAATTGCTCCCTTCATTCATGCCCGTTTGTTTTTTGAAAATTTTGACAATACAAAAGGTGAGAAAAGTAACTTATTCACTGATAACCTCGTTTCCCAATTTTTTAATCAATCCTCCCCAACAAGGCATGCAGCCTCAAGATGTCGGTCACATCACAGTCTCTATTGAGTGACTAACTGGCTGTTCTATATTTCTTTGTTTTTATTTTCTCTTTTCTGTGGCAGTGATTTCAGTGAATTATGTTTTACTAATTTTTGTTGTAGTAGTAGTATGATGATGATGATGATGATGATGATGATGATGATGATGATGATGATGATGATGATGATGATGATGATGATGATGATGATGATGATCATCATCATCATCATCATCATCATCATCATCATCATCATCATCATCATCATCATCATCATCATCATCATCATCATCATCTACTCTGTCTCCCCCTTTTCTCATTGTCCTCCTTCCCTTCTCTCTCTCTCTCTCTGTCTTTATTCCTTTCACACTTTCTTCTTCTCTCTTCCCCATTCACATATCATATCTCTACATACATATCTATATATTTACTAGCATGGTACCTATCAAAAAACGGGATTATTTACATATAGATTGGCACTTCTGCCTCTGTTCAGAGTATCTATAAGCTCTGCCTAGGATCATAGGGATACTCCCTGGCCCTCTGTCTTGGATCGGACTGTAGTATCTTTGTGCTCATTGAAAAGTGTTACGCACACAAAAAAGTACATATAAGTACATTTATAGGCATCCACTGCACTTTTCCTGGGAGGATAAAAAAAGGTTATTTTTCCAGTGGGTGCAAGAGGTTATATTCAGAATATATTTCAGCAGTAACTCTGTTACCACTGAAGATTAGGACTATTTTTTTTATATGGGTGCATCAACTTAAAGAATGCTCTGTTTGTCCCAACAGATGCACATGTCATTTTTTGCTGTTAATTTTTTCAAAATGTCATTTCATTGATTTCTACTAGTCAAATAAAAAATTAATTCTCTTATACCAATTTTAATTTTAACACTAATTTAAAGAAAAAAAATAGTTACTGAATTAGTATTTTAGATCTAACAGTTATTACTTGGGGTCCATGAACTTGCTGAGTTGCAAAGCTTTCAAGGTATTTTGTGTTAGATATTAGATCAGACCCAAAAAAGAAAGACGAATAAACATCTGGCTTGAGGTACCGACAAAGGACAGCACGCTCAAAAGCCCGACTGTCCAGCTTCACGCCAGACATTTGGCCACTCTAGGTCAAAGGCATGGGCATCCACTACCACTTTTCCAGGAGGCACGGGGGAAAAGTTAACTATCCGGTGGGGAAAAAAGGATATATTCACGATATATCTTAGCCGCAACCCAGTTACCAGCAAAGAATATCATCATCTTTTTATATGGGAACATCAAGTTGGGTTTACATAAAACAATTTTATAGCACCATTATCCTTTATTAACTATAAGGTTTCAACTTTCAAACACGCTCACCCTAGGGGAGAATAGGGATAAAATGGAGTGGTGCACAGAGTTACATTGTATACCTACTTCTTTCGTTTTTTCTATGTTCAAAGTCTATGAATGATGACATTACTGTATACTTAATTCCCCAAACCAAGCCTTACTGTACACCTAGTTTACAAAATCAAGCGTTACTGTATACCTAGTTCCTAAAATTCATTTTCATCACTGGTTGAGAAAGCCTGAACCCTGGGGGAGGTGGGCAAATGCTTCGTTTGCCACCGACCATACCCAACGGAGAAAGCCTGAACCCTAGGGTGGGCGGGCAAATGCTTCGTTTGCCACCACCCAACCCCACTGGGTACCCATGGTCAGAGTGCATTCAAACTAGAAAGTTGTTTTAAGAAGCAACAGTAAGATGAAGAAACAATTAACCAAAGATGAATTGTGAAAATAGTTCATCTCAAAGTTCAAATAAACTTGTTTAATTCAATTAGAAAAATGTACTTTAAGGTTGTTCTGTATTTGACTTCTAACGAAACCTCAGCGTTTTTATCTCTTGCACCTAAGAAGCATCTGATGTATGGAGCATTCATAAAAAAAAGGGAGGTAACTTCTGTTTCCATTATCAACAGTTCACAAAACAAGAGGAAAAAAAGATGGAAGATAAAAAATGATAAACGAACACATTCCATGCTTCTTTGAAAAAAAATTTTCCATTTTAAAAATATCCCATGATGCACTGCATGACATGGTAATCCATTCCTGAAGATGAAGTCTTGTTGTGGTGGTTGGACTTGTTTTCTTGTGATTTATTTTTGTTATTGTGTATTTTATTCCTGAGATTTTGTAGTTATTTATTCATTTTCTTCTTTCATCTCTGGTTTGTCTATTTGTGATTCTTGGCTGATTCTTTCCTGATTCCATTTCAAAGGATTTGATAAAGCGTAAAATTTTCATAATTAAAAACAGAATCTATTTTCTTCAACTGGAGAAAATTGCTCATTTCTTGAAGCGACAGGCTGCCAATTCCAAAATTGAAAGATCTTTTCCCAGGGCTTAGAAATTGTTGTATGCTGTATGGCTATGTTAGCCGGATCAGTGCTGTGTCTTCAGAAGGCAACTTTTGTAGGGCTTGATCCAGCTGAGATAAGGAACTTGGAAAGAAAATGCATATTTTGAAATACTGGGTTTACCTTTCACAAGGAAGTATGATCATAGACCTAAGGGCTAAGGGGTTGGTTTACCTTTTACCTTTGCTGAAAGAAACAAGGAAGTATGATCATTGGCCTGTGGGCCAAGGGGTTGGAAGCATAAGCCTATATTCATATATGCTTGTTTTTTTTCCAGCAAAGATGAAAGGTTAACCCAGGCTTTCACAATAAATGCTCCTAACCCCCAATTTAGGTGAAACAATGTAAAATCTTGGATAAATCAGTGTAATTCAGGCAAAACCGGGTAAATTTTTTTGACAAATCAAGCCCTTTGCCTTTTTTAAGCAAAGAATTCCGATAGGCTTACGAACATAATATATAGAAAAATCTATCTCACGTTTTATTTTTTGCTGTGCCTGAGAGAGAGATAGACCCGTTATTATTGAATATAATGGAATTTTAATGATTTTTATTTTGCTAACTCTTAAATGGCAGATTTTGTTTTATTTAAACATTAAAAAAGAATAAAACTTCATATCCACAATCATAGCTCAACCAAAGTATTGAATTATTGAGGAGAATTGCTGTCACTTAATCCTCAGTGAAAGCTATCAATATTGGTTTGAAAACTTAGTCCAAATAGTAATGAGGAATACTGAGGAAAAGGCTGGAGTTGTGAGGTGACTTACTATCACATGATCTCCATTGAAGGCCAACGAATCCTGTGCAACAAAAACAATTCAATGATGAATAACAATGAAATAATATAAGATGATAATGGGTTAAACAAGACCCTTTTTTATTTCCTATATTTTAGCACTTAATTTTTTTTGACAGATTGAAAGATGGAGGAGGGGAAAATAGTATCGACCAATGAAAAAGAATTCAATTCCTAAAAATTTCCACGCACTGATCTTAACATTGTTTCCTCATTTGTATCTCTCGTCAAGATCTTTTTTAGCCGAAACAAAAGTATTAAAAGAAAAAAAAATCCAAGACAAAATATTCTTTAACATTTGCCTTTTCCCAAGAATGTGCACACTAATGAATTTTAAACTGCATTGGAATTGAATTTCGGAGGAGATATTCGCATATTTGCAAAAATAGACTCTTTTTCTTCATCTTCTTTTTCTTCTTTTTAAACAATATCTTTTTAATTTTCAAATTTCATCAATCTTCCATACCATGGGTGTCATTTCGGACTCATTATTTTTAGATTTCTGTTCAGAGCATCGCAGACAGCCATTTTATTACTGTTGCTATAATTAAGTCCAAACATGACTTACTCAAATGAGATACAAATTGAAAATTCTATCCCTCTCAACTCTTCCAAGAAACAATGGAAGAGAAAAAAAGACAGGTCTGGTCAGTCAATCAATAGAAACTGTCACATGACCAACGTCTTTTGGCAGCATGCTGTGATATGGGTGATCAATTAAAAAGTTGGAAAAAATGCTTGATCAATGGATAAAATAATTCTCTCACCTTTTATTGAACAATGATCACTTAAAAAAGCCTGTATTTCCAAAAAACAAGTGTGAATACTGCTGGACATAAAATTTAATCAATTTAGCATTCGTTTGTATTGCAAATTGAACCCTCTCTTAGAGACCTACTTAGGGAGGTAATTAGAAAACTTAGAAAAAGCATTTATTCTACACATAATAGAGAATTAATGCTGAAGTTTTAGCCGTCTAAATCCATTGGTATGGTCTTTATGTGTGATGCATAGTCAGCCAGCCAGCCAGATGAATTTGAAAACTGGAGAAACCTATTTTGATAGTTTCAGTGAGCGTTTTGGTTGAAGGTTTCTAATTAAAGGCAAAAAAGAGAAAAAAAAGATTATTATTTTAGTATTTATTTCTATTGAATGAAGTATTGTAACCCGTTATCATCAATTTGTAACCAATTTCAATGCCTAGATGGTGTAATATTTAGTATGTCTGTCTCACACACAAAAGGATTCAGATCCATTCCCGATATGAGCAAAGTGTGTAGTTAACTCTAACCCTAACACTCTGCATTCAGCAGCTAATTGAGCACACCCCAAGCTTTGTGATTGGGATGGAAATAATAGGGAATGGATACTTGCCCTCGGCTATTTGAAAAGAAAGTAGCAAACACAATAGGAACCCTTAGGTCACCTCTGACTACCAGCGCAGTACAAGTTTTTGACTTGGATTGATATGTGTCGTCTTGCAGGCATGCATTGACTAATCAGTACCTTCATCATTATTTCAAATTATTTTAACGCAACAAAAAATTGATGACTTGAGTTAAGTCGTGATAAAAAAAATGAAGATTAAGATGAAGGTAAAGAGTCGTCAAGAGTAATAATGGTTAACGATACTTAGTCTAATAAAGATGAATAACAGGTTTGGTCAGTCACTGAATAGAAACGTTTATTGGCAGTATGCAATATGGAGGGTGATCAATTGAAATTTGGAAAAAAGAATGAGACAAATTTAAAAGAAAAAAGCCTGAATGCTGCCAGACACTGAATAAGGGACCAATTCAGTATAAACTTACATTGCAAATTGAACCCCCCAATAAAAACTTATTAGGGGAAAAATTTGGAAAAAAACATACTAAATCTTTAACCCTCTAGTCTATTCTGGTGCAGCCTGAATGCATGATATATACATACATCTCCAGCCAGTCAGATGGACGGACCAACTTAGAGACTGAAGAAACATATGACAGTCTTGATGACAGCTTTGGATGATGGCTTCTAATAATTGTTTCACTGGAGAGATTGAAATTCAGAGTGGGTTTAAAGTTTGGATTTGAGCTTCTGCAAGCCATTAAAGTTTCCATCGCTTTGATGGCGAAGCAGCTGGTGCGCTTAATCAGGCTTCTCGGTGGCAAGAGAAATGTGTCTCAATGGGAGATTATCCTTTATTTCTGATTTGTACTGTTGACTCAGTGACATAAATTGATGGCTTAAATAAAATTATGATAAAAACAATTGAAATTAAGATGAAGGTAAATAGAAGTGAAAAATTATTAATAATTATTTCAAATATCTCATCCAAACATGAATAATAAAATAATCAATTCACTGATAATACCATAACAGAAACATGGCCTCAGGGAGATTAAGAATCTGCATGCACTTACAAAGGCTTCCTTGAAGCACGAAGGACATGAATCCAAATCTCAGCAGGAGCTTTATTTCCAGTTCACACTGTTCTTACTAGTTCTTTGTTGATCTATTCCAGTGGTCCCAATATTTTTTCATGATGTTAACCCAAAATATCTCTGAGAGACTTAGAAAGATCCATTGAACTTGATTTCAGATCAGATAAACAGGAATAAACCACACTTTGGGGAAATCTAAGTTTATGCTAAATTGATTCCTTTGTTTGAAAATTCACACTTGTTTTGTTATCACTGCTCAACAAAATGCAAGAGAAGTAACTTATTCATCGATCACCTCTTTTTCCAATTTTTTTAAACAATTAAAGCATGCTGCCAAAAGGCATGATGGATTTCTTAGTCCTTTGGCTCTATCGATGAAAAATACATAGCCAGCCAGCAAGACTAATTTGAAGAGTGAAGAAACTTATGTTGACAGTTTTGGTGACAATTTTGGTCGGCGATTTCTGACATTGTCATTAATTATTCACCACAAACTCTTCACGTGGCCTAAATGGTATGAATCTGGGACAACAGAAAACTCAGCCTATCAAAGAGACATTCAAAGAGGAATTTAATTCATCTTCTTTAGTGACAAAACAATGCTGCTATATTATTGAGAATAATCTTATTAAACAACCAGTGACTTGTGACAAGTACCAGATTAACTATGAAGCAAAATTATGCTACGGGCCCTGCGATTTCCAGAGCCCCGCACTAAATACTTCCAAGCTATCAATTCCAATCGAATGATTCTGCACTTGCTCTATTCCTATAGTTTTATACTGCTTTCAATGTTTTATGAATGACTTGCTGTTTAAGGTTGGTGATTTTAGGCAATTATCACTTTTAATTTGAGTTATTATTACAACACAGTAATTAATGAGAGTGTGGCATCTATCATATATATATTCAAATCATAGATAAAAAAGTATTTGAAACTGAAGTCATAGCCCTTGCAATCAAAATGAAAAGAAAGTAATCCTATAACTGAAATGTCAGACATATTTGTCGTATTATATTGGCTATTTGAAAAAAAAAATTATTCACTGATCAAAGAAAAAATGTATGGGTTTTGATCTTGTCATATTCCAACTATTGAGTCTTGACTTTATTTTTGTAACAACAATGATGGATAACAATGACCAAATTAAAAACCAGTGATGTTATGAACAAATAGTAATGATTCTGTGACATACGCAAAACTGATGATGAATTCACTCCCACCTCTAAAACCCAACTCAGGTCAACTTCTTTCACTAAAGTTTACAAATATCATTCACAGGACCTACTAGTAAATAAGTTTTGGAATAATCTTGTACCGAGCAATAAATTCTTGTTTTGTTACCTTTTTGATATTAATGACCCTAGTGCTGCCAAGTTTGTATTTTCTCAATTTGGGGCCCCTATATAACATACGCTAAAGGCCTTGCATTAGTGTAATCGAGCCCTGCTTTGGACAGGGATGAGCTCAGTAGGCTTCATTCGAATTACACACTTTGTTCAACTTAAATGGTTATAAACATTACTTCTAAGATTATTTCAAAGCCCGAATCTGCTGAACAACTATAAAACACATTGGATCTTTTTTTCTTTTAGGGACATGGATTCTTTACACCTGTTTTGTCTTCTGAAAGGGGAAGAAAAATCCTTATATTTTGCCTCATTAGAAACTGTCAACCAAAACTGTCAACATAGGTTTCTTCAGGTTTTAAATTGGTCTGCCTGGCTATGTATATATGTTACACTTATACAGGCTGCACCAATAGAGCTAGAGGGCTGAAAATTTACACGTTTACTCCTTATGTTTAGAAAAATATTTGCTTTCTTCATAACCCATCGTTTGGCTATTATTAGAGTATAAAAAGAAAAAAAATCCATGATTTTTATTATGGAGGTACGATGAGTTAGATAACCCGACAGAGCCCACAACACATCAGGTTTGTTTGGAATCAATTCTGTCCATCTGTTTACCCACCACTAGGGTTTGCAAGAGATGGATTCATACTTTTCCAAAGAGCATTAGCGCAAAGTTTTAATTCAGCTTGCCAATCCTATTCTCTGATTAATTAATCATTCAGCTACTTTGCAATCTGACCTATTTCCTGGATGAAACCTCTGATTTTTTTTTGCCTCAGTCTTATGCTCTGCTCCTGAGCCACCAATGTCAGAACAAACTGACTTTTCTTCAAACATTGTTTTCTTTATTGTTCTTCATTTGGCTTTCATTGGTTCAATTTTGTTTGTTTCGGCCATTTGCAAAATTTCAGGATCCTTTATTTGAATATTTCATTTTAAATGGCAAATACAACGAATTATTTCATTCATTCACTAAAAATTCATTGAAAAAGTTGTGTTTTATTCATTGTCTTCTTGTGGAAATAATTTTAAATTTAAATGTTGAGATAAAACCTCTGATTGATAATTATGAATCAGGGAAATTACGCATTTTGCCAAACAATGAATGATGTGCGTGCCTTGCAGAGTTATTGCGTGGGACAGTCGTATATGTAATGTGTTTTTTAGTGTAACAACACGTGTGTGTGATTTGTGAGAATCAGATGTATGCTTAGTATCTGAATGTATCAAGTGAGCATGAAATCAAGACAAAAAATCAAAAATAAATGAAATCTATCCATACTTTACTTGAATGAATCACAATAGCCTGCACGTGTACCAGAATCGATTATCAAGAAAATCATCTAAAACTGTTTAATGAAATAGATCTTTCATCTGGAATTATCTAAAATGAAAAGATACCAGCACAAGATTTGGGAATGGTTGGTCCAGAATGATTGTAGAGACCCCAGAAAGCACTTTTTTCAAAACAAAAATATGTTTAGATGGTGCTTAGTGGTGTACTGATTCAAATTAACAATGTTATTGCCCCCAAAATAGGACCAGGAAACACACACACAAACACACACACATACATAGAGATAGATGAGCAGAGTGAAGAATCTGTAGCCCATTCAGCTACTCCATTCATTGGGCCATTTTGGGGGCTTCACTGATTCAATACAGTAAAAAATATTTTCATTAAAAAACAATTTTTGACTGACATAGGGTTGCCGATGAAATGTGTAATTTAAGAGACCAAAACAGTTTTGGAAACACCAATGTAGACAATCCTGGTACTTTTGCTGAGAAAGTCCCGATTTCAAAGTGTTTCCCTCTGTTCAAGGAGACAGAAAAACAAAGATTTCCTCTCTTTACAGCAGTTCAATGATGGCTCAGTATGCCTTGATTTTTAAAAGCTATGTCAGCATGAACCATGGTGCTAGCTTTAGAGAATTATGTATAATCAAATAACTGCTAATCTTCATCTTTATTATGCATATATATATGTGTATATATGCATATATATATATATATATATAAACATATATATAAATATATATATATATATATATATATATATATATATATATTCTCATTTATATATTTATTTATATACTCCACAATTAATATGAATGTGGATGTCTTACTTCAGTATGATAGAAGCAAATAATTATAAATCATTAATAAAATGAAAAAAGCACTTAATATATATATATATATATATATATATATATATATATATATATATATACACACACATCAATATTCATGTGCTACATGTGTGTGGGTGTGCCTATAAGCCATTTTAGGTTGAGCTATTAATGCATATATTTGTATAGATGTGCTCATGTATGTAAAAATAGGATATGTATATAAATGATAAAATTTTGCCAAAGTGAATGTATGGATGTTCATATCTACAAGTCGAATGTATACAAGACAGCATACATGTTTGCGAAACATATATTCACACATCTGCGTTAATGCCATTTATTGATACAATTATCATTCCATATCAGTTCACTTTGTTCTACTCATTTTTCTAAAAGACAAATACAAAAAAAAAAGGAAAATCATCACCATCTTGGCTGGCAACTGAAACTCTATTGTTCTTACCAGAACCAGAATCGAATGGCAGATGGTTTCTCTGTGAGGATGCCGCTGAATGCATCCAAAGAAATGCCAGAGAATGGTAGGCGATTAAAGACACAAGATCAAACAGATTCCATTATCCAGGAAAATTTCTGTTGGATACATAAAAGCAAAATGACCGACACTTCATAACAAGGCAGATGATTCATGCTAGTCTGTGTGCAGTAAAAAGCTGCTACATCTATTGTCAGCCTTGACAAACACTAAACACACACACACACACACACACACACACACACACACACACATATATATATATATATATATATGCATAAAAATCCAATACATGCTCCCTTTATTGTAGCCTCTAGATTGTTTTTAAAATCCCAAGAAACAGTTGTTTGGTAGACAACTGATTATCCCAACAAGAGACAATTTATACACAGTACCATAATAAAAAAAGTTCATGAAAAACAGGGAAAAAACACCGGAGATAAATTGTATGAATTTCATTGACCGATATCGGGAAATGAGTGAGTGAAGTGAAACAAAATTTTGAGAAAAGTTTTCAATGTTAGGCATTTAAAGCTGTAAGACCTTTCCTTTTTTTTTTTTTCTCTCTCCCTTTATATATATATATATATATATATATATATATATATATATATATATATATATATATATGCAAATGCCCATACAACTGCTTTTACTTCAAATTCTCATCTCATCTATTTTCAGTCTATTTGCTTCTTTTCAGAGTGACAGTTATGTATCAAGGAATGGATATACATGATCTGACAGAATGATTATGAATTGCGTTTGATTGTATAGAAGCTTTTATTTGAAATGATCTTCCATCATTACACAGTTAATGTATTACTTTGCATAGACAACATGAATAGAATAAACAATTAAAGAAAATGAGGCTCCTGCAGGAACTGAACCTGTGACCAATAGGGTAGCCGCTTCAATGAAGCAATGCTCTTACCTTTGAGCTCAGCAGCTGAAGGCATGTATCCACTTCTTGATACATAAGTGTCGTGTTGGAAAGAAATGAATAGACCAAAAGATGAGAATTTTGAGTGAAAGTAGTTGTCTAGGCAAATGCATTACTAGTGACTGTTAAGCTCAATGGTGAGAGCATTGCTACAGATATATATATATATTTAAATACACTCATATGATAGCATATTAAGATGATGTATATCTATATATATACATATATTCCTGAGAGTGCATTGAAGAGTATGTAGAGTTTACACAGAATGTATTGATATTTAATTAGAGCAAAAAGCTGTCGCACCCTTGACCAAGGCCATTTTTCTTCATTTTCTTGTTTGCATATACAGATGTATGCATAATGTATTCAGAGCACAGGGATAAATAGAAACAGGGACTGAGGACAGAGAGATTTGGTTGCCCCAATCTTCAAGATGGAATGCCTGCAAGCCAGAAAGTCAGCTTTGAAAGAATTGGATTTTGCCTGAGTTTGAATCCAACTTCTGAAACCTGCAGAATATAACTAATAAACCAACTGTCGTATGAATGTGTGTCTATACAATGATATGTTGTTAATTCCAGTCTAGTAAAATTTGAAAGACGAGGGAAAATTTTTTCATATTTTTTGTTAGTCATTCTTGTTCACGCACAACATATGACTGGATGCAATGTATGCAAATATTGTCCAAAACGATAGTTTAGACCGAGAGCTGTTGACCGTATATCCAGTCATGCTCATGGTCATGGAAAAATTATGGTGTCACTTTTTTGCACAAATTGAAATAGTGTCCACATTAAATTCAGTATGAGCCATTGTTGTGTTGGGTTAGTGTCACAAGTCAAATAATGGGCATATTAATTCTTTGTGGGAGGGAGATTTCAGTTGTTGAATAGATTCAAGATACCACTGATCATAGAGGAACCAGCATACAGACACAGTCTGATACAAACCACAGCTAACAAATACATACTAATATGCAAAGACGGATGGCACACAATAATTTCAAAGCCAGACAATGTGATCAAATTATCACCCAGACACAAGAAGAAAAAGGGCAAAAAGGAAATTCATAAGTTATAATTACATATTCACCTGATGATTGCTAATTTTGATTGCTGACGCATGAAACTTGAAGTCATTAAGTAAATTGATGTGACATCATTTTATCATATGTATATCATCATCATCAGCTATTATAAGTCCACTGCTAGTTATAAGCCTTTCCCATCTCTTTCCATGACAAGTATGATTGTGCTAATCTCTGCCATGTCCTACAGACAAACTTTTCTATCTCCATTATTATTCGGACCATCCTCATCTTTGTTGTTTTTTATACAACGTTTCGGCCGTTGCACTCTACGGCCTTCGTCAGGTATCATCTGGGAGATTTTTGGGAAGTAACGAACCGAACCCTTTATTTAAAACAACAAAGATGAGGATGGTCCGAATAATAATGGAAATAATAATACCTCATCTCAAAAATTCCGAGATATACTAATTTTCTATCTCATCTCTCCATTTTGAGTCTGGTCTTTTTTAACTGCATTTACTGTCCAGAGAACATCAATCAGTTATCCTTTTGCTCCATCTGTTGTTCCTTTGTCTAGCTATGAGACCTGCCCATCTCTTTTTTGCTGCTTTATTACTTGTAAAATATCCTTCACCCTGGTTCTTTCTCGATCCATGTTGATTTTTCTCTCATACCAGGAGTTATTCCTAATATTGTACTTTCCATTGTTCTCTGTGCAATTCTGAATATGCTTTTGAGTGGTTTTCTAAGTTTTTAGGTTTTGCACCCTTCCGTAGCTGGTAGTATGCATTGATTGATTACAGGAACCTTTATGCTTCAAAAAAATCATATATATATATATATTCTCCAAACTACGTATTGTATTAATCTTCATTAATTTTCTGGGTTCTTTCAACCATCACTGGTCTTTTTCAAATCTAGTTTTGAAATCACTGTGCTGCGTTGGTGCCAATTTTTAATTTCAAATGGTATATAATGTCTCGAACTAGCTATGTAACTTCGGTTTGTACTAAGTCGTCCTATTTGATTTGTTAATGAAAGTTGAAATCTTAAAGTTGATTATATATATACAGATCTGAAGTGAAGGTTTCAATCCTGCCTCGCAGTACTGGATGGGATAATGGAAAGTCTATAGTCACTCTGAAGAGATGTAATACATCAAAACAGCTGTCTGTGGGTGACACAATATTTAATGCTCCTCTATTCAGGGTTGAGCACTCTTTAAGTGAGGTAACTCATCCACTGTAAGCTTATGCAATGCTCTTCAATAGGAATTGAGTACTCTGGTGGATGAGGGATTTCTGTGTGATTTAAAATATATCGCTTAAATTCAGCCTTACTGCCTGTCCAGTTCCGTAGTCCAGAGGTAGGATAGTGGCCTACGGGTCTGAAGTGAAGGTTTCAATCCTTCCTAGCGGTACTGGATGGGATAATGGAATGTCTATAGCCATATTGAAGAGATATAATACATTGAAACAGCTGTCTGTGGATGACACAATAATATATATGTATATATATCATTATCGTATTATAGGCATTTTAGAATGTTGGTGTGTATCTCAAATAAGATTTTGTTTATTAAGGTTGTTTGGTCTTCATTAGAATTGCTCCGAATATTTGAAGTCTTATTATGTTGTAAGGGTTTTCCGAGGATTTTTGTATTTTCAAAGGTTGGCAAATGGAGCCAAGGACTAATAGGCAGTATGTTAATCTTCTTGATACTGTTGTGGTAGTATATTCTATATATATTTTACCATAGGAGTTGCATTCTCCCAAAGGGCATTTAAATAGTAACAAAACATAAGTCTTTTGTAGTAAGATTTTTTTGTGTTATTGGTTATAATTATTTAGTTTTTGATTCTTTATAGTAAATTGGTAGACTTGGATGTTTATTAGGGTTGGTGGTAGATATTTATCAGTGGATGATAATTTGTGTAGCTTTTTCATCTTCTTGGAAGTTAGGGTTCATTTGGTTACAGGAGTGTAAGTTGATTTTAGTATTTTCATTTTGATGAAGAGGGTTATTGTTCTTGTTTTTGTTTGTAGAGTTAGTTTGATTTGTTCATTGACTACATGGTTTGGGAATCTGTTATTGATGTTTGCCTAATGTCTTCTGGTTCATTATAGAATATTTCTTAGGTGGAGATATTAGTTTTGCATGATTAATTGGATTTTTTATAACAACATTTTCATGGCGATAAGGCAATCAGTGTTATAGATAATTAGGCAGGAGTTTGCGCAAATAGGTTCTTTTATAAGGAGAAGTGATAAAAAAAAAAGAACCCAACCAAGAGACAGATCCGCAAATTGAGAACCGTGCAACATGCACATGAAAGAATTATGCTGGGCCTCACATAGAGAGACCACAAGACAGCACAGAACACCTGAGAAAAGACAAGAGTTAGGGACATCATAGAATCCATTAAAAATCTCAAATGGTGCTGGGCTGGCCATAGTGCAAGAATGGCGGACAATCGATGGACATCACGACTCATGACATGGATCCCCCCAAGATCACATGCCCAACCGAGGCCAGCTGAATATTAGATGGAGAGACAAGCTAGACAAGTTCAGAGAGTACTGGCATGATAGAGAAGTGTGGCAAATCCTGGGGAAGGTCTATGTCCAACGACGGACGTTAAAAGACAGATGATGATGATGATGATGATGTTAGTGGCATTAGGATTGATTAGTACATCTATGAAGGGAATTTTGTTGTTTAGCTCGTACATTAATTTAGGAACTGAAATATTATGAAATGTTAGTTTCCCATGTTTTTTTTCTTTTTTTCTTTCATTTGCTCTTCATTCTGTTTTGTTGGATTACTTGAATTTCAATTTCAATGGTTTGGTTTGTATTAATGCATGTTTATGTATATTTTTACATTATTTAAAAGTAGATCACTACTTATACCTTGGACAGCAAGTATCCATGAAATCATCAAAAGAAGGAGCGGAGAATCTCACAAGGTTGGCAAGCTTCCAGTAAAGCAAGCTCGTCTTTTAGGAACACATAAATCCCACTAGTCCTAAAAAAAGAGTATACCAACAATGCATCATACCGATGGTCACATATGGAGCTGAAACATAGAACCTAAACAAAAGATTGACCCTCAAACTGAAAATCATGCAATGTGCGCATAGGAGAATCATGCTCAACCTCACATGGAGAGATCAAAAGACAGCACAGTGTATAAGAGTTAAGTCTGGGACATTGAAGGAACTGTTTGAAAATTCAAATGGTAATGGGCTGGACAAGTTGTAAGAATGTCAGACAATCACTGGACATCACAACTCATAACATGGATCCCCAGAGATGAGGTGCTAGACTGCGGCTGACAGGAAGTAAGATGACGTGATGAGTTAGATAAATTTAGAAAGTATTGACTTCGCAATACCCTTGATAGAGAGGTCTAGACACAAATCTTTGGTAAGATCTATGTCTGATGACAGATGCTAAGAGATTGATGATGATTATACGTATGATTAAATTTTTTATATATGCTGAGGTCGGTTAGTCTATTGTTAATTTTTAGTTAGTGTTTTCAAAATTTTAATCATGGTTTTAGCTATTCCACTTAACAGCTGTTTCTTGTTTGGGTATGATATCATTGTGAGTTTTTTCTCTAAGTAGGGCATAAATGATTTTAGTATATTGTGTGGCTTGCTTTATTCTTTTTCATCGGATTGTGGATGTTCTTGCCTGTTCTTCTCTCCAGATGTATCTTGATGATAAGGCTGTTTTTTTATCATTTTTGTTATTAAATGATGGCTTGTGTTTTGTACATCTTTCCTTTCAGGTTGTCTGGGCTGCTCATATATATATTTTTGTTTTGTTTGGATCCTTATTAGTTTTGACTGTTGCCATATATATTGCATTTTCTTTCCTATAGCTTGATTGCAGCAGGCATTTGATTCTATTCTGTAGTTGAATTGTTATCATCATTGTTGGCTACTTTTCTCCTGTTTATCAAGTCATTGTTATGTTTTTTAATATTTTTTCCATGTTGCTTATGCAACTGTAACTAATTTTTAGTGTTGTTCTATTGAAAATTTCAAGTAATTAGTGTTTTTTAGGGAAGTGTTTGGCTATGAGATCCAGGAGTGCTTTTCCGATTTCAGTTTTTGTGAATGGTGGATTAAACCATAATTATGTTTCTTTTTCTTTTTCTTAGTTTACTTCACAGTTTTTTTGAGCTGATGTTAGATTCGTTTTAAATCCACTGTTTTCTAATGTTTTCATATTGTTTTTCATTTTTGATTATCTCCTCATTCATAGAATTATCTGTATATATATATATATATATATATATGGACTCTGGTTCCACATGGTACATTTTAATTCACACTCACACAACACGCACCACTGATGATGGGAGAAATCCCGAAACATGTATGGACTATTGACATATAAGGATTAATAAAACCTTACCACCAGAAACTTCACTCCCGAGTCTGTCTCACTCTCTAAAGTACACATTATATATATGTATATATATATGTATGAATATATATGTGTATTCATATGTAAACATATATAGATAGAGAGAGACTGAGAGTAAATGAGATGATAATTTTGTTGTGAAAACAGTTATTTGCATTAGCAGCGGTTGTTTAGCTAAATGGTAAGAACATTGCTATATTGAAGTGGCTAACCTATGGTTCAATCCCTGCGGCAGCCCCATTTTCTTCCATTGTTTATTCTATCTATGCTGTCTAGGGTGAATGATTTACTAATTGTGTAATAACGGGATATCATTTTAGATAAGTTTCTTCATAACATAATGCTATTTATAATCATTTTGTCGGACCATATGTATCCATTTCTAAATAGATGCATATATATATATATATATATATATATATATATATATATATATATGCATGTATGTATAATGGTGTATATGTGTATATATATACATATATATATATACATACATAAGTATACAGGTACATATATATATATATTCTATAAGCATTCATGTATATATACAGACAAATAAAAATATGAGAAATTTTCCTTGTCTCTGGATAAAATCGATAACATTTAGGCAAAACTGCCTCCTCATCCGGTTTTATATATTCTTTGAAACCAGGCGACATTGACGGACAGCAAAGAGAAAATGTCGAGTACTTCTCTATTAGCAATGGAAATTTTGTGCGTTCCTATCTTTTAGGCTTGTCAGCTGAGTTGAATGTAGAAGCGG